>JARGCU010000010.1:9043214-10282142 GCA_029227775.1 Morpho helenor | reverse complement strand
TAATTTTTTTTTTAATCGTATGGCGATGTCTTTTTACTGGCCACGAGATATGCCAAAGCACTTTTCCCGAAGTTACCATCAGCGTCCTGCCCTTATCCCACTCTAAGTGGGGTCAGCACAACATGTTATAAACATGCAGTCACATGATTTGGCTACGTATTTTACGACCGGCAACTGCCTGACGTCAACTTATCTTAGTCGTATTTTACGACACCTCGGTAAGAAGTGAGGGTAGTTTATTCTACTTCGCGGGATACCACACGGCGGGTCAACTTACTTTAGTCAACTATTACCACTACTCGGCAAGAAATGAAGGTGGTCTATTCTATTGAGCCGGATACCACGCGAAGTTACCAACTTTCGAAAATATTAAAGTGCATTATAAATTTTAACATATTCTTGGAAGATAAATAAAATTCAAATCTAAGAAAATCTGTGATTTTCGGTAACTACCTACTGAAAAGTAATAAGTTTAATCATCTAAAATTTATTTCCCTCTAATCAACTATGAACTTTTTAAAATTAATAATAGCGTACTTAATACACTTTACTCAATAAAAATACTTAGATATAATACCGTAGAAACGTTTCACTCTTAAGGCTAATACAAAGTTACAGACAAACAAACAATATGACCAATGGACCCTGAATTAATTTGGGTTTATTTACTTAGTTAACAGCCTCGGTTATCTTCTAAACCATACGCAGTATTTTAATGTATTTGCTGTTGGATTTTACGTGTTTGTTTTGTTGTTTCTCTTTGTGGTGGAAAACCAATGTTAGTTTTAAGGATAACTGTTTTATAATTAATATACAAACTTTTTATGAAAATAAACCCGATAATTAATTATAAACTTTCATGTTTTTTTAATGGATAAAGAATTGGATTATGATATTCATTGATAATAAACGCAATTTAAAAAAAAATAAGGAAATTTAGATGGGATTTGTCTCAATCCTACTATTTTACGACCCCTCGGTAAGAAATGAGGATGGTCTATTCTACTCAGCCGGATACCACACGGCGGGCCGAATTACCTTAGTCGCCCTTTACGACTCCTCGCTAAGAAATGAGGGTGGTACTATTCTATTCAGCCGGATACCACACGGCTATGGCTTTATTGACTTGATTTATAATTAAACTTAAACTTAATTTATAATTAAATCTTTCAGCGAAGTCATATGAAAATTTAATGATCAAAACCTTTTTTACCATAGCTTCATTTAAAGATGGTACATTCACCAACAAAACCACAATCAGGTTAGTGTACCAGAAATAATATTTACAAATCCCTAAACGTAAAGAACCCAACCGCACCGGTCAACCGCACTTACTAATTAACTAAATACGTGTTAAATCTCGTAATAACCTGCGGTTACCACAACCCTTCCTCGCCGTCTCTTTCCAGTTAAAACTTTTTATATCTCGCTATATCTTTCGATTGCTCAACCTATCAGATTGTTGTAACTAGAAAACGTGAATGATTTTAACCACATTTTATAGAATTAAAGACGAATGAAATAATTTCTAATCACCTATTTAATATTTTTATATCTATGTAATCGTTCCAATGATGATAAAAACTATAAAACCAATTTCATATTATTATAAAGCCAAGAAAAATATGCAATTCGAAATTTTGAAAAAAGCATTATTTTTGACTTAATAATTTATAACAACGATATTTCTCCATTTACAGTTATTCAATAAATAAGAACTAAATTTCTCCAAAGTCAATCAATTTATTCTTTTTCAACAACTTGTCACATTGACGGCGACAATGTTTTTTTTTTACCTATTTGAAGGAGGTTTATTTGGAACATGTTACAATTTTATCTACTTACCAAATGTCGCAATTAAGGTATCTGCAGTTAGTAAAAATACCGAAACAGTTTTATTTTTATATCTATTTATTTATATCAATAATAATATATAAAGCTGAAGAGTTTGTTTGTTTGAACGCGCTAATTTTGAGGAACTACTAGACAGATTTGAAAAATTCTTTCAGTGTAAGATAGTCCATTTATTGAGGAAGGCTATAGGTTAAATGACATCACGCTAAGATAAATAGGGGAGGAGTAGGAATAGAAATAAGTACTAAAACGGCAAAATTTCAAACTTTCCTTGCGTGCGCTGAGTAAACGGTAATAGTTATTCAAAAATCATGTATTACAAAATTGTTCCCCTCTAAAAGTTCGAAATAAAAATCTGCGACAGCATATGTCTGGCTTTCTATATTTTTCAACGCGATTGACTTATTCGTTATAACGTAGTCATAAAAATATAACGCAGTTTGAATCAGTAAATATTTTGAGGCGTCGATAAAAAATAATCTAATAATCTTTAAACACAACCCGTAACCAATGTGGTGCTTTTCGATTATATTATTATAACTATTATTAAACCAAACCACTGATCAGCCATTTAAAGAAATGAAACGTCGATCTTCGACCGCTATTATATCGATTTTCATCGATTTATTGATCGAACACCGACTGTCCTCGACAAATGGTCGTACCAAATTGCCGGCCATTATTTAGAATTAGAATCGATAGAATCGAAACCCCAATTATATCACTTATGTGTTTAAAGAAGGTTGGGATAAAGCCAGTCATAACTGCTAAGTTTAAGGACTTAGTTTTATTTATCAAATTACTTTGAAAGAAAAAATATACTATCTGAGAGGAATTTTATTTCTCAAATCGATCGACGGATTGTTATAATATCAAAACTCGTATCGGTGTTTGTCACATAAATCACTTTTAATAATTTTTAAATTTAACTCGGTCTTATTCTATCAGGCTAACCCGATAGAATAAGACGTGAGTATAGCCAGTTTTTTACATTGACTACTTTTAATAAACTAAAATATCCTCGATAGCTTTAACAGAAAAATAATAAATAAATAAATAATAGTATTTTTAGTTAGTTGTAAGTAAAGTGGCCACTGACTTTTAATTTCCCAATACGGAACAAAGAATTTCTTCTATTGTTAGAAAGAAAGTTTGGATTGTTAACCTAACACGCTACTCCGATACGGATAAAATTTTTCTTGAACTATGCAAGGTTCATCTAGCTGAGTAGAATAGAACACCCTCGTTTCTTACCGAGGTGTCGTAAAAGGTGACTAAAGTAAGTTGACCCGCCGTGTGGTATCTGGTGAAGTAGAATAAACCACCCTCATTTCTCACCAAGGTGTCGTAAAATAGGACTAAGTTGGCGTCAGCCAGGCGGCCGGTCGTTAAATAACTAACCAAGATATGTAACAACATGTTCAAAACATGTTGTGCCGACCCAGGATAGAGGCAGGAGAATAATGGTGATGCAAGGTCAAGGTCAAGGTAAAGCTCATGATGAATTATCAATAAAACATGTCAATTTTTCGTCAAAAATAATAATATTGACCACAGATATCGTAATTTTCGCAGACTATTTTAAGAGTATTTGTCCCATTCGATGATATAAAAAAAGTTATTTGTGTGATTGTTTTTTTTAATTTACACTATTTTATTGACGAGAATTTGGGTTAATCGTGTTTAATAAAGAAATTAATATAAACGTTAATATAATAATAATTTTAAAGTCCGCTTGTTTTACATGGTTGACGCACGTGAACTGTGTGACGTGTAGTAAATAAATGATGAAAACTACAAAATCATTCGAGAAATAATGATTAAGAGCGGCTGTACTGTAGCGGCTTCACATTCGATGATGCAGAGATAATGGAACAGACGTAATAACCATTGAGTTTTATTACGTAGAGATTACAAAATAACCAAACAGGTAGGGCTTAAATGATTGGCCATAAACTGCGCGTTGACTGACAATGTTTGAGCAAAACATACTCGTATTTTTTACTGTCCGCTACATTTACTATTAAGTTAATTAAATATTTAATCTCTATTTAATCTCATCAATTACGTTTATAAGAAAAATGAAAATAACATAGGATAATATATTCCCAACTTTCTTTCAGAAACAGAAATGAAAGCAATTGAGTCTTTTGACTGTAAAGTTAATTCAAATAAAAACGCGGGTAAATCTTGTTAGATTAATTGTTGTTAGAATAATAACCATTTATAGGTATATAAATCAAAATTAATAATCATAACGTTGTATTTCAAAATTCATTTAAAATTTTTTTCTATTAATTCCATCTATAACATAAAATTAATTAAAAGAAATATGTTATATACAAAACTAAGATTATTTTACATCGTAAAATAAACAATGTATTTTGTAAGGCTTCTAGATTTTACAACGTAAAATTTTAATGATAACCCCAACATTACAAACAGTAATGGCGTCAGTAAATCAAAGTAAAGGAATAAATTATTAATCGCATTAAAGTGGAAATACGGAGGTAATAATGTAATTCTTACAAAGTATGTGAACTGAAATGTCCTACAATAAACTCACAGAGGACTACAATGTTAGGTTCAATTACTTTACTGGATTACACTGATGATATATACCACTGTATACGAGGAATAAATTTGCCGTCTTGGTTAGACTTTAGATTAAATTCATCAATTTTAGATAAATATATGGGACAATAACACACGGTCATCCATTCCTTAAGTAAGTAACTTAATACTTGTGTTATAGGTGGTAAATAAATATACACATACATAAATAATTTTAAATACACCCAGAAACGAAGACAAATTATCTTTTAGAAAATGTTAGAAAATTCTCGACGAGAATCGAACCCGCGGTCCTTAGAGCTGAATACAGGGTTACTGCCACCTGCGCTAAAGGGCCAACTCAATAAGTCAGTTTTAGCTAGTTTAAGCTCATACAAATAATTACAATTAAATTATCTTAATAATTAAGTTATCTCTTGTCAGACTCAGTAATTTTGCCAAGTACAAAGAAAAACTGCTTAAATATTAAAATTAACACAAACACACACACACACACACTAT
Organism: Morpho helenor; assembly: GCA_029227775.1. Classification (NCBI taxonomy): domain Eukaryota; kingdom Metazoa; phylum Arthropoda; class Insecta; order Lepidoptera; family Nymphalidae; genus Morpho; species Morpho helenor. The sequence goes on along the minus strand of JARGCU010000010.1, from coordinate 10,277,213 downwards.
TGGTATGCTAGAAATGTACAGACACATACTCGTACATTTATTAGATACTGCAATCTAAGGTATCTAATGTGTCTTAATCTGTGCCATAGTCTTTAATTTTTTGCTTTAGTTTCAATATTTAATTTTAAAAAAATAAGTTTATATCTGTTTGTTTATTCTTTGAATCTCACACATTCGTATAGTATAATTATTCAGACAAATAAATAGCTCCGTAAAAACTAAAACACTGCTCGTACAAGGAATCCGACAAATCTCGATGAACGGCAAAATAAAGAAACCCGAAATGATACAAAACAAGGCGAATTAAAAGAAAATTACAGTCGGCGGGCAATCGTGCCGTTTACAATAAACACATAATTGTACGGCCAGTGTACCAATGGCATATACGATTGGCCAAAATAATTGTCTGCAATTTTGAGAATAAATCGCAGCTTGTCGCTTGCACGCGGTGTTGAAAATATACTTTAGAATGGACTCGTCGTTTTAACCGCGATGGAGGTACGTACAGAACGTAGGTTATTCTATTGTCATCATCTTCCTGCCCTTACCCCCACTCTAAGTGGGGTCGGCACAACATGTTATAAACATGTTGTCACATGATTTGGCTACGTATTTTACGACCGGCCTCCAGACTGACATCAATTTACCTTAGTCTCCATTTACGACACCTCAGTAAGAAATGGGGTTGGTCTATTCTACTCAGCTGGATACCACACGGCGGGTCAGACTACCTTAGTCGTCGACATCATTAGTTTACGACATCTCGGTAAGAAAGATGGAAAGTGGTCTATTCTACTCAATCGGATACCACACGGCAGATACATTATTATATTGTTATTCTGGTATTTAAAAAAAATTACGTCAATTATCATCACGCTTAGTAGGAGGATTCTTTTGTTCTAGCTTAAATCCTATCATATGAAACTGCTTTGCAATCAGATCAGCTGGTCCGAACTGCTAAACATTACAAACTTTATCTCAGCTCCTTAATAAGTTACACCCAAAGTCACCAATAGTTCAGTTAAACGTACAAAAAAAAATTAGGTAAGTAGTAAAGACGCTAGACCTTAGTTAGGAAGTAAATATCGATGTCAAATTATAATAGGTAATTGAAGACAGACCTGTTTTTGAATCTTTAAATTATTCAGTATAAAATTAAAATAACTTACGTAAAATCTCGCTATGAATTTTAGCAATTAAGAAATCGTACTATAAAATAACTCCAAAATTAAGGCGTGTTTGCGTAGATAACTGGGGCTTCTTCGGTCTCCTTTATTCAATGCTATAACAAAGGCTAACACAAACTTTTTTCCCTAATAGGGACAAGCTATAACACTCAACTCAGGTCACGTGCGAGTACAATCAATAACAGTAATACTCAATACACCCAAAATGCAGACAGTCAATATCTTGAGTCAACAACTGAGATCAGGCTATGTTGTCCGATATAACACATTTACTTCCTCAAATATGTCACATGGCATTCAATATTTGTTATATGATTTAAATAGTAATAATATAAAATGTAATAAAATTGAATATTATTTGAATGATAAAAATGCTTGGATTTTGTTAATTAATGTACATTTAAAGTGTTTAAAATTGACCGCCGAGTTTCTTACTGGTTCTTCTCGGTAAGAGCAACACTCCTAACCCATTGTAGCTTTATTAAATCTAATTGATCCTTGACGATTCAAAAGTGCTTACAAAAAGCTTACTTGACTAAAGATTATTTTGATTTGATTGAATTTTATTTGTAATGTTTGAAAAAATATGGTAAAAGCACATTTAGTCGTAAAGATAAGAATATATTGACTACTTGTTAAAATACAATCATCAGAATCGTTCATGGAAATGCAGCGTGATCTCTTTGAAATACAATAAAACAATGTAGAGTAAGGCATACCTCAGTTATAGATCATTAAAATCGTTTAGGATTTATTTATCGTTTATCCATTAATTATTTAAAAAAAAGTAGTCACAGCGCCAGACTCAGAAAGCTATTGAGTTAGTTGATATGGTGTTGCTCATCAAGTAAAACTAAATACTTCAGTTGACTTTAGTTACGAATTTCAAACTTTTATCATTGTATCCTTTCTTCTTGTTCTTCTTCTTGGTCGCTACACTCTTGGCAGAGTGGTCGTGGTCGTCAGTGTATCCTTTATGCTACATGAATTGATTGATTATAATAGAAGTTATCACAAATCAAAAACTAAAGTTGAAATAAACTCAAACATTTAAGGTATAATGCGCTCTATCACTTATGCCAAGTTGATGAGGGGAGCTTGTGACTAATAATTATAACAGCATAGAATGGGCAGTGTCGCCAATGTAAAAAAATCCAAGGTTTTTGTAAAATGTTTTTGTAACAAAAATGTATTTTCTTCTTATCATCACATCATAATTTGTTCCGTTATTAAATAGAACACATTAATAAATATTTTCTAATAATTTATAGATATTTATAGCCAAAATTAAAGTAGCCACATAAATATAACCGTATCTACAAAAATAGGGAAATATCCCTCTAAGTTGCAACACCGACAGACTTATGTGTTCGCCATAAACTCTTTCATTTGGCTCGGACGAGCCTTATGAACAATAAAACGCTGAGAGCAGGAGATTTGGACTGTAATAAAATATTTGCCCTAACTCACGCTAATCCGAGTCCCTTACTTACTAACGCAATTTGAGATGTTATTGGCGAGAGAAACGCGATGTCTTTATTGATGTCGAACTATTATGTAGTCGCAACTTTGCCTGTGTGAAAGATGACATTTGTGCTTCTGAAAATATTGTTATCGTTAAGATTACTTTTGCCATTATTACTGCTACTAACAAAAATTCAAGTTTTGACGGAGGTAATATTATTTCAACACTCAATTCCAAATTTTATTAGTGAAATAATTTTTGTCATATTAATTCGTTAATTTTTTTTATATAAACATTTTTAAAAATCAGTTTATATGTATAGTATAAAGTTTATACTTAAACAACATTTATACCAGTAATGTAGCAAATAAATTCTTTTATTAAAAATTGAAATATAATTCCTGAAATAGAATTTCTATTACAATAGCCCATGTAATAATTAGCACCTGGGTAACCGAAATTGCTCGGTAATTTTTAAATAATATAAAAAAATTTAATTAAATAAATAAAGAAAGCGCCCATATAACATGGGTTTTGATCCCGGGTTTTGAATTTTTTTGTTCCGCCGTTACCCATTGGGCTATCACAACATTACTTTTGGCAGCTAAAATATCATTTGTAATCAATTCTACATTTTAGCATTTTTTCAATTTTCAATACCCGAAAACAGAGATAAAACGACATTTTTATTAAATAAAACCTAGCTATATCGATTTTTTCCTCTCTTTAAAAATAAGTACAGCTCAAAAAGAGTTCTAACGTATAAAGTATTCTTTTGGGCACATCAATTTCGTCGAGAGTCGCTTAAAACCTGTAAGGGGTTACAGCACAAAAAAACGTTTTTTTTTATATTTAGAACTTTTATTTTGCTTCTTCTTATTAAGAAAAAGTTATAGTATGAGTAGTGGTCCCGAATAAAAACTAATAGTATAAAAGTTTAACGTAATTCGGGGCCATCTCTACGAGGCAAATAAAACTTCTCCCTCGTTGTGTGAAAGAGGGTCAGAGTTAATTACTCGTAAATTGACCGGGATTCAGTTTTATCCCGGATAAATATATGTGCCGGGATTAGTTCGTGTCATATCCGTTATTATGTTCGTGTTTAGAAGAAGTGTACATCGAAATAATTTACCAAAGGAAAGTATATTTTGTAAAAACTCTATTGACGTAAGCCGAAAAACTTGGAATCTAAATACTGCTTAATTACAGATTTGACTTTATTTTAACACATCGTAAATAAAAATAAGTTCCATAGGTTTATAGATGGCGTTTTGAATGTCATCCTATTTAATTCCTCCTGAATTTTATTCCTGTTGTATTAACAGGATTTATATAGCCTATATGTTACCCCGCTGTATAAGGAATATTTGTGCCAAATTTCATAGATATTGGTTCAGCGGATTGACCGTGAAAACGGAACCGACAGACCGACAGACAGACAGACTTTCGCATTTATAATATTAGTAAGGAAGTAAGGATATTAGTAAGCATAGTAAGGAAGTAAGGATAATACACGGAGACTTTCTTCTAACTATTGACTTAGTTTCTACAAATTATTTATAAGTTTTAGCTAATCACGAATAAATAAACGCTCAAATGGTCAAATAAGCAGGATTCAAGTTAGATAAATCAATGTCAAAACTACTCTAAGAATACTATACTATAAGTTAGTAGTAAAATGAGAAGTATATACATTAGTTAGTGCATACGCTACTCATTTTTATATTTATTATGTAAAAATATATCTTGATATTTTATTCAACCGCTAGTAACAGAACTAGCTAAAAATAATAAAGTATTTTAGCAGTGCGGGGTTCTGCGGAGACTATCGGAGGGATGCAGTAGGATAATGTAATAAAACCAGCAGTTGCAAGCCTTGTCGATGCATTAGGTCATCAACATTCTCATCATAATAAACTATAGCCTTGGTGTGATCTTTTATTCTCCCATAGAATATATATTTGTCGCTATACCTAAACTTCTCTGATTATATATAATAAGAATTGGTATGTCGTTTCATTTACTCCTTTTCCTATTTCCTGGTAATGGTATTTCAGGTACTAGGTACGGTATTTGTTTTTTAAAGGTAATAATAGGTAAAGTATTTGTAGCTCCGTCAGGCAGCTACAGTATTAACAAATTTAACTATAATTCAAAAGTTATAATAAAATTATTTTGCTATAATCCGCGATGGAAATATATATAATGCTAAATGTAGAGTGGACAGTCCGTTTTCATACCTGGTACATGCAGGATTCGTAAAAACACATGCACAAACCTCCACCACCGCCACCACAAGACACGTTAGCTATTACAAACTCAACAATCGTTTCGCCCCGCAACCGAAGCATCATCAGATAGACTTCACGACAAAATCCACGAAAAAATTAGTTTTGTATTATGGATCTCCGCAAAGTAACGCCTAATTCTATAAACTATTTAACTATAATTCATAATACGATGATGAGGTCCTAATATCAGGATGTTATAAAGTATAAAATATCTCTTAAGTCAACGTTCCTTGAAAAGCGACTAAAGTTAAGTCTATCTTACATGAAGAAATAAAAGAAATTATTACCTATTATATATTAAAAAAATTGATTCAAAATCGAAGTTCGCGTCTCGGCCTAGAACTCGTTGAGCCCAACTCATCCGTAAACTTACAATAGAACCGATGCCATTGTTACATCATACAAGTATCAAAGATACAAATATCCATCTATATTTTTATTAATATCAATGCACAAAGGAGGGATTACGTGTGGTTAATACCAGCTGCAGCTTCCGAATTTGGAGTGATGCAGAACTTTATTGAATTTTAGTGTTTTATCAGTTAATAAGACGTAAAAAAAGTAAAGTAAGTAGCGGCCTGTTAGTATCCCACTGCTGAGAATAGGCCTCTTCTCTCCGTTATTAGAGAGAAGGTTTGGAGCTAAGACCTACCACGCTACTCCAATGCGGATTGGTAGGTTAACATATCTCCAGAATTCTCTAAAGATACACAGGTTTCCTCACGATGTTTTCCTTCACCGAAAAGCGTGTGATAAATTGCAGTTATCAATTAGACACAAGTTTTAACAGAAAAACTTATTGGTGTCTGCCCTGGTTTGAACCCCAGACATCCTCGAAAGAGTCGCACGGTGTTACCGCTGGGACTACCACAGCTATACTAAGACGTATGTTGTAGAAATTCAAAGATTAAAACCGTTTCTACGGTATTAAAATATGTAGACATTATAAAATTTTTCAAAGGCTATATTATGTTCTATTATTAAATTAATTTAACTGAATTTAATTTGGGTTCGAATAGGAACTGACCTCAAAAGATTTAGCTACTCAACGGGGGACGTAAAGAAATATCCTTGGTATATGTTAACATCATTATCCTCTGCCCTTATTCCACTATAAGTGGGATCGGCACAACATGTTATAAACATGTTGTCACATGATTTGGCTACGTATTTTACGATCGCGTGCCTGACGTCAGCAGCCAGTCGTTTTTTACACCTCGGTAAGAAAGAGGGTGGTCTATTCTACTCAACCGGATACCATACGGTGGGTCAGTTTACCTTAAACGCCTTTTACGACACCTCGGTAAGAAATGAGGGTGGTATATTCTACCGGATACCACACAGCATCCTTGGAGTATGTTAACAAATCAAACAAATGAAGAATTACCAGATACTTTTTTTTAATAGGCAATCGGTTTAGATAGGCATAGTTAATGTATAGAACCGGCTATACTCACGTCTTATTCTATCGGGTTAGCCCGACTAGTTTCGAACCCATCCGGGGCTCTTATTTATGAGCTCTTTACACGACGTTATCGCGGCGGGAACAGCCCGATAGAACCCGGCGGCCAACCCGATAGAATAAGACGTGAGTATAGCCGGTTCTATACATTAACTATGAATACTATTCACGATAGTTTAAATTCAAAAATAGATAGGCATATTTATTGGTACCGATACTTCATAATGGGCAGTTACTTGGATGAATTAATACAGTGTTATTACTGTCGCCGAGCGGATACCGACCGCATTGAGTTACGACATAACCCATAATTTTCTTTTAATTCGATCAATATTTTGGTTTACTACGGATTGTGCTCGCCCACCGAAACTAATATTGCTTTGTATGCATGTAATAAAGCGTATGTGAACTTCGAAAAGTCCTAGTAGTCACCTAAGGTTTAATTGGTTTAAGGTTTAACAAGACGAGAGACATTAGCCGTATGGAGGATAGAAATAGTATTTTAAGTTATTTACATTACTTACAAAGTAAAGCTGTGTACAAAGTAAAGAAAAGCTGTGATGGCCTAGAAGTGCGACCGTGTGAATCTCTAGAGACGATCATGGGTTCAAACCCGGGCAGACACCAATGAGTTTTTCTATTAAAACTTATGTGTCAAATTGATAATTGCAATTTATCACACGCTTTTCGGTGAAGGAAAACATCGTGAGGAAACCTGCATATCTCTAGAGAATTCCGGGGATATGTGTAACCTACCAATCCGCATTGGAGCAGCGTGGTAGGTCTTAGCTCCAACCCTTCTCTCCAAAAATGGAGAGAGGAGGCCTATGCCCAGCAGTGGGATAGTAACAGGCCGTTACTTACATTACTTACTTACCCTTACTATTTATTACTACTTATATAGTCCTACTTATATACTACTTATATACCTTACTATTTACATAGTCACCCGAGAAATAGAAAATAATTAATAAGAAATAGTGAATATTAATAGAAATTCGTTACACATTTATCCATAGCATCCTATTAATTATTTTTAATAAGTTAATTTTATGAATAAAAGGCGACTAAGGTAAGTTGATCCACCGTGTGGTATCCGGTTTAGTAGAATAGACCACCCTCTTTCTTACCGAGGTGTCGTAAAATACGACTAAGGTAAGTTGACGTCAGGCAGGCGGCCGGTCGTAAAAACGTAGCCAAATCATGTTACAACATATTGTGCCGACCCCACTTAGAGTGGGATAAGGGCAGGAGGATATATAAAAGTCAATTTTATAAATGAATACGACATTACGAATATTAATTAGTAATCGCTTTTTATTTGAAACATTTAACCCGCATATAATTCGCCAAATTTTATGCCATGAAATTTTTCAAGAACCACGTTAAATATCACAATTACGAATTAAAAATATTATCAGCGCGACACTCAAAATACGCCGGTATTGCTAATTAAAAGAAATTCCTTCGTTATGCTTTTACTCGCGCAAAAAACAAAATGGATGCGCGATGACTGCGAGGTGTGAGTAATGTCGTAAGTGGCAAAACAGCATTTTAATTGTAAGGCTTAGCGCTCACTTCATGTATTATACGCTAAATCTGCGATAGGACTTTTCAGTATACTGTAAAAAAAATGCAGTTTACGTTCTACAATTTACCATCTACATGATAAAGAAATTCTTTGTTTGGTTTGGACAATTGTCTTATGTTAAACAATATTTTTAATTAAAAATGTATTTTGTAACTTGAATAATCAGAGTGACTTTGGTAGAATTAATTTGTATTAAATTTAATGATCAGATTATTTTGCTTTAATCCGCTGGGATTTAAATCTATATAATACTAAATGTAGAGTGTACCGTCCATTTTTTACCTCAAACGTGCGGGATTATAAAAACAAAATGTACGCCTCCACCCCCATTACAAATTGCACACATTCAGTGAGATATTATCAATAATAGTTTTGCCCCGAGGCATATTGAAGTGATAAACCAAAAAATCAACAACAAAGTCTTATATTACGTGATTTTTCGTTAATAAAACGAACAGTGCGCTCATTTGGCATAACATTTACTTTCTTTCATCGTCAATTTTAGCAAAATTTACTTACAGTTACAAAACACCACATTTACCATACAGTGCCTTCAGTGAAATTTTTAACGAAAAAGAATAATAATATAAAAATAATTCAATTATGGAATAAATCATTATAATTAGCAATAGTATTTTTAGGCTAAACAATCAGAAATATTTTTTTTGCCGCTGCTCAAAATAACTCTAGTGCAGTCTGCACCTAACTTGTTCCTTACGACAAACAAAACGATGGGAATTAAACAGTTTATAATAGTTTATTGCTAATGTTGTATGGTAATGACGAGCAAGAAATGTTTATTGCCACTCGCAACGAAGGAAAAACCGATTCCACTTCTCAAGAACGGTTAAAGACAAAAGAAGTTATTATAACTCTATCTAATTTATAGGTATGGTTAGCAATAAATACTTATAAGGAGTTGCGACAAACGTAATGATAGAATATAATTTGTTTTACGTTTTATTACGTTTAAAAAAATACACTACTTATATTTATTTCTAGTAGACGGTTCTTAAAAGAACTAACGATATATTTTTTATTGCGTTCCGTATATAGAATGCAGTTCTTATTAATGTAAAATGACACGTGCTTATTTGATTAATGAAATAATTCAATTTTACTGTCGGTGATTTCTTCTGTTAATATAAAGGTATGTCTTCTAGGCCATTTTTTTAGTTATAAATAACGTCGATAATAATTTTTCGATAGAGATAATATCCTATTTAGGGGGTTTAATCCAATTTTGGATTCCAATGTTTGGAATGTAAAACGTGGAATGGCATTGCTTTGAAACGGGTACAGATTCGAATAACCCCATTGTGTACTTTGACTGCCGAATATTAGGTCACATACCTAAGCCGACATCACTACTATTTCGCCGTTATAGTACGTACCTCTAATGTAATATACAAATTGAATTCTTACCGCCCTATTTTATACTTAATTCAATATAAAACCACTTTTTTGCTTGTTAGTCTTTATATATTTTTCTATCTACCATGTGTAACTATAAGTTGACCTTTGTATACTTTTATTTACCAATAATGTTTTTTCGAACGTTTTTCTTGTTACATAAATAAATAAAATAAATATATTAAAATTTTGTAGACATGGTTAAAGTGCTGTATTCATCATGTAATTCGGAGAAAACCTGCATTTGCCTTACAAATTCCTTAAATGTGTATGCAATAATATGTCTTGCCTTTGTCCAGAAGGGGGATAATCCTATCACTAATATTATAAACGTTAAAGTGAGTGAGTATGGATGTATGTTTGTTACTCTTTCACGGCGAAACCGCTGAACCAATATCGATGAAATTTGGCACAAGTATTCTTTATACACCCGAATAATATATAATCTACACTAATCCTGTTAATTCTACAGGGATAGGATGACATTGAAAAGCGTCATCTATTACCTATCACACGAAAACAATCCACGCGAACGAAGTCGCCGGTAAAAGCTAATAATACATAAAGGTGTTGTGATTAAGATATAGATTTGCCTGATATCAGTATAAGAACGTAGAAATAAACGCGCATTGAAGCAAAAAATGCTATATCAATTGATTGATTGTTAAATTATAAGATACAAGAAAACAGAATATGCTAACAGTACTCTAATATAACAGTCGCAATAATAGCATATTATTATTACAGTTGTGTGTATATACTCGCTATAAACGTGGAAATCACACGTGACGTCTCAGTGACGATGATCGTAACACTTCGCCGTTTCGCTTCAGTTCGGCATCTAATCGATGTTGCTGTGTAGTACTAGAGACGGCTGTGAGATTTATAATATGCGATATACATACAACTACATGTGTATCTTTATCTTCTTTATCTTTAATATTTAAATGAGTTATTCTTATAATTTATTTTTTTTAATTTCGGAAACGTCTCCAACGATTTTTATGAAACTTAAAGGACTTAAGTTGAAAGAAACTTAGTGACTTAGAGAAACTTAAAGAGTAGAGGGTTTCGGGGGCGAAAAAAAGAATAAAGTAAGATGCATTTGAAAAAATAAATAATAATATACCTGTTTTCTGGCACTAAAAAAAACTGTTAAAATACAGATAGAATGCAAAGCTTAAAATTGCCGTAATTTCGTAAATTTGCAAAGTTGTGATAGCTCAATGGGTAAGGTAAAAACATTTTATAAACATGGTGTCACATGATTTGCTGGGTATTTTACGACCGGCTACCTTCCCGACGTCAATTTACCTTAGTTGCCTTTTACAACACCTCGGTAAGAAATGAGGATGGTCTATTCTACTAAGCCGGATACCACACGGCATATAAATTGCACAGCCTTCTTATATTTTTTTTATAATTTGTAGCGTGATGTCATAGATGGCATTGAAATAAGAATTCAATCAATACAATCAGTTCTTTTGCTATAATCTCTTTGCCAAAGGTTGTCTGTAAGAGATTGCTTACAGCAATAAGACCGCTTTGTACGGCGTAAATTTTCCATTAACCAGTTAACCTTTTTCTTTAATATAAATTGTCTCACCTCGTAGGTTAGCTGGCAGAGATCTCTGTCATAGGGATAAGTTGACCTTTGTACACTTTTTTTTACCAATTATGTTGTTTCCAACATTTTTTATGGTACATAAATAAATAAATAAATAAATAAATAAATAAAATAAATTAATAATATTAATGTTGAATACGACACTTTAATACTAAGCCTGCGATATGTTCTCGATTTGTTTTGTTTGTATGAATATAATATGTGAGTATATATGATAGACTAGCTCTTACCCGCAACTTCGTTTGCGTGGACCGTTGTCGCATGATAGTTTATAATAGATGACGCTTTTCAATGTTATCCTATTCCTGTAGAATTAACAGGATTTCTATAGCCTATATGTTACCCCGGTATATAAGGAATAATGGTGCCAAATTTCACAAATTTTCGTATTAATAATATTAGTAGGAATTTTATTTATAGGAAGGAATTTTATTATTTTCAAACAAATTTGTTTTATTTTCATTTGCATAATTATTGGTATTCGTTACTACATAATTGCAGCCCTCTATATCTGCTACTAGACGTATTATAACCATTTCTTAGATCTGCAATTTGTTTCGCTAATAATCTCTTTTAATGTTTTAATTACCGATGCAATTGCATTGACCACTATACATTGTAAAGGCAGTAATAAAAACGTATAGGAAATTCTTAATTTGCCGATTGTGGTACGAATTGGCTTTTTATGCATCGATAAATGTTGGATTGCGTGCGCTCGGCGTTAAAAAGTCAATAATAGCAATTTTGTGTCAACTTTTTTTTAAACATCCGCCTAATTAATTCTAATTAACTAATAGAGTAATATGAAAGCAGATGTATAGAATAGTTCTTTAATTTGTTTGTAGAATGGTTAAAATTGATTGATTTTTATTTATTCATTATTCAAATATCTGATTCATACCGTGTTGTATCTGGCTCAGTAAAATAGACCTCATTTCTTACCGAGGTGTCGTAAAATACAACTAAGGTATATACACTCACTGTGTGGTATTCGGCTGAGTAGAATAGACCACCTTTATTTTCTAGCTTATCTAGTCGGCCTCATATTATCGTCGGCACTACAGGTTTTGAACAAGCTGTTACGTGATTTTGCCAGTTTATAAGACCCGCCGCCTGCCTGACGTCAACTTACCTTAGTCGCCTTTATTGGTCGTCCGTCCCCAAAGTAAGTAACTTAATACTTGTGTTATGGATGATGGGCAACTGGTGAATATATACTTATATATTTTTTAATTACATACTTAAATACAAATATACACCCAGGCTCAAAGACCAACAAATTAATTTACAGAAAATGTTGGCCCTCGGCGGTAATCGAACCCGCGACCCGTGTAGCTGAAGGCGGAGTCACTGCCCAGTGCTCCAACGGGTCAGTCGCTATAACGGCTTATTGTTGATAAATTAAGCGTTACCGCTCTTTAACAATGCAATTACTTTTGCTTAACATTAAAACAATTAACGATACGTTATCGATAACAAAGGCGTGAACAGACAAGCGTGTCCCAAATTGACTGATCCGCGATATCCCTCTCCCTTAACATAAACAGGCAAATCCTTACTTAATTTCAGTCGCAGAATTCAATCAGAATGTAAAGCTGTATACCCCTGCGTAATGTTATAATGCCTTACATTATCCCCCCGTTTATATAACATCCGAATCGCGACATCGCACGGAACCTTTAATTATTATCAACACATCATTTTCATGCCAGTTTCAGAAATAACAGGGTTGTCAATGGAAAATTATGATTGTAATTTGTTTTTATCTCGTCATCCTATCTTTAACCATTCACAGCTGTGTATACATCAGTGAATGAATGAGCGAATGAATTATAATGCTTTTATTGATATACTTTAATATAACTGTACCAGACGTGAATAATTGAATAAGTCCAAAACGCACACTTTTTATAGCAGTCATCAATAGGTTTACGTTTAGTATACGTTTAAGAGAGTTATTTAAATATTCATAAGTTAGTATGTACTGTAAAAAAGACTTTACTGAAAAGTTCACCATATAAATTAGGCAATCTATTATGATTATACATATAAAAGGACGCAAGTCGACTTATCTACATATGCCTGACACGGATATAATACAAATAAAATAAAGCCAGAAAAAAGCTGTTTTGCTGAATGTTTGCTCATTGCAGTGCTACCTGCTATGGTTTAATAGTATTATTGGTTAAAATATTGCAATAGCACGATTGCAAGACCCGTGTTCAGCTTTGTGGACCACAAGTAGGTAAAATTTATAATTATCAAGACAAATTTACAAGAGCTCCTTACTTACTTTTCGCTTCAATCTTACACTTAGATCTTATATTGACGGCCTTTGAAATTAAGATTTCAGCGTTATGATAACATTACCCGATGAATATCCCTTATAATAACTCAAATAGACGGAACACACAGTTCGAAGAAACGATAGTCGTTGAAGACCCAACTTAAAGGAAATAGCGTCTACGCAGGCACTATTAGTCAATCCCTAACTAGCTGCATACTATATCAAAAAAATCGCTGAATTAAAACTACATATAAACGTCTCCCGTGGAAATCCCTTGACAAATGTATGTAATCTAGTTATTGTCGTAGATCCCCTTTGATTGCGAAGAAGAATAAAACTACTATAAAGTAAAGAAAAGTAACAGCCTGTTACTATGCCATTGCTGGGCATAGGATTCCTCTCTCCGTTTTCTGAGAGAAGATTGGAGCTAAAACCTACCACGCTAGGCTACATATTCCTAGAATTATCTAGAGATATACAGGTTTCGTCACAATTTATTCCTTTACCGAAAGCGTGTGATAAATTGCAATTATCAATTAGACACATAAGTTTTAACAGAAAAACTTATTGGTGCCTGCTCAGTGCTTAAACCCACGACCTAATGGAAATAGTCGCACGCTGTCACCGCTGGGCTTTCGAACCTTACAAAAAATGAAAAAAAAACTAGTATAGAACAAAATAAATATTTTTTATTGTTACATGAAAAGCTCACATTTAAGTGAACAAAGTAGCTTTAATATTAAAATACATCCTTGAATTTTAAAACATGAAATAAGCATCAATTTTGATTTATCATCAAAAGATAAACATCAACCCTTTCGCAGCGCACGTGGGCCGACACGTCCCTTTCACGCATTTCATATTCCTATTCCCGTTCCGTTCAACCTTCCTAGGAGGATTATATTCTCCGATGTTTTCGTATCCTATTATTTCACGGGGTGAAAATGGCCCACCCGCCACCTCACACACTCACCTAAAGATTGACATTCATGTGTGACGTATGTATGGATGATTTTATATCTGTGTGCTGATATTTTAAGAAAATGCATATGTGTTGGCCTGTTTCATCAACTTCTAACCACTGTCAACGACTCGTCAAAATAATATTAGTTTAACATCGGATTGGATCTTAGTGAAATGTAACGTGATCTAAACTTAATTATATTTAGTTCCGTGTTCAATATTAACATGTTTATTTATTAACAATTATTGTGATTTAGAGAATAATGGTTTCCGGCAAATAACTGGTATTCAAAATATAACCGTGTGGTATCTGGCTAAGTAGAATAGTACCACCCTCATTTCTTACCGAGGTGTCGAAAAAGGCGACTAAGGTAAGTCGACCCGCCGTGTGGTATCCGGCTGAGTAGAATAGACCACCCTCATTTCTTACCCAGGTGTCGTAAAAGGCGACCAAGGTAAGTTGACGTCAGGCAGGCCGGTCGTAAAAACGCAGCCAAATCATGTTCAGCATGTTTATAACATGTTGTGCCGACCCCACTTAGAGTGGGATAAGGGCAGGAGGATATATATATAACTGGTATTCAAAATAATTAAAGTACTACAAAACAATTGTTTTACCAGTTGTCAGCATGAGAGTATTTCGAATTGCAAATTTAAGGAAAAAAGCGAACAAACTGCACTCAAAGTCAAATGCGGCAGTGCGCGATAAGCAAGCGTTGCTTATGCAAGATCACGAATGTAATTGCTCCCTTGTCTGCTACGACACTTCAGGCCAGAATGAGACAGGACCATTAGAAATCATTGGCGCGAATGGGATGGAATACAAAATAAGCAACAACAGCGTAAGCGACAAAAATGATTGATTGCCAGCCGTCTTGTGCTGAGCTCTATTTAATCACTTTATTCCCTTTTCTCCGTTTGTGCTGGGATAATTTTGTATTTGTGTAATTTGTATACGAAATGAGAATGCATACCGCCCGAGGAGGGTTTCATATCCGGTACCTATCCGGTGTATCTGTACCCAATTTATCACGATATCTCTAGTTATCTACGTTTATTACGTATGGCCAATCTTAACACCTCTTTTTACATAGTTTTTTGCGAAAAATAAACATACAATAAAATTTTAAGTAAATAAATAAATATATGGGACACTTAAACACACGGTTCTCCGTCTCCAAAGTAAGTAACTTAATACTTGTCTTATGGTAGACAGACATCTGGTGAATATATATTAATAGATATTTTAAATACATACTTAAATACAAATATACAACCAACAAAGACCAACAAATTCATTTATAGAAAATGTTTGCCCTCGGCGGGTATCGATCCCGCGACCCGCGGAGCTGAAGGCGGGTCACTACCCAATGCACCAACGGGCCAGTCAAATCAGGGCAAGTAGTAAAGAAAGAGTACTCCCTGTACTTTGAAAACAAAATTGGAACTGAGACCCATCATGCTACCTAGCATGCTGCCCACTGCTGGGATCGCACGCTGCTGGGAATAGCTCTATTTAAAGGATTTACACACTACACAATCTTGAGTACTTGAATTTAATCGCTCCCTGCGACCCTTGTAAAGTTGTCTATGCAACTAGTAGGGGGTCTACTAATACTGTGTTTTACTGTGAACCTAGTCGAAACTTATCTTAGGACCTTAAGACTTTCATCATTTCCTTATAGGTGCTACATTGCTACTTTGAGATTTTACCTCTTTTAAAAAAGGTGTTATAGCCAAACGGTGAGACCGTGTGACACTTACCAGGGTGTTACTTCAAACCCCGGGCAGGAGTTATTGAGTTTTTCTGGTAAAACTTATGTACCTTATTTCTATTTTTAAATTATACCACGTAATTCGAGGAGGTAATATATAGCAAGGAAACTTGAGGAATCTCGGAAATGTGGAACCTACGCTTTGGAGAAACATCCTAGCTAACCTTTAACCTTTCTCTCCAAAAGGATGGGAGAGCCCATGTCTAGTGTCTAGTCTAGTGTAACAGGCCGTTGCTTATTTTAACTTTTACACGATTTTTAGTGAAGGAAAAAAATTGTGAGATATCCTGGGAAATGTGTAAACTACCACTCCCCATTGGAGCAGCGTGTAGGGTCTAAGCTCTATCCCTTTTATTCAGAAGGATGGAGGTCGCCAATTCGCAGCAGTGGGATAGTTGCCTCTTACAAGATTACTATCATAAAACTCACCACTCATATGTCCATTTTCATACGGTGAGTAGTCGCCATTTTCGAGCCGGTGTTTCTTAAAGGGGTGTCCGGGGAACTGCGTGGCTGCAAGCGACAGACCCACGCCGGAGGCACGCTTCGGAGGTCGACCCGGTCTGGAGCTGCGGACATAGTAGCACGTTACTGCCGTTTATGACGATGCACTTACCTACATAAATAGTGTTGCTACTTATACTACCTAACAAGAATAATAATATAATGCCTAACGATACGCTGCGCTAGACATGCTATAGCCAAAGTCGATCCAAAGTGTTGTTAGCCCTAACGGTGTTTACAGCACCACCACGACGGCTGAGCGCAAAAGCATCGTCAAGGTTGCAAAATGCTTGAAGTAGACTCAAACTAGTGTTGAGGAATTTCGTCTTAAAGGATCCAGTGAGGTCGGACAATGGCTTAGGGTAACGTATAGAGGAGGGTCTTCGCCGGCGAAGACGCTGTGTGCGTTTGTTTCTGTGTTGGCGATCAAAATGAATATATGGTGATGATATGAAGTACAGTATCATGGTTAGGGTCATACAGGAAAATATTTGCCTATATTTTCAGTGAGTCGATATATACAAATAAAACGACAAATACCTACTTACTACTTAACATTGTTTCGAATTAATACAAAGGTCTTGGATATTTATTGTAAGATTATAAAATTTGTATTCTTGATTATAAGAAGAAATAGGGCATCTACTTTTAATGTTTTTCTGAATTAGTTTTTTATCCGTGTTGTTGACAAATTTAATTCAAATTATTAAAAGTCACTTCATTAGAAATACTTTATATTTGGGCTATAGTAAAGATGTTACTGAGATTAAAGTTTTAACAAAGAATCTGAGTGTTAATCGACGAAGCCATCGAGTTATGCGAGTTCAAAACTTCGACTTAAAGTTACCTGTAGTATTCAATAATAGTATGTTATCGCATAGAATGCTATTTAGACTACTATAAACTATTATTAAATGATTGTGGTCTGTACTAATAATTCTGATAAACTTTTGCAAATTTACCATCTTCCCTTATTGGCAAAGTTTTAATAAAAGTCAACATAATATTAATTAGTACCTATCATAAATGCCGTTTTTTGAAGTTTTTGATAAGAAAATCGTTTTTAATTGTCATATTGCCCATTCAATGATATCAATTGCATGACCATATTCATATTTTATGCGTTATCATAAATGTTTTATATGATAAAGAAAGTTAAAACCTCTCTGATATTTCTAACTACTTCCTTCACTACTAATTTAACTAAGCCAGACTAGTGATTTCTTCCTTTTTAAATTATTAAGTCATTTAATTAGTATTAGATTTGATTAAAAAATTCAACACTGATTTACAATTACTACGCTAAAAATATTGCCATAAAACCATCAAAACAATTAATTAATATCAATTAAAAGAAACAGGGGCAGTATCTAAATCGCCTTGCACAAGTCTTTTACGGGACTTATCTAATAAATCATGTTCGCGCGTGAGGGAAGATCCAGATTTATTTTTATTTATTTCACTTCCCCTAAGATTTAATACAAGACATCGTCCGCAGTTTCCACAATTTCACGCTTATTGTTTTCCCATCCGTGATTTATAGTCAAGTAATAGTCGGCGGTATATTCTTGGTCGCAATAAAGTTTGTCACCTAAATCTTTGCTGTAAGCCTATTGCGTGCCCTTAACCACGTTACATAAAATACATTGCTACGAATTAAGCTTAAATCTTATTTATAAACTTTGAATAGCAAGAGTTATTATTTTTCATTAATTGTGATTACACTGGATGACTATTCCAGTTTTTCTTCTGCAGCACAATTCTTGATATTATTCAATATTTAAGTCATAAAATCCTCTAAATGTGCTATTATACTTATTTTTTATTTTACCTATTTTTATGCTATACTTATTCCATAAACAGTTCTAAAAATTTACAATCACTTCGTTTAAACATGCCAGCAAGTGAATAAAAATTTAATATGTAATAAATAATTCAATGAAAATTGTTATTAAAATAATTCAGAAAATGGACGCTGTTTATGTAATAAAAAACTACAAATAGTTTTGACACTAAAATCTATACCATGCATACGTAATCATTATTTTAAAATTAGACAAATGTTGTTATCTTTGGAGCTTATAAAAAATTAGCTAATGCCATAAGCTTTGACCGTGGACAGTGATAACAAAATCAATAACAGCCAAATCAATATTACGCCTACAGTTTGTAAGGGATTAATTTAAGACAAATAATTCAAATGCCGATATATTTAACATTACAAATTGATGTTTTTTCATTTTTAGTAATATTTGTAGTTATTTTGATTGCAGCAGATAGACGGGCTGATTGCAAAGATAACTGTAAATATTAAAGATGATTTTAGCAATAATGAAAAGGGCGTACAGAACTTAACATCAGGATTACTAAAGTAATCGTGATTCTGATGAGATATGATGATCCTTTTAGTTGAGTTTTTCTGTGCATCATATAATCAAATTCAAATTCAAAATAGTGTTTATTCAAGTAAACTTGTAAACGAGTGCTTTTGAATCGTCAACTTTACTGCTGGTTCGGAAAGCTGTTCTTTCCTAGAGATTCAGTAAGAAACTTGACGGTTGCTCTTTTTAAAATAAAATTCTTATTACTAGTAGCTTTTAGTCATTACTGTCTTGTACCGTGTTGAAGATAATAATGAGAATATATAGAAATAAGATAATAATACGCCGTGTGGTATCCGGCTGAATAGAATAGTACCACCCTCATTTCTTACCGAGGTGTCGTAAAATACGACTGAGCTAAGTTGTCGTCAGGCAGGCGACCGGTCGTAAAAACGCAGCCAAATCATGTGACAGCATGTTTATAACATGTTGTGCCGACCCCACTTAGAGTGCGATAAGGTCAGGAGGATGATGATGATAGAAATAAGATAATAATATAATATAAGAGAATATACACGTACTAAGTTATAAATGAGATAGAAAAGCCACTGGCCAACTCAAGGTATGAATCAAAAAATTCCAATCATAGGTCCCAATTTCGCACCAACTAATTCGATATTACTATCATCGTATCCTCGGACAAGTTCGGCAATTATCGGGGGAGCGATGCCGTTATCATAGTATCAGCTTACGCAGAAACCGACTCTCGCCTATTTATTTTTATGTCAGCAACCGTCATTATGAGACACTCCATTAGCTTGGATTGTGGTATCTCGTTTTCGGTAGGTGGGGCGCGATTCGGTAATATGACGATTTGTTTTTGTGCGGTCTTTTGATAAAGGATTTAATGGAAATGATGAATTGTTTGCGGCCAGGGATAAGTTATGCGTTATAATTGGATATGCGTTTTTGTTATACATTTTTTTTCAATATTGACCTCAGGGTCTTTTTGAACGCTAAACTCTCTTTATATAATTTATAGAATTAGGCGTTACTTTGCGGAGATCCATAATACAAAAGTAATAATAAAATTATTTTGCTATAATCCGCGATGAAGTAAAATAGAAAATATATATAATGCTAAATGTAGAGTGGACAATCGGTTATCATACCTGATACATGCAGGAGTCGTAAAAAACACATGCACAAACCTCCACCACCGCCACCACGATACACAAGCACTATATACGTTCACTATCACAAACTCAACAATCGTTTCGCCCCGCAACCGAAGCATCTTCAGGAGATAGACTCCACGACCAAAATCGCAAACCTTTTCTCTTTATATAGATCTATATAGTATGATTCTTATTCATGTTGTGCCGACCCCACTTATAGTGGGATAAGGGCAGGAGGATGATGATGCTGATGATAGTATGATTCTATTGGTATGGCATTCCTTGTTTAAAAACCTTCCTTGTTCCTAAAGGCAAAATGAGTTTTAGAAATAAATCGTATCATTTTCACGTCACGGTTTCATCCTAGAACGAACTTGCGTAGAGACTACACAACTTTCTATTTCTCTTACAGATTCAAGTGCAAAAAGCTATCAATAAGGTCATATGAGGTCTGTGCCCAGGGCCAGGGTATGTTTAATAATATCCGCCATAAATTTTGAAAAAAATCTTGACATTTCAGTACAATTCATATTCTGTCAAATACCATTAAGATGATGAAGAAATAGTAATGTTTAAGTTATTGTTATTTTTGAATTTAAACTATCGTGAGTGGAATTCATAATTAATGTATAGAAACCGGCTATACTCACGTATTATTTTATCGGATGAGCCCGACTAGTTTCAAGCCCATACGGGGCTCTTATTCATGAGCTCTTTACGCGGCGTTATCGCGGCGGGAACTGCGTGTAGCAGCTCGCGATAACGCCGCGTAAAGAGCTCATGAATAAGAGCCCCGTATGGGCTTGAAACTAGTCGGGCTCATCCGATAAAATAATACGTGAGTATAGCCGGTTTCTATACATTAGTTATTGTTATTGTCTCAATTTATGCATTTATTGCAGTTCTATATAGTTTTGATCAAATAAAAGAAAATCACAAAATATTTGAATAAAAAGACAGTGCTCCGGTATATTTCGAATATTACAAGATTCCTTTTTTACTTTTTCTTTTCACATTTCAACGGAACCCTAAATGTTTTGTAGGACCGCAGTAGCGCTTAAGATAGTATTGGGTGTATTATGATTATGTGAAATAATAGACGTAAACAAACATGCTATCAATGAAAAAAAAATTTCACTACACAATTGACGGCATTGAAAACACAATTTCTTGATTTTCTTTACGTTACGTTAATAAAAAATGATACTGCATTGTATTTGGTTATAGAAAGTTTGATACATTCAATTTTTATATCGTAACAAAGAAATTTATTTGTGTTATAATGAAAAACTCTTTCCGGTGGTCGGTCACCAGCAGATGTAACTACACCGAAATAGCGACTATAAATTAGAAAATGACGCGCACAAAAATTGTAACTAATTTATTTTTAACACTTTACTCCAGTTATGTTGGGAGCGTAAAATTTAACAAAACGATGACTGAAACATAATCGAATCTTGTATTTCAAGGTGCCACGCTTGAGTTGCCCATAGTACCTTTTTTACCACCAAAAAATATCATTATACAAAGCGAGTTTATTGTAAACATGGTAAAAACGTACAATTTCATACATGAACTAATAAATCCACATAAAATTCTATAGTAACAAATCAATTCGACTCTTTGTTACATTTACACAAAAAAGATCATGGACCAATGTTAAAATCGACCGACAGCATCTTGGCGCAACTACGACAGATTATATTATATTAATTTGAATTTCATAATTTTGATTACGAGTGAAAAGAATTTTAATTATTACATGGTTTTTAGGTTTTATCTCAGATCAATTTAAATTATGATAAAATTTATTAATATTAGTTTATATAGGTATCTAGATGCTCCACTTTAATACGCACATATGATATACTGCAATTGTTCACGAGTTCTCAAGTTTTGCACACAGAAGAGAGTTTTGTACTAAAAGTTATGTGCTTTAGAAATATTAACAATTAATTAATACGCTTTAGTGTGAAGATAAACATTGCGATGAAACCTCTTAATCCCGAGAGAAGTCCTGAGGTACGTGTTAATATAATGTAATTCCTGAAAGTAGTTTTGTATATCGGAGCAACAAATTAAAACGAACTTTATTTTATATTAGTTTTTCTCTTACTTTTTATACATTTAGAGCAAAAGTTATAATTTTGGCAATATTCATCGTCTAATAGCGAAACACTATGACGCCCACACCATCCTTCATGGAGCAGAGAACAAAAGCGTCATTTTCGATATCCGGAACCCGTTTACCGTTTTTATTATTGTATATATCATCATCTTCCTGCCCTAATCCCACTCTAAGTAGAGTCGGCACAACATGATATAAACGTGCTGTCATGTGATTTGGCTGCGTTTTACGACCGGCCGCCTGCCTGACGTCAACTTACCTCAGTCGTATTTTACGACACCTCGGTAAGAAAGAGGGTGGTCTATTCTACTAAACCGGATACCACACGGTGGATCAACTTACCTTAGTCGCCTTTTACGACACCTCGGAAATGAGGTTGGTCTATTCTACTCAGCCGGATACCACACGGCGGGTCGGCTTACCTTAGTCGCCTTTTACGACACCTCGGTAAGAAATGAGGATGGTACTATTCTATTCAGCCGGATTACACACGGCGTTTTTATTATTGTATATAAGTAGTTTATATTTAGAACAGACGTTCGGGAGCGAAATATCAAATAAAAGACAAAGCGCGACGAAACCGAATATTGAAAGTGTCGAGGGACACAGATAAGGAACGCGTGCTCCCTTGCCGCCACTTAGACCGTAATCTGAACACCAAAGCTCACTCCGATAAACTGCCATTAAAAAGCGTTCGATTTATTACACGACGATTTCCGAACGATTTATATGGACGTGCAAAGTGCAAAACACTATCGAATGCTGTGAGTATAGCAACTGTCGATATAAAGTGTCGTTTACTTAAGGATTCACTGTTGTTCGTGTACACGTTTAAAATAGCTCGCATTACGTATCAGAATAAATAAGATACATTTTAAAGCTTGGACCCTCTTGTAAGTTAAAGTCATTCGGACTGCAACTTCTGTGAACAAAAACAAACGTACGAAAAATAATAAGGAGAAATATAATTTATGTTATAAGTAGAGCTGTGGTAGCCCAACGGTAACACCGTGCGACTCTTTCGTGGAGGTCACAGGTTCGAACCCGGGCAGACACCAATGAGTTTTTTTGTTAAAAACTTACCTATGTGTCTAATTGATAATTGCAATTTATCACACGCTTTTCGGTGAAGGAAAACATCGTGAGGAAACCTGCATATCTCCAGAGAATTCTGGAGATATTTGTAACCTACCAATCCGCATCGGAGCAGCGTGGTAGGTCTTAGCTCCAATTCGTCTATATGTCTAAATATATCGTATGTTATAAGTATATATAATTTATGTTTTTTAAAAGCTACTGTTTTGAACGTGTTTTTTTATTTGACATTATAAAATAAATAATTTTTTGATAATTTACTAACTAAAAATACAGAAAATAATATGTTTTATAATACCTACATTTAATGAATAATAAAAAATATTAGTTACTGAATGAAAAATAATTTCAATAAGAGTTTTTTAATGTTTAAGATAGTAGCACTTGCCACACAAGAATATTCGCTCAAATTCAAATAAAATAAACTAAGAAATCAAGAGTGCCTACACTCGAGAAACCTAACTACACCCTACTAAGAACATCCTTTTATGATAAAAAACCCTGAATTTCTAAATGTAGAAATTTCATCTATGTTTAGTCGTGGACCTTAGCTAAATACTCCAATATCTTTGTGTATTGCAAAATTTCTAAATTATTTTAATCATGTTCTCTGTAGGTGATTTTTTATACAGAACATTTTAGCTAGATATAGGTACGTTTTCCAACAACAATATTTCCAATTTCTATCTACATTTAGAAATAGCAAACATAGAGCCATTTATATGCCGCATTTCCCAACCCTACCCTAGTGAAACTAAAACCGGATAGTTTTGCTTTTTATATTTGCTTGGCAATATTCATCACTCACCACCCATGTCACTGATCAAATAGCATCCACAAAGGAGTCCCCAGATATTTCTGACAGATCTACCCTTGATAGATAGTTTGACAAACATACCGCATAAATCGACACGATAAATAGCGATTATCAGGTTTCTCCTTTCTATTACTGTATGTCTTACATGTAGAATGCAGTTACGCATAAAAACAGGAAAAAAACAAAATAAAGTCAGAAATTTTGCCTGGTTACGATAGCCAAATTGAGAGAAAATGATTATACTATTGCAACAATGTTTTTATAAAAGGACAATCGATATTTGGATATTTGTCTGTTTATCTTTTTTCTTTAATGTGAAGAGCATAGCATTGTCTGTCAATGATATTTTATAATAATCTTCAACGTAAAATATAATTTATTGTCGTGGAAGTGATTCGCCTTTAGCCGTTGCTATCCGGCTGAGTCGAATAGACCACCCTCATTTCTTACCGAGATGTTGAAAAAGGCGACTAAGGTAATTTGACCCATCGTGTACTATGCGGTTTAATAGAATAGACTACCCTCATTTCTTACCAAGATGTCGTAAAAGGCGACTAAGGTAAGTTGCCCACCGTGTAGTGTCCGGTTTAGTAGAATAGATCACCTTCTTTCTTACCGAGGTGTCGTAAAATATGACAAAGGTAAGTTGACGTCAGGCAAGTCGTAAAAATGCAACCAAAACATGTGACAGCCTGTTTGTAACATGTTGTGCCGACCCCACTTAGAGGGGATAAGGGCAGGAGGAGAAGGATAAGGGCAAAGCAGTGAGGCACCCCCAAAGAGTTGCTAAGTGCACAGAGCAGTGAAAAACGTGTGTAGATAGGAATGATATACAAAAACGATATAAATAAAGTGTTCCGTAGGATAGTTTGACATTAATTAATACTATCTGGACCAAGAAGTTAAAAACAGCAATAAGACAACGGATATTTAGTAAGTATTCTAATAACCACATTATCACTAACTAACGATGTCTTGTAAAGCACTTTACATAGTTAAGGTTTACAATAAAGCGATATAAATAGAGAATAATAAGTATGGGTAGAGGCTTCGAGTTAATGCACACTGTTACATATCGCTTATAGATTGAAAAACTAGTTGTAAATTGTAACCTTGATCGCTATAGTTCAATAACCCGATCTAACAACCTATGAATTATAGCCTATATCTTTGTCGGAAGCTAGTTGCCGATTAATAAAATAATAATAATCAATAATTTAAAGTACTCTGCAAAGTTATTTCTCACCTCATTACTTGAAAACTCGTTAAGTTTATATTATGATTATGTCGTATAACAAGAAAATCATCATCATCTTCCTGCTCTTATCCCACTCTAAGTGGGGTCGGCACAACATGTTATAAACATGCTGTCACATTTGGCTGCGTTTTTACGACCGGCCTCCTGTCTGACGTCAACTTACCTCAGACGTATTTGACGATACCTTGGTAAGAAAGAGGGTGGTCTATTCTACTAAATCGGATACCACATGGTGGGTCAACTTACCTTAGTCGCCTTTTACGACATCTCGGTAAGAAATGAAGGTGGTACAATTCTATTCACCCGGATACCACACGGCGTAATTGAATTGAAGTTGATATAAACTAGAAATTTTCTAACGAAGCTTGCAAACGAATATTTGCAAAAAAAATATATCAGCTGTTTGATGTATTTGTAAGAAATAGTTTGTTATTACCGAAAAGTTAACTATAATTTAACGTATATAAATAATTTGTTACATATTTAATTTACGACTATTATCAACTTTTCCCTTTTCTAAAACTTTATATTATGAACACCTATAAAGAAAAAAATAAAAGACGTTTATAATTATCTTTGTTTTTAACAACCGTAGCAAACAGAATAATAAAACAACTTCTCACTGCCCACTGGTCCGAGAAGCGTTAAATTTTCTACAATGCTGTCAATAATTTTAAACTTCTTTGAAACTGTTGACCAACATTATTTCTATCAAAAAATGATGTTTACAGTACTTTCATTGAATATTTTAGAGAATAATGTGAAAGCGATATAGAGATCTCTGATCATGATTCAGATTCCGAGATTTTAAGATTTATATATATTTAAATAAATACTTAGTTTCACACCCTTATTTAATTAATTGAAAAATGCTGTTGCCAACATAACTTGCTCTACATTATACATACACAATGTATTACTTGTGTGTAAAGTTACTTACACTTTAAGGTAATTAAAATACAAAATAGAGCAGATGTCGCTTCTCCTTCATTACCTCAAGAGATAATATAAAATACGTCAAACATACTTTGGTATCAGAAGTTTTATCTTGATCACTAGTTCTGCCGACGTTAAGCGATAATCAATATAAAGTGAAACTGTGCCAAACTGTAATTCACCTACATCTGTTTGCAATATCATAAAGATTTCTAAACATCAGCGTATAGATTTTACTGTCGCTTAACGTTTGGCTACTGTCTATTAAGGTTCAATTGAAGTATTTGTAACAAACAATATAAAAAATCATTAGAACTCAACTCACTTTAACTTTAACTAAATTTCATATTAGTATGGATTAGATTTCAATTAAAATTTAATATGATAAATTCTGACAAAAGACATTTTAAACATAAACAAACTACTAAAAATAAATACGAGGAATGCGAGGACAATAAATACGAGTATTAAAATACCCAAAAAAAAGATATAAGAGATTTTAACACGCCTATTAGAGGAACAAAAACAACCGCTTCATACACTACAAATGGCCTGCAGTCTCTGTTATTATATTTGTGTTACTATTCTCGACTCTTAGTGGACGTGTTCACACTCACTACCAATTACTGACACTAAATCATAACATTCAACGTAAACATCCTCTTCTGGCAGTTAAAAAACTGAAAACACCAAATACATGACGCTGACAGCATATACCAACCAAATAATCAATAATCGTTAAACGTAGATAGATGAAATAACCTAGTGGTTGAAAAGCATAATGCATACCAAATCTTCACAGAGCAAAATCCCGTGTGGAGTGTTATGTTTCTAATTACATACAGCACGCACAAAATTAATTAAGTAGATATCTAAAATTTGTTTGTTTTACTGGTAAGATCCAAACCTCAGAAACGCTATCGCTGATGAAAGAGTTATTTAAACATATTGCTAATGCTACATATAAGTTGATACTTTTGATGTTACTACTGATGTGATACTTTCGGTTGACTTTTTTAGTTTAGTTGTTAGTCTGTTTGTGTAAGTGCTATGTATATACTCGTATGTATTTCTTGTTTGATGCTGTTATAGCATCGTCGGGGTCGTTAAGGACGCTCTTAGGTCGCCTGCGAATTCTGTTAGAGGCTTCTCGGTAAAAGCTATTAGAACTTAAGGAATCTGATCAACTATCGAAAAAAATATCTACATTACTAACTCTTGTCATCCACCTGGCATCTTTATTTAGTTGTTGCCGAGATTTTGAATACGACTTAATAGTTTGCAAACTAAAAGGCTCATAAATTCTAGTTAGTTGGGTTGGCTAAAGAAGTCAAAATACAATGCGTTATAACATTTTCTGGGTCACATACTACTTTAAATATAACTATTTAATTGTCTTTAGACAATAATATGTCTGTAGTTTGCGCTAGCCCTAACAGTTAAAATATATAAGATACGAACTCGCTGACAGCGTATGGCAAGCTAATAGTCATAATCTGTTTACATTTTTTTCCCTAGGTTCGAATATTTATTTACACGGCACACTACCCGTATGAGAATGTTTACGTATCAAATTAAACTCTTCAATATCGGGGCTTTGTTCAGAATTAAGTATCGTTTGCATGCTGCTGTTAATAGGAATAAAAACTATACAACATTAAAGATATTTTAAGAGTGGCAGTGGTTACGCTTACAAAAGACATACAGAATACTGTAGCGTTATCGGATAATAAATCGACAATGGCGGTACCCGTCTGAATTTAGGATACCTTTATGTTCATACAAGATCTATTGGGCCATCTTTTCTCATACATCTATAGTTAATGAACACATATATTAAGTGTGACACTTTCGAGGAAGCGACGTGTTTAAACCATGGATTTGAGTTTTTCTATTAAAATATACCTACTACCTAATTTATATGAAGGCAAATCGTGAGGAAACCTACATATCTCAAAACAATTCTTCGAATACTCCAAGAATTGTGCAACATCCTAGTCCGTATATTCACTTTGTGATAGATTATTTTTATTTTTATTTACGTCAATGACTTCTGAAAATTGACCTACTTCTACAATCTAGTGGATAATGTAGGAAAATTATTTTAATCATCTATTTGCAAATTGTGTCAATATATATTTTATATTTCTTTTATTTTGTTTATGACTATCGTAACTAAGTAATACAATTGAAATGTAAATGTCATATGTGATCCTCATCAACCTAAAATGTAAGCAATGTTTCGTTTATTGCCCGAATTGCGATACGTTAATCCTTCTTGTAATTGAAATAGCTTATAAAGAAATTCTATGTCCCTATTTACTTTACGATACATGGAAGTTATTTTAAAATATTATCTGTACTTGAGCTAAATGACGTTTCCTTTTCATAAAATTCTGCCCTCGGAAACTTCTAATTCGTATTATACAAAACAACGAATCTCTGTCTTAAAAATGGTTCAGAAATCGGTAGACAAGGTAAAGCAAACGCACCTAATCTTATCTTTTGTAAACTCAAACGCAGTAGCAGTTTGTCTTGGGTTCAGTACAAACATGATAAATGATTTCGGTTACAAAAAAAAACGTTGTTCTACTTTGTAAACGAGTTCCGGTTGCAGGGAGATGGATTCTTTCCTTGATTAAGTTATAATACCTATTCACCTTGAGAAGTACCTGGAGAAGAAGAGAAACCAACATTATTGACTTTCCAGAAATTTTACTAATCTACATAAATCGTCTAATTAAAAAAAATGAGAAGCGTAATACTGAACCAAAAAATATAAAAGACAGACTTAACATAATTAAAAACAATGTTTAATAAAACAGCAAAAGAAAAGTTTAATTGCAACCAAAAATTAAAGGGCACATCGACAGTAACAATAAAAAATGAAAGCAAAGCCGCGTTTAGGAGTGTCGTAAAAATAAAAATTACATAAAAATGCTTAGGGTGGAAAAGTTTCGGAGTGTAATTTTGCCGTACAATTATTTCTTGTTCTGAGCAAATTCTGTTAATATTACCTGTCCCCAGGCTATTAACCAAACCAGAGAACAATTAAATATTATGTCTAAGTCCTCAGAATATATCTTATAATTTATTTATAATTTTTCTTCTTATTTTTTATATTTTTTCCTAGCACAACTGCAACGTAATATTTACTGAAACGTTTATTTAACCTTGGGCGAAGATAACGAAATCGGTTAATTGAAAGATTATTCCTTTTTTTTTAAATATAGAATTTATTTGACTTTGTTAGTTATAGCATAGTGACTATTCCAAATAATGAACTTTGGACGATATAGATTTGATTGGACCTAAATCAAATCGGTATAATTTATAAGGAGTTCAGTTGCCTGTTTGATTATAAAACTATAGAATACCTTTTTAGGTTGGGTGGACTTATATTAAAGGCATCACACACATCACAAAAAAAATACTTAAATTAATAATCCTTAAAAAATACTTGTATATCAAAACGGAAATAATTACATCAGAAGACAAAAAGCTATTTAGACAGATACAGTATAAATCCTTATCTATTGAAATAAGTCATGATCCACCTAATAATGAACCTAATAATTTAAATTAATACCTATCTTACAAGTTATCGGAAATTTACGCGCGCCAAAATATTAGTAGGAAGGAAGTTGAAAACAGACTAAGGCACTTCACGTGATTGGGTTTTACTTAAATTTTATAAAATCTAAAATTAAATTTTTTGACATATGGAATTCTAACAAAAAGCTCGTAATTGTTTAAGGCTGGAAAAAACTACTATTTATGACTTGATAACAGTAAACTGAAATTTCAATAATCAGCTTTTCGTCTATTTAAATAAATAATTCTTCAATACGTAAATGGGCGTGGTCGAAATATAAATTGTAAAATAAAAATTGTATATACACTGCCGAATAAATGCGAACGGACTAGTTACAATCGAACTAGTAACAACATTTCATTTATTGGGAGCACAAAGAAATCATAAGCTAATAAAGCTAGTCACCGCAGTCAGGTAGCCCGTACGTTTCAATTTCTCGAGGCATTTTATTTACAAAACTAATTATGTTTGTCTGATAGGGTATTAAACAGCTCCGCGTACATCTTGATTCGACGACAGTTAATAAAGACATTCCAAACGAATTTAAGATCAGACTATTTCATCTCTGACTCCGTTTGATAATGAAGAAATGTTATTATGCTCTATTTGTTTCGTATTAGATATTGTGATTTAAAGCTACTCTATTTAGACAAGTTATTGACCGCTACTTTGTTAGGCGGCGTTCATTTTTAATCTGGATCTTAATTTCATCTGGAAATACAATGATCAACTTTAGGCCTCATCCACACTTAGACGCATCAAAATTTGATTTTTTTATTGATTAAATTGTAAAATGTTTTAAAAAATCAAATTGTAAAGTTGACGTAGTAGTAGTTGCAATGTGCAGCTTACTGCGTCGATTTTGGATCCGGAATCGCAAACAAAAGAGTTTTCTCTTTAAAGAAATCAACAAGCAAATAGTAGACTAAAAAAAATACTAATATAAGAGTGAACAAGTTTCATCGAATAATTCGATGTATTCTATTTGCTTGTCTGCAAAAATGTGAGGGACTGGACAGAATAGATTAATCCTACCGTTTGGTTGAAAATCCGATGATAATTTCTAAGAAAGATTTAACTCTCAGTATCCTCCAGTAAATCCCACTACTAGCATATTCATATAATTTCAATTGCAAGGTTTCAAGACTTGATATATCTACCATTATGATTTCAAATCATACCATTTAAAAATGATACAAAACAAAATGCAGCGACAACATGTTCGCGGCGTTTGTTTCTTCGTAATGAAAATGCTCTTAATAAACTTTGAAGTTAGTATTTTAATCTCGACGCCGTCTACTTACTACGAGACTAAGAAGCCGCACCAGTAGAAGAATAATTGTAGTTTTTACGCGGGTAATTATACATAGCAGTAAATTTTAATTCGATATAGTCTTCTATATTTCTTATTAAAAAAAAATTAGTAACGTAGACCATAAATATCTAATATGTATTAAAAATATTATATTTCCGTGACATTAATTATTATTTACAAATAATAAATAATATTACGAAATTATAATATTTTTACATGAAATATTATAAGTTTAATACTCATAAACGACGACATAAGATGTATGAATTTTATGTAATCAAGTAAAACTTTTCAAGATAAAATGTAATGAAAAAGTTATATTTATCTTAAAATTATTTTACGACAGCATTGAAGTTAACCTAAACAATAACGATAAATAATAATAATTCTCAGCCTTATTCCCAAGTTTTAAGACATTTTTTATATATATTTTTTCTAATTTTTATTGCTGTTGGCACGAACTTTGTCGGCACGCCACGTGGATCGGATAATTGAAATGTCCAAACAGTGAATTTATGTTCTTACTATGATGACTCTATAGATTTTTACGTATTCAATACATGGTGATACAAATCTTTCGATAAAAGATAGAGTCTTGCAAATAAGTGGGTAGCGTACGGCAATTCTCTATAAGCAAAACCGGCACTCCTTAACTCTAGTTACGATTATAGATTCTCATTAAAATCTTTATTGAATTGTTTATTAGTAGAGCTAGATTTTAGTAAGGTACTTTAATTACTAACCTGTAAAATAAACCCGACAATTTTTCATTCATCATCCTCCTGCCCTTGTTATACACATGTTGTCACATGATTTGACTACGAATTTTATGACCGGTCGCCTGCCTGATGTCAACTTACGTATTTTACTATATCTCGGGAAGAAAGAAGGTGGTTTATTCTACTCGACCGGATACTGCGGCCACACACTGCGGCCGAATTTACTAGAAACTATCGTGAGTAGTATTCATAGTTAATGTATAGAACCGGCTATACTCACGTCTTATTTTATTGTATGGGCTTGAAACTTGTCCAGCTCATCCGATAAAATAAGACGTGAGTATAGCCGGTTTCTATACATTAATTAGTGATGATAATACATTCTATACATTAATTAGTGATGATAATACACGTCGTCGTGTAAAGAGCTCATGAATAAATGCCCCGGATAGGTTCGAAACTAGTCGTTCTAACCCGATAGAATAAGACGTGAGTATAGCCGGTTCTATGCATTAACTAGAATAAGATTGTCTGGTAACATCAAATAAAACTAAATTGAATAATCTTTTCGATTTCAATTTCAGTAGCAACACAAATGCTATTATTTCCTAAACAAATCCTTATTACGAATATAATACTGTAAAAGCCGCCCCGGCATCCCCCCGACCAACACTAGGGCAACATAATCAGCCCTCAAGGGACAAGCTCTCATAATTAGCGGCTGTTCATTTCTTAATTTCAATATTTAATTACAAAGGAAACTCGACGACTGCTGAGAAGAAAGAGACGTCATCTTCAGAAAGTCTCGAATACATTTTGTTTTATTCGTCTAGAATTAGCTGATACTTTGGCTTCTGTATTAATGCTTTGCATCTTTGTCTGCAATATCAAAGGGTTTGGAAATAAATTAAAATCTATGCTTTATATAAATATTATTGAAATTTAAACCTATTTGAAATAATAGAATTCGGAAAATATTTTTTTTTTGGTGATTTAATCATTACAAAAATAATGTAGTTAAATTTGACCCACTTCCCGGTGTCCGATTAAGCTGAAATTTTAAATACTGGTCCAGTCTCGATAACATTACTCGTTAATGATAGATATAAGAAAATATCCTGACCTGATGCTACTGCCAGGATAGATTCCAGACCTGCTGAACGGTGAGCAGTAGAGACTTAAAATTTTGTTAAAAGCTTTTTGTTTTTAACTTGACTTGTTACAAATGAATATCACAGAAAATATAACAATATTACACAATCATCTTTATATTGATAAATGAAAGTGGCATTAAATTATATAATCAATCTCCCCTTTTAACTCCACTAGTTAAATCAAACTTATGAAATTTTCCAATGAATTATAAGTACACAGTAGTATATGTACGTACTCTTTTGACGCACGATATTATCTTCAATGTAACTTTATCTCTTTTACTGAAGAGCCGTCTTACGACTCCCTTTGTCGTTTCTCTATTGTCAGTCTGGTAATAGCTCGCGACATATTGTCGTTTTATTTCATTTCTCCCGAGCTTTTATGAAATTTCCTCTTTAACTAATATCAGACGACTTGAAACTCTTAAGATAAAATATATATTTTTAATCACAAGCTTTAGATGCGATGTGAATATTTCAGTTCCCTTATAAATTCGATCAATACATCAATTTTAGACAAAATAAATTCCCTTTTGTACGTTATTTTATTTCCCACTTTTCATTAAACCAGTTGTGCGTTTGGCATGTTTTGTTTTGACTCTTTGACGGTCTCTGGTTCGGACGCTACCATTCATATCGTCAGTATTGGCGACTGTTGTATAAAATTATACAATTTCTGGTCGACTGACCACGCCACACGCCTTTAAAGCGTTGCGCCCTATGCTATTTGATTTAGATTGAACTAAATTATTGCTTTTGTAAATATAATGCGTTTTCAGATATATTGTTTAGATATAATAACAAACGAAAAGAATATTCGCTTTATATTGCCGCAAAACATATAAAAATAAGACATTTGATTTTTGTATTTTTCAATGCCATCTTTCTTTTTTACACAAAAAATCATTTTAGCTATTAAACATGGTGGGCATGATTTGTATAGTACTTATAGTAAGTAACTTAAGCTAGACATAACTTTTATTTTCGTTGTTAATCCTATCCTATCCTACTAATGTTATAAATGCGAAAGTTTGTAAGTATGGATGTATGTTTGTTACTCTTTCAGGGCGAATCCGCTGAACCAATATCGATGATATTTGGCACAATTATTTCTTATACACTGGAATAACATATAGGCTATAGAAATTCTGTTAATTCTACAGGAATAGGATGACATTGAAAAGCGTCATCTATTATCGTCCTATCACTCGAACGAAGTCACGGGTAAAAGTAAAATGTAATTTTAACATTTTTAGTATGTTGGCTAACTATATTATGAAAAAAACATTTTAAATTTAAAAGGCTGAATAAATTTCAAAGCACACATTTTAGTGCAAAATAATCACAATCGACACAAATAAAATTAAACATATTACCAAAGCATCAGTCATTCTGCAAATTAATATTCGAACCGCCTGGCGCCAAGTTTTTTCACACACACGAAATGATTAAAAGAAATTAAAAATTTCGATCCACATAACAACCCTGCTTTTGATGTATTTCTGCTTTGTCGCTTTTGAAAATTTAATAGTTTCCTTTTACAGTGATATGCTTCATCAGTAACAATCGAAAACTTTTGCTACTGTTCCCCATTCGTTTGTTGTATTTTTTAATCTGTAATCGGCCTGTTGTAGTTAAAAAAAGTAATTGCTACCTGGCTAGCAACACATTTTGTTGGTCTCTAAATTACTTTCATCTGACTCTCGCATCAGATAATGTCGAGTCATATATGCCAACAGCGGCTTTTAACTATTTTTGGATAGAAAAAACGATTCCGTGTTTTTCATCGACCACCATTAAAAGACACTTTGAAAGTAAATTGTTTTATTTGTACGTGCGATAATAGATATAGGAATAATGTGAAAAGTAAGTATATTTTCTCAATTCTTATATTACTACTATTAATACGATTCGTAACCTTTTTGAGAATTCCTTTAGCGAATATTTTAAAATTGCTTTGTGTAGTATTAAATTACTTCTAACTTAATAAGCATCGTCTTGTATCAGACGCATTACCAATAGAAAATTAAAATGTAAACAATTTCAGCTCAACAATGTTACAAGTACTATTTTTAAGTTTCGTTCAAGTCAATATACAAGGAATCAGTGGGTAAAACCTGTGAAAGGGATTACGGGCTCAAACCCCGGGCAGGCAAATATGAGTTTATCTGTTAAAACATGTGTCTAATTGATAATTGCAATTAATCACTCATTTATCGGTGAAGTAATACATCGTAAGGAAATCTGCATATCTCTAGAGAATTCTAGGGATATGTGCAACCTACCCAACGGCATTTGAGTAGCGTGGTACGTCTTAGCTACAACTCTTCTCTCCAAAAACGGAGAGAGGAGGCCTATGCCCAGCAGTGGGATAGTTACAGGCCGTTACTTTATTTTACAGTGGGTAATTAATTAACTAGCCGAAATAATTGGACGAATTATTTCGGCTAGTTTACTTTTTTAGGAATATGAACTTAGCGATTTTTAAAATCCTTTAATTCTAGGATTTAGGTTGGAAAGTGAACAATGGATGAGAAAGGCCTTTTACTCAACTTTTAGGTAAAATAAATTGGAATATCCACGGTATTATATCAGTACCATTACTTCATTTAAGGTGTACAATCTTACAAGTCGTTTCAAATTGAGTTCTTCAATTCATTTTTTGTCGTCTATCAATAATAATGTTAACAAAAGAATTAATGTTCTTTCAGTACTTTTTTTCTAATTATGTAACATTTTTGCTTTCAAGTGAAATATTATTAGTTAAAAAACATGGTATTTAAACTTTTACAACTGGTTGACCGATTCACCTAGCTAGACTTTTTATGCTCTTGAAAGTAAAACTAAAGATAATCTCAATGCAATTTTAGTATTGGACGCAAATTTTGTTTATTTTCAAAAATACGTACCGCTATATTCAAACTTACATTCATCATTTTCCTTCTGCACTGATCCCGCCCCAAGTGAGGTCGCACAACATGTTATAAACATGTTGTCACATGATTTGGTTACGTATTTTACCACCGACCGCCTGCCTGACGTCAACTTACCTTAGTCGTATTTTACTACACCTCGGTAAGAAAGAGTGTGGTCTATTCTACTCAACCGGATACACACGGTGGATCAACTTAAAGTCGCCTTTTACACCTCGGTAAGAAAAGAGGGTGGTCTATTCTACTCAGCCGGATACCACACGGTATAATACAAACTTACATTATGACAATTTAATTATAATTTATATTATTATTTCAACGGATCATGTAACTCTCATTCGAACGATGGGACAATTCTGAATTTAATATCGCACAAAACAAAGCTGAATAAAATTATTATTTTACGTTATATACATAGAATATTTGTTCTTTATATAGGTACATAGAATATTTTAATAAGCACTGTGAGTTCTAATAAACCGTAAACTCTACTAAAAAAGAAACATAAATTAATAGACTATTATATAGGTAAACGACGGATAAGTTATGAGGTCTTCAAAGGAAGTACACAGTACTATCCTGAAAGCGTATTTAGAAATCATTAAAGTAACCGATACTGGAGTGTCAGTATTTACTGATCATCTTTGGAAATAAGTAGCGGAATTGGGTTAACCTCTTTTATGTGATGATAATTAATGGTATATCATTAATTTAAAATAGAGACTCACTATCCTGAACTAGGTATGATAAACATGCCCCTTGACAGTTACTAAATGGCATCGTTACGGTACAAATCTCTTGTTACTATCGATTTGTTGTTGGAGCTGTTATTAGGCATTCTAAAGCCTTTATATACGATTAGATTCAAATCAGTTGATGATTTCATGTTCTTAAGTAATTAAAGAATTTTTTCCAAGGCTTATAAGAAATTGGTAGCTAACACTTTTTAAAACCCTTACTTAACGTTTGACTATCTAATTCACGTTACTTTTTTCTATTTTAATAATATTTTACTCCATCTTAGACAGTCGAATGGCTATGGCGGATATACCTACACTTAGTTGCCTATGTATAGAAAGTGGAATACTTAAAGAAATAGATTTCATTTCATATGTATCTCTAACAGCACTTAATACAATACTTGATTCATCGGTTACCTTGAGACACCCTTCTTTCAAACAATGCAACAACCTTAGATGAGTCAATTGATGAAAAGAGATTATTGGACCTTTGTGCACAAGCTTTGTTAATACGATTCCATCTTTGGTCTTTTTATTATACTTATATAATACTACTTAATTCTAAAAAATATATAAATCTATACTTATTAACAAAACAAAGTCCCCAAAAGCTGTCTGTCTGTATGTATGTTATCGATTGTCTCAAAATGTACTGAACGAATTTTTGTGCGGTTTTTACTAAAAAAGATGCAATTCTTCCGGAACGTTTAGGTTACTAGTACATTACGGTTTTATGTAAATTTTGTTGAAGAAGTCGTGCGTTTGTAAAAAAAAACTCGCTTTCTAGTAGCTTTAGTCGCGTGTGCTACGTAAAGCAGTTACACTTAAGTAGTTTACTAGAGAATATATACAAAAATGTTACAAAAAGTCTGCGATAGCATGTCTTTATTATCTCTTATGGTTTATTCACAATAACTTACACGTCCAAATTTGTATTTGGGTAAAATTTGTGTGTCAACCTGATTTCGATGCAGGCAAAGGCGCATCTAATCTATACTAATATATAAAGCTGAAGAGGTTGTTTTTTGTTTGTATGGTTGATTGTTTGTTTAAACGCGCTAATCTCAGGAACTCTGGACCGATTTCAAAAATTCTTACGTGTAAGATAGTCCATTTATCGAGGAAGGCTATAAGCTATATATATAATATCACGCTAAGATGAATAAAAGAGGAGCAGCAATAAAAAATAGTACGAAACCGGGAAAATTTAAAGCTTTCCTTGCGTGCGCTGAGTAAACGGAAATAGTTATTCAAAAATCATGTATTACAAAATCAAACGCATTGAAATGCTTTCTCAGCCACTATTTAAACAACCATTTTTTGTGACATTACCAAATTTTATACACATTATAAGTCTAAACTTAAAAGATGATATGTTTTGATATAACATACACAACATTCATTAAAGAGAGCTTATGTTTAATTTCATATTGTATATTTAATAAGAAACAAAATTAAAGAAAACAAACAGAACAGATGATTCGAAACAGAATAGAGTCCCGGACGTGTGATCGTTTAATGCTAAATGAAAACAAACGTTATGATTTGTTTAACAAGATTTTAGCAAAACACAAACTGCTTGCGTGAAATGAGTATATCGTCTATTTTTTAACCTACTAGATCAGTGATTCTCAACCACTGTGCCGCGGCACTTTTGTGTGCCGCCAAATTTCAAAAGTGTGCCAAATTTTGCAAATATATAATAATGTTAATATTATAAAATTATATCATTTAAAAAGAAAAGTATTTTTGTTATTAGATTGTAATTAATCCCTTAATAAACGTTCAGTTATGATTGTAGTATATATTAGTTTATTTCGTATATTTAAAATTTTTGTCATAAACTATTTATGCAGTGTGTTGTAGTAAGTAAATAATTTTTATCTTTTTCATTGTGTGCCGCCAAATTTTGAAATCGTTAAATATGTGCCGCAAAAAAAAAAGGTTGGGAATCACTGTACTAGATACTTAACAAGGTCCTGTCTATTATTATATCGCTTTCAGGAATAGCAGTCATTTTGTGACATTCTATTAAAATATTTAATAGCATAATCGTTTGCATAACTTTTATCACTCTTCTGCCCTTATCCTACTCTAAGTGGGGACGGCACAACGTGTTTTAAACATGTTGTTAAATGATTAGGCTAATTTTTTACGACCGGCCTGATGTCACCTCGACGAGACCTCGGTAAGAAAGGAGGGTGGTCTATTCTACTGAACCGGATACCACACGGCGGGTCGACTTACCTTAGTCGCATTTTACGACACCTCGGTAAGAAATGAGGGTGGTACTATTCAGCCGGATACCAAACGGCGGTTATGTTGTATAAAATAATAATTGAAAAACTAATGAAATCTAAAATTAAGCACTTTGTTAATGATTATATAAATAGAGAATTTAATCTTGCGGTTAAACCACTACAATTATATGAACCTAATTAACAATGATTTATTGAGTAACAAATCTTTAGGATCTATAATCGGAACCAAAGTAATGGTTTCTAAAATATACATATCTGTATGGATTTCAATACTTGT
The DNA here is from genome assembly GCA_029227775.1 of Morpho helenor. NCBI lineage: Eukaryota > Metazoa > Arthropoda > Insecta > Lepidoptera > Nymphalidae > Morpho > Morpho helenor. The sequence continues at coordinate 10,237,921 of JARGCU010000010.1, read as the reverse complement.
GGGAATTTTAAAATAAACAGAAGTTATTCATAAATCAAGAATGTAATAGTTACACTCTGCCACTACGTAAGTACATCTGAAAAATCTTTTGTTTGATCAGACTCAAACATCTGGATGTTTAACAGAAGTTCATAATAAAATATGAAGAAAAAACACGTTAAGTCCTTTTGTATCGACCGCTTCTGTTTGTGGTAAACTTGGAATGGATATTCTTGATATTTCGTCATCGGCAACGAAAATATTTATTAATGTAAAATTAATTTCATAGTATAAAATAAATTAGCCGTTGTAAGCTGTTGATGTATTATTTTTATCGTTTAATCTTTGCCAATTAATGGACAATGTTGAACCAACCACAAAAAACATAAATAGTACGCCCGAAGGGCTGCAACGTATTACGTTAATTGCATTTATTATGTACTGCATAAATAAAAACAGTTAGTAGCCATGAATAATGTCCATACATTTTATTAAATGCCAGCTCACCGGTTTTATTGTTTCGCAAAAACATCATACTTTGATCTAACTTTACAGATCAATAGCTATACCTGGTAACATTACATTCACCGATAAATTGTACATTAATATACTACATTTATTTAAATTTATTGCTATAAATATTTTTTCGGCTTTCTTAAAATACACAAATTCCCTAATTCATTCCCAATTAATATAAGGCTATAATTTATTATACGAATTTGTATTCCAATTATCAAACTATAATTTTACACCAACAACTTAGATAGTTTTTTTTTATTATTACTATTATTTTTATATTGGTGACTATAAAAAGACGTTATAGCCTTGTTGCAACAAATATTGTTAAGGATGTTACTTAAACAGTGACTCTAATAAGTAATTGGGTTGATAAATATTACCTGAAAGTTCTGTTTCATTTTAATTTGGCGATTTACTATTTATTTTCTCTGGGTTTGATTATTATTAACTAGCTGTGCCTCCGGCTTCGTCCACGTGGAAATCGGTGTGTCATAATAAAACGTACTTTACATAACAATACAAATTACTTAAATCCGTAATATTCCATAAACCTAAACCATCTGCAAGATTGCACTATCTTTTGGTAAAAACCTTACAGCTTACCTTACCGCTCAGTAGATTATGACAAAATCAATTACGTACAGCTTTTTGGGACTCTATTTTTTAATAATTATAGATAACATGTAAATACCTCTGATTTTTGAAATGATAAAAATCTCGTCTAATGAAAGAATAAAAACATTATTAATAAATATTTATCATTGCTATTAGAAAAATTCAAGCGAATAATTTTTATCTAGTACCAAAATGTCTCGGTCGCACACCAATTGCAGCCGAAACGTACTCGCTTCATAGTAACTCGCTGAGATTTGTTTTGATAATACATCATAAAACTATTAAATATTGGATCGCTGAGTGAGAATACCCGAACTGTTTTAACATATCAGCGCAAGTGATAACCGACAAGCGAGTAAGGAAAATATAAACACAAACAAAAGATAACTGTTCCTTTCCGTTCACCTTCGATAGCTTACATATGCCGAAATTGGAACAATTAGTTCTCACCCGTTTAATTAAGTTCCAGAACCTCAATGAGCTTGTTACTTAAACCCAGATATAGCACCGATCGTGGCGTAATCGGTTTGTTATTTCAGCGTTTAGACGATGTTTGAACCTTGTTTTGTTTTCTCGGAGGCATGTGGGAATCATTCTATTGTGTTCTACATCCGGGTTATGATTCGTTCTTTTAAATTTAATTTTAGATTGATCGATTTCGACTTTTTATATACGATTACTTTGTGATGTATACGCAATTCGGTATTCGCAAGGTTATTTGGCCTATTTTTTTTCGTAACGTAGTCTGAACGTTTGTTTTTTCATAATTTTCATTCAGGTTTTTTCTTAATATACCTACTAACAATTTAATTTTTTATTACAACATTGTAATTAAACATTTAGTTGTTAGCCGTATTGTATTCGGCTGAGTAGAATAGTACCACCCTCATTTCTTACCGAGGTGTCGTAAAAGGCGAGTAAGGTAAGTCGACCCGCTGTGTGGTATCCGGTTAAGTAGAAAAGACCACCCTCTTTCGTACCGAGGTGTCGTTAAATACGACTATGGTAAGTTGACGTCAGGCAGGTGACCGGTCGTAAATACGCAGCCAAATCATGTGACACCATGTTTATAACATGTTGTGCCGACCCCACTTAGAGTGAGATAAGGGCAGGAGGATGATGATAATGATGATGATTACAATGTTTAATTGTAACATGATCTGAGCGTGATAGCTTACACAAACACAAAAAAGTTATGTCTATCAAAAAGGTACTACTGTAGTATAGATCTATAAAGGTATTAAGGTATATTCTATACTATACACAAAAAGTCGCGGGGATGGATGGACTGCTGTTTGATTAAAGCGGCACAAGATCGTGTGTTGTAGAGATCTCACAAAGAAACCTATATCCAGCAATGGACGACTATGAGTTGACAAAGAAGAATATTATAAATCAACACGAAAGAAATAGGTATTAATGATCATAAGGCACCGAAGAACATACGACTTTGGAGCGGACTGAATGCCAAAATATGAGAGGTCACCTACAGGTCTCCACCAGACTAACAAATAAACAATATAACGTAGACCCTTTACTAAAAAACCTTACAAATGAATTCTGAAGATTTTTAAAACAGCAACTATATACTAGGTGTTCTTAGGTACGAAGGTATCTTTGAAATGCAAATGGGCCTACATTTTTCATTCCCCAGGTACACTATCTATGCCACTTGACATGCGTCAGCAACCGACTTCCGTTCCCAGCCTCCGCTTATCTTAAGCAAATATAAAATTAAACTAATGTAGTACTAACATGAAAATATGTCTTTCTTTTCATCTTACACAATTGTGTAAATACAGTCAACGTGTTTGTACTAGTTGGCATCGAAAACATATTTTTTATATGTCCTATTTTGTGATGGACGATAATAAGACCACGATGCAGAATATTTAATGATTGATCCATCTTAGATTAACGGAGGTATACAGATAAACACATTTGAAATCTTGGATCAGGGCTAATAGCTACGTCATCGCATCTGACTGCCCAAAACTTAAACCACAGTTTAGGTTTTACAATAAATAATACACTAAATATGCGTCTATGAGTCCTCAATGTATAAAACCAAAATATAGACTACTAGCTTTTACCCGCAACTTCCTCCGCGCAGACTGTCTAAATAAATAAATTGAAAATGTAAAGTAAAAATAAAATGTAAAGGATCTCGAAGTTTGAACTGACTTTCTGAATTGATCGTGTTTAAACGCAGGTCATCGACCGAAACCAATACATTTTTATTCAAATCATTTCTAAACAAGCTGACCGTGAAAGGTTTCCAATAATTGTTATTCAATGGTCTCTCAATTTTTTATTCATTGTTGAAAGTACAATCGCGGAAATGAATGAGTGTACCAGTAAAATACCTGGTGCTCTCCTATAGCTTTGCAAAATCCTTCTTCGAAAGAAGGATTGTGACTCACAACCAGCGGAGCAGCTCAGCAGTTGTGGTTACATTAACCCGACTTTCGACTAGTTACTATAATGTTTAATTTCAGAGAAAACCTTATGATTAGTTATAATATCAATTATATACAGGGTTTATAACAAAACGCTCTTGGAGATATTATGTAAATGGTGTATATAATAACGTTATAATTTTTATACAATCTGTTCTTAAAATAGTAATAATTCATATGTAACACAATTTATAGACAGTGTGAAAGGAGAGTAATATATCATATTGCCGACCCGTCCTCCAAACGAAGAGAAATATTAGGATCAGTTTATGAAATTTATATAATATAATATATGCAATTTTGAGACTTAAATAAGTCTAGCTAGTGGGATAATAAACGTTTGGCGTAGGGGGCATAAACTTTATACTATTTGTTTTTAATTTATTTATTTATATATACATATGCTATATTTGCGAGGATGGCATGGCGATAGTATAAAACTATGTGCATATGCCATCCTATCAGTCAAAATTATTAAAAGAACATAAGATAACTATAGATTTAAATTACTCAAACCTATTATATATAACATGCAAAATGAAATGTATATTTTTAAAAATCAAAATGACAAGGAAGATAAACTTGCGATCTATAAAATTTAACAAAGTTATGAGAGTACCTTATTTGAAAATGTATTATGTTCTGTAATTATTTAACCGTCTCTAAATTTTTGATATAATATATATAACATTGATAATTTTTATTAACCAATCTCTGTAAAGACAAATTTGAAATATTGTACACAGTAAACAGTGATCTAATGTCAAAAACTACTAAGTAATGTTAGGACACTATCGTCTATTTCTCATATACCAGCAAGATTATTAATATCTTATAATACCGTACGGTACGGGAGTCAAAAAAAGTACGTTAAGGTATGATGTGTTAAGTATTAATTATCCTACTTTAAGGATATTGGTATCTAACTTTAACTCATGTTTTTAGTTGTTCTATTTTTACGACGTAGTTAGCTTTTTCGCTGACCTGATGAGTATCGGAAAGTACGAAACGTTCATATACTCGTAGGTGGATTTTCTAAACCTACCTACCGTAAGGAACAATTTAAGAAATCCTATTAGATAGGTTCCACGCTGAGTCTGGTGTAATGCTCGTGCTGATACTCTACCTGTTTGCTTCTAGCTCATGCTAGCATGCATAACGTGTATCTGTGTATCTAATCACGCGTAACTCATGAGATCGAAGCCTGGCAGATAGCAACAGATCTTTTTGATGGTAATTTCATATTGTACTATTTACTTAGTTGTCGGTCGTTGTGGAGAAGTGTGTATTTTAAAATATATTTGTAAGACCTTCACATTCTTTTAATTACATTTTGATAACAAAAATTTTCCTATTTTCAATTGTCATTGTTAGTCAAACAAAACAGGCGCCGTATTTAATAGCCAGGGCTGTCACTTAGAAGAAACAAGTTAATAGACATAATCAATTTGTTCGAAATTGTGTATGGGATAAAAAACGTATTAAGCTGACTAGTCACGCGATGAGACCTGTCAAAACCCAAGCTCTCACTTGTAGGGTTCTCTAACGGTTTTTAAGTGCGCCCATAATAGGCAATATCAATGATTCACTATTGCCGCTTTGTTCTTGAAACGTGTAATTATAGTGACACTAATGTGATCTTTAACCTTTAGTTTGAATGTCTTATTTTGACTTGTAACTATACGCGTGGTATCCGGCTGAATAGAATAGCATCATTTCTTACCGAGGTGTCGTAAAAGGCGACTAAGGTAAGTCGACCTGCCGTGTGGTATCCGGCTGAGTAGAATAGACCACCTTCTTTTCTTACCGAGGTGTCGTAAAAGGCGAATAAGTAAAGTTAACCCGCCATGTGGTATCCGGCTGAGTAGAAGATTTTATTAAAAGAAGGAGGGTTCAAAATTAGGTATGTTTCAATCGTAGGGCCGCTACTTTGTTAACCGTTGTTCAAAGACGTCCAATATAAGAATATTTAAGGCGACATCTATGGTTATAGATACTTGTATCACTGTTTATTTTTTCATTATCTGTCACTTGTAAAGTTGTGATAGCCTAATGGTAGACGGGCGTCTAATGATATTTTTTTTAATTAAAAAAAATACCGAGTATAGCTCGTTCACCCAGACAATTTAAATTTATTGTCGTTACATTGCGCCAAAAATATGTTGAGGGTGTGGCGTGGCACAAAAAAATTGGAAAAGATTGATTTAGAGGAACCGTAGAGGGCCTACAGAAGGGCAGATCAGAGACTATTCCAATTTTGACAAAAGCTCACGAAATATTGATGTTTTATAATAAAATGAGGTCGCGATGCGCTCCGAGCAGTCGCGTGCCGTGGTCTGCGGTTAGCCCGTATAATGCGCGCGTTTAAACAGTTTCATTCATGATATTAGCTTACTGTGGTAGCCCAGCGGTAACACCGTGCGTCCCTTTCGAGGAGGTCACGGGTTCAAACCCGGGCAGACACAAATGAGTTTTTCTGTTAAAACTTATGTGTCTAATTGATAATTGCAATTTATCACACGATTTTCGGTGAAGGAAAACATCGTGAGGAAACCTGCATTTCTCTAGAGAATTCTGAAGATATGTGTAACCTACTAAACCGCACTTGAGCAGCGTGGTAGGTCTTAGCTTCAAACCTTCTCTCCAAAAACGGAGAGAAGAGGCCTATTCTCAGCATTGAGATAGTAACAGGCCGCTACTTACTTAACTTACTGTTAGCTTACTTGCGGACTTATAACAACTTTTAGGTTTAAGATAGCTTCGTCGTCCGTAATAATTGAGTTATTCCGAATATTCTACATACGAAAGTCTGTCTGTCGGGCTCAATATTATTGACGAATTGTGACTCTGTGAAGTTAGATTTCTTATGCTTATACATGGGAGATATAACTTTATTCTTCGGATACCCTATCCGATTTGTGCTACTGTGTGTGTGTGCTCCGATTTATTAACACTCCTATCACAAGTTACCTTAAACTCTACCTAAACTAAATTTAATATAATGAATAAGCCATTAAGTCATAAATATTTAATTTTAAATTCGTTTCCATACAAAGAAACTCATGCAAGTATTTTTAAAGCTTGGCCTTAATTTAAATGGCCATTTGAAATAACATTATCAAGCCCACTCTTCCATATTGGCGACTACAAATCAACACGCACCCCTTTAATTAAACTGGCGGCACTATGTCAACTGTGACCATAGGTAAAACTAACAATTAAGGCCCGTTACACACAGTTAATCTGTAGCGGCACAAATATAAGACGATTGTAGAATGTCGCTTTAAATGGAATATCGACCAGAAATTAAAATATCGAGTGTGGCGAGTGACAAAGTCGCAACTAATGTTGTTATAGAGTTATTATAATAGTGTAGAGGAAGAAGCCTAAAATGTGACCATCGAAAAAATAGAAAGCAAATAGGACTTATTATCTGTCTTTCTCTTTTATGTCTGATTAGACAAAGATAAAGATATGAGTTTCATTTTCCCTTTGATTATTTCTTGCTACACTCTTTTACTTTACTTACTTTACTTACTCTTACTTTACTCTATACTGGCCTGCTTATGGCTCCTTTACTCTAGTATAGTACTCAGATTAAATGAACTCTACGAATAAAAACATTACTTACAACTTAAAGCAAAGTTACGCCAAGTAAATAATGATGGCCACACTTTTAGGCTCACATTACTTTGTGTCATAAAAATATTTAAAGCAGAAGTATTATTAACATTTACTTGTATTCTTACTTTGAACCCCTTTACCACTTTTGATATCTAGGAGTAAAACAAGAGTATAAACTTATCCAATGTGCTTATTTTTAAAACTCATACTCATAGACTTCTACACTGAAACCTATCTTTAATATAATGATTGCCTTGTAAAATAAAATTGTGATGAATTGTAAAAAGTTGCAATGTCTATAAAAAACGTATCGTATTTTTAATGAATTTATCTCAATGAAATCACCAGAAATAGTCACTATACACATATTTTACACAGATTAAATGAAGTCGGCATGATTCACAAGTATACTTGAAGCATCATGTTTGTTTTGAGGTCATGCGCTAATTTAATAAACATTAAGGTTTCTACACATAACATAAAAAGATTTGTTCAATTAACCTAATAACATAGTAAAGGTGGACATCCACCAACCTTTTAAGATATAACATAATAGTTCTTCATTTTTCAATGAACATAAGAATTTACTGTTTTCATGACAATTATAAATGTTCTGAAATATTTATGATTTGTCCTTCAAGCCAAAATACTTATGTTCTTACGAAATTAATATACAGTAAACAATGTATAAACATCAATTAGAAATTGTATTCATTTGTTGCTTATTAAATTCTTAGTTTGTGAGATAAATTAAAAACTTAGAGTCCAAAAAAACTCAAAAGAAGTATAATTTAGTTTCTTAAATTAATATCGCTTTATCAAATCAAACATGACAAGGTTATGTTATATTGTTTAACCATATTAATTGTGAATTCAAAAAAAGAGACGAAATAAATCAACCATACTCTGGTAGTAAAAAAAAAAGTAGGTACACTATATAATAGAATGATACAAATTGAACGATGTTTATTCCTTACGAATATCTGCTTCATTGATAATCACAATTTATGAATATGAAATATCACAATATATACAAAATACAGATTTCTGAATGAATTATTAAAAACAAAATATTAAACACCTTAGTGCTTTACTTACTTTTAGTTACCATGAAAATATTGGTGATAACATTAGCTATTAAATAAATTCAGTGCATACAATTATCTAAACCCCCATTCCTAAATTTCTCATTGAACCACACTATGCACAGCCTGCCTAGCTATCGAATGAAATAATCGAAGCAGCAACGTCCATTCAATTATCCCTGAAAATTGAGTCTCATTAAAATAATAAAGCAGCCGGCGGCGAAATCAAATTGAACGATAACAAAAGCTTGTATTAATTCGAGGCGACGCGTTTTGCTCATATGCGATAAGAGCATTCAGACGTAGACCGAGATATCAAACATCGAGATAGGAGAATCATTGATATTGGCATCTACAGAATGAAAAATGTCGGTGAGAATACAACCCAGTCTTAATACCATGCTATTCCTGCTAACGTGTGTTGCTTTATTTGGCCATCTTTCATCGAAAAGCAACTGTTCGATGTGATTTTGATACAAAGATAGTTAAGTAATGCTTAAGTCCATTCAGATGCAGAAGCTAAACATACCTCTTGACATTTAAAATCTTGAAATACATATGGTTTTTTTGTACTTGTTATATTCAACGGTTGTTAGTATTACTCTGGTAATATAGAGGTGAAAGATGGTGTGCGTGCGTGCGTGCGTGCGTGTGTGTGTGTTTATGTTTGTGTGTTTGTGTGTGGGCGTGTGTGTCTATGGCTTTATGGATCTGCACGGTTTTTTCCATACATAAAGGTCTTTCAAAACGATACGATTTAAGATTATGATTAAGGTTTACGATTACGATTACGATTTTATTTATGATTCAAAAGCACTTGTTTACAAGTTTATTTGAAAAAAGAAAATTTTGAATTAGAATTTACCAGGCTGTAATAAAGACAATTTCTTTACTTGCCGAAGAACTACTATTAATATTGTCCAAGCTAAAAAGCTTGGACAATATGAAGCAAAAGTAAAGTGACAAAACATAAATGAATCTACTATCATTCAATTAAATTTATTATATTTATTCAAAGTTTTTAAAAGCATTTATTTTATTTCAACCGAAAAGAATCCCTGATTGACTATATTTTAGTTGATCACAGTAACATAATTCATACAGCGTTCGGTATCTGTAATTCAAGCACTAAATTTAGTTAATGCATAGTGCCGAACGTAGCATAGATCATAGGAACGACCCTGTTTGCACAATAATAGTGCCTGCTCAATGCAACCCCAAATGCAATTGTGTACATTTGTGCAGTATTGAGTTACAGTAATGCGATGGAAACATTTGCATCCACTGTCGTCAGTTAACTAAGGTGTGGGCGTCTATTTGATACTGTATTATTAACAATATCATTTTCAATGTTTTAGATTTAATCTTTTTAAGATAAAGGGATTTAAACACTTACGTTTGTCTGTATGTGATCGATTTTCTCAAAAAATAGTGGACCGATTTTTATACGCTTTTTACTAAAAGATAGCGCAATTCTACCAAACTTACATAAAAAGAAAAAGTCGCGCGGTTGTAAAATACTTCGTCTGGTGGAAGCTTTAGTCGCGTGCGACGCGTAAACCAACAGAGATACACTAAAGTAATGTACTAGAGAATTGTAGATCTGCAAATATACTACAAAAAATTTCGCAACAGTATGTCTCTATCTCTTATGGTTAACTCACACTAACTACTTTTGTGTCACTGATATCCAAGCACAGCTAGTGTAACATAAGTCGAAAAGCACGTATTTTGCAACATCACTAGCTACGATATTTACTTCATTAGTGTCGGTTAACGTATTTTACAAACTTATAATAGGTGAAAGAAAGTCGCGCCTAACAAATGCATCGATCGAAGTTAAGTTTAATTTAATTTTTTATGGTTATAAATTATTTTAATAAAAGTTAAAATAATATATAAAGATAGAAAACACCTATGTTAAAAGTCTTTTACGATATGATATTTTAAAGCTGTATTTTTTTTAAAATCCGATAATACGTTACATCAAACATTCATGCAATGTAAGCACATCCGGTTTCTACTTATTAAAAATTATGTACCACTAAAGATATTTACATTTAAAAAAATAGATGCATATCTTTACAGTACTCTCAATCGTTCATTGATTCGCAACACCCATTAAACCATCCACCCCAATTTGGTGATCACTTGGTGACACTGGCCGGCCATCCCGCAAATTGCTCTTCCCAAACAAAATTGTCAATAAAACTCATCTGATTCGCAGTTAAACAAGCGGACGACATTATTAATTTATGCGATGTAATATGGCGCAAACGTTGTCGGATACACTGTAAATTATTGATAGTGCTGGGGTAAAAATTAAGCTTAAATCGAATGGGTAGTTTGGGCAGTAACGCCTGTTTTATATTTCTATGGCCAGATTAATTTGTAGGGTGATATCAGTCCCCGAAATCTCTGTAATAACAATCAAGTGAATATTGCGTTAATATGAATATTTGTAATGCAATATTACAAAATTGGCTTTTCATTTAATATCAAATAATCTTAATTCAATTAGAAAATCGTATAATTAAAAGGTCGCTCGAAGTTTACGAAGGTGAAAATGAAACAATCACATTTTCTGCCAGTAGGCAGCTACTGAAAGCAAATAGCTCCCTCGTGTCTTGATGTTATCTTAAGAGAAAGCGATTACACAAATCTGAAGAAGCTATTAATCCGGTTCGCTGCCCTCGAATGGCATCATGGTTTGTTTAATAAAATCGCGAATTTACATATCAAAACCTACAAAGGGGCATAATTGGACCCGATGACTTAGAAAACGTAGTGGGTGAGGCGGGAGGACCACCCCACAACAAACAAAGGAATTATACCCGCCTCAAGAAACTTTTAGCAATGGAAAACGCCTTAACAAACAGACGCGTGTGTATCTAATGAAATTCCTATGGTTGCATAACATACCCGTGTGAGCGCGGAGCGTTATTAGCGGAATTATTTTCTTGGGGTAAAATCTTTGAAGGCGGCTGCTCTTTTGGAAAAGTTGTTAAGAAAATGGGTTGAGTACTTTTCGAGATTTCATTAGTTTGTAACTATGTGATGTGTTACGCTAGGCATCTAATTTATTGGGTAGGCGTAGCCGAGGGAACGAATGGGCAGCAAGCATTTGAAAATAAAATAGAATTGCCGAATCACGCCGCTTTGAGCCAAAGCCGCCGCGACACGATTCGTTAAGAGACAAATGTTTGGTTTCAATTCCAGTATTTTTTAGACACTAGGTAATCAGCAACGGTATATTCGATCCGTGGCCCCGGTAGCGGCTTCTCTGATATAATTAATTCTTATAATGTTTTGGTACCTTCAGGGCGAACGCATTCTGTTAACCACACCGACATTTCTTTCGTTGGTTATACGGTGTTAATTTAAGTTAGAGTTTGGAGTTCATTTCTAATTAAGAAATCGAATTAATTACAAGTTTTTTGTATAGCTATGTATTACTTTTAGTATGAGTAAACATACCACATATAAAAATTTCTGAAATGATTTTTGGATATAGGAAAATTTTATCATATACTAGCTGTGCCCGTGGGTTCAATCGCGTTAATATCAGTGTATTACAAAGTTTTTCCCGCGTAAATCCTGATCCCGCAGGAATTTAACCGTAATATACTATTAACCTAAGCTTTCCTCAAGAATCCGCCTATATTTTACTAAAAACCGTATAAAAATCCGTTAAATAGATTTTAAGGAAATCGATCAGACATAAACAGACATAGACATAGAGGGGTATAGACAGACAGCTTTTGGTAACTTCGTTTTATAATATGTATAGATTTTTTTGAATTCACGTCTATGTTAAGTTTCATAGACAGTGATGTTAATTTTTGAATCTAAACTATCGTGAGTGGTTTCCATAATTAATGTATAGAAACCGGCTATACTCACGTCCTATCTTATCGTATGGGCTTAAAACTAGTCGGGCTCATCAGATAAAATAAGACGTGAGTATAGCCGGTTTCTATACATTAATTAGTGATGCTAATACAAATTTCTATCGGCACTTTATTAGCAAATGGTTATATACTTTCTCGTTGGTTAGGAGAAATTGGGTTTATGTATATTGACGTGAAGCCATCTATCGTCGGATCGAGTGCAAGGCGTGACGATGAATTATCGGATCTATTAACTCGCACGGATTTCATAGTGAGTTGAAGATGATAACATTACTAGACATTACTATATTTTTTTTTTATAAAATAAGAAATTATAAACGGAAAAAAACGCTTAATAACATTTAATAGTAGTTTTACAATAGGGCAAGTGAAATTTTTAAATTACGCATCAATTCTTAAATGTGGAATAACTATACCTTACAGCTGAAAATATAGCTGAAACCGGCTTAAAAAAGCTATACAGTATCTAACAAACTCTAAAAACCAAACAATTCCAAAAGAGAAAGAGAAATTGTAAATATACCAGTGTATATAACACTCATCAAATCTTTAAATTATATATTTATAAACTGTCGCTGTTTTTTTAAGAGCAATATGTCTGAATATTTAAAGCTCTATGGCAAAAACCGATTTGTACTAATTATAACGCGCGAACGGAGCGAGATGCGATTATCTTTCACTCAGGATTGCCAAGGAGTTTATCCACAACTCTGAAACGGGAAAACCTTGTAATAGATATAGTATATTATTTGTGGTCACACAAAACCTCTGCTTGGCGGTAATACGGCATCTAGTTCTAAGCAAGTCCACCGTTTAAACCTTTTCCAGACTGGTTTAAGTTAATTTTGACTGCTTATTGCTTAACTTCGAATAAAATATCGCAATTATAAGAAGATATTACTGTAATTCGTGTATATATACTAATTAAATGGTCACGAGTTCAAACCAACACAACGAGCAGGCACAAATGACTTTTCTCTTAAAACTTATGTGTTTATTTGATATTTGCAATTTATCACACGCTTTTCGGTGAAGAAAATCGTAAGGAAACCTACATGTCTGTTGAGAATTCTGAGATATGTGTAACCCACCAATACGCATTGGTGCAGCGTTGTGGGTCTTAAACGGAGATAGGAGACCCATGCCTAGCAGTGGGATAGTAACAACTTTTTATAATTTTAAACTATCTATTATACTCGTACATAGTGTTATCGTCACCATTTTCCTGTCCTTATCTAAGTAGGCACAACATGTTACAAACATGTTATCACATAATTTGGCTAGGTATTTTACGTCTGGCCGCCTGCCTGACGTCAACTAATCTTAATCGCCTTTTACGACACCTCGGCAAGAAAGAGGGTGCTCTATTCTACTCAGCCGGATACCACACGACTAGTCGACTTACCTTAGTCGCCTCTTACGATACCTGGGTAAGTAATGAGAGTGGTCTTATCTATTAAGCCGGATACCACACGGCTTTAGATAGTGTTATATTTACTTTTTTAGATTTTTTAGTTTTACTTTTAGATTTTTTTGTATTACTTTTATAGTGTTATATTAAATTTATAGATTTAGGCGTTACTTTGCGGACACCGTTACCTGACACTAATAACACAGCAATACACTAGCACTGCACACATTCACCACCACAATCTCAACAATTGTTTCGCCCCGTAACCGAAGAATCGTCAGGAGATAGACTCCACGACAAAATCGCAAAGCTTTGCGACAAAATTGGCTCTGGTGTTGGTATCGGTGTCGGGTAGTGCATGAGTTTTTACAAATTCTGCGTGTATCAGGTATTAGAACGAAATGTTACATTCTACATTTAGCATTACATATATTTTCTTTCATCGCGGATTATTGTTATATTTATAAATATTTATTACCTCTACATCGAATTATAAAAAAAATATAATAAAATGAAGCCATCACGAACATAAGAAATAAAGGAAGATAGGCACACGTGTACAGTTGTGGGTAGTGTAACCTAAAACGTGCTAGAACAAAGGGCGCAGACAGAAGTGTCAATATCCTTGATGGAGAGCTCATAAGATGCCCCTATAACGGCGGCTTGCACTTCATTCATATCGCATAATGGCACTTATTCGGTGGGAATGTTATAAAATACATATTTAATTAAACAGTATCAAGTTATGTGAAGATTTGCCCATTTTTAGAAAGAACATCTTATTACACACAGATGTGCATAAATAACATTATACATATAGGATGGAGGATAGGCTTTAATTTGCCGAAGTTTTCAAGTACGGGGTTTCACGAATTATTATATAAGAATATCCCCCTACAGCTTCCGGCAATACTTCTCTTAAAATCTCATGATTACGGATCTCAGAACTTGACATTTGTCGTTAAACCTGAGCATTTCTTATGGCATATTAAAATCACGGCAAAGCTAGAAAATTTTGAAAAATTTTCACCCACTCATCGTCATCATCATTCTGCCCTTATCCCATTTAAATGTTTATATATTTATAAATATTTAACTATTATTATGAAATTTTTCATATAGCCCTCCTCTGCCGTTAATATTATTTCAACTTTTGATTAATTTATTTAAACAAAAGGAATACATTTTTACATTCAGATTTCTCTAGTATGTTAGTGACTTAAATAGTGCAACTGTAGCTTATTATTAAAATATGTAAAATTGTGCGTGTGGCACCTCAACTACAAATACGAAAACCAAAATAATAACAATCACAACTTTTTAACTACTCCAATGTATTTATGTTGTTGTTATAATTCGTTAAAAATAACCACAGATAATCAAATTGTAAAATATCATTTGGTTTTAATATTTTACTCAGATTTTAAGACCATAGAAATGAGTGAAAATTTATGTTGTAAGAAAGCTTTTAGAATCTATTAATGTCGATACCGGTCCCCTAAAGAGTTAGAAACACGGCATGGAATTATGTTTTCCCCTAATAGTCGGTGTAGGAATTAGTGGCACAATTTATTCCGCATTGGGGCCTAATATTTCCATCTTTTCCTATATCTGTTCATTTCATAAATTTTGCATTTAACCATTAATTGATGTGATTAGTAAATTATTATACTCAGCTTTTTAATTATAAACGCCTATAAACTACAAATCTATACTTCTGATAGAATAAAATCTACAATAAAAACTTTTTTTAAATTGATAACTAAATTTCAGAGTACCTATAATTTCGTTATCATAGGTAATGCAACTAGTCGACCTGTTTTTAATTTTCATTTCGAACTTTTTAGATCGCGTAATGACCCAAATAATATAGCAACTATTGAATTCCGACAATTTAAATTTTCAAATGTGTCTATTGTGAATTTAGTTTATTCTATTTTTATACCAGTATAATATTTAAAGGAGTTAATCCAACGATTTTCATGAAATCGCACAAGCTAGGTTTCATTAAAAAAATCTCGTTTTGTCCCTGTTTTCGGGCACTGAAAAAACGCTAAAATGTTAAATACAAAGTAAATGAAATTTTAGCTGTCAAACGTAATTTTGTGAGAGCCCAATGGTAAACAAGCGGACTAAAGAAGTGAAAATACCCAGGATCAGGACCCTGTTAGTACCAAACTTTTTGCTTTTTTATTTTAATTTATTTATCATTAAAAAAAAATACCGAGTATGGCTCGATCACCCAGGTACTTTAACTGCCAAATTAAAGTAAAAACAAGTCAGATACTTAAACACAGAAGTTACAAAACGTTAAGCGAGACATCCAAACACATTAATTAATAGAACCAAAACAAACTTTAGAAGTCTATAACCGTCTTGCCCCGACAACTTTTACATTAACACCAGAAAGGGGAGCGGTTACGATTGCATCTATTACTGCGCCGTTAAGTTCCGTACCGTCATCGACAAATGCCATTTAGCTCATAATTATATTCGTTCTTAAATTAAGACATTATTTATATAGATTTTATAAGCCGTGAAAGCTAAAGGATGGGAGTTCGGGACAACGGGTTCACGGGTTTAGACCCCGGCCAGGCAAATTACGTGATCAATCGATAGTTACAATTCACTATGGGCTTGGCGATTAAGACGAAATTTCTGAAAAATCTTAAGACCTAACAACATGTAAACCCACTTTGTGATGACGTAATAGATTTAAGTTCCGATGTTGACGTTCGTTAAGAAATGCAATTGTAACAGGCTACTGTTACCTTTAAAAAATGTAAATTAAGGAATTGTGCTGTGGGTAATCAAAATTTATGAAAGAGTTGGCTGAACACAGTTGGCCTTATATTGGTGGAGCACAGAATAGTACTCGGTTTCCTTTTATTAAAATTATCAGTGTATTTAATTTATATGCTTTTCATTTTGTCTTTCTATGATAAATTTAAAAGAACTATAAATTTAAATGAAATATTGGATTTCACTCATTATGACCAAACCACTACATTTATGTCGATCACATATTTTACTACTTAATATGTGCAACAATGTTATGGAGAAAACTAATAAACATTTCAGTAGAACAAGCCTATCAAATAAATCCAACAAATATTTTAATGGCACAAGCATCGAGCCTCTTTATTGGCAGTATAAAAGCGTCTGTAAAAGAACCAACCCTCCCAGAACAAAGTCTAGCTGAACTATAAAATAAATCTAGCTAAGTTATCGTCGACAATAAACAGTCACCGCAGAAGGCTATCGCCAATTCCCACGCAAAGTTGCTGTTAATAAAAGCAACAAAATTATATATTCAAGAGTTGGTAGGTGGTGGTATAGCAGTTAGGGCCTACTACGTGGTCCGAGTTACAATGCAAATTGCCGCGGAGGGGTGCGTCGATGCCCTGTAACTGTGCGACTCGCAAAGATGGCCGCCGTAATGCTGAAATGAAATTATTAAGCATTGTCTTGTGAAATCGGCCGCAGTCGACACCTGAGACTCGGCCACGACCTTCGCTGTCTTAAGATGGATATGCCGCACCATGTCCATAGTAATCTTGACGATTCTCGCATTATCAGTAACACAGTGGGTGGATGACATATTCTAATTTTACTTCACGATCAATTGTAACAATTATTTTGACGAAATCTTCGAAAATTTATTACCAATGATCCTTGCATTTGCATAAACACTTTCAAATAAACTTGTAACTTTTTAAAGAAGTGTCAGTTTTTTCTATTTAATTTATAGAATTACGCGTTACTTTGTGGAGATCCATAATACAAAAGTAATGAAAATAATATTGCTATTACCCGCGATAGACGCAAATTTTATCGCGAATTATTGCAGATATGTTCATTACTTTTTTGTATTTGAATTTAACAAATGAAATATAATATAATGAAATATTTTTTTGGAAAAGAATCACGAAATCAATTTTTATAATAAATTTTTTTAATACAATTTTTTCAGAACATCAAAAAATCACTCAATAAAAGTAACTAAGATAAAACTACTAAATTACAAAAAAAACCAGCACTTCCATCTATTTCTAACGCCGAGACATTACTTACGACCCTCGACTGAAAGCTTCGTATTAAAATTTAAATCTACTTTGCAAAGTGTATTTTATACACGTGCTCGTGCAATTTTGATCGTTCATAAAGCCCCGAACAGCTACTATTATTACGTCTTACCTTTGCGGTATTGGGTGTTACATCTCCCTAACCATTCCGTTAACATTTCGACTAAGTCTCCCACGAATTTAGTATGCACAATGTTAATGTATTATAGAAGCTTTAATTACTCGTTTGCGGTGTGCTTTGCGGTTCCATTGTAGATGTTCGTTTCCCTTTATTTAGAATTTAGACGTTTGTACTTTGAGACACTTCTTTACACACACCTATGGATTGCTAAATGTTAATTCCGACCCAAAAGCTTATTTTCTACTTACATCGATGAACTTATGATTTTAAAAATATTTTGTATGGAAGAAGAAAGGGTTGAGCTTCTGTCTCTATATGCTAACTTAGAACTTCAGTTTTTTATTACATTTTTATTTATTTTAGCTAAAAGTCGCACTGTAATAAAAGAACTTAACCATACCATATATATTTATTAGGTTAGATGAGCTTGATACATTTAATTATTTTGAACAGCAATCAATGTTTTCCAAATCTATTAACGCAAATAAGATATGGTTTTTCTCTTTTTATGTTCACCTGGTCTCATCATTATTTATACTTTTACTGCAATAAGTTTGTAAAAAAATATGTTTAGTGTATTTTAAGTAATGCTTGTTAAACTAATGGACAGAAAAATGATATTTTTATTATATGCTTGACCTAAAAAATCTTGAATTAACGAATAATATAACAGATATTATTCATTTTAAAGTTAAAAACCTAGTCAATGATTAAAAGTTAAACAAATGAAAAAAGAATAGCTACGAAAATTTGATAAAGGAATCATAATCGAAAAATAAAAATGGTGCTTATTATTTGATAATACGATAAATGTCCTATAAAAGTAAATTAGTTTCCAAATTTATTCTCAACAACAAAGAATCGAGTCCCTACTTATTGAAAATTCGTCAGAAATTCCTTCTTAATCCAACGCATGCTCACTTCGTGTTTTTAATTTCGAACAAAAAACAGTTTGGTGGCGGTGATCAATCAAAAGTCGCGTTTGCTTTTTTTATAATGTGCAGTACGCACACTTTCGCCTTTCTGTAACCGCTATAAATGTTACTTTGTTATGTTGTTTGCAAAAAGGAAATGGATATACTTTGAATTAAATTAGTTTGATGGATTTGGTTGGAATGATTTATACCCACAGTGATTATTAGCAAATTGGTTCGAGAGCTTTTATACATTCTCCTAAGCAGATATTATTTACAAGACATTATTTACAGTAAAACAGAAATCTAATTTCAAGATGGTTTTTTAACTTAGTTTCACTTTCATATTTCGCAAAAAAAATATGTATATATTGCTCTTGTCATAAGTTTTTAAGCTTATTTATTTTTATTTATTTATTTATTTAGAACAACATAAACATACATGTATGCATTTCTTATTTCTAAGAATACACCAGTAAAGAAGACAACAAAGTTCCTTAAGGCTAATAACACCTCACACAGAACTTGTAAGTTTCGAAAAACAATTACTTTTATAATATAATATAAATATAATTAATAAAAAAACAGAAACAGTATAAAGCGGGTTAGACATACGATTAACCTACATTCACATGAAGTTTTTAAGCTATTATGGTTAAGATGTATAATTCCCTAGAATTGACCACTGAGTTATAATCAAGGACAACTGGAACGCCGAAAAAAGTATTATATAGTATATATCACATAACCACCAAAATTCGATCAGCTATTTAGATATTATTTGGGATGACCGTTATCTAACTTAATTCATATAGCTATGATAACTTTATTAACCATGAATCTATCAAACATGTTATTACCATCAATTATCATTTTATTTCTTTTCAATGATTTGTAGAAAAATAGCATATCTAATATAATAAGTACAATTTACCCAAAGAGAGCAAAGTGCTGTCCAATTTGAGACTGATATAGCAATAAACTAGTTCCTATTAGATATCTACTACTACAATCCTAGATCCCTATTCTGTAAATGCTAATTGCATATAGACAATCATCTTCCTGCCTTTATCCCACTCTAAGTGGGGTCGGCACAACATGTTATAAACATGTTGTCACATGATTCGGCTACGTATTTTACGACCGGCCGCCTGCCTGACGTCAACTTACCTTAGTCGTATTTTACGACACCTCGGTAAGAAATGAGGGTGGTACTATTCTATTCAGCCGGATACCACACGGCGTAATTGCATTTAGACAGATAGTAAATTTAATATAAAACCTCTTAAATACAAAAGCTTGTTCGAAAAATAACTACCAAGCTACACAGGGTGCATCGAAACATATGCGTCTCTTTAATAGCATTTGAAAGAATTCGACGACAAACAGACCTCTTTGAGATAAGGCGTAATCTTTACATATACCGGCAATCTGCACAAAATCCTATTTGAAGAACACGCAACAGTGGTTTTTAAAGAAAGCTCTTAAAAACTCGAGCACTCCCACACCTACAAAAAAGTTTTTACTAATGACATTTTGTACTTTACTTTTTGCCACTTCTTTATGCAATAGCGTCCTTGCGTGTAACACCAAAAATCTTTTGTCAGTTAATCGGGATTAAATTTTATAAAGGTGTTCAGAAAAAAATTAAATAGATTTTCTATAAAATAATAACGTTAAAAAAAAAGACGGAAAACTTATAGCAAATAGCTAAATAGGATTTTTTAAACTTAATTACTTTTGTTCTTAAAATACGATAGATGCATTTATCTTGTATAAGTAACAAGAATTAAAAGTTATTCCACTAAATTAGAAAGCTTAAATCAAATTCCAAGAATTCAAATATTTAATTGTGTACTTAATTAATGATTTGTGACGATACTTATTTTTGTCACCATTATTAGAACACTTACTAGAATGAGAGTTTTGGTATAGCCCAGACAACTTTTTGAAACTTTTGGAAGCTACAGCATCACGTATTGAACAAACAAAGAAACACATTACAAAGCCATAAACCAAGCAACAAAGGGACCGACGTATACGTGTTGAAACTGATCCATCATGTCTCCTTTTAAAATAACAAAAACTCATATGATGTACACAACAGATGTTTTCGTAAAAAACCGACCCCAACGACCCTTGGATAAAAAAAATGAAATTAAAAATCTTCGATCCTAATTTCTATTACGATAACTGTAATTTCCTAAATTACCTTTCTGACAGGAGCGTTTAAATGCAAATTTGGCATTCTAACGTATTAATATAGTCCTAATTTTTATAAATTGGACAGGACCATTTGTCAAATAATTAATTATATATCAAAATTTCCAATTGCAACAACATTCAGTTTATTCTTTAGACAGGTGGTTGTAAAATATTATAAATTGTGTCTAGTTTATTACTATCTAATGTCTATGTACTTTAGATGATAATATGTACTTTAATAATAACATAACATGAAACTCTACCAATGACAGTTTAATTTATCACTACTTGACTGTCGCTGGATACCTCCATTTGAATTACAAACATCAATATCAGAAAGCAAACATAATATCGACCAATAAAGAGTCCACATATCAACATGCAAAATTCCAATTAGATTCCAAACGTATGGACGTGATAAAAGTACCGTTATTGAAGTCGCTTATCTGTGTAATTAGAGAGGAACTAAGCTGTAACCATTTGCGTTTATAATGGGAACTTTTGAGTGCGATACAGTTGTCCGATAACAAATATGTGTAATATTGATTGAATAATGACGAAGTAACTGGACGTGCTAATAATATTAATAGCACAGCCGTTTTGAGAATAAAAGTCACCGTATGAAACTTGCATATTAACAGGTACTAACCATAAAAGGCTCGTTCAAAAATTATGTCCTACTCAATTGGCCCTTACCACGCACCGCGAATTCGTCATAAGGGAATGCGCCATCAAATATTCAATTTTAAAACAGCTCGCTAAAAGCGAAACGTCATCGCGTATACAGACGCAGCTGGGACTTAACGATTTAGAAATTTTGATACAGATGGGACACGCACTTCACAGGAGAGATAAAATAAGAAATTGCATTAGCAAAAGTGAAATTTTAAATGAAGATGGCAAAAACATAGGCTCAGCTGTACTAAATTACCTTTAGTAACTGTTAAGAGGGTGTGTTGATGACATATCAAGATGACTGGGGTGGTTGGCTCTGTTAGAAATTATTCTGTCAAAAACAAGAAAATAGAATGGAGTACGAAAAATTTCATTAGCGCCAATCAAAATGACGAGGTCTAAAATGAAGCTCACAAAGTGAGTCGTAATCACGGACTTCACCAGCACCCCTAAACGTGAGGTCTTATTAAAGGAATAATATTTACAAAACGAGACGCCTCAGAAATCCCCAAATTAAGATTTTGCAGAAACCCGCCCAACTTCCACAAAGTGGAATCATTAAATTAAAAATGTAAACTTTTCTCTTAGCAAGGTAATGGGCATCCCAATGTAGATAAATAGATGGAATAGCTGCAAAAAGGAGCATTTTCCTGTTCATTAAATTTTTCCTTCGCTTTTTTATTTCGACCCCTGGTGCTAATTTTGTTGGAATTCACGCCCCTCAACTCCTCCCGCTGGGGCTCAATCACAGAAATTTTATATCCGGAATTAAATAAGTACCTGACCGAATTACGAACAAAATTTAATATAAGCTCATTTTTAAAAGTATCTTACTTAATTAATCAGATGCAACATTCTACTTATTAGGTTCGTAGCTAATTCTGTTACAGCGACTTCGAAGAGATCAAAATAATTACTTCATATTTTCAGTCTATCGTTGCTTTACGGCTCACTTTTGAAGTCGTTCAAGATGTCAATCAAGAAATATTCTCATCAGTGGCAAGTTATTCCGAGGGTGGTTTGTGTTAGTAACTCAATTGCCTATAAGATCGAGCTGTAGAAATTTGCCGGGAAACGTCAGCGAGGTCGGTAGCAAATGCAATTATATCAACTAATATGCCGTCTGCAACGGACGCCGCCACCTTCCTGCTTCAAGCGATACCACCCTTTAATTGTTTAGGAGCGATCATTTGTAAGTTTGTTATGACGACGCCTAAACTAACTTTCTTAAAATTTTAGAAATCAATTGTTTTATTTCGAGAGTTTCTCCTTTTTTATTATTCTCATTAATAGTAATAATATTAAAAATAAATATCATCTACTCTCACAATCTTTGCTCTTCAATTATAATTAATTTCAAGTACCTTAATTGCAATGTTACACGAGTCCCATTTTTTCCCAGTATAGTATAAATCAAATAAAATGTATATAAAAATCAAACATATTGTTGCAAAAACTCATAAGAATTTATTAATGATGTACATGAATACGTCATCTTTTCAACAACTCTTGTTAATTTTATACTCCTTATAAGATACAATGTAATTGCACGTATGAGTGCATTTTTCTTAAAATTATAAGGGCTTTAACACAGCGTACAGTATTCATAGCCTAACGTCTTGTTTTACGGTATCGAATTCCTTACAAACATATTGATTGTTGCAAATAAGGAAATCAAATTATTCAATGTCCGCCTCTCATTTGTTTTCTCTCCCCTAAAGCAAGAGATGAAGAAATTCTTTCTGAGTTTTCGATTACTTGTCCAATTAATTTTATAGATTCATTTGTCTTAGACGTTTTGAGAAATGCATTCGCTTGAATATCAAATTAAGTTTCATCCCGATTTTTTATGTCACCTTCATGAGTTGTACCGATAAAAATTACTTCGTATCTTTCCAACAAACTATTTGTATATCGTAGGTATATGATAGTGGCTATCATGATATAAATATTTAAATTGACTTTTAAATTAAAAGTAATTAGTATAGTTGCTTCCAAAATTTATGCTTTTAAAGGATACCATGTAAAATGATCATGGGTTGTTTGAATTCAGCGGTTTTCTACGAATGTTTTAAATTTTGTCTGTGCATTTAACCATTCGTTGCTCTTGTTCCTTGCATCCTTTTAATCATGTTACAGTTGCTTAACGATAACATTAGATTTACGAAGTCTGTCCATAACCAATTAAAATAAATAAATATATGGGATAATTACACACGTCGTCCACCCCTAAAGGAAGTAACACCCAGACTCTACGAACTATCAAATTGTTTTCAGCAAATGTTGGCCCTCGATGAGAATCGAATCCGTGACCCCTGTAAATGATAGCAAGGCTGCTGCTACCTGCGTCAACGGGCCATTAAAAATTTGACTGAACGTTAATTCATTCAGTCTTGTTGCTTCGTATGTTCGGGGAAGGTCTTTCAACTTCTTGAGAACTCAGATGGGCCACAATTAAATATATCGACTCAACCTTTCCAAAACCTATAATAGACTCTCTCGTGGCTGCCAGGATACATTCACAATACGTTTCACCGCGTTCCTACTTGAGTAACCCGCACCCTCTAACTGGGTTCAAACACGGATCAGGGATGGCTTGTTGCATAACTCGGGACACAGATGAGAGGGAAAGTCCTCACGCCTCCGCGCACAAGTGGGTGAATGCGGCTACCGGCAACCAATGCACCGACCATTCATGACATAATTTGTAGAAAGCCTCATTAAGCAGTACAATTAACAGTTATAATACGTTTGTTTTTTTTTTCGAATTGACTGTATGCTATTAGCCCTAACGGCTTTTACAGCGTCAACAGGTGGGACGGGCGAGCGCAGAAGCATCATCGAGGTTGCGAAATGAGGGGAGTAGAGCGCAGAAGCTCTACTAGCATTTACGAAGGTCGTCCTAAGGGTGCCTCCTGTGAGGCTGGACCACGGTTTAGGGCGACGTATAGTGGAGGGCTGATGGTATGACTTTGATTATTTAATACGATGACGTAAGGGTAGCAAGAAGCCACGACCAACGTCGTCAGAAATCTGGTACCTCGTCTTCGAATGTTTGTTAAATAGTGTTATTTTGTATTTGTCCTAATTCCCAGTTATATTAATTAACATTACACAACATAATATAAACCGTCCTCATTTCCTACCGAGGTGTCGTAAATGTGACTAAAGTAAGCGTGATATTCGGCTGAGTAGAATAGACCACCCTCATTTTTACCAGTGACGATTTTTGCCTGAGTCAAAAATTCTCGCGCAGCCTCGTACAATCGGCAAGCGTCACTCGTGAGAGTGTACATGGTCACTCAAAGCTTACACTTGTTACTCAGCCAGTGCTCTCGGGCGAGAGTGTAAAGCCGCCATAATATATAGAAGAAAAAATTTCCCATCTTTCCTTTGGGAACATTTTTGAGGGGATTATAAATTGAGTCGGACCAAGTCGTGGGCAAAACACGTTACTATTTTTTATTTATTTTTAATACTGAATCACATAATTGGCTAAACTATTACAGAAACCAATTAAGCTTCCCTATTAGACCAAAAGGGAAAATATAACAAAGTTACTTTGAAAATAATACTTACATTCGACACCACAAACACCGAGGTGTTTACCCCTTTTGAAAACCATTTCCATTCCGTTTTCCGAAGTGAAAATTACCCGACGGTCAAAGGGTTAACGATTTAGTGTTTATTTGAATTCGTCCTTTGTTAGTATAAAAGGCGTCAGAATGTAAGCGGATCCTTTGTTGTGATTTCTGTTTGTTTTGCTGGAAACGTTTCGTACACCTTTTAGAGGTGCGATGGATTTTAATGTATTCGTTTAGAAGAAGATTTAGCAACGCCTTATTAGACATTATTATTTGTATATTTTAAAAAAATCAGTTATTCTATATACATACATGCATCATCATCTTCCTGCCCTTATCCCACTCTAAGTTGGGTTGGCACAACATGTTATAAACCTGCTGTCACATGATTTGGCTACGTATTTTAAGACCGGCCGCCTGCCTAAAGTTAACTTTTAATATATTAAAATCTTGTTTTAATATATTACTTTACTGTGTTAGATATTAAAATAATATCATTAATTGTTTAAATTCTTAACCCCTAATATCGAACGAATAAAATAAAGCTAAAAGAAATTTAAATACGAAAAGAATCTTGATGTGAAGAATTTTAATAATAACCTATTTCACTCAATCCTTTTATCTTAAAACTTACTTTAGAATTAGGATCAACATTTAAAAGCGACATAGATCTGTTTAAATTTGGAGTCCATTAGTAAAAATAATCTATATTATAAAGCTACTATCTGTGATCCTCTTTGTATGGGCGGCAGGGGATTATAACATCTGTCAGAATTCTAAAATATTTGATGTAGGTAGCTGTACCACATTGTTTCAAATAAAATGTTTAAAAATATAAATAAAACTGACCTAAATAAGACCACTTGTCACCAATTACGCAATAACAATGTATATTGAGACTAAATTGTAGTTTTTAAACGTTTGACGTAATTTTTTTTATAGTTTTGTTTAATCTTTTTTCAGTAATCGTTTAAATTTAGAATAACATGATTTAAAATACCTAGATGTTACACCTCTATGATTTGATTTGAGAAAATTTTATTATATTATACTTCAAATCGAATATGTATAATTAAATTTTACTACATTTTAAAATTAGTTGTGCAAATATTAATTTATTTTTATTAAATATTTTAATATTTAATTAAACTATATGAAATTCATTAAATATTGAATATTTTATTTTTATGAAATAAAGGACCATTTATCACCATCCCATTTGCTTATAAATGGGATGATCCTCTTTGGAGGACATGCGAGTGAAATCCACTTAAACAAATATTGTAAATATATATTTTAAGTACTAACCTAGGCTAAGTAATTTTGTTACTAACATGGATGCATTGTCCGAAATAAAATAAATAATAATAATAATATTTTGACATTTCGATCCATTCATTTTGTAAACTTTTATAATCTGCACATCAATTCGCCAGATGCGAGTCGACTTTAATAAACATATGCACTCTCTATGACACGTATGGAATGTATCAAGGTTACTTCTACCAAAACAAGAGTACGGGTCGATCTTTATATTCCTTTATAAGTACCACAGCATGGCATCATTCCTCAATGAGGTCTCGCAGTGGGGAGCCCACGGTAGCTCCGCGGTCTCTTTTTGTGCGGCCAACGTTTTATCAAACATGTTAATGGCCGGCTTTATGATGCCAACAAAAGAAGCGTGCCAACGGAGGCGTTAAATCCTTTACGATTTGACGATGATGATCACGAATTTGTCATGGGATCAATTTGGACTCTTGTTACTGCTCATGCGTGATGTCGTATTGATTATCTACTGTTGTTATATACAAAAGGTTTTTGTTACGATTCTTATTATTTTCGTATGTACCAACTACATGATGCGTCGTGTTGTATCCGTGTGTTCTTTCCGATTTTAATTTTAGGGCATCAACTATATAGTGACTTTAAATTTTAAACGATCATTTTCACTCATATAGTCTATAAATCCTATGCTAATATAACAATTTTTAAATCTTTATGCTTTTTTTAAAATTTCAATAAACGTAATAAATTTGTTTTTTAATGACACGAAATACACCTAAATTAATTATACTATAACCATATTTATATGGACGTAAGTCACTTACCAGTTATTACGATTTTATTATCCAAAATAATCACAAAAACATGCTTAAAAAAACTAAATATTAAACAAATGCATTCAATACACAAACTGTTCTACTTATAAAGAAAATTGTAAATTTATCTGTGATACGCTTAGGATTCAACTGTCATTTTCAAAATACAGAAAGGGTTAGACCTGGAAGCAAAACAACGACAACTAACAATCACCCACAATTTTTCCATTTACATAAAACAGTATAAACAAAACACCAATGAAATATGTGCAATCGATTTTACAAGGAGATAATGGCCAATCAAGCAAATAAAAAAAGTGTCTGAAAAAATTCAAATGTCAATGACATGAAACGGGCAAATTTTAGCTATGGATGGAATCGGCAAAAAAGTAAAAAAAAACTCAAAATAACACACATTTATAAGCAATTTTGTTGGAAAAATAATACTGTTTAAAAATCCTGCGACGCGGGTGTGTACTTTCGTCGTGTGGTCTCTTCCAAGTCAACCCTTTGCCATCATCCGACCGGTCTTAGTGGCCGAGCCCACCCGAACATTCCCGAACGTTAGCGAATCCGGCCGAACGAAACAGAAAGCGCGATCAACTTAGCGACATACCTGTCTGGCGCTTTCATTGACAGGCACCTGAAATGAAGAAAAAAATCCATCCAATTCGTTGAATACTTCAAATTCAAGTAAAATTTTGTTGTATTTTTAACACAGATAAATTTACATGCATGTAATATAAAACATTGTATTTAGCAGCTGTCTAATCACGTTATATTTGCGGTTGAAACAAAAGTAACGCAAACGTAACATTATATCTTAAACGTGTGATCAATGAACCGCAAAAACAGTCTATACAGATAAAAAAGACCCAAATGAAACAGAAAAATTAAAAGTAAACATTAAAAAAAAGGTACAAACAATAATGTGGCAAAAACAGTTAAAAACAACATTGCAAGATGTATTAGGACAGTTGTTAAAATATAGGGTAGCGTGGAACGGCTTGACTCCGATGATATTGGTAGCTCGCACGCGATCCGGCCGTGTTTGCGTTCGCGCTGCGATACGCCGCGCTCTGTACGTTTGGTCCCGATTCATTGTTTTATTGATTACCTCTCATAATTGGACTTGGATATGCGCTACAGTTCGAAATCTTGTCTTACTTATGATTAATACGATCTTGAGATTATGTTATTATATAGGTATTAATTCTTTGTTAGATTTTCATATTTTTACTAAACTTATGCTTCCTTGAAAATTGAAACTGTACAATGCGGCAATGAGGACAATATTTACAAAAACTACAAAATATTTTTTGTCACTTCATCAAAATCAATAATAGCAACAAAATCAATTTTTATATTTTCGTATTTCTACTAAACTTATGGTTGCTTGAAAACGTAAATTTTAGAATTAGTGAGCAATGAGGACAATATTTTAAATTAATTTAAATTTAATCTTTTTGAATAAGTCAATATCTTAAAAAACAAAATATAAAATTTGTTAAAGATGAGATGTTTGAATTTTGATAATTCGTTTTAAAACATACTAACTTAATCATAGCATATTTACTCGTAGTTTCAATTAAGATGTAAATAGTTACAAGACAATTATTTAACTAGCAAAGCTAATTTGAACGATATGATAAACTCTTAATCCAACATTCAATAAGATAATTATCACCTCCGTATCCCTAACAGGCTAAAATCATTTGTTAAATAAAATCAAATAAGTTTTTCTATTATCTATAGGATTATATTATTTCACAAAAAAGTCTATCAACATATAACAGTTTGATATTATAAGTATGATTAATCTAGAAGGGAGCAATACATTTTCAATAAAAGGGAAACAAAAGTATATGAATAAATTGGTCGATTAATATTAAGTCATTATGGTATGTGCTGCCCTTTCCCAATGGACAAATTTATTGGATTATTACCGGACGAGATCACGCAAACGAAATCGTAAAATTAAAGGAAGTCAATTTGATTAAATTGAATCCAATTTCATA
Organism: Morpho helenor; assembly: GCA_029227775.1. Lineage (NCBI taxonomy): Eukaryota > Metazoa > Arthropoda > Insecta > Lepidoptera > Nymphalidae > Morpho > Morpho helenor. The sequence goes on along the minus strand of JARGCU010000010.1, from coordinate 10,208,617 downwards.
TACTTCATTTCCTAATAAATCAATTCATAAGTGGCTGCTTATTGAAGATATATGTATAAAAGTACTCGATATTTTTTAAAACATTGATTTATACAGACAAAATTTTGTTGAATGTGGTCTTGAGTTTTGTGAAACGTAGATATATTGGTGAATATTTTTAACATATCTATTAGAAGTATATGGTTATACAAATTATGGGTTATTATACATATTACTAACTCTATATTATTCTATAAACCTATCTATTAGGTATATATATTATTCGGCATTTTGGTAAATTTTTTTTATTATTTTTTGTCTATTAAGGCATCAAATAGATGTTTATTCATTTCAAGAGCTTTGTTTTATATATAATTAATTAAAATCTTGTGTATTGCGATAAGGAAAACTTGTTTTTTTTTTACTTATTAAAATATGATCAGTTTGAAACATAGAAACAAAATTATTTTAAAAAAGAGTACTACACAATAAAATTATTATGTTATACAATTACACTTCATGAGTTCAACTCAATTTAAGCAAAATAAACAGCTAATGAATACATCAGTAACCGTTAGACATTGCATTTAAAAAAAACTGCTCGAGTACTCGTTCTGCGATTATCGCTTAAAGTAATTTTAGCAGCTATGACTTCTAACATAGAATTTATAATCGAAGGCACTTACAACGCACATATCAGACTAAACACGTAATGAATTCAAAAGAAACGTACTCCAAAAAAAACCAATCTATCAATATTAGAACACAAAAAATAATGCAAGTCAGTTAATAATCCTGAATCGGCAATCTACAATGGAAATAAAGTCACAGTCACTTTTTTAATAATGGCAACTCAGTTTTCTTTTTTATCGTCACCCTAGGTTCGTTTGACATTTGAACCGGCTGATGACTTGGGCGCCATGATTGATCGCTGCGACCCACTAAATAAGTGCAATTTAGCATTTATTTTCTCCTATTTAATACACTTATTGTTAATGGTAACTAACTGTATTAGCTATAATCTATTCAAACAACATATCTATTTTATTACACTGCGATTCTCAGAACATGAATCGTAATGTTTTAAAATAAATTTGTTTCAACCATTAACATACAAATTAACTGTTGAAATGCGACTGGTATCCATTTGTCAGTCTGCAATGTCATTCAAATCTCATAGTTGAAAGATAATAGACATGTGCAGCAAAATGAATATTGACACGACCCAATAAAGTTCAAATTAATATTCATGTTTTGTGTCGAACTTAAAGATGTTATTCTTAGAGAGAGAAATGATAATGACTCATAATGTCCAAAGAATATGGTTTAAAGTTCTCTACAATTTAATTAAAACAGCAGTAATGAGTGACTGCATATAATTTATCATCGAAGCAAGTATCCGCCCAAACCGCAAAGAATCTCTAGTAAATAAATTGACCACAAACGTTGCGGACAATCCGTTTATATTAATTATATTTTTAATATTTTGAATGAGTAGAACACAGCACCCTCATTTCTTACCGAGGTGTCCTAAAAGACTACTACCAACCCACCAAGGTTGACCCACCGTGTGATATCCGATTGAGTAGAATAGATCACCCTCTTTCTTACCGAGGAGTTGTAAAAGACGACTAAGGTAAGTTGACGTCAGGCTAGCGGACGGTCGTCAAACATCTACCCAAATCATGTGACAACATGTTTACAACATGTTGTGCCGACGCCAGTTAATGTGGGAAATTATACCGAAATTTATTTCACTAAGTTAATAGTAGTAAATACGTACTAATTATTGTAAGTTCAGATTTAAGATACCCTTTTAATAATCAACTCGCTTCCCAATAATCTTTATAACATGCATTTACTAATTAAATTATATTTTATTAATGCATTCCATAAAAACATTTGGAGATATCCACAAAGAGCGGAGGAAGGGCTCAAGCCTCGTGTACATTATATTTATACTGATATTACACTACACTATTGCAAATAGGTTTTTGTGATATGTTTGTCTTACTTTCACATCTGAAAAGAACAACGTGTCGATGTGATTTTTTTGTTGTTGTTTACAGGTTTAGTGAGAGACCTACACTAAACCTGCAAACAACGTTTTGTTCTCACTACAGAAGTCCAGTCAAACGAAGCCGCGGGCGTAACTAGTAGGTATCTAACAGATATTAATACGGGACGTTATTGTTATAAATAAATTACATTTGACAGCTCATAAAATTAGATTGATGTATTCTAGGCTACACGGGCAATTGACAGTGATAGGCCGGGATGTGGGGGTCTAGGATTCTATTTGAGCCTATTTAATTTGTCTTAAATATATTTAAACATTTAATGTGGTTACGAAAAGTAATTGTTGTACTCGATGAACCGATGCAATGCAATGTAGAAATAGAATATATTTTTATTTTATTATATTAACAAAACGATGTAACATTATATAATTTGTAGAAGCAGGCGTTACTTTGTGGAACTCCATAGTACAGAAGTTACAATAAAATTACTTTGCTGTAATCCGCGTTTGTTAAGAGATTACATGCAATGCTAAATGTATGAAGTAGGCAACAATCACATATCACATACATGCACGACAAGCCGCCACACGTATCACAAGACGCCGCCAACACCAAGACTCCATACAAAGCACTACTTACACATAGGCTCGGATAGGAGGTAATGCATTACTGCATTAATGCATTACGATTTTGTTCGTGGAGCCTATCCTTCTGATGATAATTCGGTTACGGGGCGAAACGATCGTAGAGGTTGTGGTAGTGAGTGTGTGTAGTATTGGTGTTGGCGGCGTCATACACTTAGCATTGCATGTATTTTCTTAACAAACGCGGATTACAGCAAAGTAATTTTATTGTAACTTCTCTATGTAACATTAGTTAACAATAACAATAGGTACACGTACTGTATTCTTTACTCTACCGTAACAGGGGTTTGAAAAACTATCACCAAAGTGCTCAACAGTCACGAGACTTCATTTCAATATATTTCGGTCACAAATCGTAGATAAACAAACATAATTTGATATTATCAATAACTCTTTCATTGAGAAGAAGCTCTATGAAGATATTTTTTTAGCCATAGATAATCCATAATATCTCTAATATCTCATCAAGAGTCCAACGTATACGACGCAACTTGTTTGAAATATAGCAACTGGCAATGATCCGAAGGGTCCTGAAATTACAGAACTCTCAATTAAAACGTGAAATAATTACTTTCCACCCCTGTGTAAATCAGATTTGTAAATTTATTAATAAACAGTGCCAGGGCTTGTATCTAAAAAAAGGCGTAGATTTTTGGAAATATATATAAACTCGTAAGTTTTTTAATTAGTTATAGTTAGTCAATTAGTACCTTTTTAAGACAGCCTAACCCTTTGATAACGTTTTGAGTAGCCATAGTCATAGGTGCACTTCAGTCAGTTACTACAAGTTACTTTAGGCTGAGGTCTTCGATTTCATATTATAGACGAAACTCTGAGACTAATAAATACTGTTTATATTAGGTTCGGTTGGATATAATTATTATTTTATATTTGCTCTTAAGGTTAAAATCAAACTTATTCGTATTTGACAAATTAACCACTCCATATTGCAAACAATAAACCTATTATAAATTACACTTACATTACATTAAAATCAATTATATAATCTGAGTTGATTTATACTAGAAAACACAATTTTTTTTATCTGGATCCATATATATTTTTTTACTTTGTATACTCGCTTATTTCACAGAACATGCGACTTTTACTTATTATTTATACAGGATATAGCATAAAAAGTGAGTACCGTAAACAAAAAAGATCGGAACAACTCTTTTACCACACCTGCACCTTAAACAAACTTTTGACTCTGTTACAAACATTTTTCGAGAAAAATAATGGCGAATTTATCCTCCCGAGGGCATTAAATTTCCGACACTCGCGATTCAACCCTGGAAACAACCCAATTAGTACATTACTTCTTACTTAGACATCAGGTTTCAGGTTAGGATACTCTTACACTATCACGTACGATAATATGTATATATATATTTTTTTTAGACACTCACGATCGTCCGTCCCCAAAGTAAGTAACTTAATACTTGCGTTATGGTAGACAGACAACTGGTGAATATATACTTATATATTTTTTAAATACAAATATGCACCAAGGCTCAAAGACCAACAAATTAATTTATAGAAAATGTTGGCCCTCGGCGGAAATCGAATCCACGACCCTCGGAGCTGAAGGCAGGGCACTTCCCACTGCGCCAACGGGCCAGTCAATATTCAATGTTATTTCAAATTCATGTCAATATTCCTATTCAAAAATAATATTTATAAATTCGCGTGTACCTTATTTTTTTCCCTATTATTCAGCTACAAAAATTTTAAAAAATTTAAAGACTTTAAAAACAACAAAACAATATCACTTTTTCTTTTGTTTCTAATGATTTACTTTTTATAATGTAGATTTGTAGCAATTTTAGTATTACTTAATTATAATAAAAAGTCACTAATTTAATAATCCTTAATTATTTGTATAATCACAGACTAGGTAACTGTCACAAGTAAATAAGATATTGAAAAATATATATTATTTAAAATAAGTAAACAGTGTAACCATTGTATAAGTGATAAAAATTATTAAGGAGAAGCGTTAGTATATTATAGCTTATGCTGCAATGCCAGCCTTAGGAAAATTTTCCCCTTTGTTATTGGTCTTAGCGCGAAATCCTTACTTTTCTTATTTATTATAGTCGAAAGAAATATTATATTTGAATCGTTTAAGTCCTTGTTCTGTACTTTTAATCTTCGGATTAAAATGTTCCCCTTCGTCTGATTAAAGAAGATACTTTTTTAACAAAGCATTTAATGGAATAATTTGACTATATTTAAGTAAAAAAAAAATTTAACGGCGCTACGTGACTACGGTTGCACTAGAGAGGGAATGATTATAAGTCAGGCCATTTATCTATATTTATATTACATCACAATTAAATAAAATTTAAAAAAATCGAAACGACGATCTGTGACAATGGATAATAGCGATGAGACCATATGACTTTCTTGATAGGGTCACAAGTTCAAATCCGGCAGGCATTATTGAGTTTTTCTGTTAAAACTTGTGTCTAATGAAAATTGCAATATATCACACATTAGGACAATATCCTGAAATAGCATGCATATCTCTAGATAATTCAGGGGATATGTGTAACCTGCGAATTCGCATTGGAGCAGCGTGGTGGGTCTAAACTCCAACACGCGTCTGTAAAAATGTAGAGAGGACGCTTCTGCCCAGCGGTGAGATAGTAACAAAAGGTTAATTATATTAATATAATGATCAGTCAGGCTTTTAAGAAATTAGCCATCATTCTCCTGCCCTTAGCCCACTCTAAGTGGGGTCGGCAAAGAATGTTATGCGCATGTTATCATAGCTAGGTATTTTACGACCGGCCGCCTGTCTGAGGTCAACTTACCTTAGTCGCCTTTTGCGACACTTCGGTAAGAAAGAGGTTGGTCTATTCTACTCAGCCGAATGACACACAGCGAGTCAACTTACCTTAGACGCCTTTTACGGCACTTCAGTATGAAATGAATGTGGTCTATTCTACTCAGCTAGATACCACACGGCGAATTTAAGGAATCTACCGTATTACCCCTCTCATGTTGTGTGCCACCCCCACTTAGAGTGGGATAAGGGCAGGAGAATGGTGATTAATTTCTTAAAGCGTGACTGATCATTGAATATTTAAAAGTGCTAGTACAAATCTCTTTTTTTTGTGAATTAAATGTTAGTTTAAAATGCTAAAGCGCTTAAAGGCTAGCTACTCTGAGTGGCACACAACAGTACAGAATCTGAAGTCAAGAAATGAGAGGAATATATTCACAACAGGAGCGATTAGCTGCAGGCATCGACCGACTGTGCTCACGATTTATTTCACACAGGCAACAGTAAATTACCATTGAAGCTATAATTATTGAATGAAAATACTCCCTATCGCTATATGTAGAAGGAATTAAATCGTATAACGTAATTTACTGAACAGCATTCGCATATCGGGATAGTAGTCCGAACAGTTTAAGGAAGATCTTGTCTCAGCTTAGAACCAGTTGGTATTGAATATGATCGGAAACTATGGCCTCATTGCAGGGCATTTAAACTTAGTTTTTCTAGATCGCAGCTTATATGATACAATTTTTATTTATGCATATTAACGCTTAAAGCGATAAGCTTTTTTAACTGACTATATGCTGTTAGCCTTAACGACTTAATATTTATAATACGTGTATATTATTATATAATATTATTTGATATTATTAAAAGGTCCATTTTCTGTTTGTTAGTATTGGTTAAGTTTGAAGTTAATTTTGAATTTAATTTACTGCACTTATATTCACCTCTTTTTTAATTTTAGATTGGTTGGCTGGAAGAGATTTCGAATCCTGAATAAGCCCGCCATTGCAAATTATGTTGTTTTTTATTTTTATAAATGCAATAAAGAGATTACAAACAAAAAAGAAACAAACGGCTTTTACAGCGTCACTGGGCGGAAAGAGCGCGAGTGCAGAAGCACCGTCAAGGTTGCGAAATGTGGAACGCTGCACTATCGTCGGGGATAGTCCTCCTAAAGGCACCTTTAGGACGACGTTCCGTGAAGGCCGTACCAAGGTTTAGTGCATCGTGTAGTGGAGAGCTGATGGTGTGTCTGTGACTAGTCATCATCCCGTCGGGAGTGTGGCAAGACGCCACGGCCGACTGACGTTAGATAACTGGGACCTCGTCTTCGCCGGCGCAGACGCTGTATAACTGAGTTTGTGCTTGTTATTTGATCGTCAGGGTCATAAAGGACGCTTTTTAGACGCCGATATTTTCCCTGAGTCGATCTAACAAAGTAGGGATGTTTGTAAGCCTCTGTAATAAGTGGGTTCAGGCGTACTTCAGTTTTCTCAAGACTATGAAAATAAGATTTCACCATTCTCAATAGAAGGGATTATATGAACTTGAAATTGTATCAAAATTGCTTTTCATATTATTTTACCCATTTATATATTTATTTTTATATTTTATTAGGGATAATTAACAACAATTATAAAAGAAAAAATAAATAAATAATAATAACCCGCCCAGTTATATCCGACCAAGTGAAATAGGCCACTCTTATTTCTTATCAAGGTGAAGTAAAAGGCGACTAAGGTTAGTTGACGTCAGGCAGGCGGCCGGTCGTAATTACCAGTCAACAACGTGTAAAAGAAAAAATAACAGCAGTTTAACTAAATATTCTATATTATAATTCGTTCTATTGATATATATGGTTTTACTGTAACAAATTGGGCGTTTAAAAAATCCATGTATCATATTTCCGGCGACTCGTATTTCCGGTTGGCGAACATCATTTGAACGATATTAAGGCATCAAACATACGAGGTAAGGAACAATTTGTATAATTCAGGAAACAGTGTATTATGTTGAACTCCTGTCTGAATGAAAGCTACGGTTGGCTCTATTAGGTAAAGTTAGCGTGTTTATAAACGTATCTTTCACGTAGAATGTAAGGAAACACATTTATGCTATCTATGTACAAAATATAGAGAAGATTTTGAAAATCATTGCTATAAAATGAACTCTTTTCTTTTAAACAGAGTCCAAGTTGACCATAAATCAATCTTCTTGGATAACTAACAAGATTTCCTCTTATAGTCCGATAGTTATAGATTCACGACTATATATAAGTATCATAAACACTTTAAGTAGTCTCCCTACGTATCCATGTTTTAATACAGGGCGCGCTATAATCATAAGTTCAGTGAAACAAAATAATATTGATGAAATTTGCTACAAACTTATATAGCAAGCTAACATAAGGGACAAAAAACACCTGTTTTTGCCTTCTAGATACGGATAAAAACAACACGTACTTTATCGATGAAACAAATAATACATCTTGTCAATAATATTAACGTAAATACGTAAATAGCTAAAGGAACAATTTATAACTTAAGTAGTAACGTATATTTTTACAGCAATTCATGCACGCCCCGGGTACTTACTTACGGTATTTTAAGTTAGGAAGTAACTCTTTGGTAAGGTAGATACCGGACATATTTCTACAAATTGTTTGTCATGAAATATGATCTATATTTAAATAAAAAATAATATTCGTTCGTATAACGCTGTTGCAATGATAATATCGTCTAATTTGCTAGATACAAAACAATGTTGTAAGCATACAATTCAATCAGTGAAAATTACTAATTAGCGAGCACGAGCGTCCAAGCAATCCGTCTGAAACGGTGCAAGCGAACTGCTATCTAACCGATAAAAACCTAACGTAACAATGCACTCACTGACGCCAACATATAAGAACATAATTGTGTGTACTCTCAGAGACAACCGACATACTTTGTAATTACTCTGCATATGTTTTTACTACATTAAAACTGTATAAATGGTCCGTAAACTTGAATAATATATTAGCAAAACCAATCTATAGGTTATATTTAGAAATGCCTTTTTTATTTTCTTTTTTTTTCGAGTTGGCTGTATGCTGTTATAGGCGGGACGGGCGAGCGCAGAAGCATCGCCGAGGTTGCGAAATGCGAAGATCAGAGCGCAGAAGCTCTACTAGCGTTTACGAACGTCGTCCTAAGGGTGCCTCCTGTGACACTGGACCGCGGCTTAGGGCGACGTGTAGTGGAGGGCTGATGGTATGACTTTGATAAGTCAATACGACGACGGAAGGGTGGCAATAAGCCACGCTTTTTTGGACGCCTATATTTTCGGTGGTCAGACCTAACTGGAATGTAGGTGAATACAAGTGAAATGAGAAGGTTCAGCTTCGAAAAACGTTTGAAGTGGTGAGTAACGGTAGGGAGGTCGAGGTTTCTATGGAGGTCATCGTTCCGCATGAACCGCGGACAACGAGTGGCTGTCCGGATTTAAATGCTTCTTCTATAACATCAGTGTATTGGTAATGCGCTAGGACCCGTGTAAAATAATCATTAAATATTTTTGCCTCGACAGGAATCAGTAATTGAAGATAGAATTTATACTTTCCCCGTACTGAATAAACTGCCGTGTATGTAAGTTATAATAATAAGAAGAAATTAGTTAAATGTTGGGAATCTCCTAATAAGATTGCAGGGATAGTTAACAAAGAAGCAATATTTTATTTATATTATCAGACCATTATAACTATATTATTAACTTTAGTATAGCCGAGATATGTACAACTACTCACTCGCTATCTATTAACTTCAACAGTTAACCTATATGTAATTAGTGAAGCACATAATACAATACCATATTATCCTACTTGATGCTAAACAGCTTTTATGTCCCACGGCAAACAAACATGTTGCATTGTAGTTCCATTACACGAACTAACAGCGATAATATGCTAAAGTGCCCTTGTTCCCAAATTCGACAAACATCTCGACTGTGTGTATCCAGCGTGTTTGATGTTCGATTGACACGAAACCTCTTACGAAACACAATAATTACAATTAAGGAATGGATAAAAATACCTGAGAATTCCGATTGCCAGATAAACCAGCCCGGTTGTGTGGGATTGCATATTGAAAACGCATGCAACAGAGATAAGCGTTACATGCTTGAGCGGCGTAAATACATCGAGCTATGGTTAATTGCATTTCCTACTGTGTTACTACATGGATGCATAACGTGATTTGGCGCTATTTAGATGTAAAAATTTATTAGAAATTTTTATAACTCTGATTAGTCTTGTAACTCCTAATATTAATACGGTACGTTGTTATTAATCCATATCTATCGGTCATCTGATTGTTCTTATATTTTTAATCAGATTCTCTCTGCAATTATCATGCAAGAGTTACTATGAAATATTTTCATATTGAAATCAAGCGAGTGAAACTTGTGATGAGATATGATTTTTTGACACTATTTAATGCTTAATAAAAATATCTGTTTTTACTTTATTATAAATAAGGCCTTATAAAATAATATTTCATAAATCGCCCTATAGTAAATTTTATTTAATCAAACAAACAAGAATGAATGACACACGTTAGGTAATTTTACAATACAGACCTATTGAAAAGATTATTGTACCTGCGAACTTCTAAATGATACATTTAGTTCTGGAAGCTACCAAAGGGGAGTTTAAAACCACCCTTTTTTATGTCTTTTAAGAAGTTTATAAGTTTTATTAAAGTATGACAACAATATGTTTTAAAATCTGATAGACGAAGTCATCATCCTCCTGCTCTTATCGCACTCTAACCTGCGGTCAGCATAACATGTTATAAACATGTTGTCACATGATTCGGTAATTTTACGACCAGCGGCCTGCTTGACGTCAACTCACTTTAGTCGCCTTTTACAACACCTCGGTAAGAAATGAGCGTGGTATATTCTACTCAACCAGATACCACACGGCGGGTCAAGCTACCTTAATCGCTTTTTACGACACCTCGGTAAGAAAAAAGGTAGTCTTTTCTATTCATTCATGCAACATGAACGTATTTACGTATACTAATATTATACTATAAATTAAATCGAGTTTACAACGCAAGTAAAGGTGCAGCTAATATCTATAATCAACGAGTTTATTTATATTAATTTTATTACGATAAGCGAATTTAGTAAGCAGACATTTTGCATACAATTAGTCCAAAACTAGTTCTACTAATATTACTGGACGGGTGTACAGCAGGTTATAATCAATTAGGAATAAGAATTATACGTTAGATATTTATTTAATTCCTCCATAAAAAATCCAAATGCACACCGCAACCACTATCGGTTAATTAAACTACAAAGTTAATGCACATTATCGCTGCGTCAATCGTGATGACCGTTAACCGCAACCTGTAACCCGAGTTGCGATTGGGCCTTGATTTATTGCATGTTATATTTTACCACTTTAGTAATAAATATTACCAATAAAAATACTGATACATAATAATCGTTTGAAGGAAGACAACGTCATTAGGTTCGCCCTTTCATAGAATATATAAAGAAGGACTATCTAACTAACAAGGATTCGGAAGTTAGTTGTTAAGTGACAGTTCGCTTACTTACTTCTTTCGGAAGTTAGATTCACTGTTCAAAAAACAATGATGCAATTCAATTTGATGATATTATGTTAATCGTTACAGCCTAGTGCATAGCTCGGCTGCAGTATTATTTCTAAAATATTTTGCACACAATAGTACAAACAAAATAACTACATAATTCTGAGGAATTATGTGGAGTTAAAGTGATGATGGAAGGACATTTACTTTGAAGTAAACATTGCACTCTTACCGTCGACGTTAGTGTTAGTAGAACCTTACTACATCAAAAGACTTTATTTATTTATTTTTATACATAAAGTTAGAAAAGGGAAAGAAATAGTCAAAATCACATGTATAAAGGTGTATAATATATGTATGACTGGCCCATTGGAGCAGTGGGTAGTGACCTTACCTTCAACTCCGCGGGTCGCGGGTTCGATTCCCGCCGAGGGCTAACATTTTCTATAAATGAATTTGTTGGTCTTCGAGCCTGGGTGTATATTTGTATTTAAGTATGTATTTAAAAAATATATAAGTATATATACACCAGTTGTCTTTTACCCATAACACAAGTATTAAGTTACTTACTTTGGGGACGGACGACCGTGTGTGTAAGTGTCCCATATATTTATTTATTATTTATTTATTTATTTATGTATAAACTTATCCTTAAGGGGGATCTCTTCCAGTCAACCTTTGCGTAACAGAAGAAAAAGGACAAGGAGTGAAGGAGAAAGAGACTACAGGTAGTATAGAGAAAAAGATCAAATTTATAAGTTTAAGATTACCTAAACGAAGCAATTAGTCGCTGTAGTCAGAACCCATAGGATCATACGCCGTAGAAGTTATATCAAAGAAGTCTTTCTATGTTTCTTCTTCGACTCCTATCGTTATTATTCACGTATATCCACCAGATATATTATCCTTGTCCTATATAAAATGATCCATAAGAATAATTAATTTATTATAGAATTAATTAAATAATAAAATTAATTAGCGTGTCAAACCGTGGTCCCTTTAGAGGTCTAAATCATTCAATCGAAGGACAACATATTTAAAGGCTTCATAAGGGACTAATATAACTAATATGACCATACAAACTTTCAAATGTCTTTTGCCTAATTGGCTCGGACTTTATCGTAAGTTTGATGATATTTACATGGGACCACCTCGAAGTGTCTTTTTTAGCAAAAAAAAGATTATCAGATTTTGAACATCCGATGGCAACTGTCGATATGAATTTACTTAATTGTGATATCGAAAATTATTATTTTTACTTAGTTGTATCATTCTCATTTTGGGAAACATATTCTTACATTGGCTCCGCCGTGTGGTATCCGGCTGAGTAGAATAGACCACCCTCTTTCTTACCGTCGACCATAACACAAATACCTATTAAGTTAATTACTTTGGAGACAGATGACCGTGTGTGTAAGTGTCCCATATATTAATTTATTTATGTTTTATTTAGAGAGAATTCATCTCCAGTTACATTAATATTAAAAATATAATATATCAATTAATTAACGTCAATCAAATTTCTAAGACACACACGTCGTATCACAAAACACATAAAAGTTTCAAATATCTCAAATTTTATATAATAAATTTCAAGTGCGGTACCTTTGTCCTCGACAAACAATAAGCAGAGACTAAAGGCCTATTCATAAATTTTTCCCTCAAACGATAAGGGCAGATTAGGCCACCGGAATAGCAGGATGTGTAGCTAATCTTGTTTGTTTTACATTGAGCAAGTGTGTACTCACTTTAAAATTGAAGAGATAAGACAAAACTTAGTGTAACATCCACACAGATCATAATGCCATAAAGTAGTAAAGTAGCGGCCTGTTACTCTCCCACTGTTGGAAATAGGCCTCCTCTCTCCGTTTTTGGAGAGAAGGATTGGAGCTAAGACCTACCACGCTGCTTCAATGCGGATTGTTAGGTTACACATATCCCCAGAATTCTCTAGAGATATGCAGGTTTCCTCCCGATATTTTCTTCACCGAAAAGCGTGTGAAAAATTGCAATTATCAATTAGACACATAAGTTTTAACAGAAAAACTCATTAGTGTCTGCCTGGATTTGAACCCATGACGTCCTCGAATGATTCGCACGGTGCTACCGCTGGGCTAACACAGCTGTACATAATGCCATAAAACACTAAAATTCATTACCAAATTTAGATCAGTGTAAGTTTATTATACTCGAATGTCCCGGGTAAAGTAAAAGCTGTAATATGCTTTTTTAAAAACTATGACATTAAATTAAGCTGCATAAATTATAGTACCTGGGTGACCAAGCCGTGCTCGGTAATTTTTTTTAAAGATATAAAAAAATGCAAATAAAAAAGAAAGAAAGGGTTGACGATATCTAAGAATTGATTTGCATTCTATTTATAGTTTAACAGTTTGTCAATGCCTAAAAAACAGGAATAAAACGACATTTTTTTAATAAATCTTAGCGAGATCGATTTATCGCATCCGAAAGCCCTACATAACCCTACATCAATTTCATGAAAACCATGGGATCCCTTTCCGAAATTCAGATTATATGACTTGTATGATATATAATCGGAATTTCGGTTTTAGATTAGCTCATTTAAATATCAGAGATAATTACGATTAAAAACTTTATGTTACGAAACAACCGATAAATATATAGAATTGTCTCACAAAAATTATATCGATCTATTTTAAATCAAAAATGGATATTTAATACGTAACAGACAAAAAAACTCTATATCTCAACACAATAAAAACGTGTTCTATTGTAATGCAAAAACTTGTTCAATTAAACGTAGATAATTAAAACGATAATGAAGGAAAAATTATGTTATCGCTACATGTATCTAGCCTTTACTTTTCCTCTTCTGAGAAGAAAAAGTGCAATCAAAATGCAATTGAAGTTCCCATGAAATAAACTCAAATAAAACAAACGGTAACAACACAAAGAGCAATAGGAACTAGTACACTGGTATAAATCAAGTTTTTCAATGAGCTTAATGCATTGAATATCAGATATCTAGTCTATTAGCATGTTTACACGCAACCTAATAATTGCTAGAAACGTGTCTAGTGTGCGGGCACAATACTAAACTATTCCGCGGACAATAGAGACATCTGATTCAAAACAATGCATATGAATAGGAATTTTAATTGGAAATATGAGCGAATGTTGCGCAGTTATGATTTAGTACCCTTTCTATCCTGTCTTCGTTAGATTCTTGCAGTTATAAATGCTTTATTACCATCGATTTCTATGCACGGTTCACTTTGAACACTAATTATTCTATTTTACAAACAGCTTGTAACTACTTATCTCCAGATCTACGAGTAACATAATTATGTTATTGAGATCATGACGAAATTTTTATGAATTCATTTAAAATTCAAAACGGGGAATATATTTTCTTGGCAGCGGAAAATTAAAAGAAAATTAACGACGAGTCAATTACACCCCAAAACAAAATGGCGTGGAATGTCCGTTATAAAAAACTCAGCCAAGGGTTGGCGAATTTCTTTCCGGGTCTGTACATTTATTTAATTAATTACATTCTTTGGATTGGAGCCATTGGGGGCTTGTCCGACTGTCCGAATAATTTGAGTTCTTGCCGAATACGTAATAACCCAGTACTAAGGAGTCACAGAAATATTAAACAGGCGTGGTATTGTATCAAAGTACTGTATTAAATGTTATTTGTTAGTTTTCCTAATGGATGTTACTATTTTTAATCTGTTGTGACTGTTACTACACAAGTATGGAGTAAACGAATGTCAACGAGTAAAAAATTTTATAAATATATATCTTTATTTATCATCAGTTAATTCATTGAAATGATGTTACTGCCATACATTGATTTAAAATAGAAATTGTAAAATTATTTGACCGCACATTATAGAAAATAACAGCAAGATAACCGGTAGGTACTAAGTATTAGCTCAGTAAATATGAAGTACATGTGTAAATAATAATTAAACAAAAATATCTCACTCAGTACTTATATTAATAAATACTTAATTATAAAAAAATTCTAAAATATATTTGATATTTTGGTATTGAAATGATGTTTTGGAAGGGTTCGTATTACGAGTCACTTTGCAACAATCTCGCTTGTAATTATGTTAGTCTGACAAAAATGGGGGCGCTTTGTAGACTTATGTGTTATTAGACAAGACAAAAAATAGATTTGCCACATAATAATGCAATAAAATTATTTAATATGAATACACCCGAATTTAAACAAAACTATAACAGTGTATGAATTTTGATATTATTTGATAAACATTAGTGGCTCTTTTGAAATACAAAACAGTTATTAATCTCTACTAATTTCCAACTTATATGAATGTTTATTTAAATGCTTTCATAATACCACAAATTTTGGGAATAATCATATTTCTATCAAATATATATTTTTTGTCGTATTCCTGGTTTGTATACAACGCCCCAATTTGTTTTAATATACAGAAGTTATGAATTATTTTGCTATAACCCGCACCCGCTAAGAAAATCTATGTAATGCTAGGAAGCAACAACGTTCACATACCTAATACATGTAGGATTAGTTACCACACGTATCACAAAATGTCTCCACCGACAACACTTGTGTGGATTATATGGAATTTGTGTGGATTATAGCAAAATAGTTCTTTCATATTTTCCGTACTACGGAATTCCGCAAAGTAACGCCTGCTTCTAGAAATTGTTGTGATATACTTTAATACTGATCTATGAACAAAAGTACTATCCTCCTGCCCTTATACCATTCTAAGTGGGGTCGGCACAACATGTATAAACATGCTGTAACATGATTTGGCTGCATTTTTACCTTAGTCGCCATTTACGACACCTCGGTAAGAAATGAGGATGGTCTATTCTACTCAGCCGGTTACCACACGGCGAGTCGACTTACCTTAGTCCCTTTTACGATACCTCGGTAAGAAATGAGGGTGGTACTATTTACTTAGCCGGATACCACGCGTCTAGAACAAAAGTACTATCAAAAACATTAATATGAAATTTACACTCTATTTGATTTATAGCTCTACACACTTGGAGCTAGAGTACACATAAAAAAAAGAAAATAAAAAACTGCCAAATCATATCGCTGTTACATCTCGAATGGTCCTTTTTTATTTCAATTTCGAGGGTGCGCTAAACGTTTGAGCGAACTCTATTATTCGGTGTACGGTGCCGCTGTGACGTAAGCACATTCGGCACTCAGCAGCCGTTTGTTATTAAACGTAATAATGTATATCATAACGTATTCATATCTGCAATCTCAATGGATACGCCAATTTCATTATTTTGGCTCCCCGATAGTTACATTTGGCGTTTTTTACCACATGGCAAGCGTGATTTTGTAATATTTTTCTGTAAAAATTCATTATTACATATTGATTTTGTTGTCTTTCGACATTCTTAATGAGTTTTATTTACTATTCCAAAACAGATAATGATTTACAATAATAAAGAATACCCGAATTTGCATCTGTTTTTTATATGTAAATTTTCCTAAGTAGTCAATAGATTGAATGGAAATTAATTTTCCTAAGTAGTCAATAGATTGAATGGAAATTAATTTGTAATCTAAATCAGGTACTTAATTTTTGTATAAAACTAACCAATCACTTCGAAATATTTTATGTAATAATAGGGATATATAAGACAAACTGAAAAAATCTGGTATTTATAAAATAGATGGTCCAGAGTGCAGTAGTAATTTGATGGTTAGACTGACCGAAACTTTGCAACCCGTTTTCAACAACATATGGCCCCATTCAGGAATAATAAACCTGAAAATTCGAATTTGGCAAAATCTCTGTTGAAAAGCGGTCATAAAGTACCCGATGACCATTCCTTTAATATTCTACACACCTGCGATAAAAACCTCCGACTTGATACTTTAGAGCATCTAAAGATAATAAAATATAACAATTAACATTGTGAACAAGTAAACGTTTGCAACTCCAATTCCAACACGTGTTTGGAGGCAAAAATCAATGGTGGGGGTTGAATTATTTGTATACAACACTGCTTGCTTGAATGATGATTTTATCGTGGAGCAAATCTTCAAAGGATGCTTCGGTTACGGTGCAAAACGATAGTTGGGATTGTCGTAATGAATGTGTGTAGTGTTTGTGTAGTGTGCTGTTGGTGATGGTATCTTGTGATACGTGTGGTGACTAATCCTGCATGTATAAGGTAGGAGAACGGTTTTGCTTCGTACACTAAGCATTACATAGATTTTCTTCACAAACGAGGATTATAGCGAAATAATTCTTTCATAACTTTTGTACTATAGAATTTCACAAACTATTTATTATTCCTTCCTTACGCATTACGTCATTCTCTATTTACCACAAAATGTTTCATTTGCATAATAGCTTTTTTTCCTGCCATTACTATTTACGTTAATATTCTGATTTGTTTGAGCGGGGGCCGCACGCACAACAAACATAAAGACAATCTGTATGTGGCGGCCATTTATGTAAATATAAATCTACGATACTGTGCTATTATGAAAATTGTAGATACAGAACGGGAGTGGCTCATATTTACGTAATTCTTGGGTGTGGTTGGTTTGGAAAAACATTTAGTTTAATATACGCCAACTTAATGTTTTAATTATGGAACTGAGATTTATTTGTTCCGAAAAATAAAATATAATTTGAAAAATAAATTGTAGAATTGTTTTTCTCGTAAATGCCGAATTTACGAGAAAAACAATTCTACAATACACACGACGTATCTATACGTACTCATAGCGATGTCCTTTCTCTGACTTGGTTGTCTGGAAGAGATCGCTTCTTTCTTTATTTCTTTATTTGCGGAATATGAGTAATAACGTGTCATACATATACTGCCTTGCAAGTGTGCAAACATTAAATTATTATAGATACATTATAACCTTAAATCTATTAAAAAAAAGAAAATCAAATTAAATTAATGTCTCGGTTATATAAGCAAATTCTTTCTGTCCTTATCCCACTCTAAGTCGGGTCAGCACAACATGTTAAAAACATGTTGTCACATGATTTGGCTTTGGTATTTTACGACCGGCCGCCTGCCTGACGTCAACTTATCTTAGTCATAAGACACCTCGGTTCTTACCGAGGTGTCGTAAAATATCCGTGTATCCGGTTGAGTAGAATAAACCTCCCTCTTAAGAAAGAGAGAGGTTTATTCTACTCAACCGGATACCACAACGTAGGTCAACTTACCTTAGTCGCCTTTCACCACACCTCGGTAAGAAATGAGGGTGATACTATTCTATTCAGCCGGATAACTTTTTAACTAATTTAAATATTAAAGATAAATAAAATAAATCTAGTATCAAATTAAACATCTAAGGTACACACGTAACAAAAATGTTTAACAAAATCAAAACTAAAACTGCTAAACGTGTTATTAATAAGTTTGCGTTTAATCAACAACACATCAGAAAGCAATGAGCTCTTATGTATCCTATAGAATTTCTCATTTGATTCGTCTTAAGTCGTCAGAAACAAAGTGCGCCGTCGCCGGTGGTGTTATTATCGTGTCTTTATAATTACAGGGCACATCAATCAGGGCATATGCAGATAGAGCGTTTTGTGCGAGTCAGCGCGCACTCGGCCCACTGTGCAACCCTTTCTTTGATATCTATAATGATATTTGGAATGGAATTATTAAAATACGCTACGAAATTAACAGGAAAGGCTGATGCATTTAGAATTATAGCTTACTTAATTAAATTCTGAGTTATAATGTTAGATGTGTGTTTTATTTGTACTAATAGTTTTAGTTTATACAAAGTTCTTGAGTTCTCTACAATTTTTTCAGATCACCAAATACTAGTAAATAATAGAAAAAGTTTCTCATAATATAACAGAACTAATAAATCATTCTACGCATCTTTTGAATTGACAATTATATCATGCTGTCGTTTTTGTAAATTGTAAATATTTAATTTAATTTTAATATTTTATGTTGTTGGTCTAATTTCCAAACCTTCGCTCCAATTAAAAGTGGAGTAAGGAGGCCATAGGCCACTGTGAAAACCCTTTCTTTGATATCTATAATGATATTTGGAATGGAATTATTAAAATACGCTACGAAATTAACAGGAAAGGCTGATGCATTTGGAATTATAGCTTACTTAATTAAATTCTATGTTATATTGTTAGGTGTGTGTTTTATTTGTACTAATAGTTTTAGTTTATAGAATGTTGACTTGTGCTATGCTGCGGAATTTTTATATATTATCTGTTCTTGAGTTCTCTACAATTTATTGAGATTACCAAATACTAGTAAATAATATTTACTGGTATTTGGTAATCTGAATAAATTGTAGATGTTTCTCATAAAATAACAGAACTAATAAAGCGTTTTACGCGGTCTTTGGACTCAAGACGGCTGAGAAGAATAGACCACCCTCATTTCATACCGAGGTGTCATAAAAAACGACTAAGGTAAGTTGACCCGTCGTGTGGTATCCGGCTGAAGAGAATAGACCACCTTCTTCCTTACCGAAGTGTCGCGAAAGGCGACCAAGGTAACTTGACGTGAGGCTGGCTTTTATAAAATACCTAACCAAATCATGTGACAACATGTTTATGACATGTTGTGCCGACTCCAGTTAGAGAGAGGGAAAGAAACCACCAAACACACGATGATCAGCACAATTCACCCAAAACGCCACAAATGTCCGTAATTAAACGAACAATAAGCAATTTCAATTCACCAAATCCAATTTCCTTGGACACAGTCCTTCGCCCGAATAAAAATAAAACGCTATAACCTAATAATAAATTAACTTATACGCTATATTACCTCTCCTGTAACGCCACCACAGAGTTATTATACTAGAGTATGGGAGCCAGCTTAAAATGTGACCATCGACACTAAAGATAAAGCAAATGAGATTTATTTTCTGTCTCTCTTTTTTATGAGTGATAAGACAAAGAAGAGTAAATGAATTTCATATATCGTGTGGTATCAGGCTGAGTAGAATAGCCGACCCTCATTTCTTGTGTATTTTATGACACCTTGGTAAGAAATGAGGGTTGTGGTCTATTCTACGACTAAGGTAAGTTAACGTCACGAAGGCGGCCGATCGTAAAATACGTAGCCAAATCATGTGACAACATGTTTATAACATGTTGTGAAGACCCCACTTAGAGTGGGTTAAGGGCAAAAGGATGATGATCTCATGCAGTGGTGTCATTTTCATTTGACATACATATGTGAAATGTATTAAAATATTGACATAGGTAAAGGAAAAGTAAAATACATGGTAATGACTATAGTATACTATCGTTTATCCATTATTACTATGCGCCTTTATAAATAAGCAATAGTAAGACTAATCATTTACTATAAGAAATTAAAAAAAAAAAATTGAATGAAATATTGTATTAATCAAAGCGTCAAAACGCCACGTACGTATATTCGTCACATTCATTAAATTCCTATAAAACATGTGCGAAAGATTAAAAATAGCAGAGGGAAGTCTGTTCATATTTTAAAAATAAACCGATCAGCTGTTTCGTAACCATGAAAATAATAATTAGTCTTATGGCCCTGAGTATTGTGATCTCACTGGGCCATCGCGCACGCGTCAATATCTGACGGACGCCTTCACGTACTTCTTACCAATCATCACTACATTATAATGTCACGACTTAAATCGTTTTAATATCGACACCGACAACCCAAACAAAGCCCACAGATTGAACTTTAAACATATTATAAATATAGTTCCGTTTACGCAAGCAACTTCACCAAAGTTCAACTTAAAATGGATATCGTTGCTGTCTTTGAAAGCAGTCTAATTAAGTTTTTAAGACTATTGAAATCCAATGTTGATTGGCAGATGGCGCTAGCGGCATATTGTAAATGAATATGTTAGTTTCAATACGGAGAACAATTATTACGTTACAATTGTTTTGTGATTATTTTTTAATGGAAATAGATTAACTTTAGTTCAATATAGCTTGTCAAAAGTAAAATATACACGTAATAAAGCGGTTACAGAGTTGAAATGGAAATTTTGAACACTGATTTGTTGGTAATGTATATTACATACAACATCATCATCATTCTCCTGCCCTTATCCCTCTCGAAGTGGGGTCGGCACAACATGTTATAAACATGTTGTCACATTATTTGGCTACGTATTTTACGACTGGCCGCCCTTAGTCGTATTTTACGACACCTCGGTAAGAAAGAGGGTGGTCTATTCTACTTAACCGAATATCACACAGCGGGCTGACTTAGCTTACTCGCTTTTTACGACACCTCGGTAAGAAATGAGGGTGGTACTATTGTATCCAGCCGGATACCACACGGTTGGTTACCTTACGCGGTTTTTAAGACACCTCAGTAAGAAATGAGGGTGGTCTATTTTACTCAGTTGCATACCACAAATACAATCTAAATCAAATAAAATTGAATTTAAGTTAAAAAAAAGACGTTACTAAATAGAAACATCTTTCGGCTTAGCTTATATAACGTTTATTTAGTTTTCTCTAAAATACAAAATAGGATACAAAAAACTCATTTGTTTTACCTCGTTTTAAAAAACACTCTAATGATATGATGTTAGCAGACTATAAACGTACCTAAGCGTTTTTAAAATGCATAACTTAACTATTCATCTAAGTTATTGTTAGACGCAGTAGTACAGCTCGTTAATAATTGAAGACATAAAAATACATTTACTTTCAAAATCATTAAACATTAAAGAGAACATTTAGTATAAAATATGCATACCTTCTTATACAAAGATATTTCTATATACCGTTACATAGATAAAATATTTCATTGTTACAAAATATTTGCGAGTCGGCGTCTGAACTAATGAATTGAATACGTACGGCGGATGGTACACGAAGAAGGACTTGTGCGTAGTCACGAACCAGTTTTGTATGCATCACCACGTTTGTTGAGAAATGATTTTAGTCCACACCCCTTTTAGCATTTTTACTTTACATTTTTCGTCACGTAGATAGATACTTTATTTAATCTATTTACGAGTCCTCAATAATCACATGATCCGAGTCACAGACACGGCCCGCTGCAGAACGACGGGCAAAAGCAGATATAAAGAATCCATCAACATCAGCGTAGCGCCGATCGCGAAATCCGTCATCAATCATAAAACATCAGAAAGGATTAAAATCTACGTTGCACCTTCCGAAGCTCGAGTACCCTTGTTTTTCTTTAACCCGTAAATACTGAGGGGCGTAAGTATGGCCCGGGGGCGGTAAATATTACAGAGGGGGACAGGGTGTACCCCCGCCCCTGAGGGGGGCACTATCCCTTATCGCGAGCGTTACCCTCGCTGGCGCGACCGCTAGACCGCCAAAATGTGGGGCAAATCGATGCCTGTGCCCCATTTTTGTGCATCTGGACCATTATCGATTTTACATTCACAGTTGTGTATCGATTATTTTGTCAGGCTAATTTATATTGATACTATTTTTTATATGAGATATGCGAATTGTAGAAATGTTGATCATAAGTCATTAAGATGCTCCAAAGAATTCATAATAAAAAAAACCGCAGTGTTTAATACATTCATATAATAACTCCTTAAATTGTTTTTTTGTTTCATAATTATAATATGCAAGTCCTCAATGCTCAACGTCACGAGGCAAAACAAGCAAACTCATAAGACATGATCGCATACAGAGTGTGCCAATGTGCGAAGCTTTACTAACGTCGGGGAACGTCGTCAGAAAGGTGCTCCCTCTGAAGATAGGCAATGACTTCCGGAGACATTTAATTATTGGCTGGTGATATGGCTATGACAAGTATATGTAAAATGAGTTTAGAGATAGAGTTCATCAGTAGTAGATAAAGCTTACCTAAGTGGGACCAAAAACTTGTGATAGACGTCAATTAATATACAAATCTCTTCGAGATCTTTCCAGGTCTCCTGTCTTCGTACTGTAAGCTCTAGCTGTTTATTGCTGTTTGATTCCTATTTGTATTTTAGAGTTATTATTTTTTGCAGTATTAATGGTTCCTACATACAGTGCGTCTTCCTTAATAATGAGATAAAAAGCTAAAGAGTCACTTTCCAACCTCCATGTTCTATTAACTCCATATAAACAAACAATACCCATAATGCAATACCCATAACATTTGTGTGGATTGACTTTGATAAATTCATACATTATAATCAATTCCATTGAAACAATGTTGGTTTAAGTGTGACAATTATTAAAATTATCTCCGACTTCGGAATGAAATATATAATTTTATAATAGCCATAAATTTATTTAATCGAAGACGTAGTCGGTACCTGTGACCTGAGGACTGCCATTTCATATGGCTTTAAACAACTTTGTAACACACCAGACATTCAAGGTTGCATGATAATTTTATTTTTCTACTTACATATAGTTATAACCTTTGCTTACGTTAGTTGCCTATAATACATATTACCTTACAACAAATTATTATTGCAACTCAATGGTACGATGATTAGGAATTTGAATAAAGTTTCAGATTCTATTATATCATTATAAATCATCATCATTCTCCTATCCTTATACCACTTAGAGTGGTATCGGCACAGCCTGTTTTAAACACGTTTTATGAACTACTAGTTTTTACGACCGGACGTCAGCCTGACGTCAACTTACCTTAGTCGCTTTTTATGACACCTCGGTAAGAAATGGGAGTGGTCCATTCTATTCAGCCGGATACCACATACACCATTATAAATTAATATTAAACATAATATTGGAAGCGTTTAAATACATAAACAAACTACTGCTAATGGATACATTTTTCCTCCAGCTATTTTTATTTAGCTTCTAGACAATGACACCTGAACGCATTACTGTGACGTGCATTTTTAATACGTAATAAATTTTTATACTGTAAATTTACTTACAAATGTGCAGAACTTTGTTATATATTTTATTATCCACATTAAGGCACTCTTCAAATTTTATCCCTGTATTAATTGTGATATATGATTAAAACAAGGTAAATAAAACGGACGCTATAAAATACAATTTACTATCTTTACCGCCCGCGTCCAGATATTCTAGAAGTTTTTATCGATTCCTGTTTAAATTGTTGCAAATGTTTTATTAGTTTTTATTACCAACTGTATATCTGGATTTAACGAGGGCCTTAGGTAGCCCTTATCTCGTCGTTACTTTGTTGTGGACTTTTGAGTCGTTTCTATTTAGGTACTTTTATTGCTCATGGACTAGCAGTGAATACCTACCTGGTTGTAACCTATAACCACATATAGTTTACATACCAGAATCCTCGTTAAATTGGTCATTGTTTTACGGTGAACTCATGACGGAGTTAGGACTTAATACAGTTATTTCAATCGCCCATCACAAGGGTTCACCCTAGGTTTTAGTCCGATCTTACAGGATCCACCCATCCTCACGACGTTGTCTTACGCTAGTAGCTTCTGCTTTACTCTCTGCATCCTCGAAAGTATTTCCCGCCATTCCTGACCATTGACTCTACAAAAGTCGTTGGTCTAATATCATATCAAATTCTGATTCTTTATTCAAGTGGACTGTATACAGTACTTTTAAATCGTCAAATGTTTTTAAAGAACTACCACTGATTCAGAAGTTTGCTCCTACCGAGAAGAACCAGCAAGAATCTCGGGGGACTATCTTTTCAACAAAAAAAAAGTCATCGTCATTTCGAAAGTAAAAATAGGATAACTAATAACGATTATTCAACACTCGCGTAATTAAATGATAGGATCATTGGATGGCAAAACAAGAGTATGCGTTGACAAGAGTCGAACGTTCGTCGCATACCAGGACTTAAGATTGGAAAATTTATGCAAAATTTGCACGATACATTAGAAGACCACTCATTTGTGCTAAAGTTGTTACGTTGCGCTACATTTCATTAATAAAAATTAGAAGTGTTGTGTTTACTTGATGGTTATATATTATATTATTTAAAATTACAAACTGATTTAGACTTTTACCCGTTTTTTTTTTAATTACCTAATTTATGTTAATGTTAAATCATTCTTACCACCAATATTTCTGAGTTAATTTAAGAAAGGCGAAATAAGGATGTTAAATTTGTCTTAATTATTTAGTACTTTGTATTGCATTTTATATTCTACTTTTTGTTTTTATCTTAAATCTTTATAACATCAGCATTATTAGTAATTACTTTACTGGTTTAATTAGTAAGAGGAGTCAGTTCGTTTAATGTATTTGTCGAGACACTTTAGAACTTATATATAGTGACAAATAGCTATAACAAAATTACCCTCTTATCATTACGACAATTTTAATGTCGGATGGAGTATCCTTATTCGATCACAAACTAATACGTATTAAAAGAGGTTTATAGTTCTATAGTACTTAACTACCTTTTTGTGATCGTATGTCAGTTTCATCGAATAAAAGTTCAGCTAACATGCAACAGGCATCAAACAAGATAGTGAAAAATTGCAAAACTTTTTGCGAGGGAGAATTTTATTCACTTTCTTATAAATTAATTTTGTACAGGTTTAGTTTACTCGTTATTAAACTTAGTTATGAAATAGTATCTTTTAATATAACAACATTATGAGTTTTCTTCTTTCTTCTTCTCACTTAGTCGTCCTCATCTCGTCAAGCACTTTAAGGGAAGTTCAAGATTAAGATTGTATGGATATGTAATGAAGAGAGATGAAAATCATGTGACCGAACGAGTGTTAGATATATGGATAGATTTATTTACTGAGGTGTTGTAGAAGTCGACCCGCCATGTGGTATCCGGCTGAGTAGAATAGACTACCTTCATTTTGTACCGTTGTTTCATAAAGGCGACTAAGGTAAGTTGACCTACCATGTTGTATACGGGCGAATAGAAAAGACCACCATCATTGTTAACCGAGTCGTCGTAAAACGCGACTAAGGTGAGTTGACGTCAGGCAGGCGGCCGGTCGTAAAATACCTAGCTAACTCATTTAACAATACATTTAAAACATGTGCCGACCCCACTTAGGGTAGGATACGGTCAGGCACCAGAGATGACGAATGACAGGGAGAATGGAAGAAAAAAACATGTAGTGCTGGCCCCACTTAGAGTGGGATAAAAGCAGGAGTATGATGAGTTTTATAGAAACTAAATTGAGTAACTGTGGCAAATACAAACAAATCACAGATCAGAATGTTATATAAAAAAAAATTGTTAATATAATTTTAAGTTCATTTAGAATTCTTTCTATAAATTGTAATTTCAATACCAGACAGTGTTGCTTTACTCACTCACTCACTTGCAAGCATTTATATTTAAAGTCAGCTTTTTACTACATTGTCATCTATATATGTATCTATTAACCTTCTTTACCTTTCCTTGCCTTGAATTAAGATTACTGTATAGCGTCTATCTATGCTATTGTTGTTTCTCGCCATTAAATACTGGATATTATTTACTTAAAATATATATTTACTAGCTATTTATACATAGATGTTATTTTCTAGTACTTTGTTTTTACTAGACATTGGCTGTTCTCGTGTATGTTCGTTATATTAAATACATACATTATATGTGATATTAGCTTTTAACTTAACTCCAATATTATTCTGAATATTATTCTAATTACAATATTTTGCAATGTCTATTATATTTTTACAATTCTTTCTTCCTTCTGAAAAATGAAATGGAAATTTAAACGCCTATATTGTTAAAAATTATAGTCCTTTTGTTTTAGTTCTGGGATCTGTTTAACTTCAGTATCATTTGATGTCACATACTTTCTTCAATTCTGTACTGAGTAATTTATTTGTTATAAATATTTACTCATTAAACTACTACTCGTGTAAATTAAAACGTTTATCTTCATTCGCTCACTTATGATGAAACAGAAAATCTTCTTAAAATTGTCTGTTAATATACAAATTTATATATTGTATCCTTAAACTGTTCATTGCTCTTTCTTTCCCACACATACACAAACACACACACACATTAATTCTCACAGTCCCGTACACTCTCGCGAACGTACACATTAATTTAATATTTAATTATAGTTTCTTTTATTTTTATAAAGTAGTTAGTATTTTTCTTTTATCTGGAACTTTGTTATATAGGATCGAAGGCGGGCATTGATATCTGCAACGCAGGTTTTACTTTTGCAGTATCATTGCTAACATTATACAAGTTCTGTAAATATTCCATCAATAAATAAATTTGATTTCAATTTCATTTCAATCTAAGATTTTTAATTCTCTCTGTCTATGCATTTGAATGCATAATGTTCGTTGGTATTCTGCATATTTTTCGAATCGTTGTTACTATGCAATACGAGAGGTACAATAAATTGCTATTGTACGATTGGTCTCGTTCTCATAGCGAGTGAAGCGACGCGTACAAAAACATTAATTCTGCATGTTTCCGTCACCTATTGTTTTCATTCCTATCTTCTTTGGATTATTAACTGTACTGTCGCATTGGGCCAGAAACTAAATCTAATCAATATTAAAATGCATTTTCTTATTATTCAATTGGACAAGAATTATTAAGATATAATGTAGCATTTCTTGAAACCCATAATTTAAAGTTCAACTCAACCCTGTCTTATTTTTCTTCTTATTTTTAAATATTATAGTATGGTCTTAAGGTGTAAAAAATTGTATACCAAAGGATCGCTTTGTTTCAGTGACCTAAGTCAGTAAACGAATATTGCCCAATGTTTTGAGATTCTTTTTCGATATGATGTCTATACTTCTCAGTGCTTTTAGATTACGGTAACTTGCCGGTTCCGGTTAATATCTTTACATTAGAATGTAATCATATTTCTTGTGTAGAATTTCCAACTGGTTAATCCCAGGTTCTGTTACAAGTTTAGTACTGGTTCAGTATAAATGGTTATGCGAGATTTAAAAAGAGAACCTATTACCATATTTAAAGAAAGTATTTTTTTTCGTAATTTCTCAATTTTTAAAAAAATAAATGTCTGTAAAAATAATAAATTAGACCCGCGACTTCGCGAATTCCCACCAACTTAAGTGTTAAGTTCTCTCAATCATCAGATATGATTTACCGTGCTCCCGATTCTTTTATCCTATATGTTACCCTGGTATATTAGTTTTCATTGTGCCCAATTTCATAATATATTGGCCCAGTGAATTAGCTGTAAAAGCGTACAGACAGATAGACTTTTGCATTTACAATATAAGTATGAAGTATGAGCCTATTAAAATTCTATATACACCATCTTCGTTGTAAGAGTATTTATTTCTTATAAACCCGTTAATGTACATTACTGAACAATAAATCCATCGTGTTTTATTTCTTTGGAAGGTATGGAACAGTTCATCTCATGATAAACGGCAATGACTTCTTCTAGCTATAATTAAACATGATTAGAGCTCAACACTTTGTGCAATTACAAGACAACGGCTAACGACGGCTACCGCTGTACGTAACACGCTATTTTATGCCAACCATTCGATAGCATTGAAGCATATTGCACATTTCTTTATGTTACTACTTAAAGCATTTGCATTTCTTTTATATTTATAATCATATTACTTAGTTTCTTTTTTAATTATATCAGATCTTTATTGGATACAGCGTCGTATGCTATAGTGTATTCTCAGCAATTGGGATTATCTGATACTGCGATTATTAACCATATTAGAGTATAACAGACACCGTTTTCTTTAGCTTTAATTTTACTGTGGCAAATTTTAAATCAAATTTACGTGTCTACTAATTATGAGGCATTTTTCATACTTTTTCGTGCATCGTCATTGATTGATAAAAGATAGATGCATACATATATATCTATTTTTAGTTTATTGAGTTAGAACTAAAAACCTTTCAACTATTTCCCTCTTGCAAGTGAGATCGGATTATTATTTCGGATTTTTTTATATTATTTCCAAAATTTGGGTATATCTATCACCAACGAGGAATATCTTCTTTGCCAGCTGTAAAATATTGACAGGAGTTAACTTACTAATAAAATAAGTTACATTCCGAATCGCGGTACTCAGTAACGTCGCGCGTCCGCAAATACACTTGCGAAAATGCTCCAACCGCGTTCAGCATCCATTCAAATCCAGAATCATGAATGAAATCAAATGGGAAAGAGACAGACAGATGGACTTTGCTGATGAGCGAGTGGGATGGAATTTAAATAGTACGCGAAACGGAAATAGAGCCCGAGATAATTCCGTCTAGCCGGAGGGATTCCCTCGTGTCACTTGTGTGCGTTTTTCGAATTGTACAAGAGGATTACGAATGTCGGCGTGCGTTTCGACTGTTCACTTGGTGTTAGGGGGTCCTTTATCGGCACGTACCGGTCCGGGCTGCCGGTGTCGGGGTTTCCATTCCTTCCGTCTGACTCGAGTGTTCCCCAGCTACTTGTTGATCAATCGTAATAAATTGCCTCCATGATATTCCCATTGTGGAACAGTTTGTCGCTTTACTGCCTTTGAGGAAATTGCGTTTCCTTAAGCTACTTCAGTTTGTTTGACGTTTCATTGTTCTTTGAATGACAATCGGGAAGTTTATTTGGTTGTATTACAAATGATGCGATTTGTGGAGATTAACAATTTAATTTATCACGTTCTAGCAACCGTTTATGACGGATCGTGTTTGCTTAAACTTCAAAGATTTCGAGATCTCTCTGACAAGAAGTTCAAGCAAACGATGATGGCACTTTCTAGCAAAGATTACAGTGTACATAATGAAATGCTTAATAATGCTTTCTAAATTGATACAGAAATTGACATCCATTGAACTATCCCACTGTTTTTATAAATGTTACAAATTAATGAGACATTTTACTGTTTCTATCTCTATTGACCTCTACGTAATTGTGATAATTATTAAGAATATCAAATCTAATTTTTATTAGATTAGGAAAAATCATTCATTGACCTCTATTTTCTTTCGTTGACTATTGATAGAAATACCGCTCGATATGCTACTATCGATGGAGTATCGATAGTTTATCGATAGTGCGAATATCGCAGATCATCAATAGTATTACCTTATTTTATAATATCGATACAATCGATAGTCCCATCGATATCCTGATTTTCAAGGTCAACTATCGATAGTGTAACTAACTATAGTTCGGAATCACTAGATATTGAACGTCAGACTGTTTAAACATTTTTTTATCTATGACATGTCATATCGCAAAAATTGCAACTCATTTTGCACCTACATTACAATCGTCATTTGCCGCAAAATAAAAATTTCAGCAATAAAAGATAAAAAAAAAACATTGTTTTAATTCTGCAAGAAATACGAAGAAAGTGGATAAAACTTTTACAATGCCGGCACTAATTTTGGTACATTTAAAACTAATTGTTAACTGTTTAACTAACTTGAGTCCACTGCTCTCGATTTCATTTCATTTTTGGTTGGCCAAAGTGCTATAGACAAAATATACTTTTATAGATGACATTTTAGAGCATTGAAAAATCTTTTTTCATTTAAGGAAAACATTAAATTCTTAGCAACTGTTTAATTATTCTTTCTAATTATATAATTACTAACTTATTTAAAATTTCATGTCATCCAAGATTTCGAACCGTATGTTTAATACGTATGTTGTTAAAAAATTAACATTCTTTAATGTCGTGTGTTTATAATAAATCATTTGTATATAATAAATCACCGCATTATAATAAGTCAAAAGTGATTAGGAAAGCGCCCTCTACCTAAGTTTGCATCATCGCATAACATCATCTTCCTGCCCTTATCCCACTCTAAGTGGGCTCAGCACAACATGTTATAAACATGCTGTCACATGATTTGGCTACGTATTTTACGACCCGCCGCCTGCCTGACATCAACTTACCATAGTCGTACTTTACGACACCTCGGTAAGAAAGAGAGTGGTCTATTCTCCTTAACCGGATACCACACGGTGGGTCAACTTACCTTAGTCGCCTTTTACGACACCTCGGTAAGAAATAAGGATGGTCTATTCTACTCAGCCGGATACCACACGGCGGGTCGAATTACCTTAGTTGCCTTTTACGGCAGTCACCTCAGTAAGAAATGAGGGTGATACTATTCTATTCAGCCGGATACCCGCGAGCATCATCGCATAACATCAGCCATAATTGTAGTCAAAAATTATTTAAAAAAACACTATAGTTTTCAAGATAGTTATAAACAAATAAGATTAGCGAAAGCATTTGGACTTGGTCGATGGTAAAAGAAAACTCAGTACTTGCACTCAATTTTATTTACCCAGTTATACCAACAAGTAACAAATGTACAACGCCGTGGCTAAATAAAAAACAAAAACTCTCGATTTCAAAACCAGCGGTTCTCGAGTCATAGCTCCATTAAAAATTAAAAGTTGGAATATTTTAACAGGCGGGTTCATACTTCATAGTAATGAACATAAATAGAAGTATCTATTAGGTACAATAAATAAATATAAATAAATAAAACAATATATGTATGTACTAACTTTTACCCGCAACTTCATTTAAATGGACTGGTGACGCGTGATAAGTGAATAATAGATGGCGCTTTTCAATGACATCTTATTCCTGTAGAATAAACAGGATATCTATAGCCTATATATTATTCCGGTGTATAAGGAATAGTTGTGCCAAATTACATCGATATTGGTTCAGCGGAATCGCTGAAAGAGTAACAAACATACATCCATATTCACAAACTTTCGCATTTATAATATTAGTAGAACAGGTTACATTCAATTGCCTCTTAAGATTGAACAAAACAAGATTGAACAATTGAATAGAGTAAAACTGAAAATACATGTTTGAATAAAATTTCATCAATATGAAATCAAGAAAAAAATAGAGTAGCCTAATTATGAAGTTAAAAAAAAGAAAAAGTAAGCAAATTATGAGGTTTTGGATTTTAAATAATTAATAGAATTATTTTACTTTTATAATTTATCGCGCAATACAGCAATATACTTTTATTATTACTTACGTATTATGGATCCCCGTAAAGAAACGCGTAATTCTATAAAATTAATTTATGGATTTGTAATAAAAAAACCTTTGATAGGCACGACTAGCACTTTTTGTCGCAATAAAACTAAATTACAAAATTTTTGCACAATGACAAATAAAAAACTAACCTTTCTTGTATAAATTATTAGTGACGCAAAAAATAAAAAAAATTAGATCTACCGTAAAAAATATTTTACACTTAAAATGTCGGATCATTCGATATTTGAATTCATCTGCTAGAATGAATCACTAAGAGTAGGTAAATCATTAACAGGATTTCTATAGCTATAGTATAAGGAATAATTGTGCCATACATCAATACTCAAAAACTTTTGCATTTATAATATTAGTAGGACTGTAAATATTTAAATGGTACTTAAAAATTGCCGAATTAAAATTTGTAATTTCATTCTTAGGGATAATTAATCTAAGCATAATTTGATTTATTCCATCTTTGAATTAACTATGAATATGTACGTAGTTATTTTATACTAATCGTTCTTAAACCTTCGAGATAGTGTTATTATTATAATAACAGCATTGTTAAAAATCTATCCATGTCTATTGAAAACGAATCTTTTACATTTATTACTACTAAGTAAAATAGCTATTTATAACAAAGATTTACTTTAAAGTAGATATTGAAGTTTGATGGAATGAAAATCAGCAAATTTGGCAGAGTTTGTAGTTGCGATGAGATATGTAGGTACTTTAATTCCGTTTATATTCTTTTCGCATATTTATTTTATGGTCAACGATATTTCCACCAACATTCACATAAAAATTAAAAAACAATTTAAATCTTACCTCTTCCGCTATCAACGACACATAAGCAAATAGGAAATCCTATGCTTAATTGCCAGTATGTCACTCAATTCCGCATGGTTATATTGGATGAGCAATGATGAATATTCTATGTACGTAACGAGTTAATTTGCCCAAATAATTTAGAGCATATGTCTGAGACACTATAGTGGGCCGTCTTGGTTTAATATTTCAATGAAAACCACCGCTTGGATCTCGGCCAGTGTTGGCCGTCGCGTTCAAATTATTCATAATATTGTTGCTAACACATGGGCTCAATAGGTATTGACTTTGATAATTCTGTTTGTTTATTATTTCATCTTCTCGTAAAAATACCTGGGTTTAAATCCCACATGTCAGAGAACCTTTACGCCGTGTGGTATCCGGCTGAATAGAATAGTACCACCCTCATTTCTTACCGAGGTGTCGTAAATGGCGACTAAGGTAAGTCGACCCGCCGTGTGGTATCCGGCTGAGTAGAATAGACCAACCTCATTTCTTACCGAGGTGTCGTAAAAGGCGACTGAGGTAAGTTTACCCACCGTGTGGTATTCGGTTTAGTAGAATAGACCACCCTCGTTCTTACCGAGGTGTCGTAAAATACGACAGAGGTAAGTTAACGTCAGGCAGGCGGCCGGTCATAAAACACCGCCAAATCATGTGACAGCATGTTTATAACATGTTGTGGCGACCCCACTTAGAGTGGGATAAGGGCAGGAAGATGATGATGTCAGAGACCCTTTCTTCCGTTTTTATTTTTTTAATTGCATTTTTTATATCTTTCAATAAAATTACCGAGCAAGGCTCCCAAGCACTCAATTATAAAATGGCCAAAACCAAAAAATATTATAATACCTATGTAATGTGTATGCATAATTTTACTCACCAATGGCAAATAAAACACATGAAGTATTAGGTGTCAAATTTTTGAAACTCAATCATATATAATAATAACGTTTTAAGTAGTGTTAATTTTATAAAATAATTTAATAGACCGGAATATTATTACGCCTTATCAATAAATTGACGCACAAATCTAGAACTGTTTCTAGACACTACCAAATTTATACTTTCGTAATGAATATTTGAAAGAGTGGTTTTTGGTAGATGATTTTTTTATAAATATGTACTTGTTATGAGTATTTGATTAGGATGATCAATGACTTAAAGGATGACGAACTAATCTTTACTACTTTACTCTTTAAGATATGACATATCATAATCAATCTTATGAAATTCTTTATAAATAAGCTATTCCAGAGTAACTATTAGAAATCTCAGTGTATATTTATAATGATTGCAATAAAATTAAGTAATGTGACCAATGTCGATTTATATTAGCCAAGCATTTTTTGATTTGGCAACAATAATTCAATCTTCGAAGTGGAAATGTGACTAACAAATTCAGAAGTTACAAATGTTCGAATATCGAACAGGAAAAATATTCTACTTTTTATCATTCGAATTCTTAGCCAAGTTAAAAAAGTCATGATGACTTTTTATCATAGAGCCTGCACAATTACTTTCAACCGATTGAAATAACGAATTATCTTCGTTCTAAGGAGCATTTACAACATAACTGTTAATGTGATTGAAAATCCGGGTTGTCAGACAAATATATTTTTCCTTCTACTCAGTATTGAAGACATACTTTACACTAGAAAACGTGACTCTTGATTTATTGATCTGTTTTTGTATATCATCACGATAATTGTGATTGATCATAAAATAGACAACAAATTTAACTTATGATTGAGTTCATGTCGAAGCTTCTGATCAACAAGTTGTGAAATTACAATTAAAAACAAATAGATTATCTCAAACACAAATATATTATCATTTAAGGACGTCGTTCATAAATCTTTGAACCAATAATTATTTCTCGATACATTATCTATTTATGAGTTGGTCATTCGATCGATGGAGACAAATTACGTTAGTTTTAATCAATAACGCATTTATGTTAGCTATAGGCAAACGTTAGATTAAGTTTTTAGAAAACATGTTAATGAATATGAAATCTAAGGATAAAAAATTCAACTCAAGAACATATAATTATATCTCTAGTTTTCCCCGCAATACCCCTCGATCGCTAAATGATGTTAATAACCTCCCCTTTCCTCACAGCTTACTTCTCTTTCTAAGTAAGAAAAAGAAGATAAGATATAAGAATTCTTCTTAAGAAGTATCCTTCTCGATATTCAAGCAATGATAGCAGCATCGGAATGCATTACCTATATATAAGTACCATGAGCAGATTTAGGGGTTTTTTTTTAATTTAGACTAAAGTGGTATCCATATTTTATGGATAGAAAGTGGCTTTACTAAAGTCCTTGATGTGAGTATAGCCATGACGTAAAGGACGTCGTAGCCGGTTTTAAAACATAAAATTGATTAATATATTTTCTCTTAATTAAAACATTTAATACATGCGCTTGATGCATATCAAAAACTTTTTAGTTCCATATTTCAGGTGTCAAATCACTTAATTAATCACATATTATGCTACAAATATATTGTACTGTCAATTATAGACAAGCACTGATTTAATATAATCGTATTATAAGTTTTGACACAGGAAAAAAACTGCTCGAAAGATTAGCCATAGTGTTTAAAAATGAAAGCATTTTTTTTTATTCAAATGCAAATCAAAAGTAGGTCACCCGAATTGAACTCAGTAAAAAGATTTAAAGCGTTTAAAAGCATAGATAGATATCTACGAGTATGTTTTCGAAAAAACCCTAATAGTAAGAATTTCCTATGGAAGGAGTTTGACAATTAATAAGCTGTAAAAATTAGGTGTGTAAATGGTAAACTCGTTCTTATATATCCTGCAACCAAACCAAATACTAGTAAGCCGTACTGACCAGAAGCAAGATTTGAGGTAATCATTTAGTACTTGATCGTAAACTATGGGAGTTATTAGAAAGCACAAAGATACTCAGCAAAAGAACAGAGGTACCCTTAAATCGTCTATGCATAATCAAATCAGAAATGAGAAGTTTCGTAAAAGAAACAAAGTTACTGGCATAGCCCAAGCCCTTCTCAAACAAAGGATGCCATATGCCAATGCGTAGAGAATAAGAGATATAAAGATCTAGATAAATTTAAAATTATACGACAGGGTTTATTGCCTCGTTAGGTAATAAGAACGATGCTCCTTCTTCGCATAAAAAATCAGCTTGGCGACTCAACGCGGCAATGCTGTCAGAATTATTAAAGCCTTTTCACGTAGGTATGATTTTTGTAGTAATAGTGTGTAATTTAGGATAGGTATATCTTGTATATTTTATGTAAATGAATAATTATAAATTTAATAATATTTTTCGACTAGCGATCTTGATATTATCTCTCAAGTATGCCGACGCACCGTGAGAACGTATTTCAAAAGCGCCGCCGTTCATCCTTTTGATACATCCTCGATCCTTCCGTCAAATTTCAAAGTTTAAAACTACAGAAAACGCACCAAGATCCGTCGCAACTACCGGCTCTACAAAGGTAATGAGGTAGTTATTTCAGTGCTTTGTTTATTTACAAAATATCACTCTGTTTGAAGGCGGACCATCAAAATGCGTCGTAAACCTGAAATTCCATAAAAAGTCGTGTTGATGACCTCCATAATTGAACCTCGCTTTGTGAAGCAGAGACAATGGACGGAACCAACGTATTCACTGTATTGATTAAGATAGATACTAGTCAATTATTACTATTAACTGTATGTTTAGTAAAATGTTTTGATTTGAATTGTAGCAAAACAAACTCTCGGTATGACAGACAAGGTTTTAAAAATGCTGGATTATACAACAAAAAGTAGTGTATAGAATAACATATAGGCTTTATAAATGCTGTCACTTCTATAGGAATAATATAATATAGAAAAGCGCCAGCTATTATTTAATTTTTTTTTTTTATTTAAGGACCACCAGTAGCTACTACATTTAAATAAATTATTAGTCTACAACATATTAATATAGTTCGTAAAATGTGCAGCTTATTAAGGTAGCCACAACATGCATTAAAGAAAAAAGTTTTATTACTTTACTAGTTAACAATACCAATTTTAAAATTAGTGTTGATGAGAACAAGAATGAAAAACATGAGAAACAAGAATTAAATTATCAACCTATCACGCGAAAACGCAGTCCAGAAAACAAAGTCCAGTCGAACGAAGTTGCGGGTAAAAGCTAGTTCTACATAAAGCTTATATGCCTTGATATTTACAATCAAACACTTTTCAGTTATGTTAAGTGACGAAACAATCTCGGATGTATTAAGATAATTGTTACCTACGAATTAGAGTAGCTTGGTGGATCCAAGTTCCAAACCATTGCCCAGTAGTGGGATAGTATTAAGACGTAGTGTCTTAATACTATCCTATCTATCTAGTCTTAAGTCTTAATACTATCCTATCTATCTAGTCTTAAGTCTTAATACTATCCTATCTATCTAGTCTTAAGTCTTAATACTATCCTATCTATCTAGTATTAAGTCTTAATACTATCCTATTATATTTTTATTCAAATCTTAAAACATATTTGGGAAAAGAAGTTAAATCAAACAATAACAAACTAAATAACGATATGATTAATTGTGCATATTGTATTATTCGTATATTATTTTATTATACTAAGAAGGTGATAAACATATGAAGGCTTTCGATCCAAAATTAGGCCTTAGCCATCAAAATTTTAAATAATTGTCTAAAATGTCATTAACGCCAATATCTTTATATATACCTGTCGTTATTAAAAAAGCCGACGCAAAGACTACTCATTTCAGTAACATAAAGTTATTTAAATTCTAAGTAAATTTCAATTTTATTATGTCACATTTGAATTAATGTATTAATGAATATAGAAATAACACAATAACATGTCCATAAATGTGTAATTTTATTATAATTGAAAGTATAAGGTAATTTATGAGTTTCCTGCAGTCATTAACAGTGATGAAGTACATATGAAGTTGTAAACAAATAATCATCTATTAGTTTAATACTACAGAATATAAAAACTGTGTGATAACATAATGGTATGGTACAGGTGTAGGAGCTGTCTTGAAATAACAGTTTTAAAAAAAATCACATTAGTCTGAGGTAAAAACAATATAAACACAAAAGTAGGCCTCGTCCGGCCATTTAAATCTCAAAAAAGAAAGAAAAATAATATATCATACTATATTTTTAATATTTAAATGAGTTAATCTTGTATATATACATATTTTCGGAATCTCGGAAACGGCTCCGATTTTTCTGAAATTCCGTATGTGGGGGTTTTAGGGGAGAAAAAGTTTAGTTTAGTTTTATTTTAAGAAAATCTCGTTTTATCCCTGTTTTCGGGAAAATGCTAAAATTTATGTTTAATTCAAAAGATAATTTTCCCTATCAAATGTCAAGTCATGACAGTTCATTTTGGGAACGGCCAGTTTAGAGAGGTGAAAATACCTAGGTTCGACTCTCAACTCCTCAACTATTTTCAATGTTTTTTTTCTATTTAATTTTTTAATTTTTTTTTATATTTAAAAAAATTACCGAAAAGGTTTGGGCACCCAGGTACTATACAGAAAAGGAAAAAAAAATTGTTGCCTATGGAAAGCCCACAGCTAGGCAAAGGCGCCATAATTTTGACTGGCCCGTTGGCGCAGTGGGTAGTGACCCTGCCTTCGGCTCCGCGGGTCGCGGGTTCGATTCCCGCCGAGGGCCAACATTTTCTATAAATGAATTTGTTGGTCTTTGAGCCTGGGTGTATATTTGTATTTAAGTATGTATTTAAAAATATATAAGTATATATTCACCAGTTATCTGTCACCCATAACACAAGTATTAAAATTACTTACTTTGGGGACGGACGACCGTGTGTGTAAGTGTCCCATATATTTATTTATTATTTATTTAATGTTTTTGGAGAGATAGAAGTAATAGTATAAATAAACCCACCGTGCTGGTCTAATGCGCATTTTTAAACTTCATATAATTCTTTACAAATATGGAGACTTCTTTCAATCTTAAATCGCAGAATGAATTTTAAATTTAAATAAACAAAAATTTGTATAGAAGACCCTTTAAATTGAGTTTGAACCGCGGACTCCCTTAGTACGTCTCGTCATTTTACTTTTTGGCCTTATCCCACTTTAAGTGGGGTCGGCGCAACATGTTATAAACATGTTGTCACATGATTTGTCTTTGTATTTTAAGATTAGCCTTACGTTAACTTAGTCTTTTAGCTAACTAACTATACCAACTATAGAAGTACCTATATTGATATATAATAGCAATATTTAAAAAAAAACCGCTAACATCTGTCACCGTTTCAAACAGAAATCGTTCCTTTTATCTAAATATGCCTCTTGACGGCAAATCCAAACGGCCTTTGTAATTCAATTAGAACTTCAAAAGCATTACTGGTACTTAAAAGAGTTGTAAGTCGCAATCACAACTCACACCCGTGGGGTTCCATTCCACGATCCAAAGTAACCTGATCCTCATTTATCTGCCGTCGAGCAATTATTGAAGCGTGAAAAGGAACGTCCACCTATTATTATATACGTTTTGTAATGCGGGCGATGCCTTAAAATATCGTGTTTCCTAGCTTATAAACCCGGATAAATATTGATATGTAATTTTAATTAATATGATATATTGTTATTTTTATATGGTAACATTGTTCTTTTATTTAAATTAGGAATGTAATTTGTTACGCAAGAAGTTCCTATTGGAAACTCTTAGTCGATTTCCTAGGGTTTGAACCTTCGATTCCTCGATCGAAACCTTTGATTATTATCAGATTCCCTAACTGTTTAGCTATCACGGCTTATCATTACAAACATTTAGCTATAACGTAAATTTCCAAACAGACACCGATAAAAAATGTAAACGTTAAAATAGTATAACTTAAAAAAAACTAAACTTAAACTTCATTAAACTTTGTATTTAAAAATATGTAATTATTTCACATACGATATTTATAGCCTTAACTGGTTATTCTAAGTTTAATTGGAATAATTAAATTTATACGATGGCAATAAAAACTCTACTTGCTATTTAGGTATGTGTAACTTAGTTACTTAAAGTTTTAAAAGATGTAATAATTAATGATCAAATAAGTTTAAGTTAATAATAAAAATTAAACTTTAGTTATAAACCCTACACGTAGTTCTACTCCGCAGCTTAAAATAAAAAGCCCTACAATATTCATATTATGTTTGAATTTCTTATATCCCTTGATATTTTTTTATCTAACTAAATATTTATAGTCAACACAGATAGTATAAAATATCGATTTTCTTATAATCTTTGATTTTTTTACCTAAATATTTATAGCCAACACAGATAGCATAAAATATAAATTATTAGACTGCGGTCAATGCAGAGTTGCAAAAATAAAAAAAAATGTTAAGCTTCGTCCACACTGAGGTAGGTAATACAAAAAAACTTGTTATTTGTGAGCGGGCTCTTGGATTGAACCAGTGAAATCGTAATGGCGGAAACATGTCAATACCGATTAGTTTGATTCTACCGCACCGACTGCAGACATTTATTTTTATCTTTTAATAACTAAGCCGATACTTTTGTTGAGTTATGTTACCGATTCATTGTAATGAATTTAAATCATGTATGATGACGTAGGATATCTTTTTAAATATCGTATTGGATAACACCACCACACACATGAAAACGGATAATCTAGTTACTCTACATTTAGCATTATATATCTGACCTTAGACGCATAAGGTCTGATGTGTGTTTTGATGACAAGAGAGCGAAAAGAAAATTTATAAACTAATCGGGATAGTATTTTCGTTTTTATGGGTAATTCTAAAAGAAATATATCTAATATTTTAGCGAAGGCTTATATATTTCGATTCCTAACACTATTAATCTAAAATTTACCTTATTAGATTAAATAAACTCATTTTTTTTAGAAACTGAAGAAATTATTCGCCTTTGGTCTTACGTCGACATTCGACCTTATGCGTCTGATGTCGAGATATATTTTCTATTAACTTAACATTGGATCATAGCAAAATAATTTCATTATCACTTATGTATTATAGATCTTCGCAAAGTAACGTTTAATTCTATAAATTAGACATTTTATTACACGAATATTTTACTAATATCTGTCGGTAAGAGATCACTTTTAGTAATAAGACCGCCCTTGCACTCTTAAATGTTCTTATTTCTCTTGTTTATGTCTAATATTTACTTGGTGTGCAATAAAGAGTTATATTGAGGAATGAAGCGTATAAATATGATAATGCAATGATGAAGAAACTTACAAATCTCATCATCATCTTCCTGCCCTTATCCCACTCTAAGTGGGGTCGGCACAACATGTTATAAACATGCTGTCACATGATTTGGCTGCGTTTTTACGACCGGCCGCCTGCCTGACGTCAACTTAACTCTGTCGTATTTTACGACATCTCGGTAAGAAAGAGGGTGGTCTATTCTACTAAACCGGATACCACACGGTGGGTCAACTTACCTTAGTTGCCTTTTACGACACCTCGGTAAGAAATGAGGGTGTTACTATTCTATTCATCCGGATACCACACGGTCTATGAACATTTAACATTATATTGAAGAATGAAGCATATTAAGTAAACTAAACTTGATAATGCAATGATGAAGAAACTTACAAATCTACGGCATTAATTATCTAATTAGAGAAGACACGGATGGATGGATGCGAAGCGGCCATTGATACGGAAAACATAGCGAACATTTATAAAACATAGGTTTCTATAAAACTTTTCTAAGAAATATTAACATAAAGATCATCCTACCGCCCTTATCCCACTCTTAGTGGGGTCAGCACCACATGTTATAAACATGTTGTCACATGATTTGGATACGTAGCACAGCTAGCTGGCTGACGTCAACTCACATTAGTCGTATTTTACGAAACCTCAGTAAAAAAATTATGGTCTATTCTACTCAGCCAGATACTACACTGCATAAAGGTTAACATAAAGAAAATAATAATGATAAAGATATGTATACACAACAATTTCTTTACATAATTTACAAAATATAATTCAATGACCGAGTTAATATTCATACAATTAAAGTGCCGGTAAAAAAATCGGTATAATAATAGCTGTGCCAGCGGTTTCGACCGCCTGGAAATCATTGTCACAAAATTTGTCCGGAATTGAAATTTTAATTGTAAAAGTAGTTAGTATTAACTAGTTAACCATAAAAAGTTAAACACTAAAACCTACTAACATTAAAACCATAAGAAATAGAGACATGCTATTGCATAGTTTATTTCGTATTTTTGTAGATCTACAATTCTGTAGTAGATTATTTAAGTGCATTTTAGCTGGTTTACGCTGCGCACGCGATTAAATCTCCAGGAGATTTTTTCCATAACCAAGCAACCTCTTCAACAGAATATACACAAAACAGTAATGTACTATTGACTTAAACCTTCCGGAATTGCGCTATCATTTAGTAAAACCGTACAAAAATCCGTTCAAATATACATACAGATAGACTTTTGGGGAGTTTGCTTTATAATAAGTATAAGTAACGGCCTGTTACTATCCCACTGCTGGGCATAGGCCTCCTCTCTCCATTTTTGGAGAGAAGGGTTGGAGCTAAGACCTACCACGCTGCTCCAATGCGGATTGGTAGGTTACACATATCCCTAGGATTCTCTAGAGATATGCAGGTTTCCCCACGATATTTTACTTCACCGAAAAGCGTGTGATAAATTGCAATTATCAATTAGACACATAAGTTTTAATAGAAAAACTCATTGGTGTCTGCCCGGGTTTGAACTCATGATCGTCTCTAGAGATTCACACGGTCGCACCGCTAGGCCATCACAGCTTATATATAAGTATAGATATTAATATATCTGCTAGTATACATATTAAGAAATATTTGCTTTCCTTTTTCGAGTTTCTTACTGCGTATAATATCTTTGATTTAACATTCGATTACGCAACAAAATTAGCGAACGGGTGTAGTTGCAAACCTTCCGGATCGAACTATCGTTTAGTAAAAACCGTACAAAAATCCGTTCAGTATATTTTGAGAAAATCGATCACTAACAGACTTTTGAGGAGTTTGCTTTATACTAAATATAGATTTTAATGTCTGCTGATTTACGCATTTAGAAATATTTGCATTCCTTTTTTCGAGTTTCTTACTGCGTATAATATATTCATTGATTTAATATTTGATTACGAAACAAAATTAGCGAACGGGTGTAGTTGCAATCTGGGCCAATAACCTACAAATTTTTGAATTCAGTTCCTTACTTATTGCAACTATTTATTTCTGCTGTTTACTACAACCTTGCAATGTTATAATTCCATATGCAAAAGATTGACAATACGACCCGCCGTGTGGTATCCGGCTAATTAGAATAGACCACCCTCATTCCTTACTGAGGTGTCGTAAAAGGCGACTAAGTCAAGTTGACAGACCGTGTGGTATCCGGTTGAGTAAAATAGACCACCCTCTTTCTTACCGAGGTGTCGTAAAATACGATTAAGGTAAGTTGACGTCAGGCAGGCGGCCGGTCGTAAAATACGTAGCCAAATGACGTGACAATATGTTTGTAACATGTTGTGCCGATCCCACTTAGAGTGGGATAAGGGCAGGAGGATGATAATGCAAAAGATTGACAATAATAGATTTTAAATAGATCGTGACATTATTTTGACTGGCTCTGTGGCGCAGTTAGTAGTGTGCTTGCCTTCAGCTCTGCGGATTGCGGGTTTGATTATCGCCGAGGACAAAATTTTTCTATATTTTTTTGGTTTTTCGAGTCTACTTATACATTTGTATATAAATATGTATTTAAATTATATTTGTACATATTTACCAGTTGTCTGTTACCGGTAAAACAAGTATTAAGTTACTTCCTCGTAAATCTCCCATATATTTATTTATATTTTATTTAATTATTATTAATGACTCCCAAAGTGCGTAATTTATTAGAATAATATTTTATTTTAAATATATCAAATCCAAGTTTTCGTTATAGTTCGCTAAATTAAATATCACTTAAAATAAAAGCTGGTTGATGATTTAAAAAACTTTCCCGAGCACCAACATCTTTTCTCAAAATGTTTTCCTTTAAAGTGTCTATAAATATGTGATTCGGAAAAATGTATATTCTTTTTTATTATATTGTTGAAAAAACTGCACCGGATCAAAAAACGAAAACGAAAACTTTTGATAATACATCCTAACTTTTACGCCACAAAGTCATCCTAAAATATAATAATCACTAACAAGCGTCAATATCCGCCGGCACTAAT
This sequence comes from Morpho helenor, assembly GCA_029227775.1. Taxonomy (NCBI): domain Eukaryota; kingdom Metazoa; phylum Arthropoda; class Insecta; order Lepidoptera; family Nymphalidae; genus Morpho; species Morpho helenor. The sequence continues at coordinate 10,164,562 of JARGCU010000010.1, read as the reverse complement.
TAGGTTCTAAATTATAAAAACACGATAGAGATGAGCTCGTCCACGCGGAAACCTTATCAAATTTAAAAACATCCCATTCAAAAAAATTTGTCTAGACATAATTCGAAAGTGAAACTTTGTAACATACCCAAATAATTAAACATGTTACAAAAAATAATTAACGAGAAAACATTTTGTTTCATTATAGAAAAATTAGAAAAATTTAACATCACTCTTCGTTTTAGTTTTATTTATGTTATGAAAAAGTTATTTTTCTCCTTAATATAAAATAAAAATGATTTTTATGCGCATAAATAGTCCAATATAAATTAAGCTATATGAATTAAGAAGAATTCCTTCTAATTGTACTTAATGCTCGCAATTTACAATTCATAGATATTTCTAAATAAATTTTATGTTAACTTAAAAAAATCTTAATATTATTTTATTCATCTGACGACTAATTAACAAACAAGTAAAATAAAAATTATTTACGTTATTAAAACTTGACGTAAACGAAATACTTAATTCTTAATTTAAAATGATCACGACCTAATAAGCTGTCGCGCTACACATATGGCATCATTAGTCAAAGAAGTAAACGTGATTTCATTAAAATTAAACATATGAGTCACAGGTTAAGCCCGGCCCGCGCTCCGACCCAAACGTTTCCGACCAATAAACAAACATTAAATATTACAAACACAAAGCTTCATTGGCGAAAAAATTAAAATTTACACCTCCCAAACGCACTGTTGGTGAAAACATTACATTTTTAAAATCGCATTCGGGAAAGCCGATATAGGCCTACCGGGTAAAGCGCACAACACAAATTATTTTTTTAATCAAACTTCACCGTTTGTAAAAATTACTATTTAAAAATTTAAACCTCGGCCGCTAATTAACAGAGAATTAACCCTTCCGTCGCCGAAGCTGGATTTAATATTTAACCCAGTGGAAATATTTGGCGCGTATTAAAATATGAAAAATTAATGCGACCCTCCGTCGAAATGGTTTACGGACAAGGCAGTTTTCTGTCTTACTTTGTTATTTTGTAATAGGTAGATACTTTTACTCTAAAACTTTGTTACTCTTATATTTTTTTTTACTTAAGTCACCTATTTAATACTTAATAGAACCTATGTGAATTTTACATCAAATGTCAACGAAAGTTTGAAAGCGATATCTCTATATTATATGTTTCACTGACTATCTTACGATATAAATAAACAAGAAAAAAAATTAAGGCTATGTAACACTGAAAGATAAGAGCAAAAAAATAAACCACAAACTGTTAAAAAATACTACAGAAAAATAAACCAAAGACGTAACTCGATCCAACTACTCAGTAAGGCACACCTACGATATAACAACACGAACTACAACTTGGAAAACGTCAGTTTCATAAATGAAACGTACCTTGCCGTTGTGCAGTCGCGGTAGAGCACGTCGAAATCTTTACAGGAGAGCAACTTGCAGCGGTTGACGCCCGGCTGGATGGCGCCCAGCCCGCGCAGGATGCGCACCTGCTCCACGTTGCACACCAGCGGCACTATGTCCAAGCGTTTCAGCTTCGTGTACACCGTGTGCAGCCCGCCCACCAGGTGCTTCAGGAACAGTTCGAACGCTTGCGGCAGACATAGCATCGTGTCGCCCTGGATGATGAACGCGGCTACTTTCTGGCCGCGGTAGTCGACCAGCTTGCACTCGTTGGCCGAGGGGTCGGAGGTCGAGATGGGCGGCGGGCTGCCGTAGCGCGGCGGGCCGTGGTGGTGCGCCGCGGCCATCAGCTCCAGCGGCGAGTGGTGCATCATCTGCAGCGAGCCCAGCAGGCCGAGGCCCGGCGGCGGCAGCGGCAGCCGCGGCGCCAGCAGCTGCGGCGGGCTGAGGGCGCGGGCCGGCGACAGCGCTTTCACCCTCGGCGAGCCCCCGGACGATCCGCTGACCTCGCTCGCGGTCGACGCTGAGTCCACGGCGGACTCCATCTTCGTCGGGTACGTTCACGCGCGCATCACACACCCGTCGCGCGCGGCGTTTCGCGCAACAATAAATAAAAAGCCCGAGCGAAACGAGGGCGCGGCCGCGTGCGCGCGCCCGCCCCGGCGTCTGGCGGCGATTGGTCGGCCGTCGCGCGGAGACCGCCGCCATTGGGCGCCGACGCTGTCGCGGTGTCTCCGCCCTTTTTTCCGTTGCGTTGCGAACGCGCGAAGAAACGTTTCTGTTTCTTTTGGGTGGCGAGCGGTGCGGCCGCGGATCGCGCCTGTCGCGGCGCCCGGCGAGCGGCGACCGGCCCGGCTCGAGCGGCCGGCTGCCGGCGCCGCTCGTGCCGGGGGTATTGATAAGAATGTCACCAGCAATCAATACGAGCGCGGAAGCGTTGTGGTCTCCCGTTGCTCTTATGTCGCTATGCAATATTTTTAGCTTTTATCTTTCATATTGAGCTACTTAAGGGTGGACACTGTAATTATTAGGAAGCTCAGACATTTCACGATACACATAGATCATGTTTTGTAGTATTACAGACAACTTTGTCGTTATAAAGATCCTGTAGTAAAATAATTTTGTTAAAGAATATTTCTTTAGAAATTTTATTTAACTATCACAATATTTAAGACGGGTTGATAAACGACATGTTTTATATCCTTTAAAAAACAGCCGGTTATATTTTGAAAAAGATGCTTACACTGCCATTACTTTATACCTAGATCATCATGGTCTATATTAAGTAGTAGGTGGTGGTCTAGTAGGGGGTAGTTCTCCCGAACTACCAAAATTAGGAATACAGATTGGTACAAGCTGTTTATAGGTACACCTATGTAACTTTACGAATTGCGTCCTTGGAATGATACAATTAATAGGAGCACCGTGGTAGGTCTTAGCTCCAACCCTTCTCTCCAAAAACGGAGAGAAGAAGCCTATTCCCAGTGGTGTGGGAGTAATAGGCCGCTACTTTACTTTTTAAATCATTTATTGAGGGTACTTAAACGCTTATGTTAGCGGGAACGAATTCACAGTTAGCAATAGGTAGTAGATTATATTAAGGTGTTTAAATTATATAACATCGTGTATTTCGCCCGTCTTGTAAATCAGTAGGTCATTATTTGATATCGGGGTCACGGCCGCCGAAGGTTGTTAACTTCCCTCAACTTGCTGCTAAGCCTTATACTATATCAGACATAGCACACTTAGCAACCATTTTATACATCTGAATGTTATTATATACAAGACAAAGTAAACCCCCAACTTTTATTGACTTAAATATTTGTAAATGTAAAACTAGTCGGGCTCATCCGATAAAATAACACGTGAGTATAGCCGGTTTCTATACATTAATTATGAATACCACTCACGATACTTTAAATTCAAAAATTAAGTGTTTGACTATAAAGTACCTGGTTGAGCGAGTAGTAATAAAGCTCGATAATTTTTTTCAAAAAAAAAAAGAAACTTTAAAAAAAATAATAGGGTAGATGGAGCTTGATCCTAGGTATTTACATTTTTCGCGACCACCCGTTCCCGAATAAGCTACGCGGACTTGACACTTAATGGCAGAAATAGTGTTTTAAATACTCAATCAATAATTTAAAAGTAAATTTTAGTATTTTTAATGCCCAAAAACAGGGATTAAACGAATTTTTATTAAAATACAACCTAGCTAGATTGAGTTTTCTCTCCCAAAATTCCCTACACGCTGAATATCAGGAAAATCGTTGGCCGTTTCCGAGATTCCGAAAATATACATATTTAGATACAAGATTAACTCATTAAATTTAAAAGATATATGGGACAATGACACATACGGTCTTAAAAAAAAACTCAATACTTGTGTTATGGGCGACAGACAAGTAGTTAATTTATACATATATAATTTTTAAATATGATATAATTATATTCCGGAGAAGTCGGAAATTGTTTTTTTTATCGTGACCCTCGGCGGGAATCGAACCGGCGAACCGCGGAGCTGAACATGTCGTGCCGACCTTACTTAGTGGGATAATGGCAGGAGGATGTTTATGAGAAATGTTTACGCTCTAACCTTTAAGTTAAGTTAAGTAAGCTAGTAGGAACTATACAGTTGACAACTCCTTGAGTTTATAGTAAGTAAGTAAGTAAGTAGCGGCCCGTTACTCTCCCACTGCTGGGAATAGGCCTCTTATCTCTGTTTTTGGAAAGAAGGATTGGAGCTAAGACCTACCACGCTGCTCCAATGCAGATTGGTAGGTTACACATATCCCCAGAATTCTCTAGAGATATACAGGTTTCCTCACGATGTTTTCCTTCACCGGAAAGCGTGTAATAAATTGCAATTATCAATTAGACACATAAGTTTTAACAGAAAACTCATTGATGTCTGCCCGGATTTAAACCCGTGATCTCCTCGAAAGAGTCGCACTTACCGCTTGGCAATCACAGCTTGTGTTTATAAAAAGTTTTTAATTTGAAGTAGTTACTACACAAATATCTATTGCCATTCTTAATAGCATCCTTGAGATTGAGTAAATTACTCAAACTCACTCAATAACAAAGAATAATGTAAATAAACTTTGTTAAATCTTAAAGCACTAAAGCGCTTATTGGTTTGCGGCCAAGCTCTCAAGCTTTATTTCCAAGTTGTCGAAGGCTATAGAGATCGCTATTGTGTCACAGACGACACTTTCAACCCCTTTGTATTGAAATGAGGAAAAGTAAACGGATACAAGCAGATGTGACGTGTATGTATTTGTACTTAGTTTGGCGGACTCTTGCGTCGATTTAAAGTAATGAATCAAATCAAATCAAAATATCTTTATTCAAATAAGCTCTTACAAGCACTTTTGAATCGTCAAGGATCAATATGATTAATGAAGCTACAACTGGTTCGGAATGTTGCTCTTACCGAGAAGAACCAGAAAGAAATTTGGCGGTCAATCTTTTAAACATTTTCGATTTTACATTATTAAACCGCAGTCCTGTATGAAGCTGAAAGGATTTTCAAATCCAGGCTTTTTTATCATCCAAATAATCTTCAATTTTGTAATATGCTTTACGTATAAGCATATCTCTTATACTTAATTTAAACCTTTCTGTAGACTGATCTAGTATTGATTGCGGAATTTTATTGTAAAAGCGAATACCGAGACCCTTAAATGAGTTGCCTACACTGCTGAGTCGCGACACAGGTATCACAAGCTTTTTGTGACCTCTCGTATGTCTATGATATACATCGAATTTCGTCTTATACATATGTATGAATGAATTGTTTGTAAAGAAACGGTTTATTACTAGTCAACTATAGGACTAAGGCCTTTTTTCTCCTTTAGACTTAAGACCCGGGATGCTCTTTTTATGTCTATACTAGTTATATATGTATATTCATCACTTAGCTTTATTTTTTGTATTGTGTTCACTTATTTCACTCATTTGTGGAAACTTTATTGGCATGCTTGTTAATTTTTCTTTTATAATTTTTTGTAATAATTTAAGTGCTATTTGTTTCCCAATTATATAAATAAATAAGCTCTTACCCGCAACTTCGTTTGCGTGGACTGTTATCGCGTGATGAGTTGATAATAGATGGCACTTTTGCATATCATCCTATTCCAGTAGAATTAACAGGATTTCTATAGCATATAAGTTATTCCTGTATATAAGTTATAATTGTGCCAAATAATAAATAAATAAATAAGTAAATAAAAAAATTGTAAAAGACAAAAGTAAAAGTAAATATCATCGATATTGGTTTAACGGATTCGCCGTGAAAGAGTAACAAACATACATCCATACTCACAAACTTTCGCATTTATATTATTACAAGGATATATATACCGAGGTGTCGTAAAAGGCGACTAATGTAAGTAGACCCGCCCTGTGGTATCCGGCTGAGTAGTGTAGACCACCCTTATTTCTTACCGAGGTGTCGTAAAAGGCGACTAAAGTAAGTCGAACCACCGTGTGGTATCCGGCAGAGTAGAATAGACCACCCTCATTTCTTACCGAGGTGTCGTAAAAAGCGACTAAGGTAAGTCAACCAGCCTTGTGGTATCCAGCTGGGTATTTTAGACCACCCTCATTTCTTACCGAGTTGTAAAAAGTGACCAAGGTAAGTAAACGTCAGGAAGGCGGCCGGTTATAAAATACCAATACGTAGCCAAATCATGTGATTGCATGTTTATGGCATGTTATGCCGACCCCACTTAAGTGGGATAAGGGCATGTCAATCATTAAGAATCAGTATCTTTAATAACATCAAAATACAGTGATTAAAAAGGCAATCACAATATTATAATCATAAAACACAAGACATAAGATTGTCGCGTACAAAATTATCGCCAATGATAAATCTTCGCGATAATGGCGTGTCACAACATAATGTTGAGGAAACTAAAAAACAAAGGACATTCTTATCTTTATTTACTGAAACACTAATTCATAATGGCTTCAAATCTCTGCTAGTGCCTACTTTAAACCTTAATATGATTTAGGCGTTGGTTTATTAAGGCCAATGTGTTTTATATTATTTTGGAAATTATAGATTACCAATATAAAAAATGGCGTAATCACATAAATAACATTTTAATGCCATTCAAGTTTTTTAATTGTCTGATCTTCAAGAAGCCATTTCGCACCATAAACTCATATATCCGCTACGCCATATGGCATCCGGCTAAGTATAATAGACCACTATTAGAATAGACCACTATAGGTCTATTCTACTCAGCCGGATACCACACGGCGGGTCGACTTACCTTAGTCGCCTTTTACGACACCTCGGTAAGAATTAAGGTTAGGCTATTCTACTCACACGGCTAAACAAAATAATGATAATATAATAATGATTTTTCTTATATGACTGCTAATCATATAAGAAAAAAATGCTTATGCAAGATTTTTTTAACACATCCTGGTTCAAACAATCAATTTTGTTAACATTACTAGTACGTAGTAGTAATGTAATAGTTTTCTTGTAAAGTATCAAACAATTATTTTAAGGCCAATTTCTAATATTCAAGTAGGTTCAATGTTCTCCCTAGCTACATTCTATAAAAACTCTTTCAACGAATCTAGACACAATTTGTAAAAGCACTTCGCTTTAAACATAATCTGTGTCGCATTTAAAGCGCGGAATATTTTACCTACTTGTCAGATAATCTCGAGTTATCATTATCAACAAACAAACAAATTATACGTACATTAATCTACAGTAGATAATAATCTCTATATTTATAAAATAAATAGACAATGACTAATCGCGAAATCAAGTTTTATACCTTCTAATTAGATTTCAGAGAATCAAATTAAGAACATTTTTTATCGTAAATTTTAGGGTCAAATTTATTCTATTATTTTTATTACTTACTTATTGCATAAAGCACTCGTTTTAAAATAAAGACAACACACTGGTTTTTAATACCCTTTTTAAATCACATTTTCTGAATAATGAATGAGTCATAATATATTTATGTAAAATATATAAAATAGGAATAGTTAGTTAGGTATATTAGAAATGGATTATGAATTCATAAAACGATAATGCCAATAATCACCAAACTTTGCACACTTTATAGGTATTTATTTTTATTAAATTAAAAAAAAAGATATTGAACAAATAAAAATGATACGCGATAAAAATATATGACAGAAATATTAACAATATTGAATATAAGTATTGGTAATGTTTTGTGTAATATTTAAGTTAATATAAAATATAACGGCATAGGCTATGGGTAAAATAAAAAAAATACGGGCTGAATTATATTTGGGTTTTATTTTTATTATTATTTTTTATTCAAAAACACAAAATACGTCTGTACAGTTATATTATTTATAATAATATTAAATTAATAATACTCATCGTATGAACATATTTATGATAGCTTGATGGTTAATAAAAAAGTAAATGGAGAGGTTTTATTGAAAAAAAACCTTATTCTCAATTTATTTCTGTTCGACTTAGTAACAGTACATAGACAAACATCTTTTGGTTTGAAAGAGCGAAAACGTTATCGTAACATCTAATTTTAGTATGATAACACTTAATTAATTACTCAAAATATAGTGAGACTCCCGTATATCTTTAACTTTGCTATAACATTTTTATAAGGCGTAAGAACAACATTTAACTTAGTTATATATTTTATTCAGTTACACAACCACTCATAACAAAGTAGTACTTAAGTTCTTAAATTTATTTATTAATATTGCAATGTTGTTCACACTGAAAATCATTTTAGATGATCAAACCAAAAAGAAATGAAAATACTTCGACGTAAAGGAGTAGATACCACGAAAAATTTTTTTTTTTAAATTATACACGTTTACAAATATCTTCTGTAAGCATTCAGTATAGGTAGAAGTAAAAATATATCCTAAAATTATGTATTGAAAGTAATGCTAGACGAGCCTATTTAATATCCTCACTGTATATTAATATTAAATTACATTTCGGTAAACTAGTATGAAGAGTTACAATGTTACAATTATTCGATTGCGAGAACCTAATCGAGATGGTGCAAGGTGTGAGGTTCACAACTGGTCAGACTGAATGAAATAATAACTAAGAAATGCACCTTTGTTAATTTTACATGTACAATATACATGAAATTTCATTTGCCGGATTACGTCAATGGGCGTCGCGACGCGTCGTTGTTACGGATTTAATGCAAAAATAAAGTTTAACGAGGACACAGTCTGTGCTCCAATGCTGAGCCCGATTTATTGCTCGCTAAAGACCATTTATTTCCAATACTCTTTGCTACGTATCAAACATCAGCTGTTTTATTTCAAAACTTTTATATACCTACACATTTGTTAGTCTCACCAAAGCTCGAGATCGGATGAATCGACTTGGCTAATTTTTATTTTGAATTATTTGCTGAAATCCAGCTTTAAAAGGCAAAAAAATATAAAAAAATTATAATTAATTAATATAGTAGACGCAACAATTTCATTTTCCCATAAAAACCGTTCGTACTTGTCAAACGCACGTTCGAAAATTAAATATTAAGCAAGGAAGATAGTTTAGACTATGGAATATTAAACGACGCGTAGCATGTTCATTCCATAGTTTATTGACACTTTTTTGATTTTTAATTAAGTTTTGTATTAAGACATACCTGTTTGAATATAGTTTGATACATTATAACGAATTTTTTGAACCCATATTTAATTCAAAGGCAGTACAAAGTTCACGAGAGCTGTGGTAGTCCTGCGGTAACACCGTGCGACTCTTTTGAGTAGGTCATGGGTTTAAATCCGTGTAGACACCAATGAGTTTTTCTGTTAAAACTTATGTGTCTAATTGATAATTGCAATTTATAACACGCTTTTCGGTGAAGGAAAACATCGTGAGGAAACCTGCATATCTCTAGAGAATTCTGGAGATATGTGTAACCTGCCAATCCGCACTCGAGCAGCGTGGTAGCTCCAAACCTTCTTTCACAAAAACGGAGAGAAGAGGCCTATTCTCAGCAGTGGGATAATAACAGGCCGCTACTTACTTACAAAGTTCGCCGGTTCAGCTAGCCGATACTAATAAGAAAAATGGCAGTGTTTAGTGTGTTAGTACTATGTATTACACACTTCATATTGTGTAGTTATAAAATAATGTATTAAATATAATTGGATTTATTTGATGACCTTACATTATAATTTACATTAAATAATTAATAATTCTTAATGAGAATATTAAATGTTTGTAGGAAATAATAATAAAGTCAATAATGATTGAAATATATCTTTTATAAAACATAAATTCTACACATATACCTAATTTTTTTCATATTATACTTTACAGCTCTACATAAATAAAACAAAAACCATTAATGCACGCAGCACTTAGAAATAACCACAGCGCATACCTAATCGAATTATTGGCGTTACAGTTTTCGTCTGCAATGTAATTTCCCATAACTACCCCATAACGTCCATATTTTAGGTACATAAAGCCCATTAGAATTTGGTATAGGCATATTCTTATATCTGTTATCTATCATCACCATCCTGCCCTTATCCCATTCCAAGTGGGGTCGGCTCAACATACTATAAACATGTTGTCACATGATTTGGCTATGTATTTTACGACCGGCCGCCTGCCTGACGTCAAATTACCTTAGTCGTATTTTACGACTTCTCCGTAAGAAAGAGGGTGGTCTATTCTACTCAACCGGATATCGCACGGCAGTTCACTTACCTTAGTCACCTTTTACAACATTTCGGTAAGAAATGAGGGTGGTCTATTCTACTCAGCCGGATACCACACGGCGCGTCGACGTACCTTAGTAGCCTTTTGCGACACCTCGGTAAGTAATGAGGGTGATCTATTCTACTGAGCCGGATACCACACGGCTAATCACTTGTACAAAACTATATATAAAAAATAAATCCGATAAGACATTCATCTAATAAATTAAATACTTGATTATAACACTTGTATTTCTTGGCTAACATTTTGCTAACAAGGTCTATTCTACTCAGCCGGATACCACACGGTGTATATGTATTATCTGTCATACTGGCATAATATCTAAGGTTTTTAGCTCCTAATGAATTCTAACTTCTTAACAGGCAGTAGTATCCTTTTGTTATATTTTCCAATTCGTTTTCAATTGTGTTGAGATAGGTATTAGAAAGACTTTTATCATAAATAGTAGCGCAGCCAATACTAATCTATTCTACAATTATTTACACAGCGATTTTTTTATTTATTACGAAGTCTATGCCCAGCAGTGGGATAGTAACAGGCCGTTACTTTACGAACAATTTTATAACTTGTTTAACTCTAATAGGAATCGCAAAAAACTAAAAAAATGCTTGTACCAGTATCGTAGACGTTCGAACTCTAAATTGACATATATATCTTTTTTAAAGGCTAACCGATTGAAATAAAAATACCCTATATGTTAGTGAGGTTTTCTACTATATATAAGTTAAAACAGCGTCCAAATCAGATCAGTAGTTTCTGAGATTAGCGGGAACAAACACAGAGATTTATAGATTTTAAATTTAAAGGTTTTTAAAGAGAGATTATTTTCGTTACGACTAACTTTTCAAAACATGAATAATAATAAAACAATTGGAATTATTAGAATTTTGATTGAGACGAATCTCGGGTGACCACTGTTGTCATGACATAAAATTTAAAATCGCAAATCCTTCTGTAGCTTAGCAATTTCACAAAGAGAATAATCATGGCTCATTACACACCTCCACTTGTTAGCTCGTGGTGTAGTTTTGAATGAGTATTTATGTAGGATGTGTCTATAAGGTGTGATGCAGTCGGGATAGCTTTGATATTAAAGTCATTCGTTTCTCCCCTACAAATGTCGCGACATATTGACAGAGCTTACCAAAGTGTCCATGAATTAACAGCAAGACACACTTATTCTGTTGGAAACGTTTTAAATGTCAAACTTTTGGACTGCGTGCGAAATTAGGTACAATTTTTTTTACCTTTAGATAACATATGTTTGTATTTGCGTAATGCTTTAGTCGTATTTGGGTTATATAAAACAAAATATAGCAGTTCGGTTTTTAATTTAAATAGTGTTGTGGCCTATGACTTTCGCTTTGTATTTTATAGCAACACCGTCATGAAACGAGTATCGCGCCCTTTTAATTGAAATGGTGGCAACACTGTGTCGTGTTGTTTCCGTTGGAGTCTTCCTATATATTGCTAAAACGTTTCAGCTATCCGCACTTTTTTACCTAATATTGGATTTGTCCGCTAGTTTCGAACCAATCCGGGATCTTTAGTAATGAGCTCTTTCTTTGCTTGCAGCAGCCCGCTGGGCCCTTGGTGGTAAACTGCGCAAAAAGAGCTTAGAATTAAGGATCCCAGTTGGAGTTAAAAGTACTCCGGAAAATCCGATATTCACGACGTTAGCATTTCTAGTTCCAAGTAGTAGATGTAGTAGTAGGTACATGTATATATGTGCAGTATCTGGCTGAGTAGAATACACAACCTTCATATCTTAGCAATGTGTCGTAAAAGGCGACTAAGGTAAGTTGTCATCAGGCAGGCGGCCAGTCGTAAAATATAGTTATTTTATCCAAATCAAATCATGAAACTAAGTGTTTATAACATGTTGTGCCGACCCACTTAAAGTGTGATAAAGATAGGAAAATGAAGACATAAAATAAGAGTTTTGTGTTGTACTTAGTTATTTACAAATACACGAGATGCTAATTATTTGACTATTTATTGCCTTCGACTGTTTATATCTGTCCTCTTAATACAATTTATCAGTAGTAAAGTAAGTATAGTTAGAAGAAGTAACTCACAGAATATCGAAAAACATTGTGGACGTAAAAGGTTGTACTTATCACATAATTATAAGGAGACTTTGATTAAATTGGTTTTAATTAAAAATGAGTGAGACTTTCAGCAATGACTTTCTACAAAATGTTATGTGCCTTATTGAATTAACGATTTCGCACGGTCTACTTGGTGAAAGGAAATATCGTGAGGAACTCTACAAATCTCTGGATAATTTAGGAGATAGGTATGTGCAAACAAGTTAACCGTATAGGATCATTATGGTGATTCTAAGTTGTTACTATTCTCTTCCAAGATTAAAAAAACCTTTGTACAGACATGGGGTAGTACCAGGGCCTTACTTTACTTGATTAAATTCTAAGACTACTACTTAGTATTTCATATAATCTCATATGGATTATATTTTTTTATATCACACATTCTTATTATGCAATTAGGTCGCCTGATTTGTCGCCCAACGTCCCAAGATCCCAGAATAGGTTCCGTATAACTGACGACAAGGGGCACCTTTATTATTTTTTCCAGTTTTCATCACTTCACGCTCAGTCTGCCTTTTGATTCAATGGCTGTGTAATGCGGTGTTGCCGCATTTATTTTGCACTTTTCCTTTGGTGTTGCTAGTTTATTTTGCATTCTCTCCGTGTCGCTATCGCTTTGAAGTCAAAGCTCTTTTGACTGCGCTTAGTCGACGCTGACCGCGGTGTAGAATGAATGATACTTTCGCTATGAATAGCGCGCTTGGTAGTCTAATGCATATTAAGATTTTTTTGAATTTAGAATATCTATTATGACATGGAAATGGGAAATTGTTGCCTGTGTAATAAATAATACAATACAATAATGATTCATTTATTGCGTGTAGTTTAAACAAAGGATTGAATTAGGAAAAATATAAATATACATTTAGTATAGACTGGCGACAGCTGTTATAGCCCAGCGGTGAGCCCGATGCGTCTCTTTCAAGGAGATCACGAGTTCAAACACCAATGACTTTTTTTATTACCTAAAACTTATGTGTCTTAGGAAAACGAAAGGATGAAGGTTTATTTTCTTATAAATATGTACGTAAATATTATCAATAATGTATATATTAAACAAGGCACTAACTACTCGCCCATGAGATTTCTGTGCGGTTTAATCTATACTAATATATAAAGTTGAAGAGTTTGTTTGATTGATTGTTTAAACGCGCCAATCTCAGGAACTACTGGACCGATTTGTAAAATTCTTTCAGTATAAGTATTGTATAAAAAGTCCATTTATAATTTAAGTAATATATAGTCCATTTATTGAGGAAGGCTATTATCATATAACATTACGCTAAGATGAATAGGAGAGGAGCACCGATAAAAAATATTGCAAAATTTAAAGCTTTCCTTGCTTGCGCTGAGTAAACGGTAATAATTATTCGAAAATCATGAAAATCATTACAAAATTGTTCCCCTCTAAAATTTCTAAATACAAGTCCGCTACAGCATATGTCCAGCTTTTAATGTTGACCAACTGTAACCATTGTTATGGTTATCAAGACTACATTACGGTTTTAATCTTTCCACGCGGGCGGAGCCGCTGGCAGTTGCTAGTCAGGAATAAAAATTATTATCATTTCATTTGGTTATAATACGTAGGTTACACCAAAGATCTTTCATTTCATAACAGAGAAATGGCTCAATATATCTGCTTGCATTTTTGGCACAGATTTAATATCCTGCAATTAGTTAGGCATCGGTTGGAAGCGAAGAGCTGAAGACCGAGCTCAGTGGCGTGATATTGGGGAGAGCTATGTCCAACAGTGGACGAGGACAGGTTGACGATGATGAATTAGTTAGGTATTTAACACACATATCATTTTCAAGAAGCATAATTCGGCCAAGAACGTGTAAAATACATCATCTAGTGTGAAAACAACGAAGAGGAGTTAGGGAGGAGGAAACCGGGTATTGTGTGATATTGCTGATATTAGATTACGCATAATAGGCATAAGAAATAGATGAAAAATTATTCACACTCGCAAGTATTGACTTCACACATATTGACAGGGGCGCGTGAGCTCGCGTAATTGATGTAGGGCTGTCTCTACTGAGACAAGTTTTAATAATAGCTTTTTTGATTACTACGATTGTATTAACCGTTTTATTTAATAATTAGTATCTGTGTGACATAGACTTGCTTAATTTTGTAAAAGATATAAAAAAGTGCAATAAAAAAGTCAACAAAGGGCTTGTGACTTGTAAAACTTGGTCCCAGGTATTATAAATTATATAGTCCGCCGTTTTCCAATGGATCTACCACATTTTTACAACAACAAAAGTAAATTTAAGTTTCAATTTCTATTTTAACAGTTTTTTAAGTGCCCGAAAACAGAAAAAAAGACTTTTTTGAATGAAAACTAGCTATATCGATTTTTTGCCCCCAAAATCTTTAAATTATATTTATTTTACGTATATTATATTTATTATACGCATTTAGTTTACGTATGTTCTTAACACTTATCTAATGTATATATTTTTAATGACATTAGAATAAAAAATAGATAAAGAGTACAAGTGATGATAGAATTATTATGCTTTAATTCGCGTTTGATAAGAAAATCTATATAATGCTAAGTGTAGGAAGCAAAAACCGTTCTCATACCTTATTCGTGCAGAATTACTTAGATAGATTAGATAGCCTCCAAAATCTCCTAATGATCTCCTCGCGAGTCTATCTCTTAATGATGCTTTGGTTACGGAGTGAATCGTAGAGATTGTCGTAGTGAATATGTGTAGTGCTTGTGTAGCTTGTGATACATGCGGTAACTAATCCTTCATGTACTATGTGGACTTTTCTTGGTTGAATATAGTAAAAACTTCGTTCAAAAACATTTTATTAATATTTATTTTATTTATTTTATAATTGTTATTATACCAATTAAGTTATGTTGCGCTTCCAAGCTGGGATATTCTATTCCTCTCGGTTAGCCGTGTGGTATCCAGCTAAGTAGAATAGTACCTACCTCATTTCTTACCGAGGTGTCGTAAAAGGTGACTAAGGTAAGGCGACCCGCCGTGTGGTATCCGGCTGAGTAGAATAGACCACCCTCATTTCTTACCGAGGTGTCGTAAAAGGCGACTAAGGTAAGTTGACCCACCGTGTGGTATCCGGTTTAGTAGAATAGACCACCCTCCTTCCTACCGAGGTGTCGTAAAATATGACTAAAGTAAGTTGACGACAGGCAGGCGGCCGATCGTAAAAACGCAGCCAAATCATGTTACAACATGTTTATAACATGTTGTGCCGACCCCACTTAGACTGGGATAAGGGCAGGAGAATATATATTCTATTCCTCTCGGTAATAATTCTCATCCATCAGCGGCGTATTATAAAAAAAATGAATTTTAAATTTTTGTGCAAGCCCTGACTTTGTTTGGGAAGTCACCGAAGTCGGATGTCAACACATGACGCGTTTTGAATGTGCCTCCTCCACGAGTTTGTAATAAATAGAATATTTTTATCGCCGCCCGCACTCGCCGCACGCAAATATTGTGCCCGTAATCTGAATGCGAAAGCCATTGTAAAGTGTTAAGACGTGTGCATAAGTCATTGAACGGTGGATATATTATAAAAGACGAGCTTAACGAAAATGGGAACGAACTATACTCCATAGGTTTAGGTATCTACTTAACTAAAGGTAGACATGTTAAACAACAAGGTTATTTTTTTAATATGCGCCATGACACACACAGGTATTTAAACCTTTTCTACAAAACGACTAAAAATATTAAATATACTATAATACTGCATTATCACACAGTGACTTAATAAAAGATTGATATTGTGTTACATCAGATAATCTAATGTTATTGCTATTGCCAGAATAGCATATTAAATTTGTTTAATAGGTTTTAATCTGCATCTGATGAATATATTTTATTAAATCAAATGTTTATGCTTTTAGTATCAAACGCATAAACATATTTTGATTTTATAAAAGAAATATTTAGGTAATTAATTAAATAATAGATAGTTTTTAAATATCTATTTATTAAATAATTAAATATTTCTTTTTAGTAATTAAATAGTAGATAAAGAAAATTTTAGAGATGAGACGTAATCCTACTAGTCATACTATCCTATCCGATCCTACTAATATTATAAATGCGAAAGTTTGTGTGTTTGTACTCTTTCACGACGAATCCGCTGAACCAATATCGATCAAATTTGACAAATTATTTCTTATACACCGAAATAACATAGGAATGGGCTATAGAAATCCTGGTAATTCTACAGGATTATGATAATATTGAAAAGCGCCATCTATTATCGACTTATCACACGATACATTCCTGCAACAGTCCACGCGAACGAAGTCGCGGGTAAATTCTAGTTATATAATAATAAGCCACTTGGTATCCGGCTGAGTAGAATAGACCACAATCATTTCTTACCGAGGTGTCGTAAAAGGTGACTAAGGTAAGTTGACCCATCGTGTGGTATCCGGTTGAGTAGAATATACCACCCTCATTTCGCGAGGTATTGCAAAAGCCTACTAAATTAAGTTGACATCAGGCAGGCGGCCAGTCGTAAATTAGGTACCTAGTCAAATCATTTGACAAAAAGTTTATAACATGAAATATGTTGTGCTGACCCCACTTAGAGTGGGATTAGGCAAGGAGAAAGGTGAAGTAATTATATGATAATATATAAAATTATAAAATATATAAAAATAATTATATTATTAGATATGCATTGCATTAAACAAAAAAGAGTAAAAAAAGAAAAAGAGGACGATTAAAATAATCGATTTAAAAAAAATGATTTGTGATGTGAAAATAATGGATTATACAAAATCGATTATTTAAAAAAAATCGATTATTTTTCACATCTCTACCCCATACAGGAAAAGCCGCCACACGTATCACAAAACGCTACACACACTCACAATCACAACCTCTTAATAATTTTACCTTTATAATATTCTTATTGCAACTTCTGCACTATGGAGTTCCGCAAAGAAACGCTTGCTTCTATAAATTATTTAATAGTTTCATTACCATCATTTTTTAGATCCATTCCGATGAAATTATCATGTTTATAATTAGTTACAAAACACGATCAATTAGTATTACGAGTTAAAATAACAATTTAGGCGTTAATTAGTAATTATTATGCGACGATGTACCTCGTTCCGGCAGCGCTCTTTAATCTAACGTTATTAATAGCACTAAGCTTTGATGCATTTTAGTGAAATTCAGAACAACGTACATTTTGCTTTACGCGCGAGTATCTAATCTTTTGTTATTAGGAAAATAGCAACATAATCTGATGAGCGGTTATCTCAAAAGCGGTTTAAGTTATATCAAATAACAATTACCTTAATATAATTTATCTTTTGATGATTGAAATTTATCACACGCTTTTCGGTGAAGGAAAATATCGTGAGGAAACCTTCATATCTCTAGAGAATTCTGGACATATGTGTAACCTACCAATCCGCACTGGAGCAGCGTGGTAGGTTTTAGCTCCAAACCTTCTCTCCAAAAACGGATGGAAGGCGCCTATTCCTAGTAGTGGGATAGTAACAGGCCGCTACTTACTTAATTTATCTAGGAAAAGTTACGGTGTGGCTTTCTTTCTAAGATACCCCTTCTGCTTTATATAGTGACATTATTATTTTACATAAAGTCCGCCGTGTGGTATCCGTCTGAGTAGATTTGACCATTCTCATTTCTTATTGAGTTGTCGTAAAGGCGACTAAAGTAAGTTGATGTCAGGCAGGCGGCCGTTTGTAAAATAACTAGACTAATGAAGTAACAACATGTTTAAAATATGTTGTGCTGACCCCACTTAGAGTGGAATAAGGACAGGAGAATGATGATATTTGTTTACACGATCAAGAGTTACATCGTTCATGATTAATTAGGCAAAATTCGTCATAGAGTAAATGATGTTCCAAGATCAATATGATCGTTTGAACTAATTTCCATTAAAAATTCATTCTATGTATAGTATTTAATTTATCAAGAAAATGTAAGAATAGACTGGTCATGTGCAACATTATCAATTCGAAAGTAAATTTGATTATTATGCATTTACAGCTATTCTGTTGAATCAAGAAAATATGTTTTTTTGGGAATAGAAAAAAAGACTACTTTTTGGGAATAGAAGAGAAAGAGAGAAGAAAGAAAGTATTTATAGATTTTTTAACATTCAAGTCGATATAATAATTTTCGTTGATATAAATGTTATTAATAAACAAAAACAATTTGCGTATTTGTTAGTATCTATAATTAATATCATTACTTAACTCAAACGCCGAAACCCCATAAAAACCCACCATTGGTTACATAAAAGATATCATTCTATCAAATGTTCCGTATGTGGTATTACCGGCCCAATATCAGCAATATAAAACATTTTAAAATGCCCCTAGGAAATGGCCGCCAAAATGCGTAATTCGGCATAGCGATCCCCGGTCACCGTCTAAAAATGTAAAAATGGTTCCCTTGCATATTTTCCTAAGTGCCATAAAGTATGACATTTATTACGGTCAGATCTGCTCGAACCACTATTGATAGGCAAATGAGAGAGTTTTTTAAAAGAAAAACGATGTCTGCTTTTTATGTGTTCTTTGGATAAGAAATTTTTTAGAAGTTGCTATTTGAACTGGCATATAATGGCCCGACTTTATAACCACATATGTGATTTTAAGTATTCAATAGAATTCCATAAATTTGTGTTCGTTATACATATAGATATGTAATAGAGCGCGCGTTCCAATTTCAAATACTGTAATATAAAATTATTTATAAAATAGTAGAATATAATTTTTATACAAATATCTGGGTGACCGAGCTTCGCTCGGTAATTTTTTACAAAAAAAAAAAATTTAGTTGGGATCGATCCTTGGCATTCACATTTCTCAAGTCTGCCCGTCACCCGAATAAGCTACGTCGACTTGACAGTTAATGGCGAAAATTCAATTCAATATAAATGTTAGTGTTTTTTAATGCCCAAAAACAGGGATAAACAATTTTTTTTTTATATAAAACCTAGCAAGATCGATTTTTCTTCCCCAAAACCTCCTACATGTTGAATTTCAGGAAAATCGTTGGAGCCGTTTCCGAGATTCAGAAAATATATATATATACAAGATTAACTCATTTAAATATAAAGATATGGTTTTAACATTTGTATCTACTTGTTCGCGCTTACTGCGTGCCTTCGATAGCTGCAGTTGGTGAGCATAGGTAGGATAGGCAGACAACCGGCAATTTCTCCACCCTGAATAATCAAGGAGACTGACCTTTAACTTGGAGGCTTCTTCTTATGTTATGGCGTCCACGCCGCTCCGGCCGCATTATAACCACAAAAAAACTTAATCCACCTATATTTGTGGAATCACAACTTTAATTGTTCTTTAATATAGTTAATACACACAAACACCGAATTATCCTTTATATTTCTTATAATACGATAATCCACCGAACACCGATATTTATTGTAATTCGTTCAGAGGCCCGTGCACCGTGTTGTGCGGCCGACCGATCTTCTTTTTTGTGTGACATTAATTAGTCACCTACCCACACCTCAGGTGCCCCGATTACCCTCGGTGGAAAATATTGCCCGAACACTACTCAAAATGTAATTAAAAAGAATTCATAAGAAAGCAATCTCTGCTAACACAACAATGCCTATAAATAAATTCTCACTAACAATTCTATATAAAACTAATCAAGACAATATAATACAAACACACACTAATACAGAATATATGTGTATAGTCATTAACGGAAAATAAAATTTTTGAAGTTAATGTAGATTGAAGTGTCGTTATATTAAAAACAAAAAACTGGCATTAATAAAACTCCCATTAAGAGTATGAAATAATTTACGTTTGATCCCAGTCTACGTGGGTTCGGCACAACATCTCGTAAACTTGTTATCACATAATTTGGCTAGGTATTTTACAAACGGCCGCTTGCCTGGCGCCAGTTTGCCTTAGTCGTCTTTAAAGACACCTCGGTAGGTTTTTCCTACCGGGTGGTCTATTCTACTCAGCCGAATACCACACGTCAAGTCGACTTAGCTTATTCGCCTTTTACGACACCTTGGTAAGAAATAGGGGTGGTCTATTCTTCTTAGCGGGATACTACACAGCAAAATCTATCTATTTATTAAAATCATCATCATCCTCCTTCCCTTATCCCACTCTAAGTGGGGTCGGTGAAACATGTTATAAACATGCTGTCACATGATTTGGCTGCGTGTTTACGGCCGGCCTCCTGCCTGACGTCAACTTACCTAAGTCGTATTTTACGACACCTCGTTAAGAAAGAGGGTGGTCTATTCTACTAAACCGGATACCACACGGTGGGTCAACTTACCTTAGTCGCCTTTTACGACACCTCGGTAAGAAATGAGGTTGGTCTATTCTACTCAGCCGGATACCACCTATTTATTAAAATAAATGGCTCTATCATTGATAACATCAGTAACTCTTCCAGTGGGTCAAGCACAATAGTGAGTGTCACCTATAATCGTATATTAAAGCTCTTATCCCAAAGCACCTTTGCGACAATAGAAAGGAATAAATCGCCGAAAAGTGCCCACATAAAAATGACTTACGGTTTCAATAGCAAAGTAAAGCTATGCACAGATATGACGCTGTTCTTATGGATATCATAATAAGTGAATGCTTTCTATTGAATAGAAAATTTTCATCGTGATAAAAGGCTACACTTATATAATACTAACTTTGCCGGCGGTTTCGCCCGCGTGGAAATCGGTGTCACAAAGTTTTTCCCGCGTAAATTCCCTTCATTTTATTCTGATGGCGTATAAATTTAATCTATAATATCTTCTAAAGTATAAGCCGTGTAGTATCCGGCTGAATAGAATAGTACCAGCCTCATTTCTTACTGCAGGCGGCCGTTCGTAAAAACGCAGCCAAATCATGTGACAGCATGTTTATAACATGTTGTGCCGACCCCACTTAGAGTGGGACAATGACAGGAGGATGAATATCTTCTAAAGTATTTATGTGATTCATATGGCGTAAAAGACAATTTTGACATACCTATATTAAATAGCATTTATTTAGACAAGCATTGATACTGAACAAAAGAAAACAGTCTCGAAAATATCGTAATATTTTTGATGGAAATTTTGAGCATAAAAATAGTTATTGTGGCTTAACCATAGGTGATAGTGACATACTATCCCAGACTTTTTGTATTATTTTTGCAGATCTACAATTCTTTAGTACAATACTTTAGTATGTCTCTGCACGTTTACGCGGCGCATGCGAGTAAAGCTGCCAGCTGGCGATTTTTTTTGTAATTGCGCGCCTTTTATAACACAATTTACATAAAACGGTACCATTAACCTAATCCTTCCGAAACAATAACGTCTTTGTATATTTGATTTTTTTTTGTAAAAATCCTACAAAAATCCGTTTAGCAGTTTTTGAGAAAATCTACCATATACAGTCAGCTTTCAGTAATAAGTATAGATAGAATAACCAAAGACCTAAGATATTTCTCATGTTCGCTCTTCTAATTCACAAACGATATTCTTTAATTTAAGCTGTAATACGTGACACTCATATTTCATGCAGACTGATTTATAAGTTATGGTTAACCGAAATATCGTGTTAAAGTTTTACTAAAGATATTAAACACATAACGCGGGAAATACGTTTAATTCACATCACAAAGGCATAAAATGTGACAAACGTATTTAAACAGGTCAAACACCTAGCACCCCATGAATTTTCGGCGGGGGTTAGAAACTCAGTTCACGCACCAGGCGGCAAATGCGAAATCGTAATAAAACTATCCATATCACATGTAAAGTAGGCAGTCATAATATTGAAAACTTCTAAAGTCCATCAATAAATGTGACGCCGAGTGGGGAAGTTTACGCTTTATCCGACTAATAGGGCTTACCGCGTCATGATATCGATATTCGATACTGGTTGATGACTACTAAACACATATTAGAGGGATCTAAACAGGTATATGATTAGCGTTACGCAAGTATGGCAACTAAGAGATAATCACTGATCGTTTTGGTAACAGTACATCTCGTGTTCAGGCTTTCGGCCTGGAAATCTGCTAATCTACCTATATACGATATAATATTTTATACAATGTATTTATTGCAAGCTGTACCTGAGAGTAAGTTCGCTACAACTTAAGTCTTTAAATAGCCCTCAATTACGTGCTATTCATTATTCTATTAATTAAGTATTTTCATTATTATATATTATAATTATTATAGGGTTCAGCTTAAAATATAAAAAAGCATCAATAATGGTCAAGCGGATTAGCCGTGAAAGCGTTACAGACAAACAGGCATTTCTAATATTAGATACTATATACTATATATACTATTTTATATTTTTAAAATATGTACTATTTTAAAAATGGCGGTTATTTCTTATACAAAATATTTGAATTTGAATTATTTATTAATTATTTATTAACCTTCACCCAAAAAAAAGGTGAGATAGATAGCGCAATATTTTTCTATATTATATTTACTTTAAGTTAAATTAATTTCTATATTCATTATTACAATGAACTTAAACAGCATTAAAATATGCTAAACAAAATAATATCAATAATGCGTTTACTTCATGGGTTACAGCTTATAGAGTTGTGTGGATATTAAATATTACTCATTTGCTTACAAGATTTAGGCTATATCAAGTACAAAAGGTCTTAAATGGCTATATAAGTCAACTAACTCAAAATAAAAAGCCCAAAGCTTCGATATTTACACTCCACTGCACTATTTCAGACAGTGAAGGCGTCGAATCGAAGGAACCGCAACTATCAAAGAGAAATCTTTTCCGTGTATCAATAACGCCGACAGAGGCGTCGACTAGACACATTGCGCTCTTTTATGTGGACTGACATCGTAGCTTATCGCAAGGAATCGCAACGTAAATGTACTAAAATTCTAAGGGCCTATACACAAAATAAAGAAGGTAAACATATATAATTATCAGACTTTGGATCAAATTTATTATCTGCCCAAAGTAGGAGAGCAAAATGTAAGGATTCAGCGGTCGTTATAACCTTAGATTATCTTTTTTCTTCAATTAAAATTATAAACGTCACCAAAACTACGAAACTTGGTAAGATGGTACTAGTTTTTGGCATGATAAGACCAAGAAAGTGCGGATTTTTCGGACAATCTTTGTGAAATGATCATACTCTTCTCCAAAGGTAAATTTTGTCTAAAAAGTTTAAGAAACTCCAGTAACCAGCACTCGGGAGAACTGATATTGGTAACATCTCCCTCTATCTCCCGAGATTTTATATTTTTAACTAACCTATAGAAGTCAATACTGAGGTCCATTAAATAGTAGCGGTCCGGTTTTAAGTCACATGATTTGACTGCATATTTTTTGCCTTTATGGTCTATTTGGACAAGAAAGCCATCTTTAAATGTTTTCAGATTGCAGAAACTACATTTAGCCAATTTCATTCTGTTGCAAAGTAACTTATAATAATTATTTGGCATTTGTTTTTTTCTATAATAAATACATTTTATTAGAATAAAGCTACAATTAATAGACCGACAAATCCAAAAGAAGAACAAATTTTAGCTACTATATATATATATATATATCCTCCTGCCCTTATCCCACTCTAAGTGGGGTCGACACAACATGTTATAAACATGCTGTAACATGATTTGGCTGCGTTTTTACGACCGGCCGCCTGCCTGACGTCAGCTTACCATAGTCGTATTTTACGACACCTCGGTAAGGAGGGTGGTCTATTCTACTGAACCGGATACCACACGGTGGGTCAACTTACCTTAGTCGCCTGTTACGACACCTCGGTAAGAAATGAGGGTGGTCTATTCTACTCAGCC
Source organism: Morpho helenor (assembly GCA_029227775.1). Classification (NCBI taxonomy): domain Eukaryota; kingdom Metazoa; phylum Arthropoda; class Insecta; order Lepidoptera; family Nymphalidae; genus Morpho; species Morpho helenor. The sequence goes on along the minus strand of JARGCU010000010.1, from coordinate 10,140,459 downwards.
GGATACCACACGGCGGGTTGACTTACCTTAGTCGCCTATTACGACACCTCGGTAAGAAATGAGGGTGGTACTATTCTACTTAGCCGAATACCACATGGCTAAACAAATTTTAGCGACTACTTTGAGCTAATTTTGAAGATAATACACAACAAAATAGAGTATCTCAATGTAGCGAGGGCGTGAAATGATTTTCTTTGGCGTATGCAGATTAGGGGTGCGTGGCAACGGGGCGCGGGATTAGTTCCGGTTTACTTTTTATAGGATTGCGATGATAAATGTTGCTATTCGATAGGCTAACGGATGGTGCGTGAAAAGTATTCAAATACCCACTTTTTTGATGCTTTCATAATTTAAATATTTTGATAGCTACGCAACTCCCTACTTGGTAGTACGATATTTATTGGAATTGATGGAATAATGAGATAGTTGCAAAGAGTATTATTGAAGTCCTTATGATGCTTTTATCGTTTTGTTGTATACATTACAACCTTACATAATCATCTTCCTGCCCTTATCCCACTCTAAGTGGGATCGGCACAACATGTTATAAACATGCTGTCATATGATTTGACTGCGTTTTTACGACCGGCCGGCTGTCTGACGTCAACTTCCCTCAGTCGTGTTTTACGACACCTCGGCAAGAAAGAGCGTGGTCTATTCTACTAAACCGGATACCACACGGTGGGTCAACTTACCATAGTCGCCTTTTACGACACCTCGGTAAGAAATGAGGTTGGTCTATTCTACTCAGCCAGATACCACACGGCGGGTCGACTTACCTTAGTCACCTTTTACGACACCTCAGTAGGAATTGAATGTGGTACTATTCTATTCAGCCGGATACCACTCGGCGTATATCCCTTAAGCTAAATATGACAAATTATTATTGGTTGTGGTCAGGAATACTTGTTTAGCATCATCTGTAACAAATAGGTCGTATTTAAAAAAGAATAAATACAACTATGGTACTTATACATTGTAATACAGTAATAGGTGAAATACGGCATAGTAGGTAGAAAATATCGCGCTGTTGTCTAATATCACAGATGCTCGGTTTCGAAGTCAGACAAAAAACGAGTAAAATCACGAGGCAGACGGGAGGACGGACGATTGCCGAACCCAAAATATGATTTATAGATCGGCCGTCATCGGCAATGCGCTTTCTATACGTCAGGACATGTCACAGGCTCGGCTGGCGGCTTGGGGGATGAAGAAAAATACATTTCGCTATAAAAATGACTCGCATCATTGTCACATTTGCGATATAGTAGTGAAATATTAAATACAAATAATAGACATTTATATTGAAATATTGTTTGTATACGAGTATATTTATACACGCCGTGTGGTATCCGGTTGAATAGAATAGTACCACCCTCATTTCTTAACGAGGTGTCGTAAAAAGCGACTAAGGTAAGTCGACCCGCCGTGTGGTATCCGGCTGAGTAGAATAGACCACCCTCATGTCTTACCGAGGTGTCGTAAAAGGCGACTAAGGTAAATTGACCCACCGTGTGGTTTCCGGTTTAGTAGAATAGACCACCCTCTTTCTTACCGAGGTGTCGTAAAATACGACAGGTAAGTTGACGTCAGGCAGGCGGCCGGTCGTAAAAACGCAGCCAAATCATGTGACAGCATGTTTATGGCATGTTGTGCCGACCCCGCTTAGAATGGGATAAGGGCAGCAAAATGATGATGATGAGTATATTTATACAAAACTTGTGTTTGGTACACATGTTTCGTTAAAGCGAAGAACGTGGCTTGCATTTAATATCACCTAAATTACTTTAGAAAAACAAAGTTACTTTTATACTCATGGGCAAATGTCTCCTATCTTTTATAAAGAGTAATGTAGCTAAGACCCACGACGGTACTCCAAAGCCGATTGGCGAATTACCCACATCCCTTGAATTGTCCTGAGTAAGTTTTCCGTCACCATGAAGGGCTTGAGGAACTCTCTATCATCATCTTCCTGCCCTTATCCCACTCGAAGTGGGGTCGGCACAACATGTTATAAACATGTTGTCACATGATTTGGCTACGTACTTTACGACCGGCCGCCTGTCTGACGTCAACTTATCTTAGTCGTATTTTACGACACCTCGATAAGAAAGAGGGTGGTCTATTCTACTTAACCGGATACCACACGGTGAGTTAACTTACCATAGTCGCCTTTTACGACACCTCGGTAGGACATGTGGGTGGTCTATTCTACTCAGCTGAATACCACACGGCGGGTCGACTTACCTTAGACGCCTTTTACGACACCTCGGTAAGAAAAGAGGGTGGTACTATTCTATTCAGCCGGATACCACACGGCGGTGAGGAATTCTCTATATCAATCAAAATAATTCACATATCTTTTGTGTAAAAAATAAAAAACAAATTCATAGGATTTGAACCTACAATCCCTTAGTGAGGCTTACGTGCTCCGTGCTTCGTGTTACGGGCTTACGTCTCAGCATTCGACCATAGTTACAAAAGTAACCTGAATTTCCTTGGATTCTAAAGATAGCTGAGTAAAGTTTACGATAAGTTAAGGCTATAAAACTAATTGTATGTTAAGTAGTGCTGTAACAAATAATGAACAATCATACTTATAAAAAAGACAAAAATCACATCGAAAATTTTATCTTCGGAACATCGGGTAACAGTAGCCGAACATTTGTACGAAATCGAACAATAATCGCTCATATTGTCAGTTACAATACAATTTGTTTGGAAACTCGGCGCGTGATAGAAATAATAACAAATGATTCGCGCCCTAACACCGCCTGGCGTTGAAAGATCACGCCTATTGCTCTTTACTGATGAAAAAAGAACAAGCTTATAACCTTCACACTCACATGTTGAAGAAAAACAAATTTTTACATTGTTATAATTTATTATCTTCGCCTTCACTTGTTTTTCAGGAATTATATGACGTATGTACCAGTAAATAATAGACAAAATATTCTGTTTCTAAGTTATACATTTTGTACAAATTAAAATTTAGGTACCTAATTGTTTAAAACTAAATTAAAATTTTAGGTAATTGTTTAAAATTTAATTAAAATTATTAGGTAATTTAGGCAATACATTTTTCATAAAAGAAAATATATAATATAATAATATAAGATATATATAATAGAATAATATAAGAAAATATATAATATAAGATAATATATAATAATATAAATAAGTTGAATTGAGGTTTTGATTATTTTTATGAATCGCCAAAACAATAGATCACCATACCATAAATTCTTGTGTTATATCTGAAAAGGGCCATTAGACAGCATTTATGATGACAGCTACCAGGCAACTTGACTTTTTCCAATATTTTAGAGCATTATTGTCATATTACAGACAATGTACTCAAAACCTTAATCCTAATAAATTATTCTGTCTATTGGCGAAAACGACATAAAAATACGTTCAATAGTCTTTAAGTCAATTGGAGACTTCGTTTTATAATACTTAGTTTAGATCGAATTTTAAGATTATTTTTCTTCTTTTTCAACCTAAAAGACATTCTCTGCTGATCGCAGGTCTCTACAAGAGATCCACGCCACAGAATCCCACGCGCTACATAATGTGAAAAGCTTAATCTTAGCTTGAATCCAATAGCTTCAACCTAAGATTAAGCTTTTCACAACTAGACTTACCAAGGTAAATAATTACGCTGAAGAATCACAACTTTTATTACGGACAAGCTAATTTTTACTACAGATCCAGTTCAGTTCTGTATAAATTGATTACGTTCTTATATCGTTGCCTATAAAATGCGCAAAGTAGCTAACTTCACTTACTTTCTACGATGTTCTGTTATGGATTATTTTATATTTTATTCCGTTTCTATTTGTTGCCAAAACTTTGCTTATAATGAATTTTACAGCTCTGTTTCTGTAATGGTAATGAAATTCCACAATCCTTACTACACCATTCTACAAAAAGGTTTAAACTAAGTGTAAAAGATATGCTTACGTAAAGCATATTACAAAACTGAAGATTATTTGGATGATAAAAATGCCTAGATTTGCAAATCTTTACAGCTAAATAAATAAATCATACAAAACTGCGGTTTAATAATGTAAAATTGAAAATGGCTACAAGATTGACCGCCGAGTTTCTTGCTGGTTCTTCTCGGTAAGAGCAACATTCCGAACCAGTCGTTCATTCGTCATTCTTCATCAAGTGCCTGAAAGAGCTTATTTGAATAAAGATTATTTTCATTTCATTTCATTTGATTTAGTCTCCATGCACAAAATATCGTTTGTAGTATGGTAATTGATATATTATTATTATAATTTATTATTTCTTATATCAATTTAATATTCCATTTTTTATTTTTAAACTTATATTTGTTTTGTTGTGTCTAGTTTTATTTACATTTACATTGTTTTAGAAACTGATTTCTGTTATGTTACTCGGGCAGCAGCTGAAAACCAGCGCCGTGTGTCATTAGTCCTAGTAATGACCATAGATTATTAACTATAAAATAGATGGTTGAGATTCATACATTGGCGCGAGCCTATTTTCGGTGGTATGGGGGGGGTGCAGAGTAGCACTATAGCTACTTACATTCTCATTCATAAAAAACTATCTGCCTCTCACCCGTTTCATTCATAAAAACGGATTTAGTCTCAGCTCTGACTCTTTCTCACATATGGAGTAGTAATATATATAACGTATGACGTAAAATCGTAGTAAAATTAGTGATGTACTTAGTGCGCTAAAACCGTAACTAGTGATGTCAAAGTTTTATCGATTCGCATTTTACTCTTACCGATTATTTGGATAACCGGTTTTCCTGTAACATATTAATAATGATTTTTAGATTTTAATAAAACAAAATATTTAAGGAAATTCTTTAATAGACTTTTACTGTAATAAAAAAAAATTTTATTCAACAGCCGTTTTACATTTCTATATGCATGCTTCTTAAAAAAAAAAAGATTTTTCCTAAACACGCTAAAAGTGCAACTTCAAAAATGCTTACTATTTTTAAATAGGAAACAGAATCGGCGATCATGTATCTTGAAAATATAGGAATTGTAATTTAAATTATTATATATTATTATTAAATATAATTAATTATAAGTATTCACTCGAAAACAAATTTACAAGATTAGTATTTGAAACAATAGATGCTTTCGTTTTTACCGTTTTAGTATTTAGGAAAAAACATTATACTTAAAAGGAGTATACTTGATGGTAAATTATAAATATTAGTCTTTTTTAGATATATTGGTAGTATTTTTATAGAATATTAGTGGTTTTTATCTCTAAGTATAATATTTTCCATCAAACCAGTTAACACTTCGGATTTATACATATAAATTAAAAATAAATTGTGAAATTTTGCCATAATTAATGTGCCAATTGATACCAAGCTTTTCGATGAAAGAAAACATCATGAGGAACTATACTCCATGGGTTAAGTATTTAACTAAATGTAAACATGTCAAAACAGGTAGTTTATAGTAGGCATTATCTGCCTACTATAAAGTACCTTTTTTATTACAACACATTATACTAACATTTAATATAATTTTTAGTTCTTTTAAAGAATTTAAAATTATTGATAGTATTCGCACCACTTTATTATGGCGTGATTGCTATCAATAATTTTTACAAACTTTGAAACAATAAATAAGAATTATAAAATTTTTAAAGAAAACGATGGATAATATTAAATACACTAAATTACTACACATTTAAGTATCACAGAGTGAAGCTCGTAGAATATTGATATTAGGTTGCGTTGGTTAATCCAATTACCATTTTAGGTAGTTTACTTGGCTAATTTGTATCTGCTGAATTTTATTAAATTATATACTGCTGTTTTGCTATACTAAAGGTATAAATATTTAATTTTAGAAAATACCAATCAATTTATGAAAATTACATTTATAAATATTAGAGATATTCTTTTGACAACTGCAGTTGAATCCCAATTTTTTCATTTGTTAATAATATTATTGTTATGACATATTTGTCACTCCTGAATCACATGGTTTTGTTTGTTTACATCTTGTTATGTTTCTATACTTATGGAGTATATATAGTAAAATAATAAAAATTTTGAATCAATTTTTAAATGTTAATAATAGTAATATTAGTTAGTTACTTTTGCCTCATGTATCATAGTTCTATGACTTTAATTGCGATAAAATTTTTCATTTCCATTATCGTTTTCCAAGTATCTGCAGTACTGTGAATTCTCCTTAATTGATACACCGTTGTCTAACTCGCATTATGATTACGATTATGCAAAAAACTTTTAACAAATCATATTTATGATTAATGCAAGTTAACCAGGAATTATAGTTTTTTAAGTTATATACATTTTTGACTAATTAACACTTTACATGCCATATAATGCCATTCCAAAGATATAAGTTTTTGTGATGGATAATATAATTTTAACTAGATCAAATCTTTCAGTTTTATTAGACAATAGCGTAATTATAAAAATTTCACAATTTAAATAATCCTGTTTTGAAAATATATTACTCCCAGGATTGCTCAGGTTTTTAGTTTTGCTACACAAGTAAAAACACATGTTTTGAATAGGAATAAATGGTGTTAATGTTAAAATACACAATTTTTAGCAGCAATACAGGCAGAACTCATATTTCATTATAAGCCCGTCGTTTAAGCAAACTAACAATTAAACTAGCAACTAAGCAATTGTTATTCATTTTCCTGAGTAATGAAAATTTTAAACCCATTCATCTCAAAATATAAGTTTTTGAGTTGTACCGCTATTGCTGCACATGACCGATATATCAATATACTGAACCGGTAATATGATATGGCTTGGGTCTGGAAAATATTTCTGATGGAATACAAGGTACTATAACTATCAAACAATAATATTAACCAATCATGTTTTAAACAATGAAACCAAATTATGATCCGTTCTAGTGTGCTAGAGCCCCCTTATCCACGGATTTGAGAAAAAATCCATTGGGTCCTAGTTAAGAAGTTTCAAACTTCATAATGTTTGTCAATTATACTAATATGAATACTATTTTGAAGACACAACCTTCTCTTGAGTCCTCTAGCATTGAAGCGGACTTTTACAGCCTTATTCCAAAATTCCGAATGGTTCAGGCGGCAAAATAAATTGTTAGTGAATAAAAGCATTCGCGCTGTGAAAATGTTATTACTAATGTCAATAAATGAGGCTAAATAATTATGATTCGACTGAAGCTCTTCATATATGTTCATCTGCATCATCGGGCTCGTGGACACTTCCCGGCGGAAGAGTTCGCAGCATATTTAACCTGTAATAAATAAGTTATTCTTTAATAATGTATAGATAGAACATTAGTTTGCAAAGGTAGTCTTACAGACAATCTTGGCATTGATATCCCCTGAGTAGAATAGACCACCCTCATTTCTTACCGAGGTGTCGCGAAAACCGATTAAGGTAAGTTGACGTCGGGCAGGCGACCGGTCGTAAGATACCAAATCATGTGATAACATGTTTAAAACATGTTGTGCCTACCCCATTTAGAGTGGGATAAGGGTAGGAGAATGATGCATTGACAAATAACAGAAATTTTAAATTTTAAAAATATATTTTTAGCTTCTACTGGTCTTAAATAGTGTCTGGAAAATATTTTTTTCGTGTCTATAACTTTGTCTACAGTTATATTTTAAGTATAGAATAGAGACTATAATTATAAATTTTGTTTTTTTAATAATAAAATATAAGGGGTATCTGTGACAATCTTTGTGTTATGTTAAATATCTTTGATTTTGTACTGTTAGCAGTACCAGGCTAAAAATATTATGCTTTCCAAATACTGTATTGTATGTGACAAAGTTCCAATGATCATCACTAATATGTCTTTTAAGCTATTCTTATATCACACACTTTTTTGCATCACTATAATAGAGGAAAAATTGTACCAAACATTTTTTGTTATATCTCAAACGGATTAGGCAGTTAGCCCATTAGACATATAAGCTTCAGTTTTAATAGAAAGTGAAATGGACAGACTGACATACTTTACATCAAATATTTACTTGCCTTCATCTAGTCAAATCAATTGACCTAATCATGTGCTTCATCCCATAAAGCATCAACAGCATATAGCCCTTAGACGTCATCCCAATGAGTACTCTCTTTGGCTATGACCAGGTTCATCTGAAAATTATTGCAAATACATTTTAATAAATATGGAACAAGCTATGGATAGCTCAGCGGTGAGGCCGTTCGACTCTGTAAAGACGATCATGGGTTTATACCCCGCGCTGGCACATGTCTAATTGACAATTGCAATTTATGACACGCTTTTCGGTGAAGGAAAATATGGTAAGGAAATCCGCATACTTCTAGCGAATTCTAGGGATATGCGTAACCTACCAATCCGCATTGGAGCGACGCGATGGTAGGTCTTTGCTACAATACTTCTCTCCAAAAAACGGATAGCGGAAGCTTATGGTTCCCACTGCTGGGGTGGATAACAGGCCGTTACTTTAAACATACACATGCCAATTTTTGTGTTTACAAACAAAAATGATTTATATTTGAAACATTTTAACTCACTTGAAGAATATCAGCCATTGTATCAGATATTAATGAATTCATTGCAACAACAGTAGCAGTGCCTTGACCAGACACAGTTACTCAGACAAAAAATCTAGTTGAAATGTGCATAACTAAATGGGATAGTATGTTAAAGTATCTTGAACAAATAACTTTCTGTTAAATAATTAAAGTATGTCTGTAATCCATATTGTCTGTCGCAAAAAGAATAAAAACTATTCAGAAATAACCACCTAAAACATAGAATATAACTGATATTGGGTATGACATATGATATACAACACTTCAATAAAGCATACACAATAAATATTACTATAGAAGGAAAAGTTTTATTTTTATTATTTTAGTTTTATTTTTACTTATATTTTAAAATTAAAAAATAAAACTTCCCAATATTATTACAGTTCAATAAAAACACTAAGGATATACTATAATGCTATATGCTTCGAGGTCCCTGCTTTAATAAATGTATATATAAATTGAAAAACACTAGCTTAAATTGTACTATATATTATAGAAAAAAAATATAGCACGAAAAATACTATATTTTTATCGCTAATTGCAATTGTCGTGGTTTTTTTAATTAACTGTGAATGGAACGCACCCGCAGCCCTGTATAGGGAATGTAGGAACGAAACTCATTCATGTATTTACGGGGCTTAGTTAGTTAGTAGCTCTAACTCCGTGTCATTATCCAGCGAAAAGTAATAAAAAATAATCGAAAAGTAATAAAAAATAAGAAAAATAAATAATGATTGAAAATAGATGTGTCCTATTTTTTTCCTGAATTTCCTAAAAGTACTATATTTTTTTGATTTAAAAAGAAAAATAGTATTTTTCTTCAAAAAAAATGTGGCAACCCTAATCGCGCCCTTTTTGATTAAATAGGGGCAACACTGTGCCGTTATTGTTTCCGGTGGAGTCTTACTATATATACCGATAAAACGTTTCAGTGACATTCAGTCCTTGTTCGTCATTCAAGAGAAGTGCATCTCGGAACGGGAATTGTGGTATTCCTATTAAATCGTGTTATTGTATATAGTGTGCGTTAACAAGAAGTTTATGGAATTGTCTAATTTTAATTAAAAATCATTTGTTGGTTTATATATTTTTGCGTAAGTAAAAAGTGATTACAGTTATATATTACGTATAACGAACGTTTCAGGTGAGTCAGTACGTTTCAATTTTCTTCGTATTAAATAGTGCAAAAGTATAGTTTATTTGTTATTAAGTTTTGGATAACTACTCACATTTTATCCGAGAATGTTTGTTGAAATTCAAACATTTGAGTTGTTGAGTTTGTGATAGTGAATGTATATAGTGCTTGTGTATGGTGGTGGCGGTGGTGGAGGTTTGTGCATGTGTTTTTTACGAATCCTGCATGTATCAGGTATGATAACCAATTGTCCACTCTACATTTAGCATTATATACATTTTCTATTTTACTTCATCGCCGATTATAGCAAAATAATTTTATTATTACTTTTGCATAATTACTCTGTTTTAATCATAGCTTAGGTAAATATAGACATTGTAATATTTAATGACTAGCAGCGTCTGACTGCCCTCCTGTAAAAGCTGCAGGGCTTTTTCTTCTCATTTAACAGTATGGTTGAGGTGGACACTGCAGTGTTCTTTCTTCCCATACTGTGTAGGCGTTTTGTTGGTAATGTTCGTTTTCTGTATCGTCGAACATTAGCTTCAAAAGCGCGCTACTTTGTAAGACGTTTTATTAACGGGCTAGCCATTATAAAGGTGTCGTACTGATTTCTGAAATTGCGCAGTTTTGGTAATTCGTACGTCATTAATTTTTACATTTTTTTTTTGTAATGGTTATGTGTTGCGGTTGGCAAAGAGCCGGTATTTGGCACCTGCAATACATGTAAAACCTTAATTCTTTTCCCAGTCGCTTTTGGCTACTGATGTTTGAGTGCACGCTTACATCTGTGGCTAAAATTACGGGAATCTAACTTAGCTTCATAAATTCAGACTTCACTTGAGTATTAGTTACCTCAAATGCATTTTCTCAAATTACAGAGGTCCTGGTGGTTGACGCTACTGTTCGGCCTGGCGCTGTTCGAGCGCTCGAGGCGACGGCGGAGCGACAGCAGCTGCGGCATAGCCGGACGGGCCGGCCTGGGGTGAGGGGCGGCGGCACGTCTCCATTGGCAGCAGCGAGGCCAGACCAGCGTAGCTCGTGGAGTCACGAGGCCAGCTGTCGGACTGCCCTCCTGTAAAATTAATCCATTAATTTCATTCAATCCATTAATTTTTACATTTTTTTTTTGTAATGGTAATGTGTTGCGGTTGGCAAAGAGCCGGTATTTGGCACCTGCAATACATGTAAAACCTTAATTCTTTTCCCAGTCGCTTTTGGCTACTGATGTTTGAGTGCACGCTTACATCTGTGGCTGAAATTACGGGAATCTAACTTAGCTTCATAAATTCAGACTTCACTTGAGTATTAGTTACCTCAAATGCATTTTCTCAAATTACAGAGGTCCTGGTGGTTGACGCTACTGTTCGGCCTGGCGCTGTTCGAGCGCTCGAGGCGACGGCGGAGCGACAGCAGCTGCGGCATAGCCGGACGGGCCGGCCTGGGGTGAGGGGCGGCGGCACGTCTCCATTGGCAGCAGCGAGGCCAGACCAGCGTAGCTCGTGGAGTCACGAGGCCAGCTGTCTGACTGCCCTCCTGTAAAATTAATCCATTATTTTCATTCAATCCATTAATTTTTACATTTTTATTTTGTAATGGTTATGTGTTGCGGTTGGCAAAGAGCCGGTATTTGGCACCTGCAATACATGTAAAACCTTAATTCTTTTCCCAGTCGCTTTTGGCTACTGATGTTTGAGTGCACGCTTACATCTGTGGCTGAAATTACGGGAATCTAACTTAGCTTCATAAATTCAGACTTCACTTGAGTATTAGTTACCTCAAATGCATTTTCTCAAATTACAGAGGTCCTGGTGGTTGACGCTACTGTTCGGCCTGGCGCTGTTCGAGCGCTCGAGGCGACGGCGGAGCGACAGCAGCTGCGGCATAGCCGGACGGGCCGGCCTGGGGTGAGGGGTGCGGCACGTCTCCATTGGCAGCAGCGAGGCCAGACCAGCGTAGCTCGTGGAGTCACGAGGCCAGCTGTCGGACTGCCCTCCTGTAAAATTAATCCATTAATTTCATTCAATCCATTAATTTTTACATTTTTTTTTTCTAATGGTTATGTGTTGCGGTTGGCAAAGAGCCGGTATTTGGCACCTGCAATACATGTAAAACCTTAATTCTTTTCCCAGTCGCTTTTGGCTACTGATGTTTGAGTGCACGCTTACATCTGTGGCTGAAATTACGGGAATCTAACTTAGCTTCATAAATTCAGACTTCACTTGAGTATTAGTTACCTCAAATGCATTTTCTCAAATTACAGAGGTCCTGGTGGTTGACGCTACTGTTCGGCCTGGAGCTGTTCGAGCGCTCGAGGCGACGGCGGAGCGACAGCAGCTGCGGCATAGCCGGACGGGCCGGCCTGGGGTGAGGGGCGGCGGCACGTCTCCATTGGCAGCAGCGAGGCCAGACCAGCGTAGCTCGTGGAGTCACGAGGCCAGCTGTCGGACTGCCCTCCTGTAAAATTAATCCATTAATTTCATTCAATCCATTAATTTTTACATTTTTTTTTTGTAATGGTTATGTGTTGCGGTTGGCAAAGAGCCGGTATTTGGCACCTGCAATACATGTAAAACCTTAATTCTTTTCCCAGTCGCTTTTGGCTACTGATGTTTGAGTGCACGCTTACATCTGTGGCTGAAATTACGGGAATCTAACTTAGCTTCATAAATTCAGACTTCACTTGAGTATTGGTTACCTCAAATGCATTTTCTCAAATTACAGAGGTCCTGGTGGTTGACGCTACTGTTCGGCCTGGCGCTGTTCGAGCGCTCGAGGCGACGGCGGAGCGACAGCAGCTGCGGCATAGCCGGACGGGCCGGCCTGGGGTGAGGGGCGGCGGCACGTCTCCATTGGCAGCAGCGAGGCCAGACCAGCGTAGCTCGTGGAGTCACGAGGCCAGCTGTCGGACTGCCCTCCTGTAAAATTAATCCATTAATTTCATTCAATCCATTAATTTTTACATTTTTATTTTGTAATGGTTATGTGTTGCGGTTGGCAAAGAGCCGGTATTTGGCACCTGCAATACATGTAAAACCTTAATTCTTTTCCCAGTCGCTTTTGGCTACTGATGTTTGAGTGCACGCTTACATCTGTGGCTGAAATTACGGGAATCTAACTTAGCTTCATAAATTCAGACTTCACTTGAGTATTGGTTACCTCAAATGCATTTTCTCCAATTACAGAGGTCCTGGTGGTTGACGCTACTGTTCGGCCTGGCGATGTTCGAGCGCTCGAGGCGACGGCGGAGCGACAGCAGCTGCGGCATAGCCGGACGGGCCGGCCTGGGGTGAGGGGCGGCGGCACGTCTCCATTGGCAGCAGCGAGGCCAGACCAGCGTAGCTCGTGGAGTCACGAGGCCAGCTGTCGGACTGCCCTCCTGTAAAATTAATCCATTAATTTCATTCAATCCATTAATTTTTACATTTTTTTTTTCTAATGGTTATGTGTTGCGGTTGGCAAAGAGCCGGTATTTGGCACCTGCAATACATGTAAAACCTTAATTCTTTTCCCAGTCGCTTTTGGCTACTGATGTTTGAGTGCACGCTTACATCTGTGGCTGAAATTACGGGAATCTAACTTAGCTTCATAAATTCAGACTTCACTTGAGTATTAGTTACCTCAAATGCATTTTCTCAAATTACAGAGGTCCTGGTGGTTGACGCTACTGTTCGGCCTGGCGCTGTTCGAGCGCTCGAGGCGACGGCGGAGCGACAGCAGCTGCGGCGTAGCCGGACGGGCCGGCCTGGGGTGAGGGGCGGCGGCACGTCTCCATTGGCGGCAGCGAGGCCAGACCAGCGTAGCTCGTGGAGTCACGAGGCCAGCTGTCGGACTGCCCTCCTGTAAAATTAAACCAATAATTTCATTCAATCCATTAATTTTTACATTTTTTTTTTTAATGGTTATGTGTTGCGGTTGGCAAAGAGCCGGTATTTGGCACCTGCAATACATGTAAAACCTTAATTCTTTTCCCAGTCGCTTTTGGCTACTGATGTTTGAGTGCACGCTTACATCTGTGGCTGAAATTACGGGAATCTAACTTAGCTTCATAAATTCAGACTTCACTTGAGTATTAGTTACCTCAAATGCATTTTCTCAAATTACAGAGGTCCTGGTGGTTGACGCTACTGTTCGGCCTGGCGCTGTTCGAGCGCTCGAGGCGACGGCGGAGCGACAGCAGCTGCGGCGTAGCCGGACGGGCCGGCCTGGGGTGAGGGGCGGCGGCACGTCTCCATTGGCGGCAGCGAGGCCAGACCAGCGTAGCTCGTGGAGTCACGAGGCCAGCTGTCGGACTGCCCTCCTGTAAAATTAAACCAATAATTTCATTCAATCCATTAATTTTTACATTTTTTTTTTGTAATGGTTATGTGTTGCGGTTGGCAAAGAGCCGGTATTTGGCACCTGCAATACATGTAAAACCTTAATTCTTTTCCCAGTCGCTTTTGGCTACTGATGTTTGAGTGCACGCTTACATCTGTGGCTGAAATTACGGGAATCTAACTTAGCTTCATAAATTCAGACTTCACTTGAGTATTAGTTACCTCAAATGCATTTTCTCAAATTACAGAGGTCCTGGTGGTTGACGCTACTGTTCGGCCTTGCGCTGTTCGAGCGCTCGAGGGGACGGCGGAGCGACAGCAGCTGCGGCATAGCCGGACGGGCCGGCCTGGGGTGAGGGGCGGCGGCACGTCTCCATTGGCAGCAGCGAGGCCAGACCAGCGTAGCTCGTGGAGTCACGAGGCCAGCTGTCGGACTGCCATCCTGTAAAATTAATCCATTATTTTCATTCAATCCATTAATTTTTACATTTTTTTTTTGTAATGGTTATGTGTTGCGGTTGGCAAAGAGCCGGTATTTGGCACCTGCAATACATGTAAAACCTTAATTCTTTTCCCAGTCGCTTTTGGCTACTGATGTTTGAGTGCACGCTTACATCTGTGGCTGAAATTATGGGAATCTAACTTAGCTTTATAAATTCAGACTTCACTTGAGTATTAGTTACCTCAAATGCATTTTCTCAAATTACAGAGGTCCTGGTGGTTGACGCTACTGTTCGGCCTGGCGCTGTTCGAGCGCTCGAGGCGACGGCGGAGCGACAGCAGCTGCGGCATAGCTGGACGGGCCGGCCTGGGGTGAGGGGCGGCGGCACGTCTCCATTGGCAGCAGCGAGGCCAGACCAGCGTAGCTCGTGGAGTCACGAGGCCAGCTGTCGGACTGCCCTCCTGTAAAATTAATCCATTAATTTCATTCAATCCATTAATTTTTACATTTTTATTTTGTAATGGTTATGTGTTGCGGTTGGCAAAGAGCCGGTATTTGGCACCTGCAATACATGTAAAACCTTAATTCTTTTCCCAGTCGCTTTTGGCTACTGATGTTTGAGTGCACGCTTACATCTGTGGCTGAAATTACGGGAATCTAACTTAGCTTCATAAATTCAGACTTCACTTGAGTATTAGTTACCTTCCTTTAGTTGCACTTAGTCTAGTGTCATATTGAAAATAATTTTAAAAAATTAAAAAAATTAAAAATTGTTTCTATTCAAATAGAACCTCTTATGAACAAGGTTGTATTTGAATCTATATGAATAGTTGTTCTATAATATAAAAAAAAATGTTGTCTGTGTCATTATGCATTGATTTGTTAAGAAAGAGTAAATGGGTTCACTTTTAGAAAAATTGCTTTTTATTATTGCATAAGTATGAAGGAGAAATATTGTTTGTTATTTAATTTCTGTTAGATATAAACAGTTGCACATTTTAAGTGATTTATAAATTACATAAATATTTACTTTCATTTTTATAGAACAGTCTTTTAATATTGCTGTTATTCTTTCATTCATTACACATACTATTATATCTTTTATTAGCACTGTAAATGTAAAGATATCTCAAATCATAACTATAAATAACATCATGTGACAATCATATTAAAATAAAAAATTACTCTTAATCTTGGATCTGAGGATTCTTGAATCTGCAATTAATCAATCAATCGTTTAATCAATCGTAAATTTAAATTTTGCTTTTGCTTTTTAATTAAAAATCAACAATAGTGTTATATAAAGCAATATACCCTATATTGCTTTATACAGAATAAACTTGCTCTCTTTTGCTATTTACTCCCTTTTCATCGGAGTCTCATTATAAAAAACTTGACAATCATTTTTAAAGTTCTAATATAATACAATGAAGTATACAACTTCAATTTAAAAATACTTCTAAAAAAAAATATTAAGTAGACCATTTAAGTTATGTCCAAATTATTCATAACTAAGATAGATACACACTTATGATCAATTAGAACAACTTCTAAAAAACTTTCACTTTAATGTTCCATTATTAATCATTTATTGCACTACAAGACACTAGAAGCTATATAAAATCGCAAGACATATCCTTAATATAATAATGAATATAGCTAATTCATCAATCGAAATTAATGTACATATCATAATTTTTATATAACGATAACTAAGTCAAATATGAAATAAAAATTATACTGCATGTTAAAGGTTTTAGGCTATCCATGCAAGGTTAGGTTATTATATTTAGATGTGAGAATGTAAATTTTAAGAAAGCTCTTACTATTATTGAGATGCACAAAATTCATTAAAACTCAACACTTACATTTATATAATGATTAAGTAAATCCTCTTCTTATTGTTTTATAACTGCACGTTTCTTCGTTGTTATATTTCTCATTTTAAGAAATATCTCAACAGCTACTGGTGAAATAAGACTTGATACATTTAATTTGCTTCTAGTGATATTTGTTTCAAGAATTTTGCTAACTAAATTAAAACAAAATTATACATTTTAGTAAAAATTAAAGTACTAGAACTTTACAACGGGAAATTTAAAAATTTAATACACCGCCCATTCATTAATAAAATCAACTTGTTGTCTTGTTATATGATAGACAGTCAAAATGAGAATGAGTGCGTAAAAATATGTATGTAGGAGTGGAGCGAGATGCAGCTGAGACTATTTTCATACGATTCATTCATAAATACGTACATGTGCAAGAGGGATGCGAGATAACATGTGTTGGCGCCTGTAGTAAAACCGCCCTGGTAATGACATGCGGCAATGCTGAGCTGTGTGCCCATTCTGTGAATTATCAATTGCAGAATAAATGTTTTTTCATTTCATTTCATTTTTCATTTCATTTCATTTCATATAAAGAATTTGTATTTCTGTGAAAATTTATATTTTTCTTGGGCATTGCCACATTTTTTCTATCAAGATACCATACGAATATTTCAAACTCAATGATAGCAAATAACATCTATATGTACACACAATAACAGAGAGATTATTGCTAAGTTCAAAATGTAACCATTAATAGGGTAATTATTAAGTATGCTAGGTATCTGAGATTTGCAGTTCATTGTTGATTATAAAACATTAAAGTTAGTCAAAATTATGATAAATAATTTTAATGTCTCGTGTGTAACTCATTTCTAACTACTATAATACAACCTATGTAATGTCAATTGTCAATGTCAGCTGTCAACTAGTAATATAAAAAAGTCAAGTTCGTTTTATATGTCGTCAGGAAAAATTCTTTATGGTAATTTGCAAATAAAAAATTATAAAGTCAAGTCAAGTAAATAATTGAATTTAAAAAATATAAATATCGTATGCAAAATGAGATGGACAGTGCATATAGAGGGTGGGCCTAGACGAGTTAATCATGCAGCTGTCTGTATCGGAGACAAGATATATTCTTTTGGTGGATACTGCTCAACCGAGGAGTACAAAGACTGGGATCCTATTCCCGTTCATGTGTTGGATACAACTACACTGAGATGGATGCCTGTTAACTACAGGAAGCAGGACATATCTGAACCATTACCTTTTCAAAGATATGGACACACGGCGGTAGCTTATGGCCACAAAGTAAGTTTTTAATAATATTGCAGCGAAAAGAGAAGATTCTTTATTCAAATAAAATTAGAAACAAATTTCTACATTATTTAGATTTGAATAGAGCTCCACTCAAGTGATGCTTTTAAATAATAAACTTCAATTTTATTGTATTTAATTTTATTTTGACAGGAAAACTTTCAGCTTTTTCTTCAGGTTACAACACATCGCACATTAACACTTAAGTATTTTAACACTTAAGTTGATGCAAACTTTATCCTTATATTTTATGAATTTAAAATTCAAACTATTCATGAGTATTTTAATTTTTCAATTTCTCGTTTAAGTGGAAAAATAAAGAAACAAAAATAGTTTGCTAAAATTGAAATTTATCTACCGTGCTGACAAATAAGATAAATAGATCCTGTTTTTCCTTCAGGAACAGTAGAAAAACACATTGAGGTTTTTTTTCGTAATTATTAATCACTAAATACTATATTATGTAAACTATGAATATGACTATGTTGTAAATTTTTTCCAGATAATAGGTGCAAGGAAAAAATTTATAAATTTCTGTGTTCAACTTGAAATATGACCTTTTTATGACAATTTTATTAAAAAGTATTAATATGTAGTATATTTTATGTTGGAATGTAGTGTACATTTATGACTAATAAATATTTCATTTTTAAAGGTGTACATGTGGGGTGGAAGAAATAATGCTGTAGCCTGTGACACACTGTCTTGCTTTGACACAAAAAAATTAGAATGGAGCACACCTCAAGTTACTGGCATGGTTCCATATGCAAAGGATGGTCATTCTGCATGTGTTATTAAAAACAGGATGTACATATTTGGGGGGTTTGAATATATTTTTGATCAATATTCTCAAGATGTGCACTATCTAGATTTGGACACCATGCAATGGAGTTACATTAATACTCATGGTACACCACCTTGTCACCGTGACTTCCACACTGCTGTAGCATATAATGACAGGATGTACATCTATGGAGGCAGAAGTGATATAAATAGTCCATATAATTCTGATGAAGAAATATATTGCCCTCAAGTTTATTATTTGGATACGATTACTGAAAAGTGGGTTAATGTGAATCCTAAAGGCACATGGCCTGAAGCTAGGCGCAGTCACTCAGCGTGTGAGTATTTTTTATGTTAAAGAAATAAAAGAGTATACAGTAGATTTATAATCAATAATTTCTTTACAAAAAATAAAAGAAAATGGAAAATAATTATCATTTAATTTATGTAGCACAATTAAATGAGTGGAAAGTCATTTATTTAATGAGTTTAAATACTATTTTAGATTAGCCTTTATTATCTGAAGCTTTTACAATATATATATACATTATTATTTAACTTTTTATAACACTTTTATTCTTCACTTTGTCCTTGTGACATGGGCCTCTTTCAGAGACTTCCAAATTTTTCTGTTGCCAGCCTTCTGTCTCCACATGTGACCTGCAACCATTTTTATATCATCATTCCATCTTAAGTAAAACCTTTTTTCTTGGATTTCCCTGTGGGTACCACTCTACTATATCTCTATTCCATTTTGACAATGTGTCTCTCATCATGTGACCAACCCATCACCATTTCCGTAGAATTATCACACTATTCTGTTGCATTATTACATGAATTTAATTACTATATCAATTATAATCAATCAAGCTTAGCAGACGTGTTTGAAATTACATTAATCCTATCACATATATAACCAACATTCATTGAAAAATGTCTGTTGTTGATGTCCATTGTTGTTCTTGGTTGTATCAGCTAGATGTTCTTTTAACAGATGTGAATTGATAAAATACAATAACAATATTTGACTTCAGCATAAAGTACATAGTGATTTTTTTTTTTGTAAATGGTTAAAGATTTCTGTTTTCAAGACCTCAGTTCATATTTATCTTCATTTTCTAGGGATTTATAAAGATCACATGTACATATTTGGTGGATTAAATGCCAAAACAAAGACACACTTCAATGATTTATACAGATATTCAATAAAGGAAAATTATTGGGAGTACCTCAATGTGTGTGGTGTTGGACCTTGTCAGAGGCGGCGGCAAGCATGTCTTAATTATAAGGACAAAGTTTACCTATTTGGAGGAACAAGGTATTATATATTCAAGCACAGGCTTTGAGGTTTTAGATAAACAAGAATTGGTTTCCAATATGAAAACATTCCTTTAGAGTTTTACGTCCAATAGCATAAATTATATCTTTTACTAAATTTTACTACAGAATATTGAAATCTTCTAATTAATTTAACCTTAGAACAAACGCGCGCCATAATATTAAAAATATATTTGGCCATAGTAATGCATGCCCTGTGCCCCTCATTTTTTCCGGTGAATACGTTCTAAATGCACATTAAAAAAATACTTTATTAATTATTATTATTAATATTATAAAGAACACATTACTTGTCTTTAAAAATAGGGATAAGTTACGTAATTTTTTAAAATCGCATGACACTAAAACGAGTTTAAATTGACTGAAATCTGCTTAAAAAAAGTTAGCAGAAATAAAAGAATATAGGCTGTTTAATAAACTCATCAATTGTATCTACTCTCATACTATAATACGTAAAAATTACAAAAGTAATAATAAAATTATTTTGCTATAATCCGCGATGAAGTAAAACAGAAAATATATATAATGCTAAATACAAACACAAGCACTATATACGTTCGAACGTATATAGTGCTTGTGTATCGTGGTGGCGGTGGTGGAGGTTTGTGCATGTGTTTTTTACGACTCGTGCATGTATCAGGTATGATAACCGATTGTCCACTCTACATTTAGCATTATATATATTTTCTATTTTACTTCATCGCGGATTATAGCAAAATAATTTTATTATTACTTTTGTATTATGGATCTCCGCAAAGTAACGCCTAATTCTATAAATTACGTAAAAATTAATAAAAACCAAACTTTGTTTAAATATTGAAAAGATTTTTTAAATGTCAAATGTTAGTGCTAAGGCGCAAACATCGATTGCGCATGCCTGTTGCGTCGCCGCGGACTCGTTCAATGAAAACTTTTTTTTAAGGTAGAGGTTCAACTTCCTTGGTCCTGCTGGAGGTTGTATAGGTGTATCTGTATGATTAAAAGTTATATTATGATACAGATGTCCATACAAGAACTGTATCGTAATAAAACATTTTAGTTTTTTATTTTTGGCCTGTACGTTATGTTTGTCATAAGAATTTTGGTTTCAGTTTTATAATCTTTTGTATTATAGTATCAGAGTAGATAAAATATTTTTAAGAAGTAAAAAATCATTATGAAATCCAATTTATTAATGTTACAATACTTTTCACAGCCCTTGCACACAAAACAATTATGTCAGGCCATTTGATGACTCCGATGATAGTCCTGAAAGATTGATAGACAACAGTGATTTGCATGTGTTGGATTATTCACCGTCATTAAAAACACTGGCTATACTTGCTGTTCTTGAACATAATTTGGATCAAACAACACTACCCCACGACATTATGTAAGTTTTAAGCCAAATTTGTTGCTGGCTCTTCACGGTAGTAACAGCTTTCCGAACCAGCAAGTTGACGATTCAAAGCACTTGTTTACAGATTTATTTATATAAAGAATATTTTGAATTTGAATTTAAGATTGCGTCTTAGGACAAAGGCAGATTGAAATCGAAACGGTCGAATCTTTAAAACTTTTGATAATGATTTCTTGACGTGGCATTTTCCTCCTATAACAAGAGTCAAACCCTGTTAGGCTATGCCGATGGTGGCAACTTGGCGTTGTTGATAGTAATGACTTACTTTTGCGTAAAGGATTCAACTTATTTTCAATAACATAGCCCTTTTAGAAAAGTCCACATAGTGTCGTAAACTAATGTGACCACACTTCCCGATTTTGGCGGTACAGTTCCGCTGTTGTAAAACGTCTCGCCGATTTAAAAAAATATCCCACTCTTTAGTAAATATGTGCATTTCATATTTTGATGATTATTTTGTGATGGAACTCCTAATATTTAATATTTTTATTTCATCTCATCATTCTCCTACCCTTATCTCACTCTAAGTAAGATCGACACAGCATGTTATAAACATGTCTCATAATTTGGCTAGATATTTTACGACCGGCCGCCTGCCTGACGTCAACATACTTTAGTCGCCTTTTGTGACACTTCGGTAAGAGAGTGGTCTATTCAACTCAGCTGGATACCACGCGGCGAGTCAACTTACCATAGTCGCCTTTTATGAAACCTCGGTAAAAAAGGAGGATGGTCTTTTCTACTCAGTACTACACGGCGGGTCAAGTTACCTTATTCGCCGTTTAGGACCCCTTGATAAGAAATGAGGGTTAGTCTATTCAGCCGGATACCACACGGCGGAAAATACTTTCATTTAACCTATTTTAAAAATTATTTTTCACTTTTAATTTCGATGTGCTATAAAGCGTGTTTGTTTTTTTATTATTATTTTCAGTCTAGACATAAGGACAATGACGCTCCCAAATCGCATAAGCAGGCCTATCAATCAGTCTGGCTGAGAGAAGGCGGAGATGGGCTGAGGCCAGGCCTTCCAAGTGCTTGCGCCAGATAATAGTACCAACTGAGAATCATCTAAAAACCTCTCAAGAGATTGCCGCTCGCCGTTTGACACAAGTATTATTTTGGATAACATACATCTTCATGGTAAAGATTGGGATAATTCTCAATATTATAATGGATAATATTTAATTATCGCAAGTTATTCCTATTCCTCGTCACCTGTTAAGTTTAGGAGACTACATAATCTAGAAATGATAAATATTATATTTAAATATCTCAAATGTACAACTGCTTATAATATTAACTTTATATAAATATATATTATTATTAGCTGTCTGTAATAGGTAATAAAGTTGTCATCGTATTTTATAAAAAAAACAGGCCATAACAGTTTTAGCCGTAGCAATACTATGGTATATATATACTTATTTCTCCTACCCTTCTCCCGCTCTAAGTCGGGTCGGCACACATGTTATAAACATGCTGTCACACGATTTGGCTGCGTTCTTACGACCGGCCGTCTGCCTGACGTCAACTTACCTCAGTCGTATTTTACACCTGGGTAAGAAAGAGGGTGGTCTATTCTACTAAACCAGATACCACACGGTGGGTCAACTTACCTTAGTCGCCTTTTACGACACCTCGGTAAGAAATGAGGTTGGTCTATTCCACTCAGCCGGATACCACACGGCGGGTCGACTTACCTTAGTCGCCTTTTACGACACCTTGGTAAGAAATGAGAGTGGTACTATTCTATTCAGCCGGATACACGGCGTTGTAAAAATTGTTATATAGTGTATGTACCATATTTTTCTTCAATCTTTCCGTCGCCTAATTCATCGGATATATTTTTAATTATGATATTAATATAAGTCTCAATAGCTTGCGTGTATCATTTATTTTTGTATAAATAGTTTTAAATTTACAATGGCGGCTAAATCTGTTAATTTTATTGATGATCACGAATACCCTTTAGTCATATATAAATTTTGTTGAATGCAGATTATATGCTAGTGATTTAAATAAGATTTAAATAGTCTCTAATATTGTACAGATAATTATAGTAATTGTAACTGTATTTTAGTATAAATTAGAAAGTTCAATAAAATAAGTTATTGTAACTAAACTACTAGTATCAATAAAAGAAATATTCTAAATCAGTTTTATTGTTTTCATAAGAAATGCAAAAAATATAATTAAAGCAAACTCTCATTCGCTATTCGCGGGCTAGGCGCTAATGACAGTGGCTGTCACATCTCCCACGTCAAAATGGCGCGAAAGGCTGGGCCAAGATGTGACGTCATGGCTTGCTTGCTTGCAGTAACGACAAGGCGGCGTTGTTACATTATATATAGGTACACAATATTCGCACGATACTTGAAACCAGTACATTTTTATGTTCTCATATACTAGTATATCATAATAACTTAATGATTAAAGCAATGATTTGGACAAAAATGTTTGGGGATCAATTAAGATGATGCAGACATCAAAAGTGAGCGCAGGGTTTCTGTCAAATATGATCATCCGCAGATTTGCTCGCTGCTCAGTTTCGGTAAAAGTAACCGTCTTCAGAGCGTACTCTACGTCTCTTTATACGAGCAGTCTGTGGATCGATTATACGAAAAAGCAGTAACCCTGCGCTTTCAATTAATTAATGCGTTTAGGATGCTGATGGGGTTGCCCCGATTTTGTAGTGCGTCGGGAATTCAAATATTCTTTATTCAAATAAACTTGTAAACAAGTGCTTTTGAATCGTCAACTCTACCGCTGGTTCGGAAAGCTGTTCCTACCGAGAAGAGCCAGCAAGAAACTCGGCGGTTGCTCTTTTAAACATATAAATCTTAATACTATTTACATTCAGTCGTTACTGTCTTGTACAGGTTCAAAGAGAGCTATATCCACATATTTTTATGTTCGCCGCGGCACGTGTTGATTGTTTCTATACACATCTATATAGGAATATCTGGGTGGTAATTCTTTACAAAAAAAACTTTAAAAAAAGAAAATACAATTTTTTAGTTGGGGATCGATCGTTGGCATTCACATTTCTCGAGGCTGTCCGTTACCCGAATAAGCTACGTCGACATGACAGTTAATGGCGAAAATTCAATTCAATATAAATGTTAATGTTTTTTAAAACCCAAAAATAGGGATAAAACATTATTTTTTTTATAAAACCTAGCTAGATCAAGTTTTCTCCCCCAAAACCTCCTACGTGCTGAATTTCAGGAAAATCGTTGGAGCCGTTTCCGAGATTCGGAAAATATATATATACTAGCGGCCTGCCCCTGCTTCGCACGGGTATAAAATATATATCCCATGTCAGTCAGTGTAAAAAAAATGATTAAAATCGATCCAGTTGTTTTGATTTATTTATTACTGCCCGTGGCCGTAGCGTTAAATTTGGTGAAAAACAATTTCCTATCTTTTGCTTTATTTGCTATCTTTGGAATATCTAAATTCATATAGTACATTATTACTTATTTACTTTTATATTTTACCTTTGTATTTTATTTTTACAATTAATTACAGAATGTCTTTAAACAAACTCTTGAAAGAGCGACATCGCTGCTAAAGTCGAAGTGTTATAGGGCGAAGCGCGGCCTCCTCACGGCATTTTAAATCTGTAATATCTCCGAAAATGTTTATTAATGTATTTAATATATTAAATCAACAATTTATTTAAGGTACTCAATTGGATAAGGATTAATGCTGTATTGTATAAGAATCGCTTCAAAAATAAGGCATTATTTTTCGTAAAAAGTGAACGACAAAAAATGCTTTAGTGGGTTATCCATAAAAATTAGACATATACCATCGCGGACTTTTCTGTAGACCTTTTCAAGATGTACCAATACTTAGTACATTATTTTGATAAATCTCGTAGGGTTTAAAGTTTAATTATTTACAGAAACCTCAAAAATTACAGTATTTCTCTACTCCGTATTGAATGTTATTATACGTACAAACCTTCCTCTGGAATCACTCTTATCTATTAAAAAAAACCGCATCAAAATCTGTTGCATAATTTTAAAGTTTTATGCATACATAGGGAAATATGGACTTTGTTTTATAATATGTAGTGATTGTTATTTTCCTCGCTAGAGAGCTCCGATCATAAATGCGTCCGATCGCTGCTAAATTCAAATGGTTAAAGGGCGAACCACGTTTTTTTTTTTCGAATTTGACTAATGCTGTTAGCCCTACTGGCTTTGACAGCGTCACCGATAAGACGGGCGAGCGCGGAAGCATCGCCGAGAGGCGAACCGCGACCTCCGACGCGCTATTTATAGGCTCGCGGCGCGGCCCCTGCATTTTAAATCTGTAATATCTTCGAAACTGTTTATTTAAATGACATGCTGTAAAGGGTCATATTGATCAATATTAAATAAACAATATATTTAAGGTTCTTAATTGGATAAGGATTAATGCTGTATTGAATAAAAATTGCTTTGAACATAAGGCATCATTTTTCGTAAAAAGTAAATGATAAAAACTGCTATTGTGGGTTATCCATAAGAGATAGACATATACCATCGCGGACTTTTCTGTAGACCTTTTCATGGTGTACAAATACTTATACACTGTCCATTATATTAACCATCTTTTGACAGATTGACGATAGTGATGTCCTAAAGATTCTCGTATGCGATACCATTCCGATTATAGTACCTACTATCATTAATCGAATTACGTACCTAAGTAATTCGATTAATGATAACCTACGTAAACTAGATTACTACTTGAGAAAAGAAATTCCAACTTTGAGAAAACTTATTGTTTCTTTGAAAAGAAGTGGTCTATTTCATGGTGAAAAATCTTCTTTGGTCAAAGTTTTGAACACAATTGGCTTTTCATATAAAAAGTTAAATAAAAGAAAATTATTAATGGAACGCACAGATATAGCTATAGCACGTTGTGATTTTTTAAGAGAGGCAAAGAAAATACAAGATTGGGCAAATATTGTTTTCACGGATGAAACATGGCTCAACGCTAACCACACACTATCTCGTTTCTGGACTGATGATACTGCTGATTCCACTTCCTCAGTACCAATGGGAAAAGGTGAGCGCCTAATCATTTGCCATGCAGGTACAGCAAAAGGATTTGTACAAGACGCACTGTTGGCATTTAAATCGAAGAAATCAAATGACTACCACGAAGAGATGAATGCAAATGTGTATGAAGAGTGGTTCAAAAAAATGCTCATTTCATTGGAAGAACCATCAATAATTTTTATTGATAATGCGCCCTACCACTCCCGTCAAATTGACAAAATGCCAACACAGGCTAATAAAAAGCATGAAATAATTAATTGGCTTCGGGACAATGGAGAAAATGTGGACGACTCAATGTTAAAAGTTGAATTAATAAAAATATTAAAAACCAAAAAGAGAGCAAAACGCTATGTAATCAATGAAATGGCAGCAGAATATGGCCATACTGTTCTTCGGATTCCTCCATACCACTGCCAGTACAACGCAATAGAACTTATATGGGCACAAGTAAAAGGGCATGCTGCGAGATGCAATACAAGCCCCCCATTCACAGCGAATAAAATGTTGCAATTGCTAAAAAATGCTTGCACCCACGTAACGGCCGAGAACTGGGCAAGTGTGGTGGAAAGAACTAAAAGAGTAATATTCTCTGATTGGGAACGTGATATTGCGTTTGATAATATATTATCTACACAAGAGCTAATAATAACTGCTACTGAAGACTCCTCATCGGAGGAGTCTAGTGTTGATTATCATTCCGACGACTCGTGCTAATAAAATAAATTAAAATATCCTGATTGTTTTATTTGTATTCATGTATTAACTAAGAAGAAAGTAAAACTTTATATAATGTTATTAAATGTCTTTTAATACTCGTAACATCGATTTCTACCGATTATTTTTAATCTGTGGCATAATCGTAGAAACCATTATGTGTGACATCACTAAGTGGGCGGTACCCATCCATAAAGTACAAATATTATTTGTATGATATTTGTACGTAAGCAATACAAAACTTAATGAGCGTGAGCTGTCAAAAGACTGATAATATGATGGACGCAGTATAGTACATCATTTTGATAAATCTCGTAGGGTTTAGCCTGCGTTTGCAATGTAAGCGGAAAAAAATGTAATTATTTACAGAAACCTCAAAAATTACAGTATTTCTCTACTCCATATTGAATGTTATTAGACATGTAAACCTTCCTCTAAAATCACTCTATCTATTAAAAAAAAACCGCATCAAAATCTGTTGCATAGTTTTAAAGATTGAAGCATACATAGGGATATACGGACATAGGGACAGACAGAGAATGCGACTTTGTTTAATACTATGTAGTGATATTATTTATTTTTACAATTGATTAGACAAAGTCTTTACATACAACATTCATAGCTTTCTTATCATTAGACAATATAAACTTGAAAGAAGGACAAATAGTTGCGCCTCCGGTTGCTGCTAAATTCGAAGTGCTTATAGGTCTAAGCGCGGCCTCCTCGCGGGATTTTAAATCTGCAATATCTCCGAAAATGTTCACTTAAATTACATGCTGTAAACGGCAATATTGATCTATATTAAATCAACAATTTATTTAAGGTACTCAATTGGATAAGGATTAATGCTGTATTGTATAAAAATTGCTTTGAACATAAGGCATCATTTTTCGTAAAAAGTAAATAAAAAAAACTGCTATTGTGGGTTATCCATAAGAGATAGATATATACCATCGCGGACTTTTCCGTAGACCTTTTTAAGGTGTACAAATACTTAGTACATCATTTTGATAAATCTCGTAGGGTTTAGCCTGCGTTTGCAATGTAAGCGGAAAAAAATGTAATTATTTACAGAAACCTCAATAATTACATTATTTCTCTACTTCGTATTGAATGTTATTATACGTACAAACCTTCCTCTGGAATCACTCTATCTATGAAAAAAAACCGCATCAAAATCGGTTGCGTAGTTTTAAAGTTTTATGCGTACATACGGAAATATGGACTTTGTTTTATAATATGTAGTGATACAAGATTAACTCATTTAAATATTAAAGATATCTACACATCCTTTCTGCGCATAGTCCAGGCAAGCTCCAACGTTCTAAGGGCATTTGCTGACAGGATCGATTGTCCGCATTTGAATCATTGCGCAATAGTACATATGCTGGCAAATCGGTCCTGTCTGTAGGGTTATATCATCTTCCTGCCCTTATCCCACTCTTACTGGGGTCGGCACAACATGTTATAAACATACTGTCACATGATTTGGCTGCGTTTTTACGACCGACCGCCTGCCTGCCTGCCTGACGTCAACTTACCTCAGACGTATTTAACGATCGATAAGAAAGAGGGTGGTCTATTCTACTCAGCCGGATACCACACGGCGGCTTAGTCGCCTTTTACGACCCCTCGGTAAGAAACGAGGGTGGTACAATTCTATTCAGCCGGATACCACACGGCGTAGGATTAATTAGATTATATTCTTTTTTATATAATGTAATGTTATGTTTTCATGGCCACTTAGTTGGCTGAAATAAAAATTAAATAAATAAATAAAATATTCATAATATGCATATACATATATGAACTTAAATGAGAAATGTAAAATATTTTGTCATCTGTATTTATTTGTTGAAATTATACAATACACAGTAGTGCATTTAATTAAAAAGTTTCATTTGTCTTCCTTAACAACATGCTTATTGCGTTCAGCCACAAATGGTACTGCGCCAGGTTTGCTATGTGCGCGTCTGTTTGCTTCCTTGCGTTTGTTCTTATTTCTGATGGTTTTAATTTCCTGTTGGGCGTTCTTTATATGCTTAGGAACATGCCTGTGACGTGCGATCCTTTTGATTTGTGGATGCCCACTAAACTTTTCTTTCAAAGCCTCCGCATAATTGAGTGCTGTTCGTTCACGAGGCTTTATCTAGAAGGAAACAATTGTTATTATGATGGAATAATCATATCTTTATTTGAACACATCTTTTAATATCTATGATTCAACTGGGAAAATGAAAAAGTTGTTATAACCAAACTGTGAGACTGTGTGCCTCTGTCCGGGGGGGTTATGATTAAATGGGGGTTATAATGCAAACCCCAAGCTGGCACCAATAAATTTTTCTGTTAAATTATGATATATGCAACTTATCACACGTTTTTCAGTCGAAACTATCATGAAGAAACCGTATCTCTAGAAAATTATTTTCAATTTTCAATGGCGGGTTGAAACTCCAATCCTCTCCATATAAGGAAAGAGGAGGCCTATGCCATATATGAATAGTAGGCAGTATAATAGTAATGGGATAGTAACTTCACTAGGGAAATGGATTTCTCATGCAAAAAATTATTCAGAGCTAAGTTTAAGTGGTATTTACACTGTAGTAAGAATTCCTTTTAATGTGGTGTTAATTACAATATAAGTCAAAAGACTTAAAATACTTTTGTATTATGGATCTCCGCAAAGTAACGCCTAATTCTATAAATTATTTACAATATAAGTATGAAGTATTCCACCTTCAGCATAATTACTACCAAGTAAGATAATTTTGAGCTATCAATGTCAACCTCATTGGGTCATTTATTTTGAATGAAAATTTTGAATAATTTTGAAAACTTCCCCACTAACATATCCTTTGTACAAAACAGATTGTTGTTTTTCACAAGTAATTCTATTGAATAAATTTTTAGAATTGGTTTTACATTCCAACACATTACATTCAAAAGTAATATTTTTTTTTTTATATAACTTTATAATATTTATTATTAAAGTAATAATAAAGCAAAATAATTTTATTATTGATTTTGTTAAATAATTATATTATTTCTTTTGTTCAATTCTATTGAGTTTGAAATCAATCACCCAAATCTTCTATATGGCATGAGTATTTGCTATAACAGTATAGTAGTAGTGTGTATTCCATATGCAGTTATCAATACCATTCTTAAATTTAAAGAAGGAAACTAGGAAAATTATAACTTACAACACCAAGTTTTTCAGAAGCTCTAGCTTTCCACATTCTTATATTCATTTCATCAGATCCAGTTAAAATATATTTATTATCTAAAGACCACTTAACACAAGTAAGTCTTTGCATTCTTTTTGTATGATACACATCTCGTGAATGACCTTTCAGACTTTCAAATATTCTGACAGTTTTGTCATAACTTCCCGCCACAAACTCTCTACCAGTTGGTGAGTAGTCCACATCAATGACAGCAGATGTATGATCCATATGCACATTAACAGGATGTTTTAATTTTCTTACATCAAAGGTATATAGACTGAAATGAATAAAATATATGTTAGAGATTCGATGCTTAAGATAAACATTTTAGGAACCAATAGCTTTCATATATTAAAGCTATTGAGATTTTCATATTTTTTATTAATTAAAATTTGTGATTCGGCTAAACAAGTTCAGAATTATATCTACTATAAAGTTTAGGACATTTATATTTTATAAAAGATACATATTAATAATTTTATTACTGACTTGTAGTCTTCATTAGCCACTGTAAATATGAAGGCTTCCATTGGGTTCCATGAGAGTGCATTTGATCTTAATTCCATTACAACTTTTCTGAGAGGACCAGATTCCCTAAAGTCATACAGTATGACACTTCTGTCACTTGCACATGAAGCCAGTAAATTAGTTTCTACCTGTAATATTTCAGACTTAATCTCATTTCTTTAAATTATTGTGTTTTTGTATTTATCACATTTAAACTTATTCTACAAAGTAAGATAGCCACAAGGCTCTGACCCTTCAATAAAGACCAAACTCTTATTAAATCAGAGTATGGTATAATCAGAGCTTGCGATTATACCAAGTTCTCTGATATCCCATATAATAACCAGATTTAACATGGAGTGATTTTCCATAACATATGCCAGAGAAATAAGATAAAACTAATTCCATTTTTTAAAGTCCTTCATCTTTTGACATGTAAGTGGCGAAATAGTTTTGAGATAGATGTTACAATATTTACCTGTGCATCAAATTACAGGGTTGTATCACCAGTATCAATGCTTAACAATACAATAACTACATATTTGGTATTTACAAAAATAGCTTTACTGATGTTATACAAAAGACTATTATTAGCCTTTTAAAAAACACAAACAAATTATAAAATTTCCAAAAAAAGTTAATATTGTTTACGATTTTAAATACAGTGTGTATCTATTTATGATGTATGTACCTATATATATTTACAAATATTGATGTATGTTTTGGTGTAAAATTATTTAAAAGTGTATTATTGTGTAATTATTTGAATGTATGTATGTTTATCAATAAATAGTTTATGCGCTGTCCTTCGTACTCCGTCTTCTATCTATCTCTTAAGTAAGGTTGCCTGTAAGAGATTACTATTAGTAATAAGGCCGCCTTTGCACTATTCATAAGTATCATTAAGTTTTTCTGTATTTGTTTTACTTAGTTGGTGCAATAAAGTATTTTTATTATTATTTTATTAGTTATTGTTCTTAATATAATAAAATAAAAGGTGGATTCAATACCTGATTAAAAGCAACATGATGTAGACTATCTACTCCCCATTTAAATATTTTTATTGGTTCACTCCTTGTATTCTCCCACAACTGACATTGTTCACCACATGTAGCAAATATAGGTCGAGTCCTATGGTGTGTGATACCTGATAAAACTGACATACTCAGCAATGTGTTAATAGGATCTTCATCATCCTCACTACAAATCTCTGATTTCCAAGTTTTAATAGTTTTGTCATCTCCAACACTTGTAAAATGTTGGCCATTTGTTGTAAAACAAATAGAACGCACCCAACCTTCGTGAGCTATAAAATGTCTAACGCATTTTCGACTAGCCAAATCCCACAGTCGTATTTCACCATCAAAAGCTCCACTGGCCAATACCGCTAGTCTACTTGGATGTTTGGCTAAACTCGAAACACCATCTGAATGCCCATCCAAACTTGCGATAAAAGGTTTTGCAAATACTCTATCTAACTTAACAGCATTCAATGCTCTTACGTACTCGCGGGGACCCTCTAAAGGATGAAGACTTGGATCGTAATTTCTAGGTACTGAAAAGGTTAATAAATACTCGTTAAAATCATAATATAGAGATATAATATTAACACATAAATATATAAAATTCATAATCTTACGTTTATGAATATCCTTTTTAGTAGCTCGTAAGTAATCTTCTGGGTTCCTACTTATAACTTTAATTTTAACGTTCATTGTGGAGTATTTAAATTTAATTCACTTAAAACATACAAGAATCAGCGAGAAAAGGAGTGTGTACAGCTTAATGGTTAATACTTGTATCTTCATTTATGTGTTTCGATTAAAGCTGTTTAATATTAAAAAAAGATCTTGGCTACATACATATGTATGTAAATATTCTATTAATTTTTAAAAATTTTATACATAACCAAAATGTCACAGACACAGAGTAAACTATCCTATATAGTGTATTATCTATGGAGTAAACACTAAACTTACACGTGTTCTTATATTATAGTGTATTATCTATGTTATAGCGTATTATCTATTGTATTCACAACACAGTGCGTTTTTAATATTAATAGTTACTACTTACTAGCGACCTGCCCCTGCTTCGCACGGGTATAAAATATATAGCCCATGTCACTCAGTGAAAAAAATTTATTAAAATCGATCCAGTAGTTTTGATTTATTCCCGGGGCCCGCAAGTGTTAAATTTGGACAAAAATAATTCCCCTCTCCCTATACCAAGAAGATTTCCTGCTATCGTTGGAATATTTAAATTCATATACAATATATTTACTTATTAATTTTTATATTTTTCCCTATGAATTTTATTTTTACAATTAATTACAGAATCACTACATATTATAAAACAAAGTCGCATTCATTTCTTGTACGCATAAAACTTTAAAACTACGCAACAGATTTTGATGCGGTTTTTTTTAATAGATAGTGATTCAAGAGGAAGGTTTGTACGTATAATATCATTCAATACGGAGTAGAGAAATACTGTAATTTTTGAGGTTTCTGTAAATAACTACATTTTTTTTCCGCTTACATTGCAAACGCAGGCTAAACCCTACGAGATTTATCAAAATGATGTACTAAGTATTTGTACGCCTTGAAAAGGTCTACAGAAAAGTCCGCGATGATATATGTCTATCTCTTATGGATAACCCACAAAAGCATTTTTTGTCATATACTTTTTACGAAAAATAATGCCTTATGTTCAAAGCAATTTTTATACAATACAGCATTAATCCTTATCCAATTAAGTACCTTAAATAAATTGTTACCTTAAATAAATAAAGAGATGAGCTTATATAGCAATTTACATGTCAGAAAGAGAGACGAATAACTCGTTCCGAGTTAGGTGAAAGAGATGAGCTTATATAGCAATTTACATGTCAGAAAGAGAGACGAATAACTCTTTCAGAGTTAGAGTGAAAGAGATGAGCTTATATAGCAATTTACATGTCAGAAAGAGAGACGAATAACTCTATTGCATATTTGTATTAAAAATGTAAACTACGGATTGTCGGAACGACAACACGCGCCGGCGTTCAGCTTTTTTGTGCTTTATGTCAAAGACATAAAATGCTTAATTGGATGCAAATGTACCAAAAAAAATCACTAATTCGCGAACGATTATTTGTTTATTTACATTCCATTCAAAGTGGGAAGAAGTCATCCTTACCTGAATTACAGAAGTCGCCGTCGGAGGATTCAAGAAAACCCAGATTACTAAAACTAATTTATATTTGTATAAAAACTACAAACTAATTACAAATTAAAAGGCATCTTTCCTAGCACAATGCTAAGGAAAGAATATTTTAAACTAATTTATTTTATATAAAAACTACATTCTAACTATAAACTAAAAGTGTCTATCCTAGCTCGATGCTAAGGACAGAATGATTAAATTAAATAGCTATTCCTAAGGGCTGGCGGCAACATATCCGATTACAATGATTTGCCGCCCGGTGACGGCGTCCTATGGTCCAGTTACGCCGACGATGTAAATATCCGCATGGACCCATTATTTATTATAGCAACTATAGAGCACCATTGTTACTTCTATAACACCTCCACCCTCAGTTGGGCAATTATTTTTGAAGCTTCAGATGAGAAAATATTGCTGGTATAGTTAGGAGAAGCTGTTCCTGGCCTCTGATTCTGACTACCTTCATCTGCAATGGTTCTGTCTTAATTTGCTCTTTATGCGCCAAATATCGTCGTCGCGATGAATATACTGAGTGCAAGTGCACATAATAAGATGTATAGTTGATTGTCGTATGGCAGATGAACTCCTTTGGGGTATTCTTAAGGTTCAACTTCGGCTGAGATATAAGCTTATGATTATGATGACGTAATTTTCTGAGATCAATGGTTTGAAGATTCAGTTCAAATGATTTCTTCTCAACGGTATCCTTACAGTATGTACTATGGTGATATTTGGAAATGACATCACAGTGTTTCTCGTTGAGTATTTCCAGTGCAATTTTTGACAAGGTTACTGTAGTCATCTTGCAGGCCTTCCCTTTGGATTGATTTACGATGAGAGTTCTTGTACAGTCTGGTAGCTTTCGAAGTTGGTGGTGAAGTTTCTCGATGCAGATGTATCGAACTTCGGGCATTCAGCCTCAATGTACACATATCCTTCTCCATATGTTACCAGGGAAGGTTTAGCAGGGAAGGATTAGGACTTGATTAAATTTATTTGGGGCTATTGATAATTTATAAAAGTCAAATTTTCTTTTGCTAAATATAGGAAGCTTAAGTATAATACTACTTTATACTATAATTCTATTTTAAATATATACTATTTTTTTTTAAGATTTAAAAAAAGTAATTTTAAGTTTTGTCCCGTGGACTCATAGTCTATTTTTAGCAACTGGTGCACGTTTGCGGGATGTATAATTATATATTAGTAAGTTTGCTAATACTTTATTTTAGTGTACCTAGCAGCTATCTTTTTATGGCTAGGTAACGGGTTTTTAATATAAACTTGCTGATTGGGCATATAATCGATTACCGATTCCCGGTTCTTATTGCGAATTTCCATTAGTATTTCACGATCTATGAGAGTAAATTCGTTTATCTCGTTATAAACTAATTTCATCTGTTCTCGATGATTTTGCGTGTACTGTTGTAATTAATGTTTAGTCAGGTCAACATCGAAGGGATCTCGCGAATCGAAGTGTCCCGTTATAATGTCAAACGGCCTACACTTAGTGAAACTGTGAACTGAACTATTATAGACTAAGATACCGTAAGGGACGAGGTTATTAACAGTTTCAATTTCATTACGTAATTTTAAAATACATATATGCTCCAACAATGTGGAGTGAAATCTTTCTACCATACCATTATTATTCGGTGAGTTCGGCAAGATCTTATGATGCTGTATTTTGTGTAAATTAGTAAATTCATTAAATAGCTGATTAGTAAATTGTGTACAGTTGTCTGAAACTATAGTAAGAGGCAGACCGTGATGAGTAGAAAATTTTAAAAGTGCTTGTATAACGCTAATAGCTGTGCTATCTTTAAGGTGATACGCCTGTGTGTATTTAGAAAACGATGAATGTTAGATATTTTTTCGTTTTGAATTGAGAATAATCCTAAATGTAATATTTCGAATGGCTTTGTAATAGGAGGAACTATGTTAAATTTCGTTTAATAGGATTACGGTCATATTTAGCGTGCCCTGTGATTTTATTTAAGATCCCGTTAATGAGGCAAAGCTTCGATAGTACATTATCAGGATTTAGACTATCATAATCATTCACGATTTGATCACACAGATGTCTAAATCTGGGTAATATATGTGGGTTGCCGTCAAACTCTGGCACTAAACGTAAAGTTTAAAAATCACATTTACGTCCGTCATTTTATCGTAATTATCTAAAGAACGTTTAAAACTACTAGAATTACTAACCTAATTTAAACTAATGTCTCTATTATTGTCCAACTGAAGGCTCCGGGCGATTTTAGCACGCGAAACCCCACAGAGGTACTTTGCTTAGGATAAAAAATTTTGGTAGCTTATAGGTAAGGACTAAGGATAAAAGGCAATACACAGAAAAGATTTTTGTGTACTTACTGGGCAAGAATCTGGTACTCGGGAATATCGATTTTCGGATTTTCCTCCGCTCCAAACTTCTGGTTCTTTTAATGCTCCGTCGCTCGTGGTAGAAATTTGAAAATTTAGGTCTTCAATTTTGGAATTCCTAACCAAAATCTACCCCAAAACGGCTTAAAGCATCCTTTACCGACTGCGCCAATTACAGACGTTAGCGTCGGAAGGATTCAAGAAAACCCAGATTACTAAAACTAATTTATATTTGTATAAAAACTACAAACTAATTACAAATTAAAAGGCATCTTTCCTAGCACAATGCTAAGGAAAGAATATTTTAAACTAATTTATTTTATATAAAAACTACATTCTAACTATAAACTAAAAGTGTCTATCCTAGCTCGATGCTAAGGACAGAATGATTAAATTAAATAGCTATTCCTAAGGGCTGGCGGCAACATATCCGATTACAATGATTTGCCGCCCGGTGACGGCGTCCTATGGTCCAGTTACGCCGACGATGTAAATATCCGCATGGACCCATTATTTATTATAGCAACTATAGAGCACCATTGTTACTTCTATAACACCTGTACATATCAGAAAAGCGTAACTCTGAACGAGCCGTAACTCATCACGAAAATTGACTCTTAAAATTAAAGATATAGAGATATAATTAAAACACACGCGAGCTAGAGAGTGATTATATCTTCTGGAGAGTTATATATCTTTCTTGTCTTTAGCTCGCGAGCTACTCAACTCTAGTTCATTCATTCATGATTTTGTAATTCTACGTGTAAGACGCGGCTAATTGAAACCATACCATGTAAGTTCAAAATATTTTTTTACAAATCGAAGAGAAAGAAGGTTCTGAATGAATATTAAAATAATAAAATAAATTAGGATAAACATATAAATTCATTATTAATTAATTAAGCGCTGATAAAGCTAACACTTTACATATAAAAAGTATAGCTGCTTGTATTAGCTTGTATAAGAATAAATAGTACGTCGGATAAATAATGTCTGAACGTGTGCCGTGTTAGAATAGAATAAATAGGTTTCACCCCTTTTTATAAGTGGCTTTCATATAATAATAATGCATAAGTAATATATTATTTATAATTATTAGTGGAAAAAAGTAAAGGTCTTTGGGTAAAATTTTTATTTGTTCTGTATGACTGCAATTATAATTAATTAAATTGTTATTTTTTTTGTAGTTGTATCTTTACTTACATATTTCGAATAATAATCATATTTTTATGTCTTGAGTAGCACCAGTAACTTGTGCAATATTTTGCTTAAATTTTTTTTTTCAATGAAAAAATACGATAGAAAGGAAAGTAGGTAGGAAAAAACTTTTTTTTTATATACTATTCTCTACAAGCTGCTTATATTTATATTTAATTAGTATTTAATATTGAACCACAAATGACAACTAAAAATATTTTATTGTTTTCAAATTTCAATGTTTCTAGGTGATAATTCTAGTTATGTGTAAAACATAAATGTATGGTATTATAAAATACTTTCAAATGTTTGATTGTATATACAGTGTGTAACACACATCTGTAGACATACCTATTTCTAGTAAAAGGCAAATAAAAGTGAAGTTTATTTATGACTAGCTGCCTGCCCCTGCTTTGCACAGGTATAAAATATAGATATCCCATGTAACTCAGTGAAAAAAAATGATTAAAATCGATTCAGTAGTTTTGATTTATTTATTACTGGATTAATGCTGTATTGTATTAAAATTGATTCAAACATAAGGCATTATTTTTTGTAAAAAGTAAATGACAAAAAATGCTATTGTGGGTTATCCATAACAGATAGACAAATACCATTGCAGACTTTTCTGTAGACCTTTTCAAGGTGTACAAATACTTAGTACATTATTTGCGACATTTAATGCGACATTGTTTTATACTATGTAGTGATAATGACAGATTGGAATTATGTGAATCTCAAAGTTTATAGATAAAACTGAACTTAAGTTTAAAAACAAACCTATACTAAGTCTCTACTCTCTCTAACTTTACATTAAGTGGAATTTAAAAATTTGTAAGGAAGATGTAATCTATACTTATAATAAATCTGTAGAGAGGTCAATTCTGTAACTGGAATATATCTATACTTATAATAAATCTGTAGAGAGGTCAATTCTGTAACTGGAATATATTTCCAAAATAACTATCAGGGGGTGATTAGGGATCGATACTGATGCCAAAAATGCAATCAGTAAAAATTTTGTCTGTCTGTCTGTCTGTCTGTCTGTCTGTCTGTATAACCGTTATAGAAACAAAAACTACTCGACGGATTTTAACGAAACTCGGTACAATTTTTTTTCATACTCCTGGGCTGGTCATAGTATACTTTTCATCACGCTGCAATCAATAGGAGCAGAGCAGTGAAGGGAAATGTCGGGAAAACGGGAGAAGTTACTCCATTTTTTAAGCTTGCGTCGCGTGTGCAACCTTGATGGTTAAAGCTACACAGAAATCATGTATGACGGAAATGTTCTCCTGAAAATTATATAAAAACTATCCCACGACAGCATATGTCTATCTTTTATTGTTGACTCACAATAACACGTGTAACTCCCGATAGCTTAGCAGTTCGAAGCTTTCTGGTTATATTTGTCTACTCCTACATTTATATTACTCTCAGTCATCCCTAAATAAAAAAGTGAATAGTATTAACCATTGTATAAAAAAAGAATCATTGAAATCGGTATAGAAACACCAAAGTTATACATGAAGTACGCTAATAATAAGCCATCGCGCGTGAATACTGAATCATGCTATAAGGATTATCACTACATAGTATAAAACAAAGTCACATTCTTTGTTTGTCCCTATATCCCTATGACTGCTTAAATCTTTAAAACTACGCAACAGATTTTGATGCGGTTTTTTTTAATAGATAGAGTGATTCAAGATGAATGTATAATAACATTCAATACGGAGTAGAGAAATACTGTAATTTTTGAGGTTTCTAATGTGATGTCGTAAATAATTACTTTTTTTCCCGCTTACATTGCAAACGCAGGCTAAACCTTAAGTACTAAGTAAAGTCCGCGATGGTATATGTCTAGGGCTTCGCCCTATTGCACTTCGAATTTAGCAGCGATCGGACGCGCAACTAAATGTCGCTCTTTTAAGAGTAACCTCTAAAGAAAACATGTTTTGTATTGTCTAATGATAACAAAGCTATGAATGTTGTATATAAAGACATTCTGTTATTAATTTTAAACATAAAATATATAGGGAAAAATGTAAAATGTAAATATGTAGCATAAGAATTTAGACATTCTAAAGATAGCAGGAAATCTTCTTGGTATAGGGAGAGGGAATTGTTTTTCTCCAAATTTAATGCTTGCGGGCCACAGGCAGTAATGAATAAATCAAAACTACTGGATCGATTTTAATCATTTTTTTCACTGAGTGATATAGGCTATATATTTTATACCCGTGCGAAGCAGGGTAGGCCGCTAGTTTAAAATAAAATAGATGTCAAATAAATTTTTTACTTATGCCAAGTACAACAGTTATTGACATTTATTTATTTCATTATCAGAATTGAGTTTTCCAAGAATTCACTTTCGCCTCTACTTGCAAAGACAAGCAAAATTGTTTTTATACATCGTCAACAAATAATGGCTCACATTGTATTATATTTGATACTGTACATAAATTGATGACCAGTTATTTAAGTCCGAAAGCTGCAGTCGAAAGTTTCGTATTTCATTGCCACAGGCCGCATGTATGCTGATGTTTTGTTTTGTGACATAAACTTTTAATGGCACAACGATTAAAATGTTTAATGAGTCATGTATTTATTTTTGATTTTTGCTTAAAAGAAAGCAAGAGCGAGAGAGAGGTATATGGGTAATCACTACATAATATAAAACAAATTCACATTCTTTGTATGTCAATATATATGTATGCTTATATCTTTAAAACTCCGCAACAGATTTTGATGCGGTTTTTTTTAATATATAGAGTGATTCAAGAGGAAGGTTTATATGTATAATAACATTCAATATGGAGTAGAGAAATACTGTAATTTTTTAAGGTTTCTAATGTGATGTCGTAAGTAATTACATTTTTTTCCGCTTACATTGCAAACGCAGGCTAAACCCAACGAGATTTATCAAAATGATGTACAGAGTATTTGTACACGTTGAAAAGGTCTACAGAAAAGTCCGCGATGGTGTATGTCTATCTCTTATGGATAACCCACAATAGAATTTTTTGTCATTTACTTTTTACGAAAAATAATGCCTTATGTTCAAAGCAATTTTAATACAATACAGCATTAATCCTTATCCAATTAAGTCCCTTAAATAAATTGTTGATTTAATATAGATCAATATGGCCGTTTACAGCATGTAATTTAAGTGAACATTTTCGGAGATATTACAGATTTAAAATGGCGTTAGGGGGCCGCGCTTCACCCTAAAGCACCCATCCAAGTGAGGTCGCCACAGCATGTTATAAACATGATTTGGCTGCGTTTTTACGACCGGCCGCCTGCCTGAAGTCAACTTACCGTAGTCGTATTTTAGGACACCTCGGTAAGAAATGAGGTTGGTCTATTCTACTCAGACGGATACTACACGGCGGATCAACTTACCTTAGTCGCCTTTTACGACACCTCGGTAAGAGATGAGGGTGATCTATTCTACGGCTTAACTTGAAACAACACAAGCGCGCGTGTGTGTGTGTGTGTGTGCGTGTGCGTGCGTGTGTGTGCAAAATAGGCACGTATTTCCCGTAGTGTCGCAAAAATTAATGTTTCTTATTGTTGAAAAGTGTTACCACATGAAATTCACACTTAATAAAAATAAAATAAAGTCTACATATTATTTAAATGACAGAAAGTTGTCTGAAGTCGATAATTTTCTCGATTTAGGAGTTATAATCGATGGGAGATTGAGTTTCAATTCTCATGTTGACCAAATATTAAATTCAGCCAATAAGGCGCTAGGTTTTGTGCTGAGGTGTTCTGAACAATTCAAGCGAAGTTCTACTTTAATAAGACTATTCGATTGTTTCGTACGCAGTAGGTTGGAATATTGTTGCACAGTCTGGGCACCTTATACTCAAATTGCTATCAAAAGACTTGAAAAGGTGCAGGAACGTTTTCTTCGCCACCTTGCTTATAAATACAACATTAAAGTAAAAGGTTATGAAAAGAGGCTCAATTTTTTCAAGAGAAATAGTCTTGAAGAAAGAAGGAAGATTGTTGCAATGATGTTTCTGTTTAAACTTTTTAATAATAATACTATAGATTTTCCAGAGCTTTTGTCCAAATTCTGTATTAATACACCACGTAGTAATAATCCCCGACGTCCCTGTAAGTTGTTCTACCATAGTTTTAAAAGAACTAACCTAGGTAAATACTCACCCGTGCCACGAATGTCAACATTCTACAATATTTTGGCTGAAAAAAAGTGCGATCTAGACATTTTCCATGATAATTATCTAGAATTTAAACGCAAAGTCACGGAACTTGTTTCAGCAGAGTAGGAGAAATTATAAAAAAAAAAAAAGAAATTAATAAAATTATTATAATTATTTTTAAAGATTCAAATGTATATTATTATAAAACTATTGTTAAGTATTACTTTATGACTTCTTCTTTATGATATTGAGATTGACATTATATATGACATATTATTGACATAATTATTGAACTCGAATTAATACGAATGACGTGATAACTTTTAATTAATGGAGCATTTACAATGAGATTTGACTAATATAATTTAAGGAATTAAAATGTATCTATTGTTAATTGTCCAATAAATAAATAAAAATAGTAATATAATTTTAGTACGAAACCATATAATATTTGTACTTAACAATATGTGACGCACATCGAAAATAAATAAGATATTGATTGCTTAGCTGCGATTCAACAGACATAGCACAATTATATTTGTACTTGAGTATTCGGATATACATATAATAACACTAGCGGCCTGCCCCTGCTTCGCACGGGTATAAAATATATAGCCCATGTCACTCAGTGAAAAAATATTATTAAAATCGATCCAGTAGTTTTGATTTATTCATTACTGCCCGTGGCCCGCAAGAGTTAAATTTGGAGAAAAACAATTTCCCTCTCCCTATTCCAAGAAGATTTCCTGCTATCTTTGAATATCTAAATTGATATAGTACATATTTGCGTATTTATTTTAACATGTTTACCTATGTATTTTATTTTTACAATTAATTACAGAATGTCTTTATACAAACTCTTGAAAGAGCGACATCGCTGCTAAAGTCGAAGTGTTATAGGGCGAAGCGCGGCGTCCTCACGGCATTTTAAATCTGTAATATCTCCGAAAATGTTCACTTAAATTACATGCTGTAAACGGCCATATTGATCTATATTAAATCAACTATTTACTTAAGGTACTTAATTGGATAAGGATTAATGCTGTATTGTATAAAAAATTGCTTCAAAAATAAGGCATTATTTTTCGTAAAAAGTAAATGACAAAAAATCTTATAGTGGGTTATCCATAAGAGATAGACATATACCATCACGGACTTTTCT
The DNA here is from genome assembly GCA_029227775.1 of Morpho helenor. Lineage (NCBI taxonomy): Eukaryota > Metazoa > Arthropoda > Insecta > Lepidoptera > Nymphalidae > Morpho > Morpho helenor. The sequence continues at coordinate 10,097,688 of JARGCU010000010.1, read as the reverse complement.
GTAGACCTTTTCAAGGTGTACAAATACTTAGTACATTATTTTGATAAATCTCGTAGGGTTTAGCCTGCTTTTGCAATGTAAGCGGAAAAAAATGTAATTATTTACAGAAACCTCAAAAATTACATACATAGGGAAATATGGACTTTGTTTTATAATATGTAGTGATTCCCCGATTACTTTTGCACTTACCCAAACATAGGTTTAAGTTACGTGTTAAGAATACGCTTGTACGAATGTACTTAACAATATGTGACGCACATCGAAAATAAATAAGATATTGATTGCTTAGCTGCAATTCAACAGACATAGCACAATCATATTTGTACTTGAGTATTCGGATATATAATGACATTCCGCGATTACTTTTGCACTTGCCCAAACATAGGTTTAAGTTACGTGTTAAGAATACGCTATTACGTGTAGTATTTTACGGAGTTGAAGTTTATATAACATAATAGGTTTGGATCTAAAAATTCTTCCAGCTTCAAGATTGCAGCTTCGTTATGTTGATAAAAAAATGTTTAAAAATTGCTAGTTCTTTTCAGTAAGAGCAACATTCCGAACCAGAGGGTCGAATTATTAAAATCGAAATAGGTTGTAAAAGTTTATTCGAATAAAGATGGTTTTTATTTGATTCGATGTTTACTTTTGTTTGTTTTTGTTATTAAAGAATTGAGCTTTTGAAATTACCCATGTTTTGATAAAGCATTTTTTTAATTTTTTTTTATTCTAAATATAATTCAAAAGCTAACGCCGTGTGGTATCCGGCTGAATAGAATAGTATCACCCTCATTTCTTACCGAGGTGTCGTAAAAGGCGACTAAGGTAAGTCGACCAGAAATATGGTATCCGGCTGAGTATAATAGACCACCCTCATTTTTTACCGAGGTGTCGTAAAAGGCGACTAAGGTAAGATGACCCACCGTGTGGTATCCAGTTGAGTAAAATAGATCACCCTCTTTCTTACTGTAGTGTCGTAAATTACGACTAAAGTAAGTTGACGCCAGGCAGGCGGCCGGTCGTAAAATGCGAAGCCAAATCATGTGACAACATGTTTGTAACATGTTGTGCCGATCCCACTTAGAGTGGGATAAGGGCAGGAGGATGATGATAATTCAAAAGCGAAATACTGATAAGGAATCAGTTCAGATTTCATAAATCCTTAAATTGATATTTTAAACATAAGTGCAATACAAATGTATGTCGTTCAAATTCAAATTCAAATTCAAAATATTCTTTATTCAAATAAACTTGTAAACAAGTGCTTTTGAATCGTCAACTCTACTGCTGGTTCGGAAAGCTGTTCCTACCGAGAAGAGCCAGCAAGAAACTCGGCGGTTGCTCTATTTAAAAAATACAATTCTTTATGCTACTTACATTTAATGTTTCTATCTTGTACAGGGTCGAACAATATTTATATCCACGCATTTTTATCGTCTAAATAATCCTCAACAGTATAGTAGGCTTTCTGTATCAGCCTCTCCTTAATAGTGTTTTTAAACTGCTGTAATGGCAAAGTTAAAATTGATTGTGGAATTTTATTATAGAATCTTATACCCAAACCCACAAACGACTTACGTACTTTTTGAAGGCGCAAAGCAGGGGCCGCAAGCTTATGTCGGTTCCTACTTTGTTTATTATATACATCGCCTATTGTTTTATAATTCTTTATATTATTATATACAAAAATTAAATTACTTAAAATATACTGTGAGGCAAATGTAAGAATACCTATTTCCTTAAACTTCTCTCGCAGGGAATCCCGCGGACTTAAATTGTATATGCCACGTACGGCTCTTTTTTGTAATACAAAGATTTTTTCATTATCCGCGCATTTACCCCATAGCAATATTCCATAGGACATAACACTATGGAAGTAAGCAAAATAAACAAGTTTTGCCGTTTCGACGTCAGTAAACTGTCTAATCTTTCGAACGGCATAGGCCGCTGAACTGAGTTTCCCTGCAACAGTTGTTATGTTTATGTTAAGGATTGCTTCTAACAAAGCAATGGCCTCTCCTGTAAACACAGAAGACTCGGGGGGACATTTAAATTTTAACACAATTTTATATTTGGGGATCCAGCAAGCTGCACCAACACAACTACTCAGAGATAGCTTTGATGCATCTGTATATATCAGGAGAGAATTCTGGCAATTCTGATGAATATAATTTTGAAAATTGTGTGGTGTATCAGGAGAATTTTTGATAAAACCAAGATCTGTGATGATTGAAGGATTGAATATAAGTGCATCAAAAGGAGTACAAAAGAGAGGATTTGATAAATATTGTAACATAGGATTAGGGAGAAAGGAATATTTCAAGAAACTATCTAATATGATTGATAATGAATTTCGGGATATAGGAAAATGGGAGAGCAGATTTAATTTGGGCCATAGAGGATGGGAAGACAACTGTAACGATTTACTAATATATCGGTCACATAAATATTGGCGACGAAGGGATAAAGGAGGATCAACACATTCAACCTGCAAGGCGTTTGTTGGAGAAGATTTCATTGCACCCAGTATGATTCTGAGGCATTTATACTGAATTTTATTTAATTTTTCTGAAGCTAATTTGTTAAAAGGTTCCAAGACAAACAAACAATAATCCATATGGCTTCGAACTAAGGCATTATATAGTAATTTAAGGGAGTAGGGGTGGGCACCCCACCATACTCCTGCTATAGCTCAAAGGACGTTAATTCCTTTTTCACATTTTTTAATTATGTGATTAGTATGGGAAATTCCGTTCAATCTGTTATCGAGATAAACACCTAGAAATTTGGCCTTCTCTACAAGGTTGATGTATTGGTTTTCATAAGAAAACTGGAAATTAGGGATAGATCTTTTTTTAGTGAACACCACTACCTGACACTTAGGAATGGACAAGGATAAACCATGGTCAGACAGCCACTGGCCTAGGTAGTACAAAGCGGAGTTTATACGTTGAGATATATTCTCTATGCAGCTAGAACTATAATAAAGAACGATATCATCAGCATATTGCAAGATGTTACAGAAGCTTTTAACAGACAAATCGAGATCTTGGGTATAAATGCTGTATAGAAGAGGGCTTAGAACAGAGCCTTGAGGGAGACCTTTCCAGACAAGTCTGGGGGGAAGAGATGTTGAATGGTGTTTCACCACTATAGATCTACAAAACAGCAGATTACATATGAAATGCACAATCTTCGGCGGTATACTCAGCTTTTGCATTTTCTGCCTGAGCAACGGAAGAAGGACATTGTCGTATGCAGAAGCGATATCTAGGAAAACACGCACAAGGTACTCTCCTTTTGTAAAGGCTAATCGAATGTCTGTTGTTATTATGTTCAGGCTATCGGTTGAATTAGTATAATTAATATTAAACTCACATAAATTAATAATAGAAAAAGTTTCTTTAGCTATTTTGCCGCCACTTAAGATATCAATTATGCTAATTTATGTTAATTTTATGTATATTTCTGGCACGCTATTAAATTAATGTATATATATTGTGATTATGATAAATAGTGTTTCTTTTTGTTTAAATTATGTGTTAAATAAGTCCGCTATCTTTTTTATTGATACATTATATTGATTTATAGATTTTAAATATATTTATAGACATCTAATATATTAATATTTTGCATAAACTAGACATTCCATAAATATCTGTAACATTGACATACAACAAAATTAACAATTCTAAACATTATCGTTTGTTATCCCTTATGTTATTATGAATAATTTTTTTCTGATAATTGATTTATTATCTTTCATAGACTTTTGCTTGCTTTGTAGAGTTGTAATATTCTATAATTTATACTAAGTATAAATATTTAAGGACTTATAAAGTTTTTCATAACCATTAAACATATATTCATAAGTATATGGGGATAGACAGGTACGTGTATTGTAAAAGATTTTATTGTGAACATATTGTAAAAAAAAAAAAATTGTCTACCGAGAACTCCGAATTAAATTTATTATCTCGTGTATAATTATTAAAGTTAAATTATTATACACGAGAAAACAAGGTAAACTCTATGCATCTAGCATAGAGTTTACCTCACTTAAGATTTGTTTAATTTTTTTGAAATAATTGAGAAAACTGCTATAGAAGTAGGTAAGTTAATCTGTTGTTCCCGGACATTAACGCTATCAAGGTAACTTTGGTAGAATTTATCACTGAAGCTCTGCTTTTTTTAAAACCTAACTAACTGCATTCCGCAGTACTACCAGCGGAGAATAGGTTGTTAATAGGAATTACCCAAGAGTTGGATGGATATGTAGATTATATACGACAATGGAGTTTTTTTTTAATTTTCTGATAAACTTAATATATATATATTTGGGATTTGCGTAAATCAGTCACCAATTCGCGTATAAACCGCTACCGTTCGCATTACTTGGTTAGAATATTAAACAGAACCTAAGTCGATACCGTTAAATATGTTCTAGGTCACAGTAGAAATATAGCTATTCGCCACTAATGGATTGAATCAATTTAATAAATCGACTATTGTGTCCTAGATTAATATAAGAGACTTCGTGGGGATATGAAATTTTGTTTTTGTTCCACACATGTATTTGTCATTATCATATACTCTGAACACGAAATGACGTGGTAGGCGACGTATTGTTATCGCAGTATAAGAGTAAAATGTTTGTGAATATTTTAGGTTATCGAATTAGAAGCATCACTTAGAGCCTGTTCCACAAGTTACTGATAAAGTGTCGGATAGTTAACCGACAAATAAACTAATTAGCAGATAAATGTCTCTAAAAAGAGACTCTAAAAAGTAAAAAAAAAAAATTACGGCCATTTAAAATAGGTATTTGCTATACAGCAGATAAACAAAATAACAGCCACATGATCTACCTGTTAACTTATTAGGGACTTAAAGCGCTGAATAAGCCTATCAGAAACCTGAGAAACGCAAAATTCCGAGATATGTGTCAGATGTGTTCCGAATAAGCTAACTGGCAGTTTATTAGTAACTACGTAAACTACGAACTAAGTAAAAACCATATAAAGTTAGTAATTTTGTAAACGTAAAAGTGTTATTACACTGCCAAACGTAACAATGAACTAATGTGATTTTTGGTATAGAGATAGTTCTTTTTTTAATCTATTTTTTTCTTTTAACTCCGTACAAGATGCTACAGTTTACGTTTAAACCCGATATCAACAGATTAGTACAGCATTCTTACTTTTCGATGAAGGAAAAGGAAGAATGCTATTACAAATTACAATAACCATGACGTTGAGGCTGAACTTAGCCAAAAATTTAGATCCTTCAGCTTCATTCCGGATATACTCCAATAAAATGTGATAAATATCTTACGTCTTTTCACACTCTAAGCAATTAGACGTTGACGTTTTGCTTATTAAATAACCAAAACTGTTTAGCGGTATTTATCCATAACGGAGCCATTATAAGGTTAGAGAGTAACATAGGCCATTTTATTTCGCTACTGAATTTAGTTTAGTCAGCAATTATCATTTTTAGAATTAGGCGTTATTTTGCAAAGGTCCATAATACAAATGTAATGAAAATATTATTTTAAAATAAAAATATTATTACAAAGTGTTATTTCATTACTTCAGCAATAATCGTTGAATATTGGCAATACTTTTGTTTGTTTCAGAAAAGTTCCAATATGTTCCCCACAATGAAGATTTTATTTGTTGTATGTTTCATCGTATCTAATTCATGGACATTGACTAGAGGGGAACTGTTCACTGCCATTTCGGATGTAGAACCATTATTGGAGACGCACAAGAAGATTATAGATGATTTAGACGACTATATAAACAAAGAACAGAAAAGGCTATCAGTTTTGAAGAGGTATACTAAATCAGCATTCCTATAGAGAAAGTTTTGAGATTTGATACACTATGCTGGGGCAATTCGAATTTCCGAGTGTCCTCGTTTCCCTAGAAAATTCTTGAGATGTATGCATTTGAGAAACGACGGCTACACGGTTTTTTCCATATAACGCATGTTAAATAATAAGTATAAATTCTTATGTAAAATTAAATAAATACCTGCCCGGTGTTTGAATCTGTAAATCCTGTGGTCTTACTGTTTCAGCTTAAAGCTTCAACGGCAAAAAGTAGACCAAGATACAATTCTTAAGTTTCTAAATCATAATATTTGAACATAGTCGTCGTCAACTCATTGCAAATTTTTCAAGCGAAAGTAAACTATTTTTTTTTTACTATCTATTAAAATTCAGAACTTATCTTCATCGTGTGTATTTAATATTTGAAGGCTTAGTTTGTGTCAAATAACTTCTTCAAATGCTTCGTCAAGTCCTGCTAAAATATTTTAATTATTAATTATATGTAAATTTTGACCTTGCTTTTTAATATAAATACGAAGATGTTTAGTTAATGAATACGCTTCTTTTTTATGTAAAATTAATCTGTGCTAAAATACTTGTAGCGTGACCAATTAAATAATGTTATTAATTGTTCTAGACATCTAATTAAATACAAACAGGAGCACGAAAAGGCAATGGACGACATTCCTAACTATTTGGGGAATCCAATAAATGCGTTTACTCTAATAAAAAGACTGACAACAGATTTGGATTTGATAGAACATACTATTGAAGCGGGAACAGGTAAGTGATATATTGGATGATTTTTTGCTGTCCAAAAAAATGACTATAAAAATGTGTGTAATGGAGGTTTTTGTTATAATAAATAAATTAAATATTATACGAAAAAGAATAAACCAAATATCAAGGAAATTGTCAGATTTTTAAATAATAAAGTAAGTGAGACTATAATCTAGTATTGAGATAGCATATCTTACAGGGTGTACATCAAATCAGCTATAATAAATTCATACATTCTATAAGGCAAGTCACCATAACAAAAAAAACAATTTTTTTCTACATTATTTTTAATTCAAACAAGTTGTTCGTAGAGGATGATATATCCTGGATAGAAAAATATATATATATTTAACAAAGCAAGGTAAAAATACAATTATTTATTGCGATATATTCGATTTTTAATCTGAGAGTCCAACGATATTTTTTCCTGACTAAGAAATCAATGGTTATTTGTTAACTAAATGTAATTTCTTTTATAAGCACAGGTATCGGAAAAGCCAATATATTAGGTTTATTTTGCTTACAGTTAATTTGGCCTCCTAGAAACGTTAATTCTCTTGCTCTAAGGAAATGAAAACATTAGATTAAAAATAATAGCTACTAAATATGTAAATTATTTACCATACGCCGTGTGATATCCGGCTGTATAGAATAGTGCCACCCTCATTTCTTATCGAGGTGTCGTAATTGGCGACTAAGGTAAGTCGACCCGCAGTGTGGTATCCGGCTAGAGTATAATAGCCCACCCTCATTTCTTACCGAGGTGTCGTAAAAGGCGACTAAGGTAATTTGACCCACCGTGTGATATCCTTATTATACTCGTAAATACGAAAGTTTGTGAGTGTGGAGATGGAGAATCCGCAGAACCAATATCATTAAAATTAGGCGCAATTATTCCTTATACACAGGGGTAACATTTAGGCTACAGAACTGCTAATTCTACAGGAATAGGATGACATTGAAAAGCGCCATCTATTATCAACCTATCACACGAAAACAGTCCACCCAAACGAAGTTGTGGGTAAAACCTAGTATACAATAACTATAGTCGTAACAAAGTAAATAAAATAATTAATATACGATATTTTAAGAGCCTGTAAGAGATTAGGTACTATTAGTGATAAGGCCACCTTTGCACTTCTTTTTATTTTTTTTGTGCAATAAAGTATTTAATTATAATATTTTACTTCTCCTAATTACTTAAAAAAGTAGTCATATGTCATATTTATTATGGCCCAAGACTTTCACACCAGACTTTCGTCATTTTATAAAAGCTGAAACTTTGTCAGTGCATGCTCCCAACACAGGTAAGAACGATGGTAGATTATGGAATTTGGATCATAGTGGCTTTGGGAGATACGAGGTACTCAAGGTTGCAAAATTCCGAATTAATTTCGTCATAGTATAAGGCTTGATCTTTTGATATTACCTTTAGAATAATATTAAAAATCACGTCAGTCAATGCACACTAACATAATTACTAACATATTACTTAGATGAGAATAAGATGATGTTTCCTCTTTAGCCTGACATTTTCGATAGTTCCTACCCCAGCCAGACAAGCATGTAAATTAGCTATACGACCAAGCAAGAAGTATACAAACAGATAGATGCGAGCGAGATGGCGAGTTAGGTCATTACTTACTCCGCAGTTTTTTTTGTGCTGCGATATATGTACATACTTATTTATTTGCTCAGCTGAAATAATTTTATACGCTATTTTCAAGTATTGTTAATTTAATATTGTTTAAATACTTCGAGTGAATATTTGAGTGCTTAGTGCATGACAAACTTTTTTATATTTATTTAACTTACAATTATGTTAATTTTTAAGTTTAAGTAAACAAAGATTAAAGGAATAGTGTTGTTGCAATATTACCTCTTCAAACACCATTTGTGCACCATGTGATCAATTCTTTGCTTAGAAAATTTGAGATTTGTATTTGGATATATTTTTTACTGTATAGTAATTAGTACCAGGATGACAGAGCCTTGCTTGATAATTTTTTAAAAGATATAAAAAATGCAATTAAAAAAAAAGGTTGCGCCGGTTGTCATGTGGGAATCGATACCAGGTTTTAAACTTTTTTGGTTCACTCGATACCACACACTAACTATCACTGGCTATCATAGCTTTGCATTTGACAGCTCAAATATAATTTGTATTCAATTATGCATTTTAGCATTTTTTTAATGCCCGAAAACGAGTATAAAATAATGTCATTTTTTTAATGAAACCTAGCTAGATCGATTTCATTCATTTATGATATTTGTAGGATAGGATAGAATTAGTAGGATTAATAATAATATATTAATAATATTAGTTAGATTTATCTTTGGTGCTTGCTCTTATTTGCACATGGTGCTTACCGGATATATAGTGCGTTCGAAAATTAAATATATTGTATGATTCAATGATAAGATTTGAATAAGAATTTTGATATATCATATATCAATTTTGGAAAACTATAAATGTTCTTGTCACTAACAATAAATGTTAATTATTATCAAATAATTTATTGTAATTAATGAGGAATTTTATAACAAAGACAATGGTATACAAATCATTATAATTATAATCATTATATTTATAATTAACTAGCGGCCTGCCCCTGCTTCGCACGGGTATAAAATATATATCCCATGTCAGTCAGTGTAAAAAAAAATGTTTAAAATCGATCCAGAAGTTTTCATTTAATCATTACAGCCCGTGGCCCGCAAGTGTTAAATTTGGAGAAAAACAATTTCCTTTCCCTATACCAAGAAGATTTCCTGCTATATCTAATATCTAAATTCATATAGGTACTACATATTTTCATTTTTCCCCTATGTATTTTATTTTTAAAATTAATTACAGAATGTCCTTATATACTACATTCACAGCTTTCTTGTCATTAAACAAACTCTTGAAACAACGACATATAGCTGTTAAATGCAAAGTGCTATAGGTCGAAGCGCGGCCTCCTCGCGGGATTTTAAATCTGTAATATCTCCGAAAATGTTCACTTAAATTACATGCTGTAAACGGCAATATTGATCTATATTAAATCAACAATTTATTTAAGGTACTCAATTGGATAAGGATTAATGCTGTATTGTATAAAAATTGCTTTGAACATAAGGCATCATTTTTCGTAAAAAGTAAATGAAAAAAACTGCTATTGTGGGTTATCCATAAGAGATAGACATATACCATCGCGGACTTTTCTGTAGACCTTTTCATGGTTTAGAAATACTTAGTACATCATTTTGATAAATCTCGTAGGGTTTAGCCTGCGTTTGCAATGTAAGCGGAAAAAAATGTAATTATTTACAGAAACCTCAAAAATTACAGTATTTCTCTACTCCGTATTGAATGTTATTATACATACAAACCTTCCTCTTGAATCACTCTATCTAAAAAAAAAACCGCATCAAAATCGGTTGCGTAGTTTTAAAGTTTTATGCGTACATACGATATATGTGACTTTGTTTTATAATATGTAGTGATTGTTATTTTCCTCGCTAGAGTGCTCTGATCATAAATGCGTCCGATCGCAGCTAAATTCAAATGGTTAAAGGGCGAACCGCGTTTTTTTTTTTCGGACACTAACTAAGGCTGTTAGCCATGAAGGCTTTGACAGCGTCACCGGGAGAGTGGGCGAGCGCAGAAGCATCGCCGGGGGTGAAGTACCTCCGACGCGCTATTTATAGGCTCGCGGCGCGGCCCCTGCATTTTAAATCTGTAATATCTTCGAAACTGTTTATTTAAATTACATGCTGTAAAGGGTCATATTGATCAATATTAAATAAACAATATATTTAAGGTTCTTAATTGGATAAGGATTAATGCTGTATTGAATAAAAATTGCTTTGAACATAAGGCATCATTTTTCGTAAAAAGTAAATGATAAAAACTGCTATTGTGGGTTATCCATAAGAGATAGACATATACCATCGCGGACTTTTCTGTAGACCTTTTCATGGTGTACAAATACTTAGTACATCATTTTGATAAATCTCGTAGGGTTTAGCCTGCGTTTGCAATGTAAGCGGAAAAAAATGTAATTATTTACAGAAACCTCAAAAATTACAGTATTTCTCTACTCCATATTGAATGTTATTAGACATGTAAACCTTCCTCTAAAATCACTCTATCTATTAAAAAAAAACCGCATCAAAATCTGTTGCATAGTTTTAAAGATTGAAGCATACATAGGGATATACGGACATAGGGACAGACAGAGAATGCGACTTTGTTTTATACTATGTAGTGATATTATTTATTTTTACAATTGATTAGACAATGTCTTTACATACAACATTCATAGCTTTCTTATCATTAGACAATATAAACTTGAAAGGAGGACATTTAGTTTCGCCTCCGGTCGCTGCTAAATTCGAAGTGCTTATAGGTCGAAGCGCGGCCTCCTTGCGGGATTTTAAATCTGTAATATCTCCGAAAATGTTCACTTAAATTACATGCTGTAAACGGCAATATTGATCTATATTAAATCAACAATTTATTTAAGGTACTCAATTGGATAAGGATTAATGCTGTATTGTATAAAAATTGCTTTGAACATAAGGCATCATTTTTCGTAAAAAGTAAATGAAAAAAACTGCTATTGTGGGTTATCCATAAGAGATAGATATATACCATCGCGGACTTTTCTGTAGACCTTTTTAAGGTGTACAAATACTTAGTACATCATTTTGATAAATCTCGTAGGGTTTAGCCTGCGTTTGCAATATAAGCGGAAAAAAATGTAATTATTTACAGAAACCTCAAAAATTACAGTATTTCTCTACTTCGTATTGAATGTTATTCTACGTACAAACCTACCTTTTGAATCACTCTATCTATTAAAAAAAACCGCATCAAAATCGGTTGCGTAGTTTTAAAGTTTTATGCGTACATACGGAAATATTGACTTTGTTTTATAATATGTAGTGATATAAAGTAATTAGTATGATCTTAAATGAATATCCAAAATTCGTATTTGAGTAATAAAATGATGGCATGCTACACATGGCGGTCAAAGGGTTAAAGGGTGGTTGGGCGGAGCGTATGAAAGCAGCGGTAAAATTCACCGACAAACAGGCGGCGTGCTCAAATGCGGCGGCGAAGAGTGAACGCGAACACAAAGACAGCGGTTTATTTTGAAGAATGGCCGGGCGGCAAAGAATAAGGTGTTGTTAAAATATTATATTAACAATACTTAAAAATAGCGTATAAAATTATTTCAGCTGAGTAAACATGTATAATAAGTATATTATAAGTACATATATCCCAGTATAAAAAAACTGCGGAGTACGTAACGACCTAACTCGCCATCTCGTTCGCACCTACCCGTATATATACTTCCCGCTCTTTCCAACCGCCACGTTTTATGCTTGTCTGGCTGGGGTAGGAACTATCGAAAATGTCAGGCTAAAGAGGAAACATCATCTTATTCTCATCTAAGTAATATGTATTAAAATCTCTCTCGCTATATTACTACATGTAAGAAATATGACACGCGACGCATATGAAATCAATAAAAATTAAACCCGATACACGATCAGCTTTTTGTAAATTGCGCAATTTACGGATTGCCTTTCCTGGTACATACCAGTTATGTTAAAGATACTAAAGTAAACAGTTAAATATTTTAATATCTTAAAATGGGTAAGGGGGGAGGGGGACATATAGATGTCTTGATACCGTAGAACTATAATTGCTCATCGTTTTTGTAAGTCCTAGTAAGATACATAAAAATAACTCCTTCGGAATTCATTGTTATCGTCATTATACGAGAGTACATTGTACGAGTATAACTATCTATCTAAATATGTGACAATAATACAATAGATGACCTCTGAATCTACAAAAAGTTTACTGTCCCCATTTATTCTATTTAACAAACCCATAACTTATTCTTAATTGACTCAATAAATGCGTAATTATTGAAAAATGTTATATCAGTCTCAAATTTGACATGTCACAGACGATTGTGCAAGTAAAAGCTTGATTAATAAATTTACACCATACACATAAAATAATGTATATAAAATAATAGGGTTTATTTGCAATATTATTTTTAGTTAAATTAGGCTTTTAACACTCACAAAATTTCTCAAGTGATAAAATCCGTATAACTTTAACTTAATTTTCCAAATTAAAGTGTCATACTTGTTCACAATACCAATAAAACGGTCAATTTGCGGAAATATTAAAAGATATTAGTAAATAAAAATATACCTATAAATAAAACAGAGAAGCAATTTATTTATCACTTTTTTATTCGAGTCTTAACCAATATTTGGAAAACAGCAGAAATAAACAAGGTTTTTTTTTAAGTTTTTGCATTTGCGTATAAAATTTATTCATTTTTATCTATATTTAGATTTTAAAAAATGTCATTAAATTATATAAATATTCAGTTAGATAAGTGGATATGTGAATAAGCGGATGGTTTGTTGACTAAACGTTAATGTATGAGTAGATGACGTAATGCCGTTGTAAAAAGGACATCTGAATGTGACTACATAGGACTGAATGTGAATATATGGGCCTTTCTCTACTAACAGGAAATTCATAGTCCAAGCATTTTTTTTGACTTTGGCTATATTAATGCAGAGTTTTGTTTATTAAAACACATAATATATGACCGGTTATTTAAGGAGCCAAGCTTTAATCAATATTTAGAATCATAATCATTTCATAAATTCGGTCTAAAAGCCACTAAAAACAGTCCTCTGTTATGTCCTAATTCCGCATCTAGTATTATTCGGTTCGGTTTTCATTAGTTGTATTTAAAAATGTAAAATCTTATAACTCTATACACATAAAGAATATTGAATGCATGTAAACAAAAAACAATTATAATTTTAGATAATTTTTTAGTACCAAAAACTAGTGTTCCAATGTTGTCCAATACATTTTTGAACAGTCCTCTGTCACAATTTGAATATCACGCCACAAAAATATTAAACACTATTGTGGTTACATTTCCCGTGAAACCGAACGTTAACAGTGTGAAGTTTGCTCGGTCGTCATGCTAAAAAATTCGCCGTCATTTTGCGCAATTAAAACTCCGCGTCTGTATGGGAGCCACGTCTCTGTAATGTTGAGTGAACATTCCTCTGGTAAGTCTATTTTACTTTGTTTTATGTGTTATAATTATATTTATTTAACAAAAAAAATTGCTTAGTGTGACAATTTATAGCTGTTTTTGTTTTATGAAGTAATATTTAAACTGATACGTGGTATGACATTTTTCACGTAAAATAACAGTCCTCTGTGCAACAGTCCTCTGGAAATTTATAACGCAGAGGACTGTTCAATGTGACAGAGGATTGTTTTATTTGACGTCCGTGTATTTTATTAATATTCTTTATAGTCTGCACTAACCTACTGCTTGTCGATAGCCTCCTTCTTTCTTACATTGGCCTGTCACGCTAATTCAGGTCTTTTGTTTTCTATTCTATTCAACGTGACACGTGCCTCTGCGTAATGCACGCAAACATCGATCTGAAACTGTCAGCATTGCACAGGCGAAGAATTTTGACTTACAATAGTCACAATGCACTGCTTGAAAAGACATGTTGTAATCGCTATGACGAGCTATGTTTGTCACGAACCTGCCAACGCTGTATTGACAAGAATCCTGACTACAAGGAGTCTGATGACAGCAAGCCTATTGAATTTAAAAAATGGATATCCTAGAAACAAACTTATAACTACCCCAAGACCAAGAATGCTCGAACAGTTATCAAATACCTAAAGAAAACGTTCACGGTTCGCCCTCAAGAACTAATAGAAGAGCTGCACGAGGATTTGGAAGCCTATTATCAACACGAAAGAAACATTACACATCAATACAATGCATTGTTGTAAAATAAATAAATAAATAATAAATAAATGCTATCAAGAAATACAAACAAAGCCTTACCGACGAAGACGCTATTATTCATATTGATTTTTCAAAATACGGTAAAGAAATACAAACATTTCATTTTGGAGGGTCAAGACTTCAGCTAAGTCTTCATACTGTAGTAGTGTATACCAAAAACTCTATTAAGTCTTATTGTACTGCTTCCAAAAATCTTACACATTCACCAGCTGCTATATGGGCACATTTGCGACCAACTCTCAAACTTTAAAACTCTCCCACCTAACATAAAGAGCATCCATTTCATCAGCGATGGACCTGTAACTCAATATAGAAACAAAACGATGTTTTCATCCTGGCATCAAGGCTTCAACAAGAAGTTTTAAATGTGAAGAAGTTTACGTAGAACTATTCAGAGAGTGGCCATGGCAAAGGAGCCCCTGATGGCATTGGAGCGACCTGCAAGAGAACCGCTGATGCCGTCGTCGCGACAGGTGGTGATATTGATAGCTTGGAATCATTTGTAGAGGCCATTCAACGAAGATGTTCCGCAATTACCTTGTTCACAATCGACGATAAAGCTATCCAAGACTTGACAGAAGATCTTCAAAATAAAACAGTTAATTTAAAAAGCTTTAATGGCATTTTAAAAAATCATCAAGTAAAGGCTGAAATATTAAGAAGTCCTCTGGAATCAGCTCCAAGTGTCACTAAACTCAAAAAATGTCAAAAAACTTGTGAAGACGAGTGCCAGCATTTCAATTTAGGAGTGTTACAGTACAAAAACAAGACAAAACTTAACGTAGATGATATTTACACAGACTCTGAATGTGAAAACATGGACAACTCACAGGATTCCACAATGGAGACCGACGACGACGCTGCACTGGCTGGACCTAATTCAATCAACCAACAGAATTACACCATCGGTGATTACGTCTTGGTTACATTTCTAGGAAGAAAAACTGAATATTGTTATGCTGCAGTAATCAACAAGATAGACACGGAAGAAGGCGAACTAACAGTAACCTTCCTAAAAATTTGTGATGACAAAGGACACGCATTTAGAGTCGATGAAAATGATGTTTCTGATGTGTCCTTTGAGCAAGTATTAAAGAATTTGCCAAACCCAGATATTGCCCTAAAAGGAAAACGAATATTTTATTATTTTAATGTACCTGTACCTGTTTTTGAGAAATAAGTCTACATTGATAAGTAAACAAGACTGATTCTTAGTACCTAAGCTTAATTTTGATTATAATTATTTTAATTCGTTACTTAGAGAGCTGAACTCGCAATTTGTTCGTGATAAATATGTATAAGTATTTAAATTTTGTATGTGATACAGTATTCAATAATAAAGATAATTTATTTGATTACATTTAATAATGAATATTGTGTTTTTCTTCATATAAACATTGACATAAACTGTTCTCTGGGTGGAAAAAACAGTCCTCTGGGTGGCATAACAGTCCTCTGCCGCACTTTTTTATAAAATTGCCTATAATTCGAAAAATAAGAGAAAATTACAATGGTTTCTTGTTTATATGTATGTATATTTTAACTATCTATCGACTTAACATATTATATTTTTAATTTTCTAGAAAAATAGGGTGTGGACAATTGTCAATAAAAAGTTTCCAGTTAGTAGAGAAAGGCCCATATACATAGCATGATGATTAGGAGCGCTTTCAATGGTATATAGTTGACTATCGAAATGTCCTGATTTTTATTACGAGTGCTTTTTTTATTCTAATTTATAGAATTAGGCGTTACTTTGCGGAGATCCATAATACAAAAGTAATAATAAAATTATTTTGCTAATTAATAATTAATTAATTAATTAATGCTAAATGTAGAGTGGACAATCGGTTATCATACCACGACTAAAATCGCAAAGCATTTATTATCGCATTATATATATTTTCTATTTTACTTCATCGCGGATTATAGCAAAATAATTTTATTATTACTTTTGAATTTTTATTCTGTTAAATTTGTTTTTTCTCTTTACATGTTAATGTATTCATTTATTGCAAGTGGCAGTAAATTTTCTTACATTTGATTTGAAATTCCGAATATGATGTTTTTATATACGGTCGGAAAATAAAAAAACAGACCCAGAGAAGAGATGATGATTGAACTACTTACATAGCACAGTTATAAAATATAGGAACAGTCATTTGATTATTTCCGTTCCCGATATATTTAATTTTAATCATATAATATAAAATTATGTTTACAGAATATATAAAGAATATAACAATTCTGAACAATAGCACCGAAGTAAAATATCCTACGTTAGAGGATCTTGTAGGAGCCGCACAAGCTCTTACAAGACTGCAAGAAACCTACCATCTTGATATCGGCGATCTCTCAGAAGGAAGATTGAATGGTGTAATTTACAGGTATTTTTAAAATATAACCTTAATATTTTACTGAATTATATTTATTGTTTCTATCGACACAGTTTTCATTTTATATAAGCTTTGTGGTCATATTATACCAATGTATAATAGAAACTTGATTAAAAATGTCCTAATCGTAAAATATTTATTTGGATTATATTATAGATAAATGTAAGTATTTAAATTATACCTATATCAATATTAAAAATAGGAATTTTAATTTTAAGTACCAGGCAAGCATTCGTAGACAAAATGTAATTAATCGTACATTGTCAAGTTGTCCAAAATCAACGTCGAATCGAAAATATTGTTTTTATATCACTATTTTAAGTACGTTACTATATGCGTATTTTCAATTGAACGAAACAATTATCGCTCTCCCTATTCATTGAATGTAATTTGTAGTCTAATATAAACTGGTTTGTAACGTTGTTCCAACTGATGAAAACTTTCATTGGTGTCAAACATTGGACGTACATGGTCTATATATTATAGACCATCTCTTGAAGACACCTTCTACCCCCTACGATCTGGTATCATTATTTTGCGTCATTTTTGTCTGTCCGCCTAATTATGTCTACGTATGTACGAAGTGTCTACGTATGTACGATGCAAAGACCCCATTACAGCACCTTCGGAATGGCACTTCAGCTTCATCAGCGTATTGTTTTTTCTATAGAACCCATTCTTTCGGATTTGATGAGAAGTTTACAGCACTATTAATAAACCATCTTTTTTGTTTATCTACTATTTTTGCTAAATATTTTATTTGATATTACTATGTCATTAGTGAATCTAAATACTGATATAATTTCACAGAGATTCGCCAACAGTGGTGTAAGTAAACTATTATATTTTCTAAACCTTTTAAAAAAAAGCGGCGCTAGCGGCATATTTGGGGTAATAGACTTGCGATCGAGAGGTCGTGGGTTCGAATCCCAGCCATTATACTATCGACGTGAACCCACTCCAAATACAAAGTATTTAGCTTAGCTGGAGAGGTTAAGAAGTTTACTAGTAATTTGTAACCCAAATTTCTAGTTACCTTTATAATTTATTATTTTCATAGAAATTAAGATAGCTTGTGCTATTTACCTTTGCCTTTTCCCTGTGTTTCACAACTATACGAAGGGCATTAAGGTAATCTGCCAAAAGCCATTAACAGTCATGCAAATATTGCGATCAGCTATTATGTTGCAGTATGTTGACTTAATTTTTTTTTAAAGCACGTTACAGTTTTTTATAGTGACTGGACCATTTCAGTCGATTTATTATTATTAAAATGAAACTTTTTTTTCCAAACGTGCTTTTTATTGTTTTGATTAATTGTAAACCTTACGCCGTGTGGTATCCGGCTGAGTAGAATTGATCAAACTCATTTCTTACCGAGGTGCCGACCCCACTTAGAGTGGGATAAGGGCAGGAGGATGATGATTAATTGTAAACTTTATTATAAGATTGTGTTTACTTTGTGCATTTCAAACAATGCAAATTTTTTTATAATCAAACTAGTTACGACGTAATATTATCAAGTACCTACTACCTTTTATTCTTTTGAGTTGATGAAAATTTAAGCAAAATTTAAGTCAAGAAATTTTAAGCGTTAAGCATCTGATGAGTATAATTTTAGGTCTCTGAAACTTCGTAGCAAATTATACCTAATTGTAGTTTGTATCGTTGTAAGCATTCAAGAAAATCGGTCATGATATTTTACGGCAAAATTTAATAATGTTTGTCTTTCCTATCCCAATCCCAATTAATAAAGCAAAATTTAATAGACTATGTCTTTTATTATATTACTTCAGCCTATCTTAATTAATAAAGCTGAGGTATTGGTCACTCGTATTGATCCTAACATACTATATTTGTCAAATATCCAGTCCATATCCATATCCATACTGCATGTATATTTTTATATTGCTAAATTAATAAGTTTACGTCACCTATTTGTGTTAAATGTTTAATTATGAGAACCACTTGTGTTTGTTCTTTTAGCGGTAATTGTAAGTTGGTAAAGTTAGTTTAAGATTTTTAGTTGTAAGTTATGAATACAGTGTACAAAGTTAAGCGAACAGGCAGGGTGGCGGTGGATGTATCCATTCGCGGAAGCCACCACCCTTGATCTGGATGAGTTTGGCCAAATGGGGCGTTTCTCAGCAGTGGGCCGAATAAAAAATAAAGCGACCCACTTAAAATCGGAAAAAAAATCCATATCCATACTATACTATATGTCCATATCCAAACTATCTTTGTCAAATGATAGTCTTTTCTTTAAGTACATATATTCTATTTTTCACGTTTTACAGTAAAAGGGATGACATAGCCGTATCGTAAGTTTTTTGAGTTTTTAGATTTCATGGGGAAGCTTTATTTAACCTTACGATTTAAGTTATTTTATATTATGTAAAAGTAACGGCCTGTTACTATCCCACTGCTGGGCATAGGCCTCTTCTCTCCGTTTTTTTTGGAGAGAAGGATTGTAGCTAAGACCTACCACGCTGCTCCAATGCGGATTGGTAGGTTACACATAACCCCAGAATTCTCTAGAGATATGTAGGTTTCCTCACGATGTTTTCCTTCACCGAAAAGCGTGTGATAAATTGCAATTATCAATTAGACACAAGTTTTACTAGAAAACTCATTGGTGCTTGCCCGGGGTTTGAACCCTAGACCTTAGCTTATATTATGTATACAATTATAATTTTATATATACACGTATTCGTATGAATTTATATATTTATAAAAAAAAACGTATTTCCAGTTTATGGTTATGGTGTTTGTAAGTAATAATTAGTATTTGTTATTTCACGCATAAATAAAAACAATCTATTTTGTTTTATTTTTGGCTCTTTATATATTTCTTTGTTTTACAAGTTTTTATTATGTATATATATATATATAAATAAGGACTACTAAAGTTCAATTAGAAATAAATAAAATGTCTATAATAATGAGCTTTTATTGCAGCCTTATTTTTTTACGGCAAGTATGTACTTTTTTTGTTGAAGTAATATTAATTATTATTTTAGGGTTATTAGAGCCTTTTTTATCGTCAGAGTATAAGCGAGAAAGTACGATTGGTTAGGGGAGACGATTTTAAATGGTTAATCATGAAGATGTAACTATCCTAGGTATTTTCACCTCTCTAAACCGCCAAATGAATTACCATGACTTACGTTTGACAGCGAAAAATTGTGATTGTATTCAACGTAAATATTGAAATTAAAAAAAAAAAAGGGTAAAACGACATTTTTAAAAATACAACTTATATAGATCGATTTGTCTCCCCCAAAACCCCCTACGTGCTGAATTTTAGAAAAATCGTTGGTTGGAATATATATATATATATATATATATATATATATATATATATATATATATATATATATATATATATATATATATATATATATATATATATATATATATATATATATATATATATATATATATATATATATATATATATATATATATATATATATATATATATATATATATATATATATATATATATATATATATATATATATATACACATACATACATACAAGATTAACGCATTTAAACATTAAAGATTTATAATAATAGTACGGATTTATATATCCGGTTGAGTAGAATAGACCAACCTCATTTCTTACCGAGGTGTCGTAAAATACGACTGAGGTAAGTTGATGTCAGGCGGCCGGTCGTAAAAACGCAGCCAAATCATATGACAGCATGTTTATGACATGTTGTGCCGACCCCACTTAGAGTGGGATAAGGGCAGGAAGATGATGATAATAATACTATGGATTTTGATGAAAATTTGTTCCATAGTACCCCAATGAGTGCCGGTGACTGTTACGAATTGGGCAAAGCGCTGTATAACGAAAAGGATTACATTAATTCTATTGCTTGGATGTTGGAGTCGTTGCGGAAGTATTCCGACGAAGAAGATGAACATACATTTACGGAAGTCGACATACTCGAGTATATTAGTCTCGGACATTATTTATTAGGTAAGATATTCAGATATTTGTATTTAGCCGTGTGGTATCCGGCTGAGTAGAATAGATCAACCTCATTTCTTGCCGAGTTGTCGTAAAATACGACTGAGGTAAGTTGACGTCAGGCAGGCGGCCGGTCGTACTAACGCAGACAAATCATGTGACAGCATGTTTAGAACATGTTGTGCTGACCCTACTTAAAGTGGGATAAGGGCAGGAAGATGATGATGCAGATATTTTAATTACGGAAGCCGTTATGGCGAAGTTGGTAGCACTGTATGTACCTTACACTAAGCAAGTTTAAACTCGTACGTAGAAAGATCTTAAAATTAGTTAAACACAGCCATAAACTGCCATAAGTGGCGTGTAAATGTCAAACAATCTTAAATATTTAAAAGAGTTAGTCTTATATGTGTGTGTATAAATATATATATATATATATATATATATATATATATATATATATATATATATATATATATATATATATATATATATATATATATATATATATATATATATATATATATATATATATATATATCACTATCACTACATATTATAAAACAAAGTCCCTATATCCCTATGTACGCATAAAACTTTAAAACTACGCAACAGATTTTGATGCGGTTTTTTTTTAGTAGATAGAGTGATTCCAAAGGAAGGTTTCTACGTATAATAACATTCAATATGGAGTTGAAAAATACTATAAATTTTGAGGTTTCTGTAAATAATTACATTTTTTTCCGCTTACATTGCAAACGCAGGCTAAACCCTACGAGATTTATTAAAATAATGTACTAAGTATTTGCACATCTTGAAAAGGTCTACAGAAAAGTCCGCGATGGTATATGTTTATCTCTTATGGATATGGACCCACTATAGCATTTTTTGTCATTTACTTTTTACGAAAAATAATGCCTTATGTTCAAAGCAATTTTTATACAATACAGCATTAATCCTTATCCAATTAAGTACCTTAAATAAATAGTTGATTTAATATAGATCAATATGGCCGTTTACAGTATGTAATTTAGGTGAACATTTTCGGAGATATTACAGATTTAAAATGCCGTGAGGACGCCGCGCTTCGCCCTATAACACTTCGACTTTAGCAGCTATGTCCCTCTTTCAAGAGTTTGTTTAAAGACATTCTGTAATTAATTGTAAAAATAAAATACATAGGGAAAATGTTAAAGTAAATAAGTAAAAGTGTACTATATGAATTTAGATATTCCAAAGATAGCAGGAAATCTTCTTGGTATAGGGAAAGGAAATTGTTTTTCTCCAAATTTAACGCGTGCGGGCCACGGGCAGTAATGAATAAATCAAAACTACTCGATCGATTTAAATCACTTTTTTTACACTGACTGACATGGGATATATATTTTATACCATTGCGAAGCAGGGGCAGGCCGCTAGTATATATATATATATAAATATATATATATATATATATATATATATATATATATATATATATATATATATAAATATATATATATATATATATATATATATATATATATATATATATATATATATATATATATATATATATATATATATTCCTTCCTAAAAATCGATCTAGATAAGTTTTATTTGAAAAAAAATTCATTTTATCCTTGTTTTCGGGCTCTAAAATTTTTTTGAAATTTGTTGAATACAATCACAATTTTTCGCTATCAAACGTAAAGTCATGGTAGTTCATTTCGGGAACGGGCGGTCTAGAGAGTTGAAAATACCTAGGATCGAGCCCCACCTGCCCTATTATTTTTTCATTTTTCTTTTCAATTTTTTTTTTTATTTTATTTTTTTACATTATTTTAAAAATTACCGAGCAAGGCTCGGTCACCCAGGTACTATATATTATAATATAATTAAAAAATTACAAAAAATAAAAAAAAATCATTATATATTACAATTAACTAAAAATTCATTAATATCCTAATAATATTGTTCCAAAAGATAATTAAATAATTTAGTTTTAAATCGGATAAAAGGTAGTTTCTTTAGATCTTCAAAGAACTTACTATATAACGTTATCGTTATGCAGTAAACATTTTTTGGAACAATGATAGTCTTTATGCTTTATAGGTATTTATAATTAATACGTATCGCAGTGGAATAACATATCATAAAAACATTTGCATATATGAGTGATCCAGATATACATATGTGTTACCAAAGCACATAACAGCATCAGAAAATAATTGGAGTTTGGACCTACCGAGGTCCAATTATGTCCAAAAATTATCTTCAATTCTTTTCTTAAAAAAATATAGAGAAGGTTTTTGTCTACTATAGGATAGTAACAGGCTGCAACATTACTTTACTTTTACTATTGTATTATATGTTATCTACATATAATACAACAGTAAAAGTAAAATAATGTTGTTTAAATTTTACGTTATATTTCTTGATTTATATCTGGCATATGTGTAACCTGTGAACCAACCACATCTAGTATCTAGATTGGTACAAACTCCTTTGCTCAAGTAAAAAAGAGATATTACTCAGAGTGAAATATTAATAGACTGTTCTTTTATTTTACTTTTTGTAGATGATGTGAAAGAAGCAATTCTATGGACACGAAAGCTTCTAGAATTAGATCCGGAGCATACACGCGCCCGCGGCAACTTACCGCATTACAGGAAGGCCCTTGAAGAGAGAGAAATTAAACTCAAAAGAAGACTACGTGGAGTATGTATCTTTAATATTTAAATGAGTTAATCTTCTGTGTAATTTATCTCTGTTTTTGGGCATGAAATTTTTTGCAAATTGCAAATTGAAAGCAGGGGATTTTTAGCTTTCAAACGTAATTTGCGATAGCCGCTGGGTAACGGGCGGACTGAAAATGTTCACAACCCGGGTTCGAATCTCACATTTTTCTTTTAAAAAATTAAAGCAAAGCTCGGTCACCGAGGTACTTATTTTAACATGTTGCTAGATTATAATCAGTGTTACCAATACAAATTAAGAAAAAATATTTAAAGAAAGAATGGAATGTGAATATAATTAACATTAAATTGTCATTATGACAACATAATCAATGAAATGAATAATTGAATTAAGCCGGTAAAATTAAACAATCGTTTGTCTACATTACATTTTCATTTATAGGCCTTGTGGCGTAGCAATTGGTGTACTGCCTTATTTGTGTAGGTACTGGAATGAGATCTCTATTTTCTGTATTGTCCTTTGCGAGGCCACTTCAGCTTGTCTAGATGCTCCCCAAAGTAAAGGCAATGTTTAAAAACATTAAAGAGGCACGCTTTTCTTAGACTGTAATGTCTATTACTATCAGTTAAGACAAAAGTAACGAGCTAACAATATATTTTAAAAAATTGTAGACTGCGTAACTTTTTATAAAAAGTGTCATATTGCTTAAAATTTTTATTTTATTATGAAATCACCAAAATTAACACGTAAAAAAGTTTTGTTGTATTATCGTATATTTTATATAGTCAATTTTGATGAATTCATTATTATTTGTTATTCGCTAGTTTCATTTAGTTAGATTATAATTTATAATTTTAAGTTAAATTATAATTTATAAATTATAATTTTCTTCTTCTTCTATATTCTTTTTCTTTCTTCTAACTTTTCTGTAACGGGTACAATCGGCGGATATCTATAACCTCTAACCCTACCGGTCTCAAATGTTAAGTGATTTCGGTAGTACTGTGATGAAAAGTAGTAGAAATATTCATATCATTCAATCAGGACACAGGAGAAGATGAGTTGAATATCGAGGAAGAATATGAGATACTAAAGAAACCAGAAGACACATCGCCTTACGCTGCAGAGAAGAGGGCATACGAAGCACTGTGCCGTGGTGAAATGGAAATACCAACTGAAATCTCTAATAAGTAACTTTTCTCTTACTTACACTTACTTCTCTTACTTACTCTAGTACGTGTTCCTAGGATTTTTTTGATAAACAAATATTCAGACGAATCTCTTTTCCCAAAGTAACTTAATATTTGTGTTATGGGTGACAGATAAATGGTAAATATACTGCCTGAGCATGCTCAAGTGGATATAATACTGTATAGACAGACTTTCTCATCCATACTCATATATAAAGCTGAAGAGTTTTTTGTTTATTTGTTTGAACGCGCTCATCAGAAACAGAAACTACGGGACCGATTTTTTGCGTGTAAGATAGTCTATTTATCGAGGAAGGCTGTAGGATATATAACATCACGCTAAGATAAATAGGAGAGGAGCAGCAATAAAAAATATTGCGAAAACGGCAAAATTTAAAGCTTTCCTTGCGTGCGCTAAGTAAATGGTGAAAGTTATTCCCAAAATTGTTCCCCTCTAAAAGTTCTTAAATACATTATTTGCGAAGATGGTTTCAAAAATATGGTTTTAATAATTTATATAGTAAAACAATGTTTGCCCGGTCAGCTAGTTTATGATATTACTATGGATGTAGAAACTATTTGTAATTTTTTTTCAGGTTGACCTGCAAATATCTAACTGGAAATCACCCGTTTACTAAGATAGCGCCATTTAAAATGGAATATGTGTACTTGAAGCCTGATATCGTCGTATTTCACGAAGTGTTAAACGATGTTGAGATTGAACACATCAAGGAAATGGCGCAGCCAAGGGTGAGTTGTGCACAATACAATATTTTGCTATAAGCGTTTTTATGATTTAACTGTATCAGAATTAAAATCGGTAAAACTTTCATATTTATTTGTTTTATAACGTGTGTAACACAACGTACTAGGAACACCTGATTCCGCACTCAAAACTATATGGCGCCACTCGTCGTTTGCTACGCGCCATCAAAGTGCTTTCGTAGGAATATAAGAAGTCCCAGATCGCCATCGCTATGAGATCCTAGGGGTCTAATGTGCATCCTACTGGAGCACTACGCCTTAGCGCGTCTGAAACGGTGCATCCTCTGGTACATGCACACTCAGAATGCCACGAGGGAGCCGTCGTCTGTCCGCGATGCTTTCCGTACTCGTCATTAGCGCGCATTCTTTCCACCGACAGTACGTGTGTCGGATCCAGCGCCTTACACGTGTTAATAGATATTACAAAATATGTACCAACAAAACTCAATACTAAATGAAATTGAGGGTAGTATAACTTTAGTTCCGACATATATTTTTTGTATGTTTAACTTTATTCATATCAAATTGAGTCAGCTATTTGTATTGTATTTGTATAATAATAATAATTTGTATAAATATTGTTACGTACAGGATTCCTGGATTAGAAGTAACTTTTTTCAGGTTTTGACCTTTAGTCCAAAACGTTTCCGATGTACCGATGTTGATGAAATATTGTATCACTGATTGCTATTCGCAAACTGAGAGCTTAATACGCGCTTTAGGTCCACTTATATAGTAAAATATTCGATCCTGAAAGTTCTACTTCTCGATTAATCCCAAGTCGCTATTACACTGTTAGGAATAAGGGACACAATTCGTAATCGACCGAAAGTTCCAGAGGGATGAATTCGAATTTTAATTGTCCACATTGGATTGTCCACTCTACATTTAGCATTATATATATTTTCTATTTTACTTCATCGCGGATTATAGCAAAATAATTTTATTATTACTTTTGTATTATGGATCTCCGCAAAGTAACGCCAAATTCTATAAATTCTTGCAAATATTGTCAATTTTTGCTTGTAACAATATTTCTACTTGTTTAGAGTAATGACGTCACGAATTTAACTTTAGCCTTTACTTATTTTTTTAATAATTAAATAACTTACCTTTGTTATGGAAAAGCGAGACCTTCTGACACAAGTATTTCTAATACTTACTAGAAGGTCTCAATCTGTATTCTTGTAATGAATTATTTATTTATTTATTTATTCCTTAGAACTACCAACAGAATTACATGTGTAACTACAGTAATATGGATATATATATATATCCTAGGGTTGCTAATGACATATAAATCTAATTAAAGGTAGTCACAGCGTGCTTAAAAGGTAACAAACATACAATAACTATTATAACTAACATTAGAAAAAAAAAGGAAATAGGAAATATAAAATATAACAAATATAAAGTATAACAAACTTAGGGAAAATATGGAAAATAGCTTTGCATTGAGAATGGATGTATAAATTACGTCCTTACTCAGTGCAAAGCTTTGCATAAGTGTTTCTTGAATAAATTTAATTTATTACTAATATCTATTGAGGTATTCTTACTGACAAATTCATTAAATTGCCTGCATATCCTAGGTAACAAGGAGTAATTCCCTAAGTTTGTTTTATACATTTTATGAGTAAAAACGGGAATGGGATGTCGTGGCAACTATTGAAAAGAATTAAATATTTTTGTATTTTGCATTAGTCTTCAGTTTTACGAACCATTTTTGTTTGTTAATACCAGTATATTTTTCTTTGCAGTTTCGTCGTGCAATGGTTGTCGATGCAAAGACCGGCGAGATTGTTTCCGTGGACTATAGAATCAGCAAATCAGGTTGGCTCAAAGACGAGGAGTCGGCGGTCATCGAGAGAGTGTCCCGTCGTGTGGCAGATTTCACCGGCCTCAACATGATGTCCGCTGAAGAGTTACAAGTGGTCAATTATGGTATCGGCGGTCACTACGAACCGCATTTTGACTTCACTCGGGTAAGGATTCTCTATACCAGGGCTTCTTAAACTATGGGTCGTAGCAAATTTCTGCGGTCGCGAGAGATTTTAATGTATACCATTTTATAACATCACTAGATTTGGCGGAATACAGTGGACTTGCAGTTATGCAATAAAAAAAGGCAAATCCATCTCAATAAATTTTTTACTTATATTTTACATTCATACTTACCACGCAACTACTTGATTATATTCGACGGTCAGAATCCACTTTTATTTTTGAAACGTTGAAATACAATTTTATAATTTTTTGTGCTGTGTTTGTGTGTTTTGTATTTTCTCTTGTGGTTTAATTTTCTTGTGGTATAATTGAAGTTTATATAGTGAGCTAACATATAGGATAAAAAAAATCCCGCTTTTCCTTTAGAAACAAGAAAAGAACATGTAATACACAATAGTGAATAGAGGGTATTATCTCTATATATTTATATATACAATTTTGCAGTTTTTTCTTACGTAACCTCTTCATTGTCATATACATCTTATATCCTTACTAATATTATAAACTAGGAGTCCCGCCCCAGCTTCGCACGGGTATAAAGCATATAGCCTATGTCACTCAGTGATAATCACAGTATTTCGCTACTCCATATTGAATTTTATTATATGTATAAACCTTCAATCACTCTATATACTTAAAAAAAACCGCATCAAAATCTTTTGCGTAGTTTTAAAGATTTAAGCAAACATAGAGATATGGAGAATCTCTATGCTAAGCACGATGCATTTAATTTGCATAAGGAAATAAAATCTTTCCTAGGTTATAAGAGGAACCTGTACCACCTCACAGATGAACATAATGTCCCAGTATTGGATATTTCTAGGAAAAAACACCTATGGGAATAATATATCTCATCAATGTTCGCTGATGACTCTCGTAGTTTGCCTGCGCCTTGTGATTTGAGGGACGGATATTGTATCCTTAAAGGAGAAGTTCTAAAGGCTCTGGAAGCAGCAAAAACGGGAAAAGCAACTGGTCCAGATAATGTTCACATAGAGATACTAAAACTTATTAAAGAGGAAAATATTGATGTCCTTGTAAAATTTTTAAATTTGATTTATGACTCAGGCCATATACCCAAAGACTGGTTGATATCAACTTTTATAACACTCCCTAAAAAGGCGAATGCGAAGAAGTGTGAGGAGTTCAGAACGATTACTCTTATGAGCCAGGTACTTAAATTATTTCTAAACATCATTCACGAACGCATAAGACACAAGTGTGATGAACAACTTACGGATAGCCAATTCGGTTTTCGAACGGGAGTAGGCACAAGAGAAGCTCTTTTTGCATTGCAGATTCTAGTGCAAAAATGCAGGGACGTGCAACAAGATGTTTTCCTTTGTTTCATCGATTACGAAAAAGCCTTCGACCGTGTTTTGCATGATCGATTAATCGAAATTTTACGAAATATTGGCATCGATGGCAAAGATATTAGAATCATCCAGAACCTGTACTGGAATCAAGGAGCTACTGTTCGAGTTGACAATGAGGTTACTGACGAGGTTGAAATTAAGAGGGGGGTTAGGCAGGGCTGTATCTTATCACCTACGCTATTTAATTTATACTCTGAAACAATTATAGCAGAAGCATTAGAAGATCTACAGTGCGGAGTGAAAATAAATGGAGTTAACATCAATAATATCAGATATGCTGATGATACAGTCCTTATAGCATCCTCCCCTGATGATATACAAAGAATTGTCACCCGAGTTAACGAGTGCAGTGAAAGGGCTGGTCTTCGGATGAATATATCGAAAACGAAGTCCATGGTCATTTCTAAAAATAGTTTTGATGACTTTGTTATCACAGTGGATGGCCAAAAAGTCGAGAGAGTACGCAAACACAAATATTTAGGTACGTGGCTTAATGAAATCTGGAGCTCTGATCAGGAGATTAAGATTCGAATTGAAGTAGCTCGAAGTACCTTTAATAAAATGAAAAAGGTACTATGCAACCGCAAACTTAAAATCCCTTTGCGTTTGAGACTACTGCGTTGTTACATCTGGCCTGTATTTCTATACGGTTGCGAGGCATGGACTGTTAAGGAAGACCTTCGAAAACGTATAGAAGCCTTCGAAATGTGGGCGTATAGACGAATGTTGGCCATAAGCTGGACTCACAAAGTTTCCAATGCGGAAGTACTGCGACGTGTTAACCGAAAATGCGAACTTTTGAATACCGTCAAGGTCAGAAAAGTGTCATATCTGGGGCATGTGTTTAGGCACGAGAGGTATGAACTTCTTCAACTGATCATGATGGGAAAAGTAGCAGGAAGAAGAGGTGTCGGTCGCAGGAAGAAATCCTGGCTACGCAACATCCGGGAGTGGACAGGAATCGCGAGTGCTGCCGAACATTTTCACCTCGCGAAAAATAAACGGAAATATACGCTGCTGACTGCCAACCTTCGATGATCGGAGAGGCACTACAAGAAGAAGAAGAGATATAAGGACAGACAGAGAAAGTGACTTTGTTTTGTAGTAACGTTTATAGCTTCTACTATTTTGATAATTGTCAAATTTTTTACCATACTTAACTAAAGACAAAATACCTGTCATTTATGTTTTGTTTTTCCATGTCATAGTCGTTTTTGCTATACCACGTTTTATAGTGACTTGACGGGATATAATAAATGCGGTCGAACGGGATAAAAAGTATCCTATGTCCGTCTCCTGGTTCTAAGCAACCTCTTCACCAATTTTCAGCCGAATTTGTTCATCTGTTCTTGAGTTATAAATAGTGTAACTAAGACCAACTTTCTTTTATATATATAGATGTGAAAGTCTGTCTGTCTGTCTGTCTGTCTGTCTGTCTGTCGGTTCCGTTTTCACGGTCAATCCGCTGAACCAATATCGATGAAATTTGGCATAAATATTCCTTATATACCGGGGTAACATATAGGCTATATAAATCCTGTTAATTTAACAGGAATTTAATTCAGGAGGAATTAAATACAATGACATTCAAAACGACATCTATAATAAACCTATGGAACTAATTTTTATTTACGATGTGTCAAAGTCAAGTCAAATCTGTATTTACGAAGTATTTAGATTACAGGTTTTTCGGCTTACGTCAAAAGAGTTATCTTTAAAGAGTATTTATATTTTATTTTATTCGTTTACTGGACAAATTTTACTGAGAAAATTTAACATTGTAATAACAATGGATTATTAATATAAGTAATACGGGTTATTTAGTAAAATAAATAAACTTATAATATTATAAATGCGAAAGTCTGTTTGTAACATTTTCATGGTCAATTCGCTGAACCAATACAGATGAAATTTGCCAAAATTAATGTTTATATACCGGGGTAACGTATGAAAATCTTAAAAAAAGTTATTATTATTATTTTTTTAAATATTTCGGTTTTTGTTTATTTCATAAATCGGAGAAAAATATTTCATAAAAAAGAGACCGCCAGAATGATGTATGTAACATCTTTTGGCCCTGACCAGAGTAATAATTTAAGTGTTGTTAAATAGAAAAGTATTTAAATATATCGGACTCGGTCCACCAATCGCATGGCATCATCTGAGGTTTCTGAATCTGTGGTCATGCCTAAAGAGAGGATTCGCTCAGGAATTCCGCCATCTAAACACCTAGGAAAATAAAAAAACAATATTTTTTTCAATCGTCATCATATATGGCACAGTGTTCGATGTTTAGATATATACTTCTTGGCAATAAATAAATATATGGGACACTTACACACACGGTCATCCGTCCCCAAAGTAAGTAACTTAATACTTGTGTTATGGTAGACAGACAACTGGTGAATATATACTTATATATTTTTAAATACATACTTAAATACAAATATACACCCAGGCTCAAAGACCGACAAATTCATTTTAAAGAAAATGTTGGTCCTCGGCGGGAATCGAACCCGCGACCCGTGGAGCCGAAGGCAGGGTCACTACCCACTGCTCCAACGAGCCAGTCAATATAGCCAGCCATTTGTTATCTTAGTATCAATTATTATTTTATTTAATATTCATTTATTATAGTTGGAGGTTATGTACAAGTACAATTACTAGCTAAATACCATAATAACCCATTAAAAAGATAGGATTTGTGGTGAAAATATAACAAATATAAAAAATATAAAAAATTTAAAAAAGCTATAATCATTTAAGTTCCAGTAAATTTAATCATATATAATATTTGTTGTCAAAAAACAGACGTTTTAAGAAAACAGATTCTTAAACGGTCTTTAGTTAGTAGTCTATGGCAACAAGTACGAAATAAATGACTATTAATTGACATGTATTGGGAAGTTTTATTTCATTGAATCCCATAGAAATTAAGCCATACTGCTAATGAAAATATATTTTATTTCTAAGCACCATTTTTAATATTTGAAAAGTCATTACAGTTAATAAAGTCAAGTTTAATATATTTTCCGATACCTATTTTAAAATATTATTTAAAAAAAACATAATTTGAATTTAATTTTTCGTATTTATACTAAAAACGTTGCAAAATCCAGCGCAGTACGTATAGGTAATTAAAAAAAAAACAATTTGACAGTTGATTCGTTACGTATAAATGTTAAATGTTATTATTAAATAAGTTTTCTAACACGTTTCCAAAGCTTATAATATTTATAGAGATATTTAATTCCAGAAAACATTATGAATTTTTCATGTATATAAAGTTTTTGTACTCCTTTTACTGCGCTATTTTAATATATAGGTATTATATGTAAATACGGGTTATTTACTAAAATTATCATATTAAGCTCTTGATCAAACGATAAATCCCTCTGATTCATCCCGGATCGCTCTAATTTTTGTGATGGAGATATTTGAAGGTTTGGATGGTGACAGAAGCCACTCCTAATTTCAAGACTACAGCCCACGCGAACGAAGTTGCGCGGGTAAAAGCTAGTTTAATATAAATATTTACACGATTATTGTGGGTTTACAACTTGTTTTTTTTTTTTTTAAATAGAAAGAAGAAAACGCCTTCAAACAATTCAATGGGAATCGCATAGCAACAGTTTTATTTTACGTAAGTATAATTAATTAATTATAATAACCTTTTGAAATTTACTTATTTTGGTTGCGTTAAATATTAAACCGAAATTAATGCCTTAAATAGCGAACCAATATGATAAACCAGAATCTAAATCTTGACTTTCCAAAATTTCTTGCTTAACAAAATAGCCAAAATACTTGGATGACCGCGGTTTGCTTATTATTGTTTTATAAAATAGACGTAGATACGAATTAGATGCGTTTATAAAGGTCTAATAGTTTTTCTCACGAAATACAGAACTTGAAAAAAAAGTGGATAAATTATTCGGACCAGTGACATCTGAGCTAGGGTATATATAGCTCAGATGTCACTGGTTTAGGTAGTGGCAAAATTTACCTTCGTATTCTAATGATATTGTAGCAGATTTTAATTGCCTGAAAACATGGATGAAACGTTTACGTTTTTTAAAAATGAAACCTGACTTAATCGATTTGTTATCCTCGAAACTCATATCCTTATATAAAATTTGATCTAAATCGTAATATATACATATTTATACAAAAATTGCTCGTTTAAAGTATTGATTGATGATTATTTTGATTTGATTAGATATTTTATAATAGTTTGTATTTACCAGATGTCAGATGTCGCCCAAGGCGGTGCGACTGTATTCACCGAGCTGGGGTTAAGCGTGTTTCCAGTTAAGAGTTCAGCCGTATTCTGGCTGAACTTGCACCCTTCAGGAGAAGGTGACCTGGCCACGCGCCACGCAGCCTGCCCCGTACTGCGAGGGTCTAAGTGGGGTGAGTGTCTCATGTGACAAGTTATCACATATCACATGCGCGTTGTAAAAGATAATGGACAACATGAATAGGACCCTCGGCTTCTGGAAGGAGCTTGACTGGTCGGAGCAACCAGCCCCTTTCACCCTCAAGCACAATGGTCGCCACAAAGTGCGGTAAACAGCCCGCTATAAGAAGAAGAAGAACATTAAAAAAAGATCATTTCGCTCTATCAGAAGAACAAAGTCACATGTCCCATATATAAGCATAGGAAATGTGATTATTCTTCGGATATTGCGATTTAATGATTTATCATTAAGTATTACGCGATACTTTTTGAGTATTCGTTTATTAATTACTAACTAAGATAGGATTATTATATAAATATTAAGGTTCGATGTTTCGGCAGAGTTGCCTCCACCGTGGGTAAATGATGAATGAACAAACGAACGTTAAAATGTACTATATACTAATGTAATTTAACACCGAAGTCGAAGCGAACGCGCGTATATCACTACATAGTATAAAACAAAGTCACATTCTTTGTTTGTCCCTATATATGTAACTACGCAACAGATTTTGATGCGGTTTTTTATAGATAGAGTGATAGATAGAGATTTTATAGATATAACAACATTCAATATAGAGTAGACAAAAACTGTAACTTTTTGCGGTTTCTAATGTGATGTCGTAAATATTTTTTTTTTCCGCTTACATTGCAAAGGCAGGCTAAACCGTACGAGATTTATCAAAATAATGTACTCCGCGATAGTATATGTCTATCTCTTATGGATAACCCACAATAGCATTTTTTGTCATTTATTTTTTACGAAAAATATTTCCTTATTTTTGAAGCAATTTTAAACAATACAGCATCAATCCTTATTCAATTAAGTACCATAAATACATTTTTGATTTAATATAGATCAATATGACCGTTTACAGCATGTAAATTAACATTGAATATTTTCGATGATATTACAGATTTAAAAAATTCTTACACCATTGGAAAGCTGTATCTTTACTGAGCACGAAGGCTTTATTACGTTAAAAAAATAGGGATCCGTAATAAAAATGTAATGTGGTGTAAAAAGTTAGTCATAAAAATCGGTCATCGCAAGCGCTGCAAAAACTATTGATGATATGTTTAACGAAAATTAATCTATTGTCCGACTTAGACTTTCCATTGTCATGAGATCGTTATAAAGTAATACTAGTAAAGAATATTTTAAATTTTGAATATTATTTTTTTCTAGTATGCAATAAATGGATTCATCAAGGAGGTCAGGAGTTAATAAAGCCTTGTGGACTCGATTACCAGGCGGAAAGTATGATTCGCACGCCACCGCGGCCAGTGCCAAAAACGTTCAGATAGAAGTTCCTATCCAAGTTATTACCAAAAGAACTGATTTAGAAGACAATTGGTAATTACGATAATGAATTTTTATTGCTCAAATCGAGCTTTTTGCGACATGCTTTATTATATTTATATAAACCCAGTGAAAAACTAAATTGCCAGTAATATGTTTTGCCATTTCTATTTTTTTGTTTTATGTACAAAAAGAATCTTATATTAAGTTATGTATGTACAAATATATTTGCCATTTTTATCTTGTCATTTTATGTGAAAAAAAAAACTTAATATAAGTTATATTTTAAACCATATGCATATTTTCTCCCTTATTTATAAAAACTAAAGTATATCTGAGTTTCTTTATTGTAATCTTATATTTTATTGTCTATTTCGTGATTGAAATAATAAAGGTTTTGATTGTTTTTTTTTATCAAAATTTAGTAAAATTTATAATAAATGAAATATTCGAATCTCAACTAATTAATAATGTATTAAAAAAATATTCATATAGAAAAATATTATGAGTAAAGTTAAGGCTTATCCAAGTAGCATTATGCCGTGTTACATTGTGTTCCTATCTTATATTAAAATCTTATGCCTATTCTTCGTTATATAATTTTATTATTAATTCTTTCCTCCTGCCCTTACCCCACCCTAAGTGGGGTCAGCACAACATGTTGTAAACATGTTGTCACTTGACTTGGCTACATATTTTACGACCGGCCGCCTGCCTGACGTCAACTTGCCTTAGTCGTATTTTACGACACCTCGGTAAGAAATAGGGTGGTCTATTTTACTCAACCGAATATTACACGGTGGGTCAACTTACCTTAGTCGCCTTTTACGATACCTCGGTAAGAAATGAGGGTGGTCTATTCAGCCAGATACCACACGGCGTCATTATATTATTAATTATATCATTATAATATTTTGATATAATAAGCCGTGTGGTATCCGTAAAAGGCGACTAAGATAAGATGACGTCAAAAAGGCGGCCGGTCGTAAAATACGTAGTTAAATGATGTGACAACATGTTTATAACATGTTATGCCGACCACACATAGAGTGCCGACATAGAGTGGGGATAAGGGCAGGATTTATGTTTTGATATAATGTAATGCGTTTGAAATGTCAATAAAGTGTGTGAGGCTTACATTATAATGCCTGTATCGTTTTGTTGTATACATTACTACCTTGCAATGGTAATTTTTAATGATCCTTCAAAATGTTGTAAGTACCAATTCCCTTCTAAACTACAAGCCATACCAGTGGCTTGTAGTTTAGAGGGGAATTTGTATAAAATACTGTATATGTTGTCAGATAGCCAGTCTCCAATCGAGACTCGACCGATTATTGATGGCTTTGTATCTAAGTTATATGCTGAGCTCTTTTGTGGTGTGTCGATGGTGTCTATCTCGCCTTGCTTGAGTTGAGCTTCTTATATTAGGTCCCTACATATGAAATTGGCGTTTTCTAAGGGAGGAACATAAAGTCGTTTTTTTTTAATGAAATATATTTAATTAATCAAAGTATGTACCATTGCTATGTATGCACTTTTGCCATCTCATAGGTAGTTCATTGATCCCCTTACTAAAAAAACCATTCGGGCGGGAATCAATAAAATCTTTGAAGTCAGTTTGGACTGCCCCATCGGAGTTGAATTTTTTTCCTTGCAAGTAGTTATCCAAATTGCGAAAAAAATGGTAATCTGTTGGAGCAAGGTCCGGAGAGTACGGTGGATGTCTAAGACATTCTAATTGAAGCTCCTCTGATTTGGTAGCCGTCTGTTGTGCAGTGTGTGGTCTAGCGTTGTTCTGAAGCAGCAGTGGCCTAGAGCGATTGACCAGCCTCGGTTGTTTAGCAGCTAGCTTTTCCATCATGGTTTGCAGTTGCTGACAATAGATACCTGCCGTAATCGTCTGGCCAGATTTAAGAAAGCTGTAGTGAACGACACCGGCACTAGTCCACCAAACACTTACAAGCAACTTTTTTTTAGTCAATTTTCGCTTAGGGCAAGATTTGGCTGGTTCGCCAGGGTTCAGCCATTGCGATGAGCGCTTCCGATTATCGTAGAGGATCCACTTTTCATCACAGGTAATGACTCGATTTAAAATTCCTTAATTATTGTGCCGGTTGAGTAACGTAACGCAGCAGTCGACGCGCGTTTGTCGGTTTGCTTCACTCAATTCATGAGGTACCCACCTTTCAAGCTTTTTCACCTTCCCAATTTCCTTCAAGTGGATTAGAATAGTTTTATCACTAACGCCGGAGCCTGCAGCTAACTCGGACGTGGTTTGCGATGGATCCGCTTCCACAATAGCCTTCAATTCTTCATTATCAACTTTGGTCTCCGGCCGTCCACGAGGCTTGTTCTACAGGTCGAAATTTCCAAAACGAAAACGTTGGAACCAAAAACGCACTGTGTTTTCTTTTGCGACACCGTCACCATACACATCATTAATCCTTCGAGCCGTTTATGCAGCACTGGTGCCACGGTGGAACTCATACTCGTAAATAACGCGATATTTCATGTTTTCCATTTTGTAAACAGAGTGACACAAAGAAAAAAACAAAAGAAGAAAAAACAAATGAATTAGGGGGTTTGAAACACAAATGCATGAGTAAATAGATGTATGAATTTGAATTTGGAATTCCTAACCATAAAGGTAATATTTGAGATCAAAGTGGCCAGTACGACAAAACGCCAATTTCATATGTAAGGACCTAATATATTATAGTGTATTATCTATGTTATAGCGTATTATCTATTGTATTCACAACATAGTGCGTTTTTAATATATACGGTTACTAGCGACCTGCCCCTGCTTCGCACGGGTATAAAATATATAGCCCATGTCACTCAGTGAAAAAAAATTATTAAAATCGATCCAGTAGTTTTGATTAATTCATTACTGCCCGTGGCCCGCAAGTATTAAATTTGGAGAAAAACAATTCCTCTCTCCCTACACCAAGAAGATTTCCTACTATCTTTGGAATATCTAAATTCAAATACTACATATTTACCTACTTATTTATTTTTACATTTTTCCCTATGAATTTTATTTTTACAATTAATTACAGAATGTCTTTATATACAACATTCACAGCTTCCTTGTCATTAAACAAACTCTTGAAAGAGCGACATAATATAGCTGCTAAATTCGAAGTGCTATAGGGAGAAGCGCGGCCTCCTCACGGCATTTTAAATCTGTAATATCTCCAAAAATGTTACTGTCCAAAAATTACATGCTGTAAACGGCCATATTGAATCAACAATTTATTTAAGGTACTTAATTGGATAAGGATTAATGCTGTATTGTATAACAATTGCTTTGAACATAAGGCATTATTTTTCGTAAAAAGTAAATGACAAAAAATGCTATTGTGGGTTATCCATTAGAGATAGACGTACACCATCGCGGACTTTTCTGTAGAACTTATCAAGGTGTACAAATACCTAGTACATCATTTTGATAAATCTCGTAGTGTTTAGCCTGCGTTTGCAATGTAAGCGGAAAGAAATGTATTTATTTACGACATCACATTTGAAACCTCAAAAATTACAGTACTTCTCTACTCGGTATTGAATGTTATTATACATATAAACCTTCCTCTTGAATCACTCTATCTATTCAAAAAAACCGCATCAAAATCTGTTGCGTAGTTTTAAAGATTTAAGCATACATAGGGATATATGGACAAACAAAGAAAGTGACTTTGTTTTATATTTTTATATGTAGTGATTATAGATTACTAACTAGTAACTATGTATTTATGTTGATTAAAATCATTTCATAGGCGTATAAACCATAGAAAAACTATTAAATGGAAGCTATTTTGATCAAAATAATATTTTTGACGAAATAATATGTATTAGGTATATGTGCTCTTTAACTAGCAGAAGGTTCTTTATTTAAAATAGATAAAGAGATGAGCAAATGCATTCATTTCCTTACAATTTTACTGTAAGTTAGAAAACATCGAAATAATCTTTTATCTGGTTAAATCATTTATCTATGTTGGAGAATCGAAATATTTTAGCTATATAGTATATATATAATCTGTGGTATTATTCTGTTATAGCCATAGATTACTAACTATAAAATAGCTAATCAAAACACGTCAGAATTCCATGGTCTAGGGATGGCCTTGGCGTATAAAAAAATCGGTTTTCTTTTTCTTCAAAATAACTCGATTTATTAAAAATCTATTATCTCGAACCCTAAGAAAACGATTATTAATTCATCGTTTTCTCACTATTGTAACTTAACTATTAGTATCAATAAAAGAAATATTCTAAATCAGTTTTATTGTTTTCATAAGAAATGCAAAAAATATAATTAAAGCAAACTCTCATTTGCTATTCGCGGGCTAGGCGCTAATGACAGCGGCTGTCACATCTCCCACGTCAAAATGGCGCGAAAAGCTGTGGCAAGATGTGACGTCATGGCTTGCTTGCTTGCTTGCTTGCAATAGCGACAAGGCGGCGTTGTTACATTCGGCCATCCTGTAAACATTGCTCCCGCAATGAAAATGCAAACACTTATTCACAAAACAAGATAAAACGAGTAATACGGTTTGTTAACAAGATAATGGAACCCGTGCAATTAGTTCAACTCTCCAGCAAATCAATTAAGTCTTCAGTCTCTAATTGTTCATCTGTACTACTCTCACTATCTGTCATATGTGCTACGCTCCAATAGGGACGGATGGAGTCTGCTGATACTAGACCGGTAAATTGTTTATAGCCCCTGAGTCCCTTGATACTTCTTATCTTATAGCGATCATTGCCTAGTACTTTCACGACTACGTATGGGCCAGAGTATACGTCATCTAATTTAGTGTTAACTTCGCCTGCGCTACTAGTTGGCGCTTGTCGCCACAATACATAATCCCCTCTTTTATATACCGTACTAACTTTAAGTTTTCGGATCGTAATTTAACGAGAACTTTTCTGAGCAACTCAATACCGGTCATAACATCAACAGATGGTAGCAATAAGTCATCTAGAAAAGCTAATACTTCTGAAGATTGTTGATTTGGTGGCAATTTATCATCGTTAGGGCTATTTATTGAATTAATTATTTTATTAATAAGTCGCATAAAAACAGATGGAGCATTTGCAAGACCATACGGTACCCGAGTATATTCATAGTGGCCTTGTGGCGTAACAAATGCAGTTTTATGAGTATCTTCTGGCAAAATCGTTAACTGATGATAGCCTTGGGCTAAGTCTAAACTAGAAAAGTAATTCATTCGAGCCAGCCGCGATATTTGATCATAGATGTTGGGAAGTGGATATCTATCACGCACGGTGATGGCGTTTAGTGCACGATAATCTACACATAACCTGCTATCCCCATTTTTCTTTTTAACTAGAACTATTGAAAAAGCGTAGCTTGATTGAGATTCTTTAATAATCCCAGCACTAAGCAAATCAGAAACTTTACATTTAACAACTTCTTGTTCCATATGAGATAATCTATAAGGGCGACGAAATATCGGTTGATCACTCGTGAGTTAAATTGGCATTTTTACCAGATTGGTACATCCTAACTCTTGGGTGCTAGCTGCGAAACAGTCATTGAATTTAGATAACAGATTAATTAAATATTCGTGTTCATCTTTACTAATAGGTCCTATGTTAATTTTATCTAAGTCTACCCCTCCTATGGCAAGATCATCACAAAAGGCTATGTTTTTATCAACTACATGCTTGGCAGGCGAGAGGCAATTAATGGCTGTGGCACTGACCTGTTGTATTTCTTTACAACTTTCAGCACGCAGCAAAGTTGTTCCTTCCTTCCAAACAATATCCTCTTTCCCAGTGTTAACGATTTTCAGGTAACCAGTGTTACCGTTGAGCACTGTTGACGGGATGGAGTAAGCGATGCCTTGAAGCTCGTAGTGTCTCACTGGAGTCACCACGCTATTTCCTTCAACGTTATCTAAAACTGAAACTTTAATTATTGATGTGCCTTGCGGCAAGAACTCGTCAGATGTAGTTTTGACAGTAAAGCGATCGGGTTCCTCTGTCACGCCTATGTCACATGGGAATCCAGGACTTTCTTTTAGTACGGCTGTACCATTATGAACCACCAATGAAACCCCAACTTTGTTTATCACCGGCTGTCCAATGAGAAGGTTTACCCCATTCATGTCAATATTGGTTAAGTTAGCTGTGCAGGATATATCCAAATGGTCTATTTGGAGGCAAAAGTTCACTTCACCCTGGCTTGTAATTGGATCACCTGCAAATCCCTTAAGCAAGATATTCGTCTGTAACACTTTTAATTGTAACAGTTTAGCAACTTCAGTAGTGAGTATATTTACTTGACTGCCTGTGTCAATGTAAGATTTAACAAAAGCTCCGTTAATTTTTGCAGTTTTCTTATAAACATCATTGTAATTTAATACAAGCTTAATATCCTTTGTACTCTTAGCTTCTTTGTTTATTGCTGTTTTTACACTTGAAGGGCAATTTGTTGCAATATGCCCCTGAATTCCACATTTAAAGCAGATGCGCTGATCTGGTTGAGGGCATTCTTTAACAAAGTGTCCTGTCTTGTTACAACGAGGACACGGTGTGACCAGATTCCTTTTCAATTTCTCCGAGCTCCGATTTCTTTTCAATTTGCCGTCTATTATCCTTATACAGTCCTCGCCGATCACTTGTATGTGGCTGGTAGTCATCAAAAGCACAAAGAAAGCCTTCATAAAGCTCATCTGGACGGTCACATTGATATGCCCTTGCATTTGACTGAAGTGGCCCAGGTAGGCCGCGTATTATGCAGGAGATGGTGGCTTTGTCCGAAAGTTTGCATCTAAAACACATTGCGACTTTTTCTTGATAATACTTGGTCATGCTTTCAGTGTACAATTTTTTTCGATTTAGCATCTCTTCTAAGATACCTGCGTAATCGCGGTGTTTTGGAAAAGCGCGTTGCAACATTTGCTTCCACTGTTCCCATGTAAAATCATATTCTTCAAGACGGTTGTACCATTTCCTAGCCTGGCCGCGTAGCTTGTCTTGTAAATGGAACGATTTTGTCTTACCATCCCAATCATAGATGTCCCCTAATTGTTCAATTTTCTTCAGCCAGGCTGTTATAGTACACTCCTCACTATCTGGATCAAATTCCGGGATCAATACTGCCGCTCGGTGCTGTTTTAGTGGGGTCATAGTAGGAACTTCATTATGCAAATCCCGGAATGCTTTTTCCATTTGTCACTTACAACTCGTCTTTTCATTTTGCGCGGATTCACACTTCTGATATGTAACTTAACTATTAGTATCAATAAAAGAAATATTCTAAATCAGTTTTATTGTTTTCATAAGAAATGCAAAAAATATAATTAAAGCAAACTCTCATTTGCTATTCGCGGGCTAGGCGCTAATGACAGCGGCTGTCACATCTCCCACGTCAAAATGGCGCGAAAAGCTGTGGCAAGATGTGACGTCATGGCTTGCTTGCTTGCTTGCTTGCAATAGCGACAAGGCGGCGTTGTTACACTATTTAAAATTTCTTTTTTTATTTTGTTAATTTATTAGAATAAAGACTAATTAACGTGAAGAGCTAAATTAAAAAAAAGCAGATGCGCTGTTTCCAAAATTCTGTGTTGTTTGGCTACATTTTTTTTATCGATAAATGCATATCAAGGGTAAAAAGAGGCTAATTAAAGTAATCGATTTTAAATCTTTTTTTGTTTAAGCAATCGATTATTGTGATAAATATAAAAAACGATTATGTACATCCCTAATGGTCTGAACACAGCATAATAGGATAATTTATGTCAAGCTTTATTGAACTGTTCATTCATTTATTACATTCATGATTTTGTAATTCTACGTGTAAGACGCGGCTAATTGAAACCATATCATGTAAGTTCAAAATATTTTTTTTACAAATCAAAGAGTAAGAAGGTTCTGAATGAATATTAAAATAATAAAATAAATTAGGATATACATATAAATTCATTATTAATTTATTAAGCGTTGATAAAGCTGACACTTTACATATAACAAGTATAACTGCTTGTATAAGCTTGTATAAGAATAAATAGTACGTCGGAAAAATAATGTCTGAACGTGTGCCGTGTTAGAATAGAATAAATAGGTTTCCCTTTTTATAAGTGGCTTTCATATAATAATAATGCATAAGTAACATATTATTTAGTGGAAAAAAGTAAAGGGTTAAATATTTATTTGTTCTGTATGACTGCAATTATAATTAATTAAATTGTTATTTATTTTTTTTTAGTTTTTTGTTGTAGTTGTATCTTTACTTACATATTTCGAATAATAATCATATTTTTATGTCTTGAGTAGCACCAGTAACTTGTGCAATATTTTCTTAAATTATTTTTTTTTTAAAGAATAAATAAGATAGAAAGGAAAGTAGGTAGGAAAAAACTTCTTTTTTATATACTATTCTCTACAAGCTGCTTATATTTATATTTAATTAATATGTAATATTGATCCACAAATGACAACTATAAATATTGATATGGTTTTCAAATTTCAATAAATAATAATAATAAATAAATATATGGGACACTTACACACATGGTCATCCGTCCCCAAAGTAAGTAACTTAATACTTGTGTTATGGTTGACAGACAACTGGTGAATATATACTTATATATTTTTTAAATACATACTTAGATACATATATACACCCAGGCTCAAAGACCAACAAATCCATTTATAGAAAATGTTGGCCCTCGGCGGGAATCGAACCCCTGACCCGCGAAGCTGAAGGCAGGATCACTACCCACTGCGCCAACGGGCCAGTCATCAATGTTTCTAGGTGATAATTCTAGTTATGTGTAAGACATAAATTGTATGGTATTATAAAATAC
This sequence comes from Morpho helenor, assembly GCA_029227775.1. Taxonomy (NCBI): domain Eukaryota; kingdom Metazoa; phylum Arthropoda; class Insecta; order Lepidoptera; family Nymphalidae; genus Morpho; species Morpho helenor. Next base: position 10,054,191 of record JARGCU010000010.1, on the reverse strand, counting down.
TTTCAAATGTTTGATCGTATATACAGTGTGTAACACACATCTGTAGACATATCTATTTCTAGTAAAAAGCAAAAAAAAGTGAAGTTTATTTACGACTATCTGCCTGCCCTTGCTTTGCACAGGTATAAAATATAGATAGCCCATATAACTCACTGAAAAAAAAAATATTAAAATTGATTCAGTTGTTTTGATTTATTTATTACTGGATGAATGCTGTATTGTATTAAAATTGATTCAAACATAAGGCATTATTTTTTGTAAAAAGTAAATGACAAAAAATGCTATTGTGGGTTATCCATAAGAGATAGACATATACTATCTTGGAGTTTTCTGTAGACCTTATCAAGGTGTACAAATACTCTGTACATTATTTTGAGAAATCTTGTAGGGTTCAGCCTGCTTTTGCAATGTAAGCAGAAAAAATGTAATTATTTACGACATCACATTAGAAACCTCAAAAATTACAGTATTTCTCTACTACATATTAAATACATATAAACCTTCCTCTTAAATCACTCTATCTATTAAAAAAAACCGCATCAAAATCTGATACGTAGTTTTAAACGTTTAAGCATACATAGGGATATAGGGACAGACAGGGAATGTGACTTTGTTTTATACTATGTAGTGATAATCACAGATTGGAATTATGTGAATCTCAAAGTTTATAGATAAAACTGAACCTAGTTCAAAAACAAACCTATACTAAGTCTCTACTCTCTCTAACTTTACATTAAGTGGAATTGAAAAATTTGTAAGGAAGATCTAATTTAAAATAAAATAGATTTCAAATAATTTTTTTACTTATGCCAAGTACAACAGTTATAGAAATTTATTTATTTCATTATAAGAATTGAGTTTTCCAAGAATTTACTTTTGCCTGTACTTGCAAAGACAAGCAAAATTGTTTTTATACATCCTCAACAAATAATGGCTCACATTGTATTATATTTAATACTGTACATAAATTGATGACCAGTTATTTAAGTCCGAAAGCTGCAGACGAAAGTTTCGTATTTCATTGCCACAGGCCGAATATATGCTGATGTTTTGTTTTGTGACATACACTTTTAATGGCACAAGGATTAAAATTTTTAATGAGTCATGTATTTATTTTTGATTTTTGCTTAAAAGAAAGCAAGAGAGAGAGAGAGGTATGTGGGTAAGTCACATTCTTTGTTTGTCCATATATATCCCTATGTATGCTTATATCTTTAAAACTACGCAATAGATTTTAATGCGGTTTTTTTAATGGGTTGTGTGATTCAAGAGGAAGGTTTTTATGTATAATAACATTCAATACCGAGTAGAGAAATACTGAAATTTTTGAGGTTTCTAATGTGATGTCGTAAATAATTACATTTTTTCCGCTTTCATTGCAAACGCGGGCTAAACCCTACGAGATTTATCAAAATAATGTACAGAGTATTTGTACACCTTGAAAAGGTCTACAGAAAAGTCCGCGATGGTGTATGTCTATCTCTTATGGATAACCCACAATAGATTTTTTTGTCATTATTAGATTAGATATTCCAAAGATAGCAGAAAATCTTTTTGGTATAGGGAGAGGTGAATTGTTTTCTCCAAATTTAACGCGTGCGGGCCACGGGCAGTAATGAATAAATCAAAACTACTGGATCGATTTTAATAATTTTTTTCACTAAGTGACATGGGCTATATATTTTATACCCGTGCGAAGCAGGGGCAGGCCGCTAGTCTATAATATGAAACAATATCATCATTCTCCTGCCTTCATCCCACTCTAAGTGAGTTCGCCACAACTGTTATAAACATATCGTATGATTTGGCTACGTATTTTACGACCCGCCGCCTGCCTGACGTCAACTTACCTTAGACGGCTTTTGCGACACCTCGGTAAAAAAATGAGGGTGGTCTATTCTACTCAGCCGGATACTACACGGTGGATCAACTTACCTTAGTCGCCTTTTACGACATCTCGGTAAGAGATGAGGGTGATCTATTCTACGGCTTAACTTAAAACAATATAAGCGTGTGTGTGTGTGTGTGTGTGTGTGCGTGGGCGCGCGCGTTCGCGCGAGTGTGTGTGTGTGTGTGCGTGTGCAAAATAGGCACGTATTTCCCGTAGTGTCGTGTAAATAGTAATATAATTTTAGTACGAAACAATATAATATTTGTACTTAACAATATGTGGCGCACATCGAAAATAAATAAGATATTGATTGCTTAGCTGCGATTCAACAGACATAGCACAATCATATTTGTACTTGAGTATTCGGATATATAATGAGATTCTGCGATTACTTTTGCACTTGCACCCATACATAGGTTTAGGTTACGTGTTAAGAATACGCTATTACGTGTACTATTTTACGGAGTTGAATTTTATATAACATAATAGGTTTGGATCTAAAAATTCTTCCAGCTTCAAGATTGCAGCTTCGTTATGTTGATAAAAAAATGTTTAAAAATTGCTAGTTCTTTTTTCAGTAAGAGCAACATTCCGAACCAGAGGGTCGAATTATTAAAATGGAAAGAGGTTGTAAAAGTTTATTCGAATAAAGATGGTTTTTATTTGATTCGATGTTTACTTTTGTTTGTTTTTGTTATTGAAGAATTGAGCTTTTGAAATTACCCATGTTTTAATAAAGCATTTTTTTTAAATATTTTTTATTCTAAATATAATTCAAAAGCTAACGCCGTGTGGTATCCGGCTGAATAGAATAGTACCACCCTCATTTCTTATCGAGGTGTCGTAATTGGCGACTAAGGTAAGTCGACCCGCAGTGTGGTATCCGGCTAGAGTATAATAGACCACCCTCATTTCTTACCGAGGTGTCGTAAAAGGCGACTAAGGTAAGATGACCCACCGTGTGGTATCCAGTTGAGTAAAATAGATCACCCTCTTTCTTACTGTGGTGTCGTAAATTACGACTGAAGTAAGTTGACGCCAGGCAGGCGGCCGGTCGTAAAATGCGAAGCCAAATCATGTGACAACATGTTTGTAACATGTTGTGCCGATCCCACTTAGAGTGGGATAAGGGCAGGAGGATGATGATAATTCAAAAGCGAAATACTGATAAGGAATCAGTTCAGATTTCATAAATCCTTAAATTGATATTTTAAACATAAGTGCAATACAAATGTACGTCATTCAAATGCCTACAATATCATGATTGCGGGATTTTGGAATTGCCGAATAACAGTAAAGTTTGTTTATTATTCTGATTGTAAGGAAAAGGTTATACAGACATAAATGAAAAGAAAGAATGCAATATAAATAAAAGTCCTAAACGTGATAATTATAAATATAGGCTATCGTTACATGAGATGATGAATACTGACTTCCTAGAATGTCCTAATTTACAGGCTAATCTTTGTTATTATTATTTTTTGTTTTATAATTGTATATCTTTAATATTTAAATGAGTTAATCTTGTACGTTTATATATATAATTTCGTAATCTCGGAAACGGCTCCAACGATTTTCCTGAAATCCAGCATGTAGGGGGGTTTGGGGGAGAAAGATCGATCTAGATAAATTATATTTAAAAAAAGGCGTTTTATCACTGTTTTCGGGCTCTAATTTTTTTTTTTGAAATTTACGTTTAATACAATTACAAATTTCTACAAATAAACATAAAAGTCATGGTAGTGCATTTGGGGAACGGGCGGTCTAGAGAGGTGAAAATATCTAGGATCGAGCCCCACTTGCAGTATTATTTTCTTATTTTTCTTTTCGATTTTTTAAATTTTTTTCTTACATCATTTTATAAATTACCAGGTATTTTTATTGGTTTTACAACGTACATGTGTTTTGGAGACAGGATTGTAGGTTCATGTTAGTAAATAAATAAGTAATAATTATGACGTATAATTTATTGTCCCTGCCATTGCCACCAGGTTTGTGGGTATAGTTAGTGCTCTTTTTCAGAACTTCACAACCGAGAAAAAGTCTATATCACTCTATAGCTCTGTAATTATCTCAAGTCTATATTTCACATTGGATCTTTTTTTTTCCTTTCGTAGTGATAAAGGGACAAATAAAGAAACACGTTTTTGGGTTTACGATATTAGTAAAGATTTATGAACATAATCTTTGATTGTGTTATAATTTGTATTGCAAATTCCGTGAATATAAAACATTTTTTACGATCACTAAAGATTTAAATAATAAACATATGACATTCATTAGCATAAATTTTTAAATCCAATACCTAATATATTAAGAAAAACAGTTTTTCCTTATCTTACCATTACTTTGAAATTTTTTTGAGAATATTGAACCGTCACAACTGGTTTTATCGTTCCTGCTGGTTTTTGGAACGAAAAAGATGCAGAGTTAAATGTAAGGTATATTAAATTTTTGACATATTAAAACTATGATTTAGGGTATACTCGTATCTGTGTCACGTCATAAACTTCCTCTAAATGTTCAAACAGTATAAAACTCTTTTAAATGTTTCTATAATAATTATGATAAAAACTCTATATATCGTTTTATAAGATATTGATAGACACATTTCGGTTCTCCTTTGCGGACATATCCCAAGCGAATATGCAATTTTATAACCCTATCACGAGTATGTTAATGATTTTAAAAATTTTATACTACCTTTCTAGCTTCACATTTATAAAATAGTTATTTAATTTATAATATTCTAATGGATGATTTAAAGAAGAAATGTACTTAATTACTGAGCTATAAATTTTACCTGTTTGCGTTACACCCTTCCCAAGATTACATTGTCTATATGTCTATAAAAAACAAATAAACAAACATTCATTTATATATATAAGATAGAATATACGCTTGGCTTGGTGATTACACTGATGACGCTATCGCAACGATACTCGTAACCGACCGCTTTCAATTATATTACAATTTTGGTATTCAGATAAATGTTACAGCATTTTACTCAATCAATGTATAGCTATATAGGGGAATTGGTGATGTACACCATATACGAATAAGAAACTGACATAAGCTTGAATTGTCCTCTTTGTGATTTCAGTAGTACATTAAATTGCGTGGTTTTGTTATTCCATTAAATTACAAAATTTAAAAATCAGTTTAAATTTGCCATTTAATATAACTAGTGTTATATAAATTATAAATAAAAAACGTTCAATTATACTTCGCCTAATAAAAGATAGTAAAGGCGAAATGTAACTTTTATAAAAATTATATTTTACGAGCAAACGTCGAATTTGTTGCTGACTGTTCTCGGTTACTATTTTCTGGACCAGTGATAGCATTTATTTCAGAATAAAAATTATTCAAAATAACGTCTAAAAGAAGCCTACGCAAACGGACTACCTGTAATTTACTTATAGTAAATTTTGAGTTTGTATTCCATCATCACTCTCTTACCCTTATCCCACTCTAAGTGGGGTCGGCACAATATGTCTTCTTCTTCCATTCTCTTCTATCATTCGTCAACCTTGGTGCCACTTCTTTAACATGCATACCATTTTTCACTTTTTTTTTAAATTTAATTTGTGTTGTATTTAAGGTTCATAAAATCATTCGCGAATCACCACTACCTCGTAAGTGCGACCCCACTTAGTAACTAATATATCGTAACTTAATATCCTGATGATATTTTAGTCATAAACGTTATTAAAGATACAATAAATATTTTTTTCATTTGATTTGCATATTTATTACAAATTGCTGTAAAATTGTTTATGTCTTCCATTAAGCACCATAAAGCTCGCTGGTGACACAAATAATTATTAATATCACAACGTCGCTTTGATAAGGTCACCGGTTTGTCGTTAGTTTCTGCGCAAAGTTTTATTTGTCCGTTGACCCGATCCGGGTGCTGCGCCCGCGCACGTAGTCTCCATTGATCGTATGTCGCTGTTGGATAGAGGAAGTGTCTAATGTCACATTAATTACGTTTTTATCATGATCTTTGTGAGCTTTCCCGAATGTTCTGCCAGATAATTTGTGGTTACTTCGATTCTGAACTGTTCGTGATACTAAGGTTACCACTTGTTTCAATTTAGGTATGTATGCTTCTTGTTTAGCTTTATTATCCCTATTTATCTAATTATATTATACATCATCATCATCATTCTCTTACCCTTATCCCACTTTAAGTGGGGTCGGCACAATATGTCTTCTTCTTCCATTAATTAAATTATACATACTAAATTAAATTGAATTAGTATAATTAATATTAAACTCACATAAATTAATAATAGAAAAAGTTTCTTTAGCTATTTTGCCGCCACTTAAGATATCAATTTTGCTAATTTATGTTAATTTTATGTATATTTCTGGCACGCTATTAAATTAATGTATATATACCTATTGTGATTATGATAAATAGTGTTTCTTTTTGTTTAAATTATGTGTTAAATAAGTCCGCTATCTTTTTTATTGATACATTATATTGATTTATAGATTTTAAATATATTTACAGACATCTAATATATTAATATTTTGCATAAACTAGACATTCCATAAATATCTGTAACATTGACATACAACAAAATTAACAATTCTAAACATTATCGTTCGTTATTCCTTATGTTATTATGAATAAATTTTTCTAAGAATTAATTTATTATCTTTCATAGACTTGCTTTGTTGAGTTGTTATATTCTATAATTCATACTAATACTATTTAGTCTCATTAAGTTTTTCATTACCATTAAACATATATTCATAAGTATATATGGGGATAGACAGGTACGTGTATTGTAAAATATAAATAATTATACACGAGAAAACAAGTAGATGCATAGAGTTTACCTAACTTTAAGATTCGTATAATTATATTGAATTAATTAAACATTCAAAAGTAAAGAATATATATAAAGAAATAAGTTAATCTGTTGTTCTCAATCATTAACACTAACAAGGTAACTTTGGTAGAATTTATCAATGAAGCTCTGCTTTTTTTCTAAAACTTAACTAACTTAACGTAGTACTAACAGCGGAGAATAGGTTGTTAATATAATAGGAATTACCTAAGAGTTGGATGGATATGTTAGATTATATACGACAATGGAGTTTTTTTTTTTAATTTTCTGATAAACTTAATATATATATTTGGGATTTGCGTAAATCAGTCACCAATTCGTGTATAAACCGCTACCGTTCGCATTGCTTGGTTAGAATATTAAACAGAACCTAAGTCGATACCGTTAAATATGTTCTAGGTCACAGTAGAAATATAGCTATTCGCCACTAATGGATTGAATCAATTTAATAAATCGACTATTGTGTCCTAGATTAATATAAGAGACTTCGTGGGGATATGAAATTTTGTTTTTGGTCCACACATGTATTAGTCATTATCATATATTCTGGACACGAAATGACGTGGTAGGCGACGTATTGTTATCGCAGTATAAGAGTAAAATGTTTGTGAATATTTTAGGTTATCGAATTAGAAGCATCACTTAGGCCTGTTTCACAAGTTACTGATAAAGTGTCGGATAGTTAACCGACAAATAAACTAATTAGCAGATAAATGTCTCTAAAAAAGACTTAAAACTAAAAGCCACATAAAGTTAGTAATTTTGTAAACGTAAACGTTCTTACACGGCCAAACGTAACAATGAACCAATGCGATTTTTGGTATAGAGATAGTTCATTACTGAATCTATTTTTTTTTCTTTAAAGTCCTTACAAGATGCTACAGTCTACATTTCAACCTGGTATCAACTGATTAGTACAGCATTCTTGCTTTTAGATGAAGGAAAAGAAAGGATGCTATTACAAATTACAATACCCATGACGTTGAGGTTGAACTTAGCCAAAAATTCCTTCAGCTTCATTCCGGACATACTCCAACAAAATATGATAAATACCTTACGTCTTTTCACACTCTAAGCAATTAGGTGTTGAAGTTTTGCTTATTAAATAACCAAAACTGTTTAGCGGTATTTATCCATAACGTAGCCATTATAAGGTTAGAGAGTAACATAGGCCATTTTATTTCGCTACTGAATTTAGCTTAGTCAGCAATTATCATTTATACAATTAGGCGTTATTTTGCAAAGGTCCATAATACAAATGTAATGAAAATATTATTTTAAAATAAAAATATTATTACAAAGTATTATTTCATTACTTCAGCAATAATCGTTGAATATTGGCAATACTTTTGTTTGTTTCAGAAAAGTTCCAATATGTTCCCCACGATGAAGATTTTATTTGTTGTATGTTTCATCGTATCTAATTCATGGACATTGACTAGAGGGGAACTGTTTACTGCCATTTCGGATGTAGAACCATTATTGGAGACGCACAAGAAGATTATAGATGATTTAGACGACTATATAAACAAAGAAGAGAAGAGGCTATCAGTTTTGAAGAGGTATACTAAATCAGCATTCCTATAGAGAAGGTTTTGAGATTTGATACACTATGCTGGGGCAATTCGAATTTCCGAGTGTCCTCGTTTCCCTAGAAAATTCCTGAGATGTATGCATTTGAGAAATTCTCTAAAGAAACGACGGCTACACAGTTTTTTCCATATAACGCGTGATAAATAATAAGTATAAATTCTTATGTAAAATTAAATAAATACCTGCCCGGTGTTTGAATCTGTAAATCCTGTGGTCTTACTGTTTCTGCTTAAAGCTTCAACGGCAAAAAGTACACAAAGATGCAATTCTTTAGTTTCTAAATCATAATATTTGAACATAGATGTCGTCATCTCATTGCAAATTTTTCAAGCGAAAGTAAACTGTTTTTTTTTTACTTTCTATTAAAATTCAGGACTTATCTTCATCGTGTGTATTTATGGTAAAATTTAATATTCGAAGGCTTAGTTTGTTTAAAATAACTTCTTCAAATGCTTTGTCAAGTCCTGCTAAAATATTTTAATTATTAATTATATGTAAATTTTGACCTTGCTGTTTAAAATAAATACGAAGATGTTTAGTTAATGAATACGCTTCTTTTTTATGTATAATGAATCTGTGCTAAAATACGTGTAGCGTGACTAATTAAATAATGTTATTAATTATTCTAGACATCTAATTAAGTACAAACAGGAGCACGAAAAGGCAATGGACGACATTCCTAACTATTTGGGCAATCCAATAAATGCGTTTACTCTGATAAAACGACTGACAACAGATTTGGATTTGATTGAACATACTATTGAAGCGGGAACAGGTAAGTGATATATTGGATGATTGTTTGCTGTCCAAAACAAAGTCTATAAAAATGTGTGTAATAGAGGCAAATTTTTTGGCAGTATGTTTTTGTTATTATAAATAAATAAAAAATTAAAATTATACGAAAAAATAAACCAAATCTCTGAACATTGTACGACTTGTAAATAATAAAATTAGTGAGACTATTATCTAGTATTAAGATAGCATATCTCCCAAGGTGCATATCAAATCAGCTTAATAAATTCATACATTCTGTACGGCAAGTCACCATAACAAAAAAAAAAAAAAAATTCTACATTATTTTTAATCCAAACAAGTTGTTCGTAGAGGATGATATATCCTGGATAGGAAAATATATGCAAGAATATTTATATTTAACAAAGCAAGGTAAATACAAGTTTATAAACACGTATTGCGATATATCCGATTTTAAATCTGAGAGTCCAAGGATATTTTCCCCGAATAAGAAATCAATGGTTATTTGTTAACTAAATGTAATTTATTTTATAAGTACAGGTATCGAAAAAGCAATATAATCGAATAAGCAGGTTTACTTTGAATACAGTTATTTTGGCCGCCTAGAAGTGCTTATTCTCTTGCTCTAAAGAAATGAAACAAGATTAACAATAATAAATAAAATAGTTATTTACCATTTACACATTTATAAACAAACCAGTCGGCAACTTAAGTTTATTGGTAAATAGGCACGGCGGAAAACTCTTAAAAAGTGTTGAATATATCCTTCAATCTAATAGCTTTTAACCTTTATATGGATAATTCATTTTAACAATGATACTTTATAAAAATATGCACATTTAAAATTAGTCAAGTTTTGCTTCATGTGAAATCATTACCTTAATGAAAAATAAATTCAAAATTAAATTAAATACTGAACAATAACAAACGACAAACAATGACAAATGACAAACATTTTTTTACTGTCGGTGCTCATAACGAGATATATCCGAAAAATATAGTTTTGTTTTTTTTTGTCTTATACATATAACATATGATGCATACTATTTTTTTGCAAATCAGTCCTATGATTCGTTTAAAGACTGAAGTTATATATGTTATTGGAAACAGTCTGTATTTACAAGCAAATTTGATATGACTGATATTTTAAAAATATTTTTTTTTTTTGGTTCATGGGTTTATGATCGTTTGCTCTTGGACTATGTAAATAAAATATGTCGTTAGCACCTCTGTATCTTTACACATGCACATCACATCATCATCATCTTGTAATAATGAGAGTAAATATTACAAAATCGTATACTTGGAAATGCTAGCTCGTTTTGAAACCACTTCGTAGAAGGTAACTAATATCGTAGAATAGGTATGTTTATTTTCTATTTGTCATAAATCTCGAGTGTGCGAATCAAATGCCAAACGTGCATCACGAACTTTATTATGGCACAATCGTGTAGTGATTGTTGAGTAGTTATATATTAACAACTAGCGGCCTACCCTGCTTCGCACGGGTATAAAATATATAGCCTATGTCACTCAGTGAAAAAAATTATTAAAATCGATCCAGTAGTTTTAATTTATTCATTACTGCCCGTGGCTCGCACGCGTTAAATTTGAAGAAAAACAATTCCCCTCTCCCTATACCAAGAAGATTTCCTGCTATATCTAACATCAAAGTAATTATTAATTATAAAGAAAAAAAGTAATTATTTACGACATCACATTAGAAACATTACAGTATTTCTCTACTCCATATTGAATGTTATTATACATTCCTCTTGAATCACTCTATCTATTAAAAAAACTGCATCGAAATCTGTTGCGTAGTTTTAAAGATTTAAGCAGTCATAGGGATATAGGGACAAACAAAGAATGTGACTTTGTTTTATACTATGTAGTGATAATCCCTATAGCATGATTCAGTATTCACGCGCGATGGCTTATTATTAGCGTATTTCATGTATAACTTTGGTGTTTCTATACCGATTTCAACGATTTTTTTTTTATACAATGGTTAATACTATTCACTTTTTTATTTATGGATGACTGAGAGTGATATAAACGTAGGAGTAGACAAATATAACCAGAAAGCTTCGAACTGCTAAGCTATCGGGAGTTACACGTCTTATTGTGAGTCAACCATAAAAGATAGACATATGCTGTCGTGGGATATTATTTATATAATTTTAAGGAAAACATTTCCGTCATACATGATTTCTGTGTAGCTTTAGCCATCAAGGTTGCACACGCGACGGAAGCTTAAAAAATGGAGTAACTTCTCCCGTTTTCCCGACATTTCCCTTCACTGCTCTGCTCCTATTGATTGTAGTGTGATGAAAAGTATACTATAACCAGCTCAGGAGTATGAAAAAAAATTGTACCGAGTTTCGTTAAAATCCGTCGAGTAGTTTTTGTTTCTATAACGGTTATACAGACAGACAGACAGACAGACAGACAGACAGACAGACAGACAGACAGACAGACAAAATTTTTACTGATTGCATTTTTGGCATCAGTATCGATCCCTAATCACCCCCTGATAGTTATTTTGGAAATATATTCCAGTTACAGAATTGACCTCTCTACAGATTTATTATAACTATAGATTATTGCTTATTGGACACGATTTTGTCAACATGGAATCGATTCTATCTTTTTAATATCTTGAAACATCTTAGCCCACACCGAGATTTAGTATAAAGAAAATTTGACATAACTCTTTACTGTATAAATTCCTTAAAGAATTAAAATCATTGTTTAGGGACATACTCGTAAGTTTACGAAATTTATGTTTCTAAGTTAAAACTATAAACGTTATAAAAGCGAATCAATGTAGGTTCAAAGTTTGTTTTTAATTTAATTTATACTTCTTATCCTAGTAATATTATGCGAAAGTTTGTGAATGTGGGGACGGGGAATCCGCTGAACCAATATCGATGAAAGGAGATGGGCAAATAGCTCATACAATTTTGGCCTCAATGGACAGAAATAAATTAATATTTAATACAAAGACCGAAAGTTACTCTTCAAGTATGTAAAAGTCTTTTTTAGATAGAACTTGGGAATAAAAAGAAATAAATTAATGACCATGACAGACTTACATAGAGTATTGGAATTTGTTAGTACAAATTTTTTTTAATAGAATTTATTTTCATCTAAGAAAAAATACGAATCCAAAATAATGAGATTGTCGACTCGAAAGATAATATGTCAGTAGTCTAGAAATACAGCAAACATCGTTATAAAGTAGTATACAATACAACTAATCCACAAATGTAACGTTCACGATGCGAAAACAACACGAATATGCATGTTTAGAAACCTAACAATTGACAGATCATTAATATAACGACAACCTTTTTGAGTACTGTTATGCGCAGAAATCGATTTTATTAATCGACTCCATAAATCGGTCATATAGGTAAAAAAATAATGATAATTAAAAAGGAGATTAGATAACTATATTTATGCATAGTTACTAGAACTATGCATAAATATTGTTATCTATTTTTTTATGGTAATAAAAAATACTTTATCAACAACAGTTATTAAATATACTGTATATTACATAGTAAGGATATTAAATTCTTAAATCGATATAATATCTATATCGAGTTTCTTACTGATTCGAGAGAAATTGTGACTTGATTTTTTTGACTAATTATAACTGAACTGGATCAAATAAATAACTTTTTTATTCAATACCAGTTTTCCCTAGTAGTACAGAGATAGTATCAATTTATTTTGGCGTTATTTTCTATTTTATATTTTATTATGAATGTATTTTACTATGTATATATGTTACTTTATGTATTTTACTATGTATTTTATATTCATTATTTAGTCCGCACAGGCCAGATTTTGCCCATCTCCTTTGGCACAATTATTCCTTATATACCGGGGTAACATTTAGGCTACAGAAATCCAGTTAATTCTACAGGAATAGGATGACATTTAAAAGCGCCATCTATTATCAAGCTATCACGCGAAAACAGTTCACCCAAACGAAATCGCGCCACTCCATGCGCGACCACCCGATGGACGTTCCCTGTCTCGCGAGCTCCTGCGGTCACCGTCTCCGCGGCTCGATGTGGATGACGACGGCGACGATGAGGACGACGCGATGGGCGAGAGGGCGAAAACACCGGATTTGACTCCCCTGATCATGACACCACCCGACTTAGGACCACCCGAAGAAGACTTTGAGGTCTGGGAGCTACCATTCCCAGACCTCCCCACCGAACCAGACATCCCTTAGGTCACCTAGGTGACCTCGGCCTACGGCCGAAACACAGACCGGGCTTAAGTGCCCGCGAGGAACTGCCCGGGCAAGGAGGTACGCCTCGAGGCCCGTACCCCGCCTACTCCCAAGGAGTAAGCGAGACGACCCTGCTGCTACGAAGTTGCGGGTATAAGCTAGTATGCAATAACTATAGTAATCCTGAAGTCATAACAAAGTAAATAAAATAATTGATATACGATATTTTAAGAGCCTGTAAGAGATTACTATTAGTGATTAGGCCGCCTTTGCACTTCTTTTTGTTTAATTTTTCATACTTCTATTTCTAACTTTCATATTTCTATTTTATTTTGCAATAAAGTATTTGATTATTATATTTTATTATACTTCTCCTAATTACTTAATAAAGTAGTCACAGTCATATTCATTACTACATGTAAGAAATATGACACACGATGCAAAGATTAAAATATGAAATCAATGAAAAATTAAACACGATACGCGATCAGCTTTTTGTAGATTGCGCAATTTACGGATTGCCTTTCCTGGTACATACCATTAATGTTAAAGAAGCTAAAGTAAACAGTTTAAAAATATTTTAATATCTTAAAATGGGTAAGGGGGGGATGGGGACATATAGATGTCTTGATACCATATAACTATAATTGCTCATTGTTTTTTTAAATCCTTGTAAGATACATCAATAAATAACTCCTTCGGAATTCTTTGTTATCGTCATTATACGTGAGTAGATTGTACGAGTAGAACAATCTATCTAAATATGTGACAATAATATAATAGATGACCTCTGAATCTACGAAAAGTTTACTGTCCCTATTTATTCTATTTAACAAACCCACAATTTATTATTGAACTAGCGGCCTACCCTGCTTCGCACGGGTATAAAATATATAGCCTATGTCACTCAGTGAAAAAAAATATTAAAATCGATCCAGTTGTTTTAATTTATTCATTACTGCCCGTGGCCCGCACGCATTTAATTTGAAGAAAAACAATTCCACTCTCCCTATACCAAGAAGATTTCCTGCTATATCTAACATCAAAGTAATTATTAATTATAAAGAAAAAAAAGTAATTATTTACGACATCACATTAGAAACATTACAGTATTTCTCTACTCCATATTGAATGTTATTATACATTCCTCTTGAATCACTCTATCTATTAAAAAAAACCGCATCAAAATCTGTTGCGTAGTTTTAAAGATTTAAGCAGTCATAGGGATATAGGGACAAACAAAGAATGTGACTTTGTTTTATACTATGTAGTGATAATCCCTATAGCATGATTCAGTATTCACGCGCGATGGCTTATTATTAGCGTATTTCATGTATAACTTTGGTGTTTCTATACCGATTTCAATTATTCTTTTTTTATACAATGGTTAATACTATTCACTTTTTTATTTAGGGATGATTGAGAGTGATATAAACGTAGGAGTAGACAAATATAACCAGAAAGCTTCGAACTGCTAAGCTATCGGGAGTTACACGTCTTATTGTGAGTCAACCATAAAAGATAGACATATGCTGTCGTGGGATATTTTTTATATAATTTTAAGGAAAACATTTCCTTCATACATGATTTCTGCGTAGCTTTAACCATCAAGGTTGCACACGCGACGGAAGTTTAAAAAATGGAGTAACTTCTCCCGTTTTCCCGACATTTCCCTTCACTGCTCTGCTCCTATTGATTGTAGCGTGATGAAAAGTATACTATAACCAGCCCAGGAGTATGAAAAAAAATTGTACCGAGTTTCGTTAAAATCCGTCGAGTAGTTTTTGTTTCTATAACGGTTATACAGACAGACAGACAGACAGACAGACAGACAGACAGACAGACAGACAGACAGACAGACAAAATTTTTACTGATTGCATTTTTGGCATCAGTATCGATCCCTAATCACCCCCTGATAGTTATATTGGAAATATATTCCAGTTACAGAATTGACCTCTCTACAGATTTATTATAAGTATAGATTATTGACTCAATAAATGCAAAAAATTCAATATATTATTGAAAAATGTTATATCAGTCTCAAATTTCACATCTCACAGACGATTGTGCAAGTAAAAGCTTGATTAATAAACAGATGGAGTTCACCATACACATAAAATAATGTATATAAAATAATAGGGTTTATTTGCATGTATTTTTAGTTAAATTATGCTTTTCACACTCACAAAATTTCTCAAGTGATAAAATCCGTATAACTTTAACTTAATTTTCCAAATTCAAGTGTCATACTTATTCACAATACCAATAAAACGGTCAATTTGCGGAAAAATTAAAAGATATAAATAAATAAAAATATACCTATAAATAAAACAGAGAAGCAATTTATTTATCACTTTTTTATTCGAGTCTTAACCAATATTTGGAAAACAGCAGAAAAACAAGTTTTTTTTTTAAGTTTTTGCAATTGCATATAAAATTTATTAATTTTTATCTATATTTAGATTTTAAAAAATGTCAATAAATTATATAAATATTTAGTTAGATAAGTGGATATATGAATAAGCTGTTGACTAAACGTTAATGTATGAGTAGATGACGTAATGCCGTTGTAAAAAGGACATCTGAATGTGACTACATAGGACTGAATGTGAATATATACATAGCATGATGATTAGGAGCGCTTTCAATGGTATATAGATGACTATCGAAATGTCCTGATTTTTATTACGAATGCTTATAGAAAGAGCCTTTAATATTAAACTTTACCACAGACGTTTATTTTTTACTTTTTCACTTTTATATTCAGTATTGTTAATGTTTTAAAAAAATTTATTCTGTTAAATTTGTTTTTTTTCTTTACATGTTAATGTATTCATTTATTGCAAGTGGCAGTAATTTTTCTTACATTTGATTTGAAATTCCGAATATGATGTTTTTATATATGGTCATTTTAAATAAAAAAACAGACCCAGAGAAGAGATGATGATTGAACTACTTACATAGCACAGTTATAAAATATAGGAACAGTCATTTCATTATTTCCGTTCCCGATATATTTAATTTTAATCATATAATATAAAATTATGTTTACAGAATATATAAAGAATATAACAATTCTGAACAATAGCACCGAAGTAAAATATCCTACGTTAGAGGATCTCGTAGGAGCCGCACAAGCTCTTACAAGACTGCAAGAAACCTACCATCTTGATATCGGCGATCTCTCAGAAGGAAGATTGAATGGTGTAATTTACAGGTATTTTTAAAATATAACCTTAATATTTTACTGAATTATATTTATTGTTTCTATCGACACAGTTTTCATTTTATATAAGCTTTGTGGTCATCGATTTCGTCAACTGTTTTTCGAGACTAATGTATAATAGAAACTTGATTAAAAATGTCCTAATCGTAAAATATTTATTTGGATTATATTATAGATAAATGTATTTAAATTATACCTATATCAATATTAAAAATAGGAATTTTAATTTTAAGTACCAGGCAAGCATTCTTAGACTAAATTTAATTCATCGTACATTGTAAAGTTGTCCAAAATCAACGTCGAATCGAAAATATTGTTTTTATATCACCAATTTAAGTACGTTACTATATACGTATTTTCAATTGAACGAAACAATTATCGCTCTCCCTATTCATTGAATGTAATTTGTAGTCTAATTTAAACTGGTTTGTAACGTTGTTCCAACTGATGAAAACTTTCATTGGTGTCAAACATTGGACGTACATGGTCTATATATTATAGACCATCTCTTTAAGACAGCTTCTACCCCCCTACGATCTGGTATCATTATTTTGCGTCATTTTTGTCTGTCCGCCTAATTATGCCTACGTATGTACATATGTACGATGCGAAGACCCCATTACAACACCTTCGGAATGGCACTTCAGCTTCATCAGCGTATTGTTTTTCCTATAGAACCCATTCTTTCGGATTTGATGAGAAGTTTACAGAACTATTAATAAACAATTTTTTTTGTTTATCTACAATTTTTGCTAAATATTTTATTTGATATTACTATGTCATTAGTGAATCTAAATACCGATATAATTTCACAGAGATTCGCCAACAGTGCTGTAAGTAAAATATTATATTTTCTATACCTTTTCATAAAAAAGCGGCGGTAGCGTTATGATTAGGGTAATGGACTTGCAATCGAGAGGTCGTGGGTTCGAATCCCATTATACTATCGACGTGAACCCACTCCAAATACCAACCATTTAGCTTAGCTGGACACGTTGAAAAGTTTACTAGTAATTTGTAACATAAATTTCTAGTTATCTTTATAAAAATATATAGGTATATGTCTTAAATTAACTATGCAGAATTCTTGAAATCATGATATTTGGATACTGTAGTTATTTTCATAGAAATGAAGATAGCTTGTGCTATTTACCTTTGCCTTTTCCCTGTGTTTCACAACTACACGAAGGGCATTAAGGTAATCTGCCAAAAGCCATTCACAGTCATGCAAATATTGCTATTATAAGCTATTATGTTGCAGTATGTTGACTTGAATTTTTTAAAGCACGTTACCGTTTTTTATAGCGACTGGACCATTTCGGTCGATTTATTTTTATTAAAATGAAACTTACTAAATTATTAAATCATTAATTATTTTCTTTTAATGTTTTGATTAATTGTAAACTTTATTATAAGATTGTGTTTACTTTGTACATGTCAAACAATGCAAAAAAATTTATTAATCAAACTAGTTACGACGTAATATTATTAAGTACCTACCTACCTACCTACCTAAGTACCTAAGTACTACCTACCTTTTGTTTAATTGTAACTTTCATGTTTCTATTTTTTTTTTTTATGTGCAATAAAGTATTTTCACCTGAACGCCAAATTTTTAAAAAGAAGAAGAATAAAGACGTATTTTATTATTATTATTATTACCTACTACCTTTTTTTCTTTGAGTTGATGAAAGTTTAAGCAAAATTAAAGAAGAAATTTTAAGCGTTAGCATCTGATGAATAACAATTATCATGAATAACAAGTCTCTGAAACTTTCTAGCGAAATATTAATGTGTAAAATTTTTAATTTTTGTAAACATTCAAGAAAATCGGTCCTGATCTGTTACGGCAAAATTTAATAAAGTTTTTCTTTACTTCAGCCTATCCTAATGAAAAAAAAAACTGAGGTATTGGTCACTCGTATTGATCTTAACATACTATATTTGTCAAATATCCAACTGACAGTCTTTTATTTAAGTACCTATATTCTGTCACTATATTCTTTTTTTCACGTTTTACAGTAAAAGGGATGACATAGCCGTATCGTAAGTTTTTTGAGTTTTTAGATTTCATGAGGGAGCTTTATTTTACCTTACGATTTAAGTTATATACATTATATTCTATACACAATTATAATTTTATATATACTTGTATCCATATGAATTTATATATTTATAAAAATAAAAACGTATTTTCAGTTTATGGTTATGGTGTCTGTAAGTAATAATAAATATTTGTTATTTCACGCACAAATAAAAATATTCGATCTTGTTTTCTTGTGGGCACTTTTATATATTTTTTTGTTTTACAAAATTTTAGTATGTATTTATAAATAAGGACTATGTACTAAAATGCAATTAGAAATTTAAAAAACGTCTATAATAATGAGCTTTTATTGCAGCCTTATTTTTTTAATGGCAAGTATGTACATTTTTTGTTGTAGTAATATTAATTATAATTTTAGGGTTATTTATAGATAGATATAATATAGACCCTTTTTATCGTCAGAGTATAAGCGAGAAAGTACGATTGGTTAGGAGAGACGATTTTGAATGGTTAATCATAAAGATGTAACTAACAGACATTCGCATTTAAATAAATAATAAATAAATATAAGGGACATTTAACACCCACGGTAGTCCGTGCCCAAAGTAACTTAATACTTGTGTTATGGGTGACAGACAACTGGTGAATATATTATACTTATATATTTTTTTAAATACTCAAAATACATTTTTTTAATACAGACTCAAAGACCAATAAATTTATTTATAGAAAATGTTAGCCCTCGGCAGGAATTGAACCCGCAACCCGCGGAGCTGAAGACAGAGTCACTACCCACTGCGCCAACGGGCCAGTCAATATTAATTAATATTAATAATTTATAATATTAGTATGGATTTTGATGAACGCCGTGTATTATCCGGCTGAATAGAATAGTACCACCCTCATTTCTTACCGAGGTGTCGTAAAAGGCGACTGAGGTAAGTCGACCCGCCGTGTGGTATCCGGCTGAGTAGAAAAGACCAACCTCATTTCTTACCGAGGTGTGGTAAAAGGCGACTAAGGAAAGTTGACCCACCGTGTGGTATCCGGTTTAGTAGAATAGACCACCCTCTTTCTTACCGAGGTGTCGTAAAATACGACTGAGGTAAGTTGATGTCAGGCAGGCGGCCGGTCGTAAAAACGCAGCCAAATCATATGACAACATGTTTATGACATGTTGTGCCGACCCCACTTAGAGTGGGATAAGGGCAGGAAGATGATGATAATAATACTATGGATTTTGATGAAAATTTGTTCCGTAGTACCCCAATGAGTGCCGGTGACTGTTACGAATTGGGCAAAGCGCTGTACAACGAAAAGGATTACATTAATTCTATTGCGTGGATGTTGGAGTCGTTGCGGAAGTATTCCGACGAAGAAGATGAACATACATTTACGGAAGTCGACATACTCGAGTATATTAGTTTCGGACATTATTTATTAGGTAAGATATTCAGATATTTGTATTTAGCCGTGTGGTATCCGGCTGAGTAGTTTAGACCACCCTCTTTCTTACCGAGGTGTCGTAAAATACGACTGAGGTAAGTTGACGTCAGGCAGGCGGCTAGTCGTAAAAACGCAGCCAAATCATGTGACAGCATGTTTAGAACATGTTGTGCTGACCCTACTTAGAGTGGGATAAGGGCAGGAAGATGATGATTCAGATATTTTTATTACGAAAGCCGTGATGGCGAAGTTGGTAGCACTGTATGTACCTTACAGTAAGCAAGTTTAAACTCTGCTGAGCTTATTAACTTTTAATCAAATCAAATCATCTTTATTTGCTGATTATAGGTAGGTACGTAGAAAGGTCTTAAAATATAACTAAACATAGCCATAAACTACCATAAGTGGCTTGAAAATGTCAAACAAGATAAATATATGTAACTAGTCAGAATAAAATTATAATGTCATGTAAATTAAAATAAAAAATGACAAGAAATAAAAAAAAAAACATATTACAATTAACTAAACTTAACTAAAAATTCATTAATATCCTAATAACATTGTTCCAAAAGATAATTAAATAATTTAGTTTTAAATAGGGTAAGAGGCAGTTTCTTTAGATCGACAAATAGCTTATTATATAACGTTATCGTTATGCAGTAAACATTTTTTTGGAACATTGTTAATCTTTATGCTTTATAGGTATTTATAATTAATACGTATCGCAGTAAAATAAAAAACCATTAGGACATTTGCATATATGAGTGATCCAGATATATCTGTTATCAGAGCATATAACAGCATCAGAAAATAATTGGAGTTTGGACCTACCGAAGTCCAATTATGTCCAAAAATTATCTTCAATTCTTTTCTTTAAAAAATATAAGAGAAGGTTTTTGGCTGCTATAGGATAGTAACACGCTGCAACATTACTTTACTTTTACTATTGTATTATATGTTATCTACATATAATACAACAGTAAAAGTAAAGTAATGTTGTTTAAATTTTACGTTATATTTCTTGCTTTATATCTGGCATATGTGTAGCCTGTGAACCAACCACATCTAGTATCTAGATTGGTACAAACTCCTTTGCTCAAGTAAAAAAGAGACATTACTCAGAGTGAAATATTAATAGACTGTTCTTTTATTTTACTTTTTGTAGATGATGTGAAAAAAGCAATTCTATGGACACGAAAGCTTCTAGAATTAGATCCGGAGCATACACGCGCCCGCGGCAACTTACCGCATTACAGGAAGGCCCTTGAAGAGAGAGAAATTAAACTCAAAAGAAGACTACGTGGAGTATGTATCTGTAATATTTAAATGAGTTAATCTTCTATGTAATTTGTCTCAGTTTTTGGGCATGCAATTTTTTGCAAATTGAAAGCAGGGGATTTTTAGCTTTCAAACGTGATTTGCGATAGCCGCTGGGTAACGGGCGGACTGAAAATGTTCACAACCCGGGTTCGAATCTCACATTTTTCTTTTATATCTTTTAAAAAATTAAAGCAAGGCTCGGTCACCGAGGTACTTATTTTAACATGTTGCTAGATTATAATCAGTGTTACCAATACAAATTAAGAAAAAATATTTAAAGAAAGAATGGAATGTGAATATAATTAACATTAAATTGTCATTATGACAACATAATCAATGAAATGAATAATTGAATTAAGCCGGTAAAATTAAACAATCGTTTGTCTACATTAAATTTTCATTTATAGGCCTTGTGGCGTAGGAATTGGTGTACTGCCTTATTTGTGTATGTACTGGAATGAGATCTCTATTTTCTGTATTGTCCTTTGCGAGGCCACTTCAGCTTGTCTAGATGCTCCCCAAAGTAAAGGCAATGTTTAAAAACATTAAAGAGGCACGCTTTTCTTAGACTGTAATGTCTATTACTATCAGTTAAGACAAAAGTAACGAGCTAACAATATATTTAAAAAAAATTGTAGACTGCGTAACTTTTTATAAAAAGTGTCATATTGCTTAAAATTTTTATTTTATTATGAAATCACCAGAATTAACACGTAAAAAAGTTTCGTTGTATTATCGTATATTTTATATAGTCAATTTTGATGACTTCATTATTATTTGTTTTTTGCTAGTTTCATTTAGTTAGATTATAATTTATAATTTTAAGTTAAATTATAATTTATAAATTATAATTTTCTTCTTCTTCTATATTCTTTTTCTTTCTTCTAACTTTTCTGTAACGAGTACAATCGGCGGATATCTATAACCTCTAACCCTACCGGTCTCAAATGTTAAGTGATTTCGGTACTGTGATGAAAAGTAGTAGAAATATTCATATCATTCGATCAGGACACAGGAGAAGATGAGTTGAATATCGAGGAAGAATATGAGAAACTAAAGAAACCAGAAGACACATCGCCTTACGCTGCAGAGAAGAGGGCATACGAAGCACTGTGCCGTGGTGAAATGGAAATACCGACAGAAATCTCTAAAAAGTAACTTTTCTCTTACTTACACTTACTTCTCTTACTTACTCTAGTACGTGTTCCTAGGATTTTTTTGATAAACAAATATTCAGACGATTCTCTATTCCCAAAGTAACTTAATATTTGTGTTATGGGTGACAGATAACTGGTAAATATACTGCCTGAGCATGCTCAAGTGGATACAATACTGTATAGACAGAATTTCTCATCCATACTCATATATAAAGCTGATGAGTTTTTTGTTTATTTGTATGAACGCGCTCATCAGAAACAGAAACTACGGGACCGATTTTTTGCGTGTAAGATAGTCTATTTATCGAGGAAGGCTGTAGGATATATAACATCACGCTAAGATAAATAGGAGAGGAGCAGCAATAAAATATATTGCGAAAACGGCAAAATTTAAAGCTTTCCTTGCGTGCGCTAAGTAAATGGTGAAAGTTATTCCCAAAATTGTTCCCCTCTAAAAGTTCTTAAATACATTATTTGCGAAGATGGTTTCAAAAATATGGTTTTAATAATTTATATAGTAAAACAATGTTTGCCCGGTCAGCTAGTTTATGATATTACTATGGATGTAGAAACTATTTGTAATTTTTTTTCAGGTTGACCTGCAAATATCTAACTGGAAATCACCCGTTTACTAAGATAGCGCCATTTAAAATGGAATATGTGTACTTGAAGCCTGATATCGTCGTATTTCACGAAGTGTTAAACGATGTTGAGATTGAACAGATCAAGGAAATGGCGCAGCCAAGGGTGAGTTGTGCACAATACAATATTTTGCTATAAGCGTTTTTATGATTTAATTGTATCAAAATTAAAATCGGTAAATCTTTCATATTTATTTGTTTTATAACGTGTTTATAGATATTACAAAATATGTACTAACAAAACTCAATACTAAATGAAATTGAGGGTAGTATAACTTTAGTTCCGACATAAATTTTTTGTATGTTTAACTTTATTCATATCAAATTGAGTCAGCTATTTGTATTGTATTTGTATAATAATAAATATTGTTACGTACAGGATTCCTGGATTAGAAGTAACTTTTTTTCAGGTTTTGACCTTTAGTCCAAAAACTTTTCCGATGTACCGATGTTGATGAAATATTGCACTGATCGCTATTCGCAAACTGAGAGCTTAATACGTGCTTTAGGTCCACTTATATAGTAAAATATTCGATTCTGAAAGTTCTGTTTCTCGATTAATCCCAAGTCGCTATTACACTGTGAGGAATAAGGGACGCAATTCGTAAACGACCGAAAGTTCCAGAGTGATGAATTCGAATTTTAATTGTCCACTCTACATTTAGCATTATATATATTTTCTATCGATTTACTTTTACTTTTATATTTTCTATATTACTTCATCGCGGATTATAGCAAAATAATTTTATTATTACTTTTGTATTATGGATCTCCGCAAAGTAACGCCAAATTCTATAAATTCTTGCAAATATTGTCAATTTTTGCTTGTAACAATATTTCTACTTGTTTAGAGTAATGACATCACGAATTTAACTTTAGCCTTTACTTATTTTTTTAATAATTAAATAACTTACCTTTGTTATGGAAGAGCGAGACCTTCTGACACAAGTATTTCTAATACTTACTAGAAGGTCTCAATCTGTATTCTTGTAATGAATTATTGAAAAGAATTAAATATTTTTGTATTTTGCATTAGTCTTCAGTTTTACGAATCATTTTTGTTCGTTAATTTTTTTTTTTTTGCTAATATAAAGAACAACCAAAAGGAAGTACTTTATTGATGTTGCGATCTAGCCAAGAGGCTAATAAGCAACTTAAAGATTACCTAAACTTATAAATTAGTTATATCTAAGAATAGGTCCAGTGACTTATCTTAGTCTTTCTTGGTATGTGAGACACTTTGTTCTTGTGTTCTTTCAAGTAGCACTAGCACTACACTACACTATCACTATATTAGACTAACTCAAAAGGTTTTGTCCTTTTAAGTCTTCTTACGAGTCCAGTGTTATCGAGAAGCTGGATGGCCTCGATGTTCACGTGATGATGAAGCCTTTGCTCGTGGGCTTCAGCGTACTTTTTTATTACTTTATTAACAAACTCAACCTGAAGATGTTGATGAATGTGTTCATTCTTTACATACCAGGGTGCGGTTTGTTAATAGCAGTATATTTTTGTTTGCAGTTCCGTCGTGCAACGGTTCACGATGCAAAGACCGGCGAGCTTGTTCCCGCGCACTATAGAATCAGCAAATCAGGTTGGCTCAAAGACGAGGAGTCGGCGATCATCGAGAGAGTGTCCCGTCGTGTGGCAGATTTCACCGGCCTCAACATGATGTCCGCTGAAGAGTTACAAGTGGTCAATTATGGTATCGGCGGTCACTACGAACCGCATTTTGACTTCGCTCGGGTAAGGATCCTCTATACCAGGGCTTCTTAATGTTTTACAAAAAAGAGCTATACGTGGCATTTATAATCTAAGACCGCGTGATTCCTTGCGAGAGAAGTTTAAAGAAACAGGTATTCTTACATTTGCTTGA
Organism: Morpho helenor; assembly: GCA_029227775.1. NCBI lineage: Eukaryota > Metazoa > Arthropoda > Insecta > Lepidoptera > Nymphalidae > Morpho > Morpho helenor. The sequence continues at coordinate 10,029,120 of JARGCU010000010.1, read as the reverse complement.
CAGTATATTTTAAGCAATTTAATTTATGTACATAAAAATATAAGGAATTATAAAACGATAGGTGATGTATACAATAGACAAAGCAGGAACCGACATAAGCTTGCGGTTTCTGCTTTGCGCCTTGCAAAAGTTCGTAAGTCATTTGTGGGTTTTGGTATAAGATTCTATAATAAAATTCCGCAATCAATTTCAGCTTTGCCATTGCAGCAGTTTAAAAACACTGTTAAAAATAGGTTGATACAGAAAGCCTACTATACTATTGAAGATTATTAAGAAGATTAGAATGTGTGGATATAGCTCTCTTTGAACCTGTACAAGACAGTAACTACTGAATGTAAATAGTATTAAGAATTATATGTTTAAAAGAGCAACCGCCGAGTTTCTTGTTGGCTCTTCTCGGTAGGAACAGCTTTCCGAACCAGCGGTAGAGTTGACGATTCAAAAGCTCTTGTTTATAAGTTTATTTGAGTAAAGAATATTTTGAATTTGAATTTGAATATGGGTCGTAGAAAAATTCTGCGGTCGCGAGAGATTTTAATGTATACCATTTTATAACATCACTAGATTTGGCGGAATACAGTGGACTTGCAGTTATGCAATAAAAAAAGGCAAATCCATCTCAATAAATTTTTTACTTATATTTTACATTAATACTTACCACGCAACTACTTGATTATATTCGACGGTCAGAATCCACTTTTATTTTTGAAACTTTGAAATACAATTTTATAATTTTTTGTGCTGTGTTTGTGTGTTTTGTATTTTCTCTTGTGGTTTAATTTTCTTGTGGTATAATTGAAGTTTATATAGTGAGCTAACATATAGGATAAAAAAATCCCGCTTTTCCTTTAGAAACAGGAAAAGAACATGTAATACACAATAGACGGTATTATCTCTATATATTTATATATACAATTTTGCGGTTTTTTCTTACGTAACTTCTTCAGTGTCATATACATCTTATATTGAATATAAATATTTACATGATTGTTGTGGGTTTACAACTTGTTTTTTTTTTATAGAAAAAAGAAAACGCCTTCAAAGAATTCAATGGGAATCGGATAGCAACAGTTTTATTTTACGTAAGTATAATTAATTAATTATAATGACCTTTTGAAATTTACTTATTTTGGTTGCGATAAACATCAAACCGAAATTAATGCCTTAAATAGCGAACTAATATGATAAACGAGAATCTAAATCTTGACGGTCCAAAATTTCTTGCTTACCAAAATTGCCAAAATACTTGGATGACCGCGGTTTGCTTATTATTGTTTTATAAAATAGACGTAGATACGAATTAGATGCGTTTATAAAGGGCTAATAGTTTTTCTCACGAAATACAGAACTTGAAAAAAAAGGGGTTAAATTATTCGGACCGGTGACATCTGAGCTATATATACCCTTTTAGGTAGTGGCAAAATTTACCTTCGTATTCTAATGATATTGTAGCAGATTTTAATTGCCTGAAAACATGGATAAAACGACATTTTTTTAAAAATGAAACCTAACTTAATCGATTTGTTATCCTCGAAACTCCCCGTATATTAAACTTTGTCAAAATCGTAATATATTTATTTATTCAATAGACAACCAACAATAGATACATTTTATTTACTTAAATTAAATTATTCTGATCTCATTATAAATGTTCTATTACTTACAGATTATTTCGTAAAAATAATTAAAGTTACCGTACAAAAATAATATCAATAATATATCACATATAATGTCAATACGAAGTCATAAAATAATCATTAACAATAATTGTATCTTATAATATTATATTATATTTTAGTCTTTAAAATAGTAATAATAATTTATTAATTTAAATTTACTTTACTTTTATCACTACATATTATAAAACAAAGACCATATTTCCGTATGTACGCATAAAACTTTAAAACTACGCAACCGATTTTGATGCGGTTTTTTTTAATAGATAGAGTGATTCAAAAGGAAGGTTTGTACGTATAATAACATTCAATACGAAGTAGACAAATACTGTAATTTTTGAGGTTTCTGTAAATAATTACATTTTTTTCCGCTTACATTGCAAACGCAGGCTAAACCCTACGAGATTTATCAAAATGATGTACTAAGTATTTGTACACCTTAAAAAGGTCTACAGAAAAGTCCGCGATGGTATATGTCTATCTCTTATGGATAACCCACAATAGCAGTTTTTTTCATTTACTTTTTACGAAAAATGATGCCTTATGTTCAAAGCAATTTTTATACAATACAGCATTAATCCTTATCCAATTGAGTACCTTAAATAAATTGTTGATTTAATATAGATCAATATTGCCGTTTACAGCATGTAATTTAAGTGAATATTTTCGGAGATATTACAGATTTAAAAACCCGCGAGGAGGCCTCGCTTCGACCTATAAGCACTTCGAATTTAGCAGCGACCGGAGGCGCAACTAAATGTCCTTCTTTCGAGTTTATATTGTCTAATGATAAAAAAGCTATGAATGTTGTATGTAAAGACATTGTCTAATCAATTGTAAAAATAAATAATATCACTACATAGTATAAAACAAAGTCGCATTCTCTGTCTGTCCCTATGTCCGTATATCCCTATGTATGCTTCAATCTTTAAAACTACACAACAGATATTTATGCGGTTTTTTTTAAAAGATAGAGTGATTCTAGAGGAAGGTTTGTACGTATAATAAAATTCAATACATAGTAGAGAAATACTGTAATTTTTGAGGTTTTTGTAAATAATTACATTTTTTTCCGCTTACATTGCAAACGCAGGCCTAACCCTACGAGATTTATCAAAATGATGTACTAAGTATTTGTACACCTTGAAAAGGTCTACAGAAAAGTCCACGATGGTATATGTCTATCTCTTATGAATAACCCACAATAGCATTTTTTGTCATTTACTTTTTACGAAAAATAATGCCTTATTTTTTAAGGAATTTTTATACACTACAGCATTAATCCTTATCCAATTAAGTATCTTAAATAAATTGTTGATTTAATATAGATCAATATCGCCGTTTACAGCATGTAATTTAAGTGAACATTTTCGGAGATATTACAGATTTAAAATGCCATGAGGAGGCCGCGCTTCACCCTATAGCACTTCGAATCCAGCAGCTATATCGTTCTTTCCAGAGTTTGTTTAACGACAAGGAAGCTGTGAATGTTGTATATAAAGACATTCTGTAATTAATTGTAAAAATTAAATACATAGGGAAAATGTAAATGTAAATAAGTAAAAATGTACTATATGAATTTAGATATTCCAAAGATAGCAGGAAATCTTCTTGGTATAGGGAAAGGAAATTGTTTTTCTCCAAATTTAACGCTTGGGGGCCACGGGCAGTAATGAATAAATCAAAACTACTGGATCGGTTTTAATCATTTTTTTACACTGAATGACATGGGCTATATATTTTATACCCGTGCGAAGCAGGGGCAGGCCGCTAGTACATATATAATCGCTCGTTTAAAGTATTGATTGATGATTATTTTGATTTGATTAGATATTTTATAATAGTTTGTATTTACCAGATGTCAGATGTCGCCCAAGGCGGTGCGACTGTATTCACCGAGCTGGGGTTAAGCGTGTTTCCAGTTAAGAGTTCAGCCGTATTCTGGCTGAACTTGCACCCTTCAGGAGAAGGTGACCTGGCCACGCGCCACGCAGCCTGCCCCGTACTGCGAGGGTCTAAGTGGGGTGAGTGTCTCATGTGACAAGTTATCACATATCACATGCATGTTGTAAAAGATAATGGACAACATGAACAGGACCCTCGGCTTCTGGAAGGAGCTTGACTGGTTGGAGCAACCAGCCCCTTTCACCCTCAAGCACGATGGTCGCCACAAAGCGACTAAGTGCGGAAAACAGCCCGCTATAAGAAGAAGAAGAAGAAGAACATTAAAAAAAGATCATTTCGCTCTATCAGAAGAACAAAGTCACATGTCCCATATATAAGCATAGGAAATGTGATTATTCTTCGGATATTGCGATTTAATGATTTATCATTAAGTATTACGCGATACTTTTTGAGTATTCGTTTATTAATTACTAACTAAGATAGGATTATTATATAAATATTAAGGTTCGATGTTTCGGCAGAGTTGCCTCCACCGTGGGTAAATGATGAATGAACAAACGAACGTTAAAATGTACTATATACTAATGTAATTTAACACCGAAGTCGAAGCGAACACGCGTATATCGCTACATAGTATAAAACAAAGTCACATTCTTTGTTTGTCCCTATATATGTAACTACGCAACAGATTTTGATGCGGTTTTTTATAGATAGAGATTTTATAGATATAACAACATTCAATATGGAGTAGACAAATACTGTAATTTTTGCGGTTTCTAATTTGATGTCGTAAATATTTTTTTTTTCCGCTTACATTGCAAAGGCAGGCTAAACCGTACGAGATTTATCAAAATAATGTACTCCGCGATAGTATATGTCTATCTCTTATGGATAACCCACAATAGAATTTTTTGTCATTAACTTTTTACGAAAAATATTTCCTTATTTTTGAAGCAATTTTAAACAACAGCATCAATCCTTATTCAATTAAGTACCTTAAATACATTTTTGATTTAATATAGATCAATATGGCCGTTTACAGCATGTAAATTAAATGAACATTTTCGATGATATTACAGATTTAAAATGCCGTGAGGAGGCCGCGCTTTGCCCTATAGCACTTTGAATTTAGCAGCTTTATGTCGCTCTTTCAAGAGTTTGTTTAATGACAAGGAAGCTGTTGAATGTTGTATATAAAGACATTCTGTAATTAATTATAAAAATAAAATACAAAGGGAAAAATGTAAAAATAAATAAGCAAATATGTACTATATGAATTTAGATATTCCAAAGATAGCAGGAAATCTTCTTGGTATAGGGAGAGGGAAATTATTTTTCTCCAAATTTAACGCTTGCGGGCCACGAGCAGTTATGAATAAATCAAAACTACTACATCGATTTTAATCATTTTTTTTCACTGAGTGATATGGGTTATATATTTTATACCCGTGCGAAGCAGGGGCAGGCCGCTAGTAAAGAATATATTGAATTTCGAATAATATTTTTTTAATTTATTGTTTTTTTTTCTAGTATGCAATAAATGGATTCATCAAGGAGGTCAGGAGTTAATAAAGCCTTGTGGACTCGAGTACCAGGCGGAAAGTATGATTCGCACGCCACCGCGGCCAGTGCCAAAAACGTTCAGATAGAAGTTCCTATCCAAGTTATTACCAAAAGAACTGATTTAGAAGACAATTGGTAAATACTATAATGAATTTGTATTGCTCAAATCGAGCTTTTGCGACATGCTTTACTATAGGTACATATATAAACCCAGTGAAAAACGAAATTGCCAGTAATATATTTTGCCATTTCTATTTTTTTATTTTATGTACAAAAAGAATCTTATATTAAGTTATATGTATGTACAAATATATTTGCCATTTTTATCTTGTCATTTTATGCGAAAAAAAAACTTAATATAAGTTATATTTTAAACCATATGCATATTTTCTCCCTTATTTATAAAAACTAAAGTGTATCTGAGTTTCTTTATTGTAATCTAATACTTTATTGTCTATTTCTTGATTGAAATAATAAAGGTTTTGATTATTTTTATAACAAAATTTAGTAAAATTTATAATAAATGAAATATTCGAATCTCTACTAATTAATAATGTAATAAAAAAAATATTCATATAGAAAAATATTATAAATAAAGTTAAGGCTTATCTAAGTAGCATTATGACGTGTTACATTGTGTTCCTACCTTATATTAAAATCTTATATCCACTATGTATATAATTTCATTATTAATTCTTTCCTCCTGCCCTTACCACACTCTAAGTGGGGTCAGCACAACATGTTGTCACAAGATTTGGCTACGTATTTTACGACCGGCCGCCTGCCGTCAACTTACCTTAGTCGTATATTACGACACCTCGGTAAGAAAGAGGGTGGTCTATTTTACTCAACCGGATACCACACGGTGGGTCAACTTACCTTAGTCGCCTTGTACGACACCGTGATAAGAAAGAGGGTGGTCTGTTCTATTCAGCCGAATACCACGCGGTTGGCCGTCTTACCTTAGTCACCGTTTACTACACCTCAGTAAGAAAGAGGGTGGTCTATTCTATTCAGCCGGATACCACACAGTGTCATTTCATTATAATAATTTGATATAATAATTGTATCCGTGAAATGAGACTAAGATAAGATGACGTCAGAGAGGCGGACGGTCGTAAAATATGTAGCTAAATCATATGACAGCATGTTTAGAACATGTTGTGCCACACTTAGAGTGGGATAAGGGCAGGATTTAAATATTTTGATATAATGTAATGCGTTTGAAATGACTTGAATTAAATAATAGTTTAAGTCGCTTACCACTACGTATTGTAAAATGTAATAACTAAAATAACAATAAAATAACTTCTTCATTATCCTAATTTAATACTATTCTAACATATCGAATGTATAACGGGAGCGGCCTATTCAAAATATATTAAAGTTTATTTACTTATTCGACTAGTAAAATATTTTACAGATACCTATAATATAGTCCACAGTTATTCGAAAATTATAATATTTACTAAACATAGTATATTAAGCTAGAAATTAAAAAAGTCTTATTATGATAAAGACACAAGATTTATTAGGAAAAATATTTTTTACTATAGGTTTATGATTTTTTTTTAAGGAAAATTTGTTTTTAATTAACTGACAACTTCGGCTGTTTAAAAATTTACGTAATTAACGCAGAGGCTTTTATGATATATTATTCTTAATTTATAATTAGTATAGGTTAAGGATTATTTTTATGATTCATTTTCATTAATACTGCATTTATTGTTTTTCTGATTTGTATTTATTATAAGTAACATGTACAACAATAACGCTTTACATAATTGTCAAAGTACGATAAGTGTAATAAAAAAAAATTACTTTTATCCATCGCATAAGTTATGCTATGATAAAAAAAGTTAATTATATCATACATAATTTTTTATGCTGTATACATAAAAAAATAATTCTACATATTTAATTATTAATGTATAGAAACCGGCTATACTCCCGTCGTATTTCATCTGATGAGCCCGACTAGGTGAGTATAGCCGGTTTCTGTACATTAATTATGAATAACACCTACGATAGTTTAATGAATTATTAATACATATACAATGCTGTGTAACAAATTGTATATCATATAACTTTTTTTGCACGATTTCTTCTCTAATGCTATAAAATGTATTACGATGGGCTAATAAATAAGAAATATCATTAAACAACTATGCCGTTATAACTTAAAATAGGTTAGAATCACCATTTTATATTGTATATAAAAAAGATACAAATATAACCCTTAATAATAATATTTTTATTTTGTGTATTTTTAGCATAGAATAGACTGTTTTAAATTTTGATTTTTTGATATAGGCACATATTAAATTTATAAATGCCTTGCATCAAAACAGTCAGATCAATGTATCCTATTAATTAATTATTATCCTATCCTATTAAATTTTTTTTGTACTTTGTATAGGTATAGTTTATTAGACATTTTTTATTGAAGTATTTTATATGTACTTATTGTTAAAATAATTTAAAAAAAATTGCAATGAAAATTATTTAAAATATAAATTGCCTATATCAACATTGTCACGTATTAAAGATGTTTTAAACTATCGAAACCAGACAAATTTTTTGTAAATTCATGGGATTTAGAATAGTCTAAACTATGAATTTTCAAATTAGCTAAACCGTTAGTTATACTAATAGAAAGTTAAATTTCTATAGTAATCACAGTAATCCATACGATCTAAAAGAAGAACAAGTTAACGAGAACTAATTCTATGTTATATTCTATTAACCGTGTATCGTCTATTGTGGAATCGGTAAACAAAATGTTTTTTTTTTTCTAGTACTTATCTTACAGAAATTCCAAAACTAATATTTCCTTCTTTTTTTTAATTAATATTAATTTCTAATATTGCTCTTAAAGCATTTGTTAGAACATAAAATTTTATTTCTTGTTATACAGCAATATATACATTAATACATCAAATTGTTTTTTGTATTCAGAATCTTTTTAATGTCTCTGGCCCTTCGTTATTGTATACAAAAATATTTCTTTTGGACGTGATAAAATTAAATATAAACACGTTAGAAAGTATGAGTTACATTGGATTTTTATGTACCGTTTCCCTCTATTTAAGTATTTATATTTATTAATTCAATGGTTATATGGTTACACCACTATCGACCAATCGTGTTTGTTCATCATTAACACTTTAAGCGGAGCAACGTTATTACACGTCAAATTTGGTAAACGTTAATTGACAACGTTTATAGACAAAAAATATATTTCTTTAAGCAACTTACTTAAGCGGCTGAAGGTTGTACTAACTCCTTTAAGCATCACTGCGCCGTATTCATTTAAATTTTTGGAAATCAGTCCAAAAATTTGATAGCGAAAATTGATACCACATTAGTTTTTTGTACACATTTATCAAAAGCAGAACGTCATAAATCGTAAGTTATTTTGTATGAGAAAATGTAGTGCCGTACAAAACAAACAATTGAAAACCCATATACGCTTCAGAGTGTTAAGTTTTAGAAAAAATCGTAAATATACAGTTAGTCTTGATACGTTTCGGTGACTGAATCGTTTGAGATGTCTTCAATGATGAGTGGAGAGCAATTTAAGACAACAAAAACGTTACATATAGAATTAAAGGTATACTGTACATAACATTCCTGTTGTTTATACATTACCCTAAGGATCTTGATACTTGGTATTTCTTCACTTGGTACGATTCCAGTCACTTGAGGTATATTGGGACATATCAGAACAAACAAAGTAAGTACATGCATGATTAACTTTAGCATTGCACACTACTGTGTTTGCTGTGAAACGTCCCACTTTGATGCGATTTTGATTCTTGATCTTCATCTTCAGGTATTATTCGAAGCTATACAATTTTATGGACATGTAAGATATATACAGAATTATAATAAATATCATCTCTCTCTCTCTCTCTCAAAAATTCAAATAATTCTTTATTCATATTAGCTTTTACAAACACGTTTGAATCGTCAAATTACAATAAAGCTACGACTGGTTAGGAAAGGTGCTCCGTATAGAACCAGCAAGAAACTGTGGTCACCCTTTAAAAAAATATTTCAATAATGTATATGTAATTGTTAACAAATCGACATTTACAAGATTATATAGTGCGTAGCGGATCGAAATTAAATCCAAGCTTTCTTATCATATTAACATAGGCCTCATATAATAAGCGTTATGAATAAGTGTCTTTTTAATTCCTTTTTGAACTTGTGTAAAGGCAAGACCAAAATAGATTGTGGAATTTTATTATAAAAATGTATATCGAAGCCCACAAACGATCTACGAATCTTCTTCTCTTTCAACCGATAGACATCTACTGCAGGATGTAAGTCTCCTCACGAGATCTCTACACTACATACTACCAATATTGGCATTTATAATTTAAGACCGCGTGATTCCCTGCGAGAGAAGTTTAAGGAAACAGGTATTCTTACATTTGCTTCACAGTATATTTTAAGCAATTTAATTTATGTACATAAAAATATAAAGTATTATAAAACGATAGGTGATGTATACAATAGACAAAGCAGGAACCGACATAAGCTTGCGGTTCCTGCTTTGCGCCTTGCAAAAGTGCGTAACTCGTTTGTGGGTTTTGGTATAAGATTCTATAATAAAATTCCGCAATCAATTTCAGCACTGCCATTACAGCAGTTTAAAAACACTGTTAAAAAGAGGCTGATACAGAAAGCCTACTATACTCTTGAGGATTATTTGGAAGATAAGAATGTGTGGATATAGCTCTCTTTGAACCTGTACAAGACAGTAACGACTTAATGTAAATAATATTAAGAATTATATTTTTTTAAAAGGGCAACCGCCGAGTTTCTTGCTGGCTCTTCTCGGTAGGAACAGCTTTCCGAACCAGCAGTAGAGTTGACGATTCAAAAGCACTTGTTTACAAGTTTATTTGAATAAAGAATATTTTGAATTTGAATACCCGCGACCTTTTTGAGTTCATCTATCCACTTCGTAGGGGGTCTACCGACACTGTATTTTCTAGTGCGGGGTCGCCTTTCTTACCTTAAGACCACAACGCCCATCGTTTCTTCTATGCGCCCTGCCCATTGCCACTTCAGCTTCTAGACACGCTGAGCTATGTTGGTGTCTTTGATTCTTCTACGGATCTCCTCATTCTTGATATGATCACGTCTACGTGATCGACTCGCTCCATTCCATCGCTGAGTGATGGATCTTTCTTATGAGACCCATAGTCAGCGACCACATTTCAGATCCGTATCAGCCATCACTAGCAACACGCGCTGTTTGAAGACTTAGGTCTTCAGGTCTTAAGGTATTTTGGACGAAAAGTTCTCGCGTAAAGAAATATATATAATAAAAAGTTTAAATTATCGTGAATAGTATTTTTAATTAATGTATAGAAACCAGCTTTACGCTATATAGCTATATTATTTTATCGGGTTAGCCCAAATAGTTTTAAGCCCAAACGGGGTTCTCATTCATACTAGTTTCAAGCCCACTTATCCCCACCTCAGTGGGATAAGGGCAGGAGAAAGATGATGATTAAATGTTGCAGCTGACTGCAGTTAAATTATTTTACTATCACTTAAATAATCTTTAATTGTATACTAAGCTTTAAGTAGCAGTATAATTTGTTGTGTAAACTTGTTTAAATATTGGAAAAATCTCGCTCATAAATTTAGCTGTCATCCATTAGGTCAATATTTAAAATCCCGCGTTAGGTACAAATTCAAATATACAAATTATATTATAGGAGCGAACTAATTTCTCGGATAAAGGAATAAACTCCAAGTAACCAATTGTCTTTCATTGACAAAGAATAACGACTCTTTGTTTTAGAGGTCACCGCGTATTGGTACTCGGGTTGCGTCGATTCCATTTTCGCGGAAAACTGTACTGCTGTACCAATATAAGTTGCAAGAGGAATGATACCTATAATTATTTTGCTACAATCCGCGTTTGATGCTTTTTGCTATGGAATTCCGCAAACTAACGCCTACTTCTATAAATTAATGCAACTTTTAGAACTTGTTGTAGATATTTTACAAGTATATGTCATTGAATTACGCAAATGGATAAACCTATTCGATTATCATATAATTTTTAATGCTAAAAGATATATAATCTGTATTTATTATACAACAAAGTCGCCAAAAGCTGTCTATCTGTATGTGTTAGATTTTTCGAAATCTACTGAAGGGATTTTTGTGTTACGGAGTTAAAAGGTAGTGCAATCCTTCCGGAAGGTTAGGTTTATACACTACCATTTTATATAAATTATGGGGAAGAGATCGCTGTAAAAAAAACTCTCCTGCTGGGAGCTTTACTCGCGTGCGCCGTGTAAACCAACAGACATACACTAAATTACAGTACTTAAGAACTGTAGATCTACAAAAACACCATAAAAAGTGCGCGATAGCATGTCTCTGTCTTATAGTTAACTCACCATAATTACTTTTTTGATGAATATTTAAATTCGGGAAATTTTTTTGATACACTGATTTCCACGTAGACGAAAAGGCTGGCACAGCTAGTAAAATATAATTAATGAAAAAGAAATGCCAAATGTGTTAACTATAAATAAGAGAGTAGGTATAATGTTAATAAACTTGGGCAGCTTCATAGTAACAACTAGCCAAAAATTAAAACTCTTCAAAAAGATGTTTCCATTGAAAACCAGCTATTAACACTCATTGTTTTTCTACGTATTGATATGTTTTTCTAAGGCTCATCAAAATTGAAGCCAAAACATATGTCCATAGCTCCAGGCTAAAGAAAAATTTGAAAACTTCAGACTGACCTTACTGCATTGAATTATCAGATATAAATTAATCTTTAGATATAATAAGTATATAATTTGCCTTCAGATATAAATTTCAGTACATATAACTTTAGTAAAAATCGTATGCATGGAGATGTATTTCTATTTCTTATGTACTTACTCTCGGTTTGTTAATCTGATTATAATTTAAATCCTTACCTTAATAAGCTAAAAAGTTTAAGATATCCACAAGAATTATATCACTGATTAAATGTTAAATATCTGCAATATTTTAGGTAACTGAACGAAATCTTTGCATGTATTTCTTTATCCATATTTTTTATTAACATATTTTGTCTTCCGTTATTAAGGTACTTGGTAATTCGCTTGGTAATAAATAAAATTGTATTATTTCACCACTTCACTTTCGTGACCAAGTGCTGACATGTTACTAAACTGGTGACTACCTGCCACCTAGTCGTCGCCGCCTTACGATGCAACCGGAGCCGAAGTATAAACATCCAGTGACAAGAATCCTCACTGTCGCTTATGCCTCGTATCGTCTAAATTGCATATAACTTGCATATTAACATTATCATTTAGCCACCATGGAGATAATTTTTTCTTAGGCACTTGACCTTAATACTTTTACAGATGTTTTGTAAGGAATTTTGTGATCTAGCAGTTTTTCTGGTAACTTAATTAACGGACTTGAATATGTAAAAATAAACAAAAAAATAAAAGTCTTTTATTTCTCACCAAAAAAGTTACAGATATAAATACAAAAATAAATTCTTTGTCAATTGTCCAAAAAGATGTCAAATATAATAGTGATTATATTTGACATCTTTTTATCACTAAACAGTATAAAACAAAGTCACATTCTTTGTTTGTCCCTATATCCCTGTGTATGCTTAAATCTTTAAAACTACGCAACAGATTTGGATGCGGTTTTTTTAATAGATAGAGTGATTCGAGGGGAAGGTTTATATGTATAATAACATTCAATATGGAGTAGAGAAATACTGTAATTTTTGAGGTTTCTAATATGATGTCGTAAATAATTACATTTTTTTCCGCTTACATTGCAAACGCAGGCTAAACCCTACGAGATTTATCAAAATGGTGTACTAAGTATTTGTACACCTTGAAAAGGTCTAAAAGAAAACTCCGCGATGGTATATGTCTATCTCTTATGGATAACCCACAATAGCATTTTTTGTCATTTACTTTTTACGAAAAATAATGCCTTATTTTCGAAGCAATTTTAAACAATACAGAATTAATCCTTATCCAATTAAGTCCCTTAAATGCATTGTTAATTTAATATTGATCAATATGGCCGTTTACAGCATGTGATTTTTATGAACATTTTCGAAGATATCACAGATTTAAAAGGCCGCGAGGAGGCCGCGCATCCTCCTATAGCACTTCGAATTTAGCAGCGATCAGACGCACAACTAAATTTCGCTCTTTCAAGAGTAACTTCTAAAGAAAACATGTTTGTATTGTCTAATGATAAGAAAGCTACGAATGTCGTATTTAAAGACATTCTGTAATTATTTTTAAAAATAAAATACAAAGGGAAAAATGTAAATATGTACTATATGAATTTAGATATTCCAAAGATAGCAGGAAATCTTCTTGGTATAGGGAAAGTAAATTGTTTTTCTCCAAATTTAACGCTTGCGGGCCACGGGCAGTAATGAATAAATCAAAACTACTGGATCGATTTTAATCATTTTTTTCACTGAGTGACATAGGCTATATATTTTATACCCGTGCGAAGCATGGGCAGGCCGCTAGTATATGTATAAAAAAAATTAAAAAATATATAATAATTAGCCCTCCAAGTAATTTCAATATGTACTAATCGTTAAATGTCAACACCCATTGAAATATTTGAATACAAGTTGTTTATTAAATTACATTAATTTAATTTTCGTTAGAATAGTTTTTAAGGTGCATGTTGTTTATTAAATTTATATTTACGTATATGTATAGGGTATGTTAATGTTGCCTTTCATTATTCATACCTAGCATAACATAACTTTTAACAAACGCGGATTACAGCAAAATAATTTTATTGTAACTTCTGTACTTGTTGTGAGTTAAAACATGATGTGTTCGTTATGATTAAAAGTACGTCCTATCGAGACTTCCCGCGACAGCACGCGCTGTTTGTTTTCCAATCAGGAATTTACAGAATTCTTAAACATGCGCCTGTCTGTGCAGAAGTTTTAATTATTTCTTTGTGTTTTCATACATAGAGATGCTATACTACATGTTTACAAAACATCTTCTGTGAGAAATGCAGTCGGACGAAAACAATTAGGTGATCGAATCCCAAAAGATTGTTTTGTGGAAGCAATGAAGTTCTTATATTACATTTTGATTAGGTTATTAAAGGACTATTATATAAATAATACTCCTTTAATTAATAAGCTGTTGTAGCCCAGCGGTAACACCGTGCGACTCTTTCGAGGAGGTCACGTTTTCAAACCCGGGCAGACATTAATGAGTTTCTGTCAAAACTTATGTGTCTTATTGATAATTGCATTTTATCACACGCTTTTCGGTGAAGGAAAACAAGGTAAGCAAATCTTCATATCTCTAGAAAATTCTGGAGATATGTGTAATCTACCAATCCGCATTGGAGCAGCGTGGTAGGTCTTAGCTCCAACCTTTCTCTCCAAAAACGGAGAGAAGAGGTCTATTCTCAGCAGTGGGATAGGAACAGGCCACTACTTACTTACTTACACCTTTAATATAGAAAATAAATAATAAATCCAGAAAATAGTATTATAGAAGAACAAATACAATCCACAAGATTAAAATAATACTAATAAACCTTATATTTCCCGTATTAAATGTAAAAATAACGACAAAAAATATAAAATAAACGGATTAACGCCTGATTTCCTAATCTTTATATTACATTATTTACTAGCAGATTCGGCCACGCATTAATCTAATCTTTTTCGCCTTCCCCACTCCGTCTTTGTTTTCATTTTGCATTAACTTCTAAGATATTCATATAAATTATTTCGTGTAAAGGTTTATAATATCGAACATAAATTTTGAAACATACAATTATAACTGTCCATTAGAAGTAAATGAGGAAAGAAGAAACTAGAAAAACCTTCTGATTTTTTAATAGGCTCAGAGTTTGTGACGTATTTGAGAGCGACTTTTGGGGAACCCCCGTACCCATTTCCTGATTATTATGACTAATATTTGATACTAATACAGCTACTCCAATTTAAGATGGTGTCATTAATAAATATTTAAATTCTGGGAAAACCTAAGGACATGAATTTTTAATAACCTGGGATGGCAATGAAAATTAAGTAATTTGAAATTGGCGCGGCGGTAACCCGGTCAATCAATATTATAAACATGCTAGTATACAAGCCGACAATATTCGCTTATTACCATCCCAAATGTAATAGTAGCCCAATATCTTCTTTCGAACCAATCGTTTACAAGTTTGTCACATTCATACTAGATCTCTTAACTAGATAAATAAATAAATAAATAACTAGATAAATAAATAAATAAATAACTAGATGATACTCTAAGCGGAGTTCTAATATCCTCCAGCTCAGGATTCCCTTGAGTATTCTTAGGGTGATATTCCTCAAACCCAGCAAAACCTTATTGATCTACCCACCGTAGCCTATCAGCGCTTTAAAATTAATAGCATATCAATAATCCATTGAAAAATCAAATTATAATAGTACCTACCAAGTAACTATATGTACAAATACATACTACTGTTACTGCATAGCAGTTATGGACAGATCAAAAGTTAACCAAAAAAGATGGATTCTTTAATTTTATTTTTGTTTCAGAAAACATGCAATTTCACTTCTCAGGTTGCTATGAATAATTGATAGCTTAGAAGTTATAGGCAATTATCTAAATTCATTAATATTCAAGATAACTCAATGTATAAATTTTTTTAACATCTTTTGTTTGTATCACTTCAAAAAATATGCATTAAATATACATGAAGCAACTTTTTTTTGGTAGCCAATTAGAAATTACTGTTTGTTTTATTTATCTTTCGCAGATGCATCATAAATCTTATATTAAGACAAGGAGGTTTATAAGAAATATATAAAGGTGCATACAATAAAAGATTATAAATGTTTAGTAAAATTTTATTGTTCCATTTAGATAAGTCAAAAATAAAATCTATCAATATTTTAGTTGAATATAGACATAAAACATCCAAATCTTTAAATCTACTACACTAACAATGTAACATTTAGATATTTAAAAACATTCAATAAAGAGTAAATACTGATGAAAACATTTAACACATATTAATACTCTACTTAACCTAGCAACCTGGGGCAAACATCTATTTATCATTATTTATTGAGAAGATTTAAATAATATCAGATGTAAAATTGTGAAGGTTACAAAAATTAATATCAACATAAACTATGCCTCTCTCAACTATACCCTGTACTTATCTAAGTCACTTTTCCAATATTTTCTCCTTCCAAACAGTGGGTTATGTTATACATAATATAAGTTGATTTAAAAAGGATCAAAAATATAATTTTTTAAAATATAATAGAGATTCATGTAAACCTTAAAATATTGTACAGCAGCAGAAATGTAATAATCAGACTCATATGTTTTAGGAATGTGCGTAGCTTAAACCTATGGATAGACTACAAGTGTTTTACACTAAAGTATTTCTAACCTGGGGACATCTAACACCGAGATACATTGAAAATATTATAACTACTAACACTGAACATCAAGAAACCGAGTAACATTCGAGCATTGTATTTCATGAGCTGACTTGATGAATATTGTGCCCATTAAATAATTATTTATCAACTAATTTTTTTAAGAACTAATCAAACATAAATTGAAATAAGAAAATACATAATGGCAAGAGTAACCAAAGAATTAAATGTCACGAGAAAAAATAGAGATTAGGGCACATATCTCTTATTTTTTCATTAAATAATATAAAAAATGACTACAGCAACATAAGATTAGATCTCATAGTTGCGGAATTTAGAGATAACTTCAGATGGTGGTTCTTGGTTGGCACCACCCCAGCGACCCCAGAGGGCAGCACCACCCTCTGAGGCTCGACGAGCAGCAGCATTTGAATTGCCAAGGCTGGAAGGCCCAGAAGAACGTCCTGATTCATCTTCTAGCATGCGATCCTTAGTGTTTGGCTTAGACCAGTGCATGGATTGTTGAATGTGATCCTTCATGCCAAGCCATTGCTTGTAGCCCATGGTGATTCCACTCTGCCTCCACTTGTCGTAAAGAGCCCTTTTAGCTGGATCACACAGCGTCTCTTTTGCCTCCTAAGGAAAAAAAAAAATAATGACATCATTTTTTTAATTGATATTTACCTTATTTGTTAACAAGTTATTTTCCGAGCATGGGATTTCCCTTTAAGCAGAATAAAGTGAAAATAGATTTGAATTTACGAACTGAACAGCAGAATAATTATTATTCTTACCTTTAGTTTTTGAAACTTTGCTTCGGCATCTTTATCACCGTCATTCTTATCGGGATGATGTTGCAAAGCTAGAACTTTATATTCTGCAATTATTTGGTCAACCTGCGATAGTACAATATGAATTTATATTACCTAATTAATATTTATTGCAAAATATGAGTAAAAGGATATACTTTAATTTAAATTGATATCTTGATATTTAATATATTCATATATTGATAATTGATCACAAAGATTAGGTACATACTATTTATATTTCAAGTATAATAGATACATTTACTTATAATACACACAGACGTAATTAACTCGCAAGACTTATTTTTTTTGCATCTTATACAAATTTTAAAAGATAATATTATTATATTCCTAATCAAGGTTTTTGTTTACATTGGATATAAAAAAATTATACTCTAGGATGTAGGTCAACACTCGCGGCCTCAGATTAAGGTCAGATTGAAAGAAATCAATACCCTTTTAAGTGACATGCAAAATATTATTCAACAATTTGGAAGTAGAATTTTTATACTCACACTGGAATTTTCATCACAACCCAGCAATCCATAGAAGTCGTCATTAGGGTTTTTTTGATAATTTAATATTTCGTCCACTCCGGTCATTTTCACGACCCTCCCTAACAAAACCCCAGTGTACACTGACGGAAACTGTCAATGTAGGTGTTGTAGAAAATTTCTACAATCATACAATGTAATATGTATAGGTATAGCTGTGTATCACTTAACCAGAGTTGGAGATGTAGTAGTGAACTACGTCAAATGATACGTTTGTTCGTGTGAACTGTACATTTTAGCTATAGCTCAAATGTAGTATAGTAATATAGCTCATAACATGATTATTGCAGCTTCTTAAACAATTATTTGAAGCTAAGAAAATCTAGAATTGAACTTTAATATCATTTTAATTTGGTTTTACTCTATTCACTCACACTATGAGCACAAACTTACGCTTTCATTTTATACTTACATTCACGCACACCATTAAAAGTACAGGACTAACGGCAATAGCGATAGAATATAATCCATTGCTTGTTTTACGAGCTTTAATATTTGTTGTACCTACTAAAAAGCATTAATGCATAAGATAAATGCCAACTTAGTGGCTTAATAATTTCTAATACTACGGTGTAGTAGATGTATCCTTTTGTATATGTGATTGGAGCTTATTCTGCGCAGCTCAGGTAGTGAAATCAATAATCCAAAAGGAATGTATATGCGTATATTGCGAATTATTTTTGCAAATAATAAAAAATTGAATGATCAGTAAAAAACGTCAAGATGGGCTTAAAAAATTCAATATATTATTTAGATGATGGCAATGAATCATTGAACGTATAAAGTTGTAATTGCTATAATGTTTTTATCAGGCATATGTTCAAAAAAACAATAATAATAAAGAAATACATTATTAAAATATATGCCTACGTTTTGATAATCCTGTGGCGGAAGAAACACAAATATCATTAAAATAAAAATTAGAATTGTGTATAGTGTATTAGTGTAATGGCTTTGTTTCCGAAATCTTTTGCGAAATGTGTAGGTTAAGACCAGAAGCTCTACTAGCGTTTAGGCCGTCTAGTAATCTCGTCCTAGGGGTCATGTTAGATCGGACCGCGGCTAAGGGCAAGATTGTAGTGGAAGATTGTTACTATAACAATATAATATAGATAAGTCATCATTATCAATCAGGAGTGAGGCGAATAGCCACAAGAGACTGACGTCAGAAAACTGTGACATCATTGTCGGCGAAGAACTGTGGATGTATTATGTATGTAAGTCTGTGTTTGCGATCATCATTTGTTCGTCAGGCTCATTGGTATAAACAATTTGAGGATGCTTTTTATTTACGCAGGTTAACTAGTTCGGCGTGTGGCATAGGCGTACAATGAATCTGAGAGAAGTTTAATAAATAAATTAAGGAGATGTTGCGATAAGGAGAGGAGTGATTTGACCAAGTTAATGTGACTGTACTAAGGTTTTACCGCTATCAAACAAATATTTCACACCACAAAATACCACAAGACAGTCTGTCTTCTTAGGAACATACCATGAAATTTATAATATCTCTTCTCTATATATAAAAGGAAAAGAATTTACGCATGTATGTTCCTTATAGACATCGAAAAAACTGGACCGATTTTAATACAATATTCAGAATATCTTTAGTTTAACTAAGCAGGTAATCCTTTTTTACTAGTAGTTTCTATAAGAAACTACTAGTAAAATATATACTAGTATATATAATATATCTTTAAATTTAGTCCGATGAAGCGGGCTAGTATTGAATTAATTAATTTAAGGTATTAAAAACTTAATGATAGAAGACACCTTAATTCACCTATTCATGTAAAATTAACTGGATTTATATAGCCCATATGTTACGCCTGTGAATAAGGAATAATTGTGCCAAATTTAATCGATATTTGTTCAACGGATTGGCTGTGATAGAGTAACAAACATACATCCATATTCACAAACTTTCGCATTTAAAATGTTAGTAGGATATTAGTATGATTGTACTACTACAGTAAGTCATGATGCCCGGATATTTACTAGCCATAATATTTCAATCATTGCTAACTTGTCTGGCGCCAAATTTTTTGGCGTTTCTAGTTCGGAAACAAATCTTTTCTTCTTTAATGGGAAAATTAACATTAATCGCCGCTATTTTTTACTTTAAATGTATACCTTAAAAGTTCAATGATTTAAGTGTTCACATAATAAATTTGTATTTTTATATCCAATAGAATATTTTAAAAGTTGCTATAAGAGCCCCGATAGAACTATTTCGTTACCAACCTGTCAAGGATCAAATAAAGATATTGGTCAAGGAGATATTGACTTTACCTGTATATATAATACCTAATGTAAATATTTATTATTATTCAAAAAATGGCAATAATTTTTTTTAACTCTATACTTTCACTTCCTGATTTTTAATAAATAAACTGTAGTTTAAATGTACGCTTGGTATACAACAATGAATCTTAAAAAAATAAAAAAGGCCAAAGCTGGGAATCTTACATTCGATGTTAACATCAAGGCAACGAACGACATTGCATATTCCGTGCATGCTCTAGACATTGGCGCTTCAAACTCCCAACACGCTTTTGCATCAAAAATAGCCACTGAAGACGCTCTAAACTCAAGTTTACGGAGCTCATCGGCCACATCGGCTGTGCGCCTCGCTAGGAGAAATTAATGTTTACACCTTCCGAGTGAATTTACCGCGCGCCAGTGTTTGTATCGTTCAATTGTTATAAAAGTGGTTGATATTATCGTACCGTTGTTATGGTACATTAACGGGGACATCGACAGGCGCTGTCAACGAACTAGACGTTCGAAGATCCTCCATCTTTGGCAGCGGAAGTAGCGGCGGATGTCCCGGCAATGGGTGAGTGGAGTAGCATATGAATGCTTGACAACAATGCCCCGAGCTACGTTCCCACATTTTCTATTCGCCCCGTGTACTCGCCGAAAGTTTGTTCAACCTTTAATTTTTTGTTGAGATGGTATTAATATGTAGACGCGAACACCATCGCTGATATCTTAATTGCAGATGTACGTGCGTATTCATAGATATTGTCTATTTAGGTTTAATTCAGAAAATATAGTTTAGCAAGTCTTTAATATCTCGCTTTTATACTGCTAATATTTAGTATATTGGACCTTATAGAATACGGAATTTTACTTACATAAATAATTATTTTTGATAATTTGAACGTTAAGCTTTTCAATAATTTATAGAATTAGGCGTTACTTTGCGGAGATCCATATTACAAAAGTAATAATAAAATTATTTTTCTATAATCCGCGATAAAGTAAATAGAAAATATATATACCTAATGCTAAATGTAGAGTGGACTATCGGTTTTCATATCATGGAATTATTATGCACAAATAAAAAATATTCATTCACAAACCTCTACCACCGCCACTACAATACACAAACACTACACACGTTCGCTTTCGCTATGAGGAGTTAGATTCCACGACAAAATCGCAAAGATTTGCGAAAAAATTCTTATTATTACTTTTATACTGAACTTTTATTTTTTTTATTATAAAGCCATATTTGTAACAAAAATGGTTATAAAATTATGATCATTTATCTATGTTATAATTATTTCTGGCATTGTTTAATTTCTAATTTGAAAATCCTAAATTTAGTATTTAAGTCTCATATCATGGTAACTAAGCTAATTTCAGATTCGTCAAATTATATTCAGCGTTATAGAAGGTAATATGGTTTAGGTCTAAAGGCTTTATCTAGACTATCTACTGGTTGGATGGACTTTGTCAGAAGCCGAGGCTGCGACATGTGATAGAATGTAGAAGGTACACTAGCGTCGGGGAAGGCCGTCCATGGATGCATAATATGAGGTCGAATCATAGCTTAGAGCGATGTCGTGAAGAACTGCTATGCCTTCGGATGTTTTGAGTAAGCAACGATCGACCAACATGAGTAACCTGGAACGCCATGATTGAACAACACACAATATTTATATTACTTATACAAATAATAACTGTTACTATGTAACAGAAAACTAAACAGAACACTCCTGGGAAGACTTTTAAATACACAAGTTTTGCTTTTTTACAACAACATTTTACTTTGCTGAAATGCAAATATTGGAATATCACTTTAATTGTTTTTTTACAGCAAATCTAAATGCTACACGAATCGCCCAATCCGAAGATTAAAGATACATCTCCCGTATAGGAAATATGACTTTATTCTTCGGATAGGGCGAAATTTACTCCAATCTGCTGTCGTTAGAACTGCTAGGAAATTTATATAGATACAACAATAACGGATATTTCAGCTATATCTGATCTAATCCACTATCCTATACTTGGACATGCCATAAACTTATTTTGTATCTCGTAGCAATTAATATACTGTATCTTATTAGCCTACTAAATGCGCATGACATTGGTAGGAAGGTACTGTTAGTTTGCGTACCCAATGCGTTCACGGCCCCGTTTTGTTGAAACAATGCGTCAATTAACACATTATTATTCTTTGTGTTATACTTGGATAATGCTAGGCATCGTACTGCCTTGCTTGATTAGCGCGATGTATGTACCTATTACCGAATTTTTACCATCCGCTCAAAGAATCTAATATCTAAATAAGTAACGTTAGGATATGCAAAACACATAAAGGCAATATTAGTACTTTTTACTAAGAAAAGTTGTACTTTGATTACGTATACACATTATGTGTCAGTAAATTAGTTTATCTTTAATATTTAATGAGTTAATCTTGTATGTATGTATATATATATACTTTTTTTTTCGGAATCTCGGAAACGGCTCCAACGATTTTCCTGAAATTCAGCATGTTTCATTAAGCATGCATTCAGCATGATTAAAAAAAAATCGTTTTATCCCTGTTTTTGTTGTTATACTAAAATTTATATTGAATTGAATTTTTGCCACTAATTGTGAAGTCAGCGTAGCTGTAGCGTAGTCGGGGAACGGGCAGTCTCGAGAAATGTAACCTAGGATCGAGCCCCAACTTCCTAATTATTTTTTTTTTTAAGTTTCTTTTTTTTTAATTAGCGCGCAAGGCTCGGTCAACCAGGTACTTTATTTATTTATATGCCAAAGGTTATAGATATGTATTCAAATGTTCTTTGTTTACATATTTGGATTTAACAAATATAAACGTTTGGTAATAAATAGTAGTAAACAGAATCGTACTAGATGGAGATGAATTGTAACCTACGAGTGTATGTCTGCTTTCCATTTATTCAGTTCCACTCGAATGTGTATTGATTATGCCCGGTGACTGTCTATAGTCGTATTTAGGGCAGCTATGTGGGCCACCTGCTGGATGACCTACTTCGAATATACTTCGCATTCGATACTGGAATTATATAATAAATTTGAAATACATTTTGTCACTATATTTATTTACTTACTAGTAATATCCCGCGGTTTCACCCGCATACATACCGATCTCATGGCAGTGGAAAGTCTACTAAGTCGGACTATAGATTTATTTTTGTTAAATATATCATCAATAGCGCAGCGCCTGCGATGACAGAGGTTTATGACTAATTTCTTACACCTTATTACATTTTTATTACGGATCCCTATTTTCTTAATGTAATGTAGTCTATGTTGTTCAGGAAAGCAGCTTTCCAATGGTGAAAGAATTTTTGAAATCAGTCCAGTAGTTTTTGTGTGAAAACATTACAAATATACATACATTAAACAATTTTCCTCTTTATAATATTAGTATAGATTATTTCCGTCCTGAAATTTTAATTAATGAAAATATTTACAGAATACAGTGAATAGAGATAAATGTAACAAAAATGTATTTGTAACTAATTTTAAAATGATAATACGTACATATATTATAATAGTAATTAATATATAATATATATTACTGACCTACGAATGCGTAATTACCAGAAGAAAAAAATTGACATTTATTATAGGACTAGCAATCCTTAGCGGCTCCGCCCGCGTGGGAAGAATAAACCCGTAATATAGTATATTGAAAACCACAAAAATGATTAAAGTTGGTAAACCTTAAAAGCATTTATACATGTGCTCTCGCGGACAATTTATATACGGGAATAATTTTGTAATGCATGATTTTTGAATAACTATCACCGTTTACTCAGCCCACGCAAGGAAAGCTTTAAATTTTGCCGTTTTCGTAATATTTTTTATTGCTGCTCCTCTCCTATTAATCTTAGCGTGATGTTATAAATCCTACAGCCTTCCTCGATAAATAGACTATCTTACACGCAAAAAATCGGTCCAGTAGTTTCTGTTTCTGATTAGCGCGTTCATACAAATAAACAAAAAACTCTTCAGCTTTATATATGAGTATGGATGAGAAAGTCTGTCTATACAGTATTGTATCCACTTGAGCATGCTCAGGCAGTATATTTACCAGTTATCTGTCACCCATTTTCACCCAACCGTTTTCGCAATATTTTTTATTGCTGCTCCTCTCCTATTCATCTTAGCGTGATGTTATATAGCCTTTAACCTTCTTCGATAAATGGACTATCTTACGCTGACAGAATTTTTCAAAACGGTCCAGTAGTTCCTGATATTAGCGTGTTCAAACAATCAAACAAACAAACTCTTTAGCTTTTTATATGAGTCATTTTATATTTTGGTTTTATATAGATTCATTATACTTAGTAGGTATTGCTTGGCTCTGTTTCAATGCGGCAAGGAAAGTGTACTTGGAATTTTTAGTTCGCGAAGGTTTACGCTCTATTCGTCCCTTATAATGAAATATATATTTAACAAGTCACCTACAACACTATACTAAACCTATATACCTAAATACTACACGTCGTTGCATAACCTATTTAGAAGTCTTTTCAGAGATTATTTATGATTGGTTTATTTATACTTGAAGCCTCTCTCTCTTCCTAACTATGCATCCCACGTGGTGTTAGGATCAGCTTTCCTTATCTTTTCTATTCCCTTATGATTATGAAGTTAGTCGTGCGTGAGTTTTCGACATTTCTTTCGCCATTCCCTTACTAACGTCCATATTAATAAACATAATAAACATTAAATATATATATAACGAAAACAATCACGACTCTAACAGTTAAATTTTTAATGGAGTCGTAAGTATTCTGTAAGATAATGCGTAGTTAGTATATACTTGGGCAAGTATGTACGAACACAAGGATTAAATTATACTCAATGAGACGAGCTTGTGTATAAACACTATTTAATAAATATGCAGAAATATGGCCTTTATCGTCAATATATACATGTTATAATTGTGTGGGATATATGATTCTGATTTCATCATTCGCCTACCGTATAACTTATGTGCACAGAGAATTAATTCGACAAGCGGAAGCATCCAATTGTATCTAAGCCGTGGCTTGGTCGTCGCTATCCGATAATGCTCATCTTTGTCTATTGACCCTATTCTATATTGTGTCTATGGTTTATATTATGTAGATATATTGTTATATCAGACCGCTATTTTAGATAGGTATATGACAATTTTAGTTCTAGCTTATACAACTATTCAAACTTAAACAAGAAATAATCATTTTGCAAGGGTGGCTGGCATTGAAATAGTATCAACTGTGCTCCATATTCACCTTGTTAGGCCATTAAAAAAAATAAGATAAAAAATAATGAATGGAAATTTTAAAAAAGAATGAATTACGTATATATCTGTGTGTTTATGTGTAAGACGTAAGTGCGTGCGTGAGCGGGTACGTGCATACTCAGATGTGAAATCATATTTTTTAACTATAAAATGCATACCTAAGCTTAAATATATGGCATTAAATCTTCAGTTTTTTGATAATTCAATTCCTGTAACCAAGATAACGTTTTAATTTTAGCTGCAAGTTTGATTAAAAGTTATATATTTTAATGTTTGTTTATTTTAATATACACAAAAGATTGAATTGATTTAATGAATTTTGATGTTCTTAGAAAGGATGTTTGGTGTCTAAATGTGAATAGAAAACAATAATTCTATTATTGTAAATCTGAAGTGAAGGATTAGATTAGGATTTGATTTCCATTGAGTACTTTGCTTGTTTGTTATTCGCTTCTTTGAGAATGGTATAG
Source organism: Morpho helenor (assembly GCA_029227775.1). Taxonomy (NCBI): domain Eukaryota; kingdom Metazoa; phylum Arthropoda; class Insecta; order Lepidoptera; family Nymphalidae; genus Morpho; species Morpho helenor. The sequence goes on along the minus strand of JARGCU010000010.1, from coordinate 10,003,121 downwards.
CATTTGGAAACCAATACGTTTATTGTACATTACTTTTAGTATTCATCTTTGTACCCTTTCCAAGTTAATATTATTCGCTTTACAAGTTCCTCTGCGCAAGCTGAAATATAGGACAATAGTTTGGCATAGGGCGAAATGAATTACTTTGATTAGGTTCAGTTGATACTACAACCTAACAATCGAATTTGAATGTTTCATTTAATTATTTTAATAAGTAATATTTATTTATAAAATTAATTAGTTAATATCATGAAATCTTTGAACTAAATAATGCCACGACTGAATAAATTAAGCGATATTTTAACTTTAACATTGTGTGAAGGGTTAAAGATGAGTAATGTTGAATTTTAAAGCTGTACAACCATCGGATTTCAAACGTCTGACTACTAATACTAAAATCTTTCTCAGAGATAGCAAATTATTTTATATTCTTAATAATAATTATTTTATATTTTATTAGTAAATAAAACAATCAGATTATTATTCGTTCTCGCGCTGTTCGATTCTACTTAGATAATGCTATCGTAGTGACCGAAAAAAGTCTGAATTTTTGTTTTATAATTTGTTTCAAATGTAGCATTATTATTATGTAATGTACCAAAAATTATCGTATGATGTATTGCTTTGCTATTTCCGCTTTAGGAATAATAGTCCTAAGGCCGATCCTTGCATTTTAGCTTTACACTTTAATACATCGTCAAAGTTGATAACCCTTTATTTTTACCCATTTATGGGTCTCTTTAAAGCAAAAGTGATCTTCTAGGCAAGCGCGATCCATCTTAGATTGCATCATCGCTTACCATCAGGCATGATTTCAGTCAAGCGCTCGCCTAGTCTGCAATAAAAAAATAATCCTTATAATAAACTAGTATTTACCCGCAACTTTGTCTTCGTGTGTATCGAGGCTAATACAGTAACTGAGTCCCAGACAACTTTTTATTCAGTTCTAACTGGATTACCTAAATATTGGCCGTAAGTAACAAATATCACATCGATCTATTCTTAGATTCAAATTACTGAAATAGAAAAAATAACACATACTCCAATATATAATATTAAGTACCTCATTGACCGAGCCTTGCAATTTTTTACATAATAAAAAAACTTCGAAAAAAAAGAAAAAATAATAGGGCTCGATCGTAGCTTTTCATTTCTCGTCCACTCGGTCCCCGAATAAGCAACGCTGGCTTGACATTTGAAGGCAAGAATGGTGTTTTATATATTCAATAAATTAAAAGTAAATTTTAATATTTTTTTAATACCCATAAACAGAGATAAAACGATTTTTTTAAATACAACCTAGCTAGATTAATTTTTCTACCCCAAAACCTCCTGCATGCTGAGGTTCAGGAAAATCGTTGGAGTCGCTTACGAAATTCCAAAAATGTATATATTTACATACAAGATTAACTCATTTAAATATTAAAGATAAATAATATTCTTACTATCAATAAACATCGTATATTTTGCTACAGTCAGCAAGCTGTGAACGATCAACCTAAAGCCAAACTGCAGAAATATACGGGCACATGCGCCGTGCGTTGGCATAAATAAACACGCAGGCATTCCGCAAATACCCCGCGGATTTTGAACTCGGGAACATTGTGACTTAATCTTATTTTCATGTCTTAATTTGTCACAAGAATTTCGTGAATTGGACATAAAAATATTTTCTATATCTTATAAGTGACTTCCTTCGTAAGTTAGAGATACAGATTCACGATTGAATCAAATTATTTTAGGATTCATCTTTTAGGATGCCGCCGTGTGGTATCCGGCTGAATAGAATAGTTGGTACTATTCTATTCAGCCGGATACCACCCTCTTTTCTTACCGAGGTGTCGTAAAAGGCGACTAAGGTAAGTCGACCCGCCATGTGGTGTCCGGCTGCGTAGAATAGACCACCCTCATTTCTTACCGAGGTGTCGTAAAAGGCGACTAAGGTAAGTTGACTCACCGTGTGGTATCCGGTTAAGTAGAATACACCACCCTCTTTCTTTTCGAGGTGTCGTAAAATACGACTAAGATAAGTTGACGTCAGGCAGGCGACCGGCCGTAAAATACTTAGCTAAATCATATGATAACATGTTTGTAACATGTTGTGCCGACCCCACTTACAGTGGGATAAGGGCAGAAAGATGATGATGATGAATTCATCTTTTAGGATGTTCCACTGATCATAGGTTAGCGCACTCACTACCTAGTGCTCTAATCCAGTGGTCGGCAAACTTATTAGCCAAAGACCAAAATATGAACATTACAACAATTTAAAAAAAATTGGGAGCCAAATTTGCTTGTTTAGTAAAGTTTATTACACGAAATAAGTAGTACCTATACTAAATTTCATACTTAATAAATATTTCTTCATGGTTGGCTTGCATCTCTTTAAAAATTTGAGTAAGTTTTTTTTATTTGAAAATATTATTGCGCCTTCCCTAGATATGTGTGCCAGAGCCGCACTTAAGGGCCCCAAGAACCCTCTACCCTAACCCATTGTTTCCTTGGATTGTAGTATTCACATTTGATCGGGAATAAGTACAGTATCAATTTGAAAAAAGCATATGCATAATATCATCCTATTCAAACGTAAATACATAGGTGGAATTTCGTATAGGTATATAATTAGGTCTAGTAATTAATAATCTAGGTAAACATAATTTTCACTTTTGTATATTAAACTTTATTCTAATATTATAATAAATACACTCGATGTATATTTAGGCGAAACTTAGTACCATTTGAACAGTAATTTCTTTGAAATTCTTACTTCCTTGTACTCCATTGTTAATCTTTGGTGGTACAAAAGTGAGCTTTGTTTTACAAGCAGATGTAAGTAAACACAGTCAAATCAACATCTGGCGTATTTTTTTTACTTCCACTGACGGCGGCCTATTTTATAACCGTACGATATTTTAGAGATTGCTTAAATGCAATTTAATATTGTTGTATTTGCTTTGAGAAATTGTACGTAGCTAAGTTCATACAAATAAATAAGATACTATACCTATATCTTATTTATTTGTATGAACTTTCCAATAAGTTTATTGAGTTGTTAATTTTGCACTTAACGTACGAGTCAAGCATTATAATAAAGTGATATTATGTGATACTACATATATCCGGCACCTTAAAGCATGCTATAAAATGGGCTCATATTAAATATATTATAAAAATATACAGTAAAAATCATCGTCATCGTCATGAAATGAAGTCACTGATTTGTTAATGAATATGTCAAGATTGTTAAAATATTAAATTGTTAAATTGATACTTTTTAAGAGTGGACAATAAAGTTGGGAAATAAGCACGTTACCGTATGAATCACAAATCTCAATAAAAGTAATGTAATTTTCGGAATGCGGTATATTTGTATTTCGTATGCGACACGGAACAGCTGTATGTAATTACAAGATGTCGCCCCTTGTCACAGTTCTCATTTTACCAAGGGTTCAGTCAAAAGTTGAGATTGGATATTCAATACACATCATTATGCACCATTTCTTGCTGAATTTGAAACTTCGTATTGAATATTTTTTACTGATTACTTTGTATCTTCAAAAGTGATTATTATTTACGTACTGATTTTTAGGGGACTAAGGAACTTTTTCACAAGTTACTGATGAAGTGTCGGATAGTTAACCGTCAAATAAACTAAGTAAAGACTCTAAAAAGTGAAAAATAAAAATAAATCACGGCAATTTTAAAAGAGGAATAAAAGCAAATAAACAAAATAACAGCCACATGATCTGCCTGTTAACGTATTAGGGACTTTAAGTGCTGAATAAGCCTATCAGAAACCTGAGAAACGCAAAATTCCGAGATATGTGTCGGATATGTTCCGAATAAGCTAACAGACAGTTCATTGGCAACTTGTGAAACAGGCTCTTAGCTTTATAATATGTCAAGATAAGCCACACGCCACCATTGAAAGTTCTTTAAAGAAAATTGGTAATCAAGTGTTCTGAGTTATAGATAGGCTGTATTAATATTTACAAACCAGCTTACTATGTATAGTCATCCTTTTCTCTACTAGTATCGAAACTATTTTATACTTATAAGTACACAAAAGATTAGTATATTAAGAAACCGGTACTTAAAGATACAGGTTGCAAAACCTTACTGCGTCACTTCTTAAGCAATACCTATAAGCTGCCTAGATCTCAACAACTCAGTAACAGAGATGCTTGAGGTGTTGGTGAAGACATTTTGTTATTAAGTGAAACGAGATTGGAACGTTACTGTTGAATCTATATTGCAATATTTAAACTAAATATTTACTTAGGTAATAATTCCTTTCAACATTAAGTAATCGGCATTTCTGATATTAATAGTCCGATCTACCATTGGACCATCCAGAAATACTATATACATATATTACTTTTATTTGGTTTTTAGTTTGTTAATTACATTTATGAGAAATATAATTTTAATGTAAATTATGTATTTTTTATCTAGTGTCGAATTATATTTTCATTTATACGTATATACGTATGGTATTATTATGAGAGATTAAAATTGACCAAAATTCTAAAACGGATTACTGTTCTTAACATAAATATTTAAAAACGATGACTAACTTAATAAACGAATTTCACTTATTAAACCGTTTATGCTTTTGCAGGCACCATTTGATTTTGTAAAGTCAGATGGCATATGTTAACCCGATAGGTGAACGGAACCGCGCCGAATATGAATGAACGTCAACATCAACATTGTACGGCGTTTATTTACAAACATTAAAAGCTGGCGTGTGCTACCAAAATGGACGCACACGCGCACTCAAATTAAATCTGGTCGTAGGCTCCCCTTCGTATACTGAGCTTGGGTTGGGACGTTTCCTTCTCGCGCGTGCTAAGAAAGGTTCCCTTCCTGAAAGCACGTGTGGCTTTGGTTCGATCCACCTGCGCGCGCGCTGCCCGCCCGCTTTATTCGACATAGAACGCAGAACCCGCCGCGCTTTCGACGGGATGTGTCGTGCTTAGTGCTATTGTTGATCACCGAAACCATGGGACCCCAGTTCGATTATTGTTTACGCGCCACCAGTAAGTCCTATTATTACATAATTTTTGTTTAGAATACGTTATAACGCTGCAAGAGTTAAACGATGCTGGTATCAAAGGTTAGCCTTTAGAATAATAAAATAATATTTTTGTGTGAAAATAGATGCCAATTTTAATAATATTACTTAATTTAAAAAAAGTTTCCGTTACATATCGCATGGTATATTGGGCTTTTCTACTAGCTCGGTAGAAGCAATTTCCGGGCTAGTAGTAAAGCTCGAAGAGATCCCTTATAGGGATAAGTCCGCCTTTATACATGTCCTTTTTTTCCCTTTTTCTTTTCTAACTATATGTATAAAAACCAATAAAAAAAAAAAAAATAAAGCCAGATCAAAGAAACTTTTAAAAATCTGTCAAATAAAGTGAATTTGACACACCACGCGGATATATCCAAATAAAGATATGGAAAAATTAAATAATTTATATCATCCCAAACATACTGTTTAAATACTCATAAATCTATAAACATGTTATATGTTATTCTTTCAGCATCCGCGAGTATTTCACTTGTTTTCCCAGAATTATTGATTCATCACCTTATGTTTGAGACGAATATTTCGATCCATTCCAGTATTATTCACGAACTAATTATAATCCTAAAGCGATTATCTCGATTTCGCCATTTTCATAGTTAATATTGAAGAGTTTATCAATATTTAAATATAACCGATAATGAAGTTATTTACTTTTAATATAGACTGCACTTTGTTGCATTAATTCTTTCGTAACAAAAAAAAAAAAACGAAATTCTCCAACATACTTAACTTTTAATAAAACTCTCATACAATGTATACAACATTTACTTTGTTAATATTTAACCTACATTTGTATTAAATAACGGGCAATGCCCCCTCTGGATATCGCGTCCAACATACTATGTACAAACTAAGCTAATTACAGGCTGATGATGTCTTAAGACATCTTAAACTTTTGACTTTTATTTTATCTTGTACGATTGTAAAATACAATACTTATATCAAATAATATATCATTCAATTTTTCTACAGTATTAATAATAATATATGTACTCTTTTTTTATTTAATTCAAAATAACTGCCAACAAACTGTCCAATTTTACTTAAGCCGTGATTTAATAATTACATCGCACTATCTGTGCCCATAGCTTCGCCTGTCTGGATATTTATGTCTCACATAGTTTCTCCCGCGTAAATCCTGACCCCGCGGGAATTTTAGAAAATAAAGAAGCAACATATATGCTCCACATGTAGGCTATCTGTTGTCCTTTATCTAATCAAATGTATTATTAAGTGTTAAAGAAGGTTTACGTGTAAAGAATTGCATCTTTTAGTATAAACCGTACAAAAATTCATTGAGTAGCGTTTTTGAGAAAATCGATTACATACAGAAAGCTTTTGAGGGCTTTCTGTTATAATATGTATAGAAGCTGTGGTAACCCAGCGGTAACATCGTGCAACTCTTTCGAGGAGGTCACGGGTTCAAACCCGGGCAGACACCAATGAGATTTTCTGTTAAAACTTATGTGCCTAATTAATAATTGCAATTTATCACACGCTTTTCGGTGAAGGAAAACGTCGTGAGGAAACCTGCATATCTCTAGAGAATTCTGGAGATATGTGTAACCTAGCAATCCGCATTGGAGCAGCGAGGTAGGTCTTAGCTTCAATCCTTCTCTCCAAAAACGGAGAGAAGAGGCCTATTCTCAGAGGTGGGATAGTAACAGTCCGCTACTTTACTTTATGTATAGATACATCGAAAGCTAAATAATGATTGATGACAAACATTTTCTCACGATATCATGACGTTAATAACTAAAATAACATTAAATTAGCTACGTTGGTTTCTGAACGAGTCCCCTATTGTAAGTCACTTATAGTTTTTATGCTACAGATGTCTCAAAGGAGTCCTCATCCCACCCTGTTGAAATTATAGAACATAATGGTCAACACATGCGGGTTAACAACAATTTTGCTAAGAAGTAACGAAAAAAAACAATTTCTAACGACAGATCATCATTGAAATCCGGCTATTTGATTTCAAATTTAAATTATTCTTTGTTCAAGTAACAAGTGCTTTTCAATCGTCAACTCTATTTCTGGTTAGTTAAGCTGTTCCTATCGAGAAGAGTCAGAAAGAAACTCGGCGTTTGCTGTTTTTAAAATATAATTCTTTTATCTACATAGTTATATTTGGTCGTTACTCGGGGCGAAGGGGGGATAATGCAGACTTAAATTGTAAATGCTACGCATGACTTTTTATAATAAAATTTTTTTTTTCACTATCTACCTATTTTCCCCATAACAATATTCTATAAGACATAATGCTATGGAAGTAAGTAAAACAAACACATTTTGCGTTTTTGACGTCTGTAGGCTGTCTTATCTTTCGGACTGCGACGGTCGTTGATGTAGAACATCTATTGTACGAAATTCATAGATATTTTTTTGTTTTATTTATATAAATATCAAATAGAAATATTGTGTTCAAAGTATCTTAATGTTTGTTATAACAAGATTTCTAAACGATAATCTCTTTTCAATTGGTTGATACCAGAAGATAGAGAACACATTGTTTTGCTATAAAACATGACCGACAGTCTGTTTAACCATTGAGCAATAAATGTATTGTGTAAATGTTTAACTATTCAAGCTGTTATCATTCCTACTATCAGCAGCAAGCTGCGTACATTCTTTACGTAATTGAAAGTGGGCTAAATGCCGTACCCGTAGATTTATCTACCATTCGGTAGATGTACATACCAATGCAGTATTGCAGTATTTCTATTGCGTTTAACTTCTTATTCATTAGCGTCTAATATTTTAATTGTTCTGTATATAATTTCGTTCTTCGAAGTAAACTTATAAATAACACAATTTTTTGGTATAGTAACTAACATAGTTCGCATATTAAAACCAACTAATATAACTTATAATAAGCAAGTAACTTTACAAAATGGGATGTATTTTATATTCGTTTCTGATGTATTCGGGAGGAATGGGGAATTCAGAGGTGCGTGTGTGTGTGTTTAAGCTTAAAAACATGAATATAATATGTAGTTTATATTATATATGATGTTATATTTATTGTGTATCCAAGTAAACGTATAAAAAGATCACATTTTTGTCTTAATTTGCATTATAAGTTCTCTTATTATAATTTCATTTTCAAGTTATTGGTCTTTACTGCTAACAAAATTTATAGCATTATATTAGTCAATGGACCAGGGACTTTATGTAGAGATGAAGATTAAATTCAATTCGCATTTTCCGGCCTACGAAAAGTAGGTTGGCCTACGGGCCGCACTGGACACTTGATGTAATAGAGAGCCGTTAGTTCATTGTCGTTATTGGATAATTCCCACTCAGTCGCACAGCGCTGGTCAACGGGAGCCGTTGTCGGGATAAACGATGAAGATTATTGGTTAGTCAGGATAATAGAACTAGGGGATTTAGTGCCTGTACTCAGAATCTATCATAACAATCGGCAAAAGCTGTTTAATTTGGCAACATTCATTTACTGGTACGTTCAACTGATACCTCCACAATCCTGATAAGATATTTTTAAAGGCAAATTACAGGCCTTATTACAGTAACTTCTTTAATTGTTGACTATAAAAATAAAGAATATAAAAATCTTTTATTTACTAATTACTGTAAACATAACTAAAGTACACGTTACTTTGAATAATGTGTTCCTTTGTTTCAGATAATCCGTCATACTTCGCGTTCCCAGATAAAGATGTCACGGACAACGCTGCTCATGCTTCAGGTTCAGAACAGTATTCCCGATCAGCTCCTGCTCGAACTTGGGCAGAAGGTGCCCGGCCCTTAAGTTCACCGCGAAGGAGAGAACCTGAAAGCCCTAGAAGAAAGGAATTCAGAGCCCTTCTTAGGTCGCTATCAGCAAAGGAACCTGAGCAAGCTGAGGCATTTCTTAAAGGCCAGCCGAGGCCAGGCGACTGTGCGCCTGGCGATATGAGGACGACATTTACTGCGCCACGGATAAAGTAAGTATTACGCGCATTACAATATTTTATGCAAAGTTATGTAGTAAAGTATATATTATAAATAAAAACTCCCTCTGTTCAGGATGGTGGGATGGGAACAGAGGGATTCATCAGGAATGTTTAGTTATATTGAAATTTAAATTGCTCTTTATTCAAGTAAACTTGTAAACAAGTGCTTTTGAATCGTTTAACGTCTGTTCCGACCAAAAAGAGTCAGCAAGAAACTCGGCGGTTGCTTTTATCAAAACAATTCTTATAACTAGATACATTTAGTCATTAATGTCTTATACAGGGTTGAACATTGGCTTTGTTCACGCATTCTTATCATCTAAGTATTCCTCAACAGTTCAGTAGGTTGTCTGTTTTAGCCTTTTTTTTAACAGTGTTTCTAAACTGCTGTAATGACAAAGCTAAAATTGATTGCGGAATTTTATTATAGAATCTTATACCCGAACGGCATACGTAGTTTACAGACTTTATGGAAATTCTTTTAAATTTTTTAGAAAAAGCATACTACCAGGTATATCAACCCGTATTTCCAACTATGTACCTAGTTATTTCAAATGTATTAGATCTACTTATGCTACCAACTATACTTTATAAGTTACCTATATTATGCTCATAACACACACAACAATAAATATCTAACAACATGAATATTATATATAAATTTTATCGATGCATTTTATTTTACAGTTGCTATTTAGTGCACCTTTAACTTATCAATTATACCGTGTTGTTGTTAGATAATGTTCGGAAATAAATTATTATGCTTAAAAAGGGCATGAAATATGAATACTAGAAATGTAGAGTCTGCAATTATTATTGTTTCTTAACATTATTTTTTATTTATAGGAAAGGAAAAATTACCACAAAAATTGTTACTTCGGATGGTACCAAAGAGAATGAGGAAGTATTTTATACTATACCTCTACAAGGGCGTAGACGACATTCAGTTGGAGGATACTTAGCAACTGGATCAGCAGGAACAGGTGAAGTCACGAGCGTACCTAGTGAAGTACCGAAGATGCCTCCACCGCGTTTTAACCAAACCGAAGATGAATCCGTGAAAAGAAGGCGACCGAAGAATTTTGCCTTCAAAGGTTAGTTATGTATCTATTTATTGTTAATCATTAATTTCTTAGAAATCGATTTTTTTAAACTAAAAATTGCCAGCGGCTCTACCAGCGTGGAACGATTAAAACCGTAATATAGTATTTTGATAACCATAAAAACGGTTAATGTGGGTTTACCTTCAAAGCTAGACATATGCTGTCGCGGACTTTTATTTAGAACTTTTAGAGGGGAATAATTTAGTAATATAAGATTTTTTAATAACTTACACCGTTTACTTAGAGCACGCAAGGAATGCTTTCAATTTGTCGTTTTCGTAATATTTTGTATTGCTGCAACTCTCCTATTCATCTTAGCGTGATGTTATATAGCCTCTAGCCTGCCTCGATAAATGGACTATCTTACACTCAAATAATTTTTCAATTCGGTCCACTAGTTCCTGAGATTAGGGCGTTCAAACAATCAAACATACAAACTCTTCAGCTTTATATATTAGTATAGATTTATCATAATAAATATTTCCTTCTTCTAATCTATACACAGGTTACGCTAATGCTTTTACCAAATTACGGTACAAGGCAAACAACAAATTAAGTGATATATCTATAAAGAAATTTTGTCGTTAATTTCTATTAATAGATAATAATGTACGTGGAAATGGGCAGTTTGATAAATGGTCGTAAACAATGCGTTAGAGACGTAGGGCGCGTATCAGCCCAGAGCGTTGCACCCGAACTCTACGACCCTTTATGATAAGATGATAACAAAATGCATTGTCTCTAGCATGTACCTACCAGTCTTCAAGGAAACATTAGGGTCAGTTTTTACTTTTCGACCTTTGACCAAATTGACCAAACATATATTTTTTGAACTACCATAACTTGGTTAAATTCATAAATTGTTTATAATCCTACTCAAACTTGTTTCGTATTTACATATTTATTTCATATTCTTATGCAGGAATAGATAATCTAGAGCAAACTTTATTTATCAATGATCAAAATGCTTATCTTCCTTTGGATACCATAATGCTCAGACGATTAGACTTATCAACAAAACTTGTGAAGAATAATATATAATACAATAGGGACGCGCTTTGTTTGCATTTGACAGCATCGTATTTGATGATCGATAGTGTTAAGAGAATATTTACTTAAGGCCAAAAATGGTCAAAAAATTTGTTTGTCAAGATTATGCGTCAGAGATGGTTTCGCGATTATCATTGTCGCGACGAGCTTGCGTTTTAGTGCTTTTAGTATGCGAAGTGCGTGCGCGCGCGCCGCCTGACGCCAGCGCAACACTCCCGCCTTGCCGGCGCGGTCCGTCGCGACTCGCGAACCGACACTTCGCGACGCTCTCTTCTCAGGGCTCAAGCTTTCAAGCCCCTTGCTCGGTTTACTTATTCCGTACACACTTAAGTGCTTTAGTGCAATGTCATCCCTGTAAATTTGGACAATTGTGCAGTCTTTTGATTACCGAACATGGAGAAATCTAATGAAACGATCATTGATGGAAACACAAGTGAGTAAAAAAATGTTTTTCTGTTTTAATTTAAAATTTAAACTTTCACAAAAATAAGGCAACGGCAAGGATTATTGCTTAAGAATCTCAAACTTAAATGTTTAGAAAAAATAAGCAATTTGCAAAACCTCAACGTTTACAGTATATGAAAAGTTTGATTAGTGATAATTTAACGATGTCTTTTATTTGCTTTCCCAGTTATTACTGACAATTATTGTAAATAATTACTTACATTTTTATTTATTTAGTTTTGTGGATATCTTATGATGGATTTTGTTTCCATTTTATGTACAGTTGAGAAGCACCGTACATTATTATTTTGTATGCTTTTGAGACTTTCTACAAAACAAAAATAAGATACAAATCAAAATTCTCCGTAGCTAGAACATGTGTAGTCTACCCGAAAGAAACGTCAAAGGGACACCGTACAATTCATTACCAAAACAGATTTACCATTGTAAAAAAAACTGTTACACTATATCTTAGTCTTTAAAACCATCGTCGTAGAAGTAAAAATTGCATGTTCATTATATTTACAGGCTTGTAGACATTACTGATGCAGGGCGGCAATACTGGTAGAATAAACATGGTGTATTTTACATGCATCGAAGCAACTCCCGTAATGTAGTTGCGGTAGGAATATAAATGCCGACGCCTATTTTGTACTCCATCCTAAACTAAAGAATCCCTCCCATGGAACAATATTATGTTCTTAAAGTTATTTTGACAATTATGTTTTATACAATCTTCAAAAATTCATCGGAACAAGCGCTTATATTATACAGGATACAGGATATAAATGTTACTTTCTTTACTCCAAATATATGAACTGAATGATTTATAAGAGTTCTGGTTTTATCGGCTTCTAATTAGGTCACCTAAATAATTAGTTATATGATTTCTATAAAATATAAGACTTTATGACCTGGTATACTCTACCTATTTTAAGAATATGGGGCGAAAATCTGTTTAAGATTTTCCACCCCAATAGTTATTTTGTTTATTTTAGCTTCCGGTAGCTTTTTTAACTCCAAAGATCCTCGTAACTTGGGTTGGGCTCTAGGTAGTTCATCCTGTTTAATTTTTACACAGTGTGAATTACTTTAGAATATTTTATTAAACAAACAGACTTTTTACAGAAAATGAACTACAATTTGGAATACCACGAAATAACTTTCAATGTCCAATAAGTATTAGAATACATTCTTAAATATATATATGACAAAATAAGCCTGATCATTATGTTGGAGGCATTGTCACATAGTTTGTATTTAACACGTAATGATGGTACTTTAAAGTCACGATAGAGTTAAAAGCACTTAATCTTATATTATGTATTCAAGTACAGCCAGCTATTACCCAAAATAGAACGTTACTTATAAAGTAATTTGAATGTATAAACAATAAGAAATGTAAAACTCAAAGTTGATGACTAAATATACATAATGACTTACAAGTTTATCAATGAGCAATACGTAGTTATTTTGCACATGTTGTTACGTTAACCAATTAAAGTCAACAAGTATACATTAGATTAAAGAATCAATATTAATTGTGTTAATTAGTATGTAGGATGAGAGAGTAAATTTAAATGATTAAGTACGAGGAACAGATGAGAAAAAGAGGATAAGTTTATTTTGAAATTATGAATCATTGTAGCACTGCCAGCTCACAGTTCAAGCGAAACCATAACAGATTCGTTGTTATTATAAGTTCATGGACTGCGATCATACACTAAATCGTTTTCATTATACATACACTAGCTGTCCTTGCGGCTTCGTCCGCGTGGTAAACACTATTTATTTGAAATTTTGATCATACAAGTAGTTATTGTGAGTTAAATATTACAGATAGAGACATGCTGTGGCGGACTTTTTTGTAGTATTTTTGTAGATCTACAATTATCTAGTACCTTACTTTAGTGTATCTTTGTTGGTTTACGCGGCGCTTGCGACTAAAGCTCCCAGCAGGCGAGTTTTTACAACTGGGCGATCTCTTTAAGACAATTTACATGAAACCGTTATGCGCGATCTATATAAACCTTCCAGAAGGATTGCAACCTACCTTTAAGTAAAAACCGTATAAAAATCGGTTCACTTTTGTGTTTGTCTGTATGTGATCAATTTTGAGAAAATTGATCACATGCAGACAGACAGCTTTGGGCACTTTGTTTCATAATAATTATACATACATATAAAGATTTATAGCGTTTATTAGTACAGTAAAATTTGGCTGTTTAATAACTAATCTTCCATTTTTTCATGACAACAAAGAAATATTTGACATTGGTATTACCAAATTTTAGCAACAATCGCGAAAACAATTGGTTGCCTACATTGGAGTGAGAATGACTGATGATATTAATTAGTTTCAAAAAAGGTATTTCATTTTTTTTTCAAAGTAATCAGTTATTATTCACACTCATTTATGGAATATTATAAAAAATGTAATAGAAATAAATATTTTTTTTCGCAACGAAATAGAAACAGGTATCCAGGTTTCATAGGTGGTCAAATATAGATTCGATTTTACTCATAACAATAAATACTGTTGAGTATAGCTAGAATAAAATAAAGGGATAGGTATAAAGTTAAAAATTTCAAATCTCAAATAAGTAGCGACCTGTAACTATATCCCCCTGCTGAGAATAGACTTCTTCTCGTTTTTAGAGATAAGGTTTAGAGATAAGACCTACCACGCTGCTCCAGTGCGGATTGGTAGGTTACATATATCTCCAGAATTCTCTAGAGATATACAGGTATCCTCACGATGTTTTCCTTCACCGAAAAGTGTGTGATAAATTGCAATTATCAATTAGACACAAGTTTTAACAGTAAAACTCATTGGTTGGCCCGGTTTTGAACCCATAACCTCCTCGAAAGAGTCGCACGGTGTTAGTTTGTCAAATCTCAAAGTAGTACTTAATTAAGATACAAACCATGTTTCAAGGAAAAGTAAAGATTTTTAATATCCTTCCTGGATACGCTTATTAATAATTAGCAAACTGCTTGGAACACATGTTTTCTATCTCAAAAGTGTAAACATTTGCTGTTCTACTTATCGGAAGTATTTTATAATAAACAAAAGCCAAACCTATATTATTTGCTGTAGGGAAAATAGTAGATCAAAAAGGCACCTGGCAAACTGTAAAATATGGAGGAAACTGCAATACTTCAGCCGCCACATCAAAGACACTGATCGCTGAACTGAAAACGGTTGGTACATGCCTGCCACCACCCAATACCACGTATTTATTGTTTCGGATATATTTATGTATAATTTAAATTATTTCTAAATAATTTAAATTAAATTCTAATTTCAAAATACATTTACAATTTGTTGGTTTTTCGAGCCTAGGTGTATATTTGTATTAAAGTATGTATTTAAAATTATATTTGTATATATTTACCAGTTGTCTTTCAACCATAACACAAGTACTAAGTTACTTACTTTGGGGAAGACCGACGGTGTGTGTGTCCCATATATTTATATTTATTAATTAAATTTGTCTACACGAGAGGAGTAAAGAAATATCTGGTTTATTATAATATCAACATTATCTAAATAACTCTAAGCTTTTGTTTGATTTTACCTACATCACATTGTTTTCATTATTACACACTATATACACATTACATACACATTGTTATAACTATTATAATAAATACATATTCACAAGAAAGGTACACAAGAAAGGAATATATAAGAATCATTATCTATAATGCCTGCATAGTAATAATTGTGAGATTACTATTTCGCTTTTGTCACGTAGAATGGAAAGGATAAATCAATAAATTATTTATCATTTGTAGAAACATTAATGACAACCTTTTTACTGACTGAAAGAAGATTATATTTTGTAAAGCTTTGATGCAATTTTATATTAAATTATTCGCAACAGTCAGTTTTGTCGAGATGAGTCTCAGAAAATCTGCTCTCGCTAGGTTATGCTAGCGAGCAGATTTCGATTATAATGCGTTAACTTTGCATTTTTACATCGGCTTCGTTAAATGATTTAGAATTGTTGTCTTATGTTTCAGAGAAATTGTGAAAAAGATCGCTAATTTTCAAAACAGCGGGAGTTTGTAATTTTCTAATCATGCGACAAGGTAAAAATAAAATAACCTACTTGGCATTATGTTTCAACACATCTTACGGTACCAACAATCTCAATATATGTTACTTCGTAAATCAATACCCAAAGTTTAACACTTCCCAAACATATAATAATTGACCTCAATGCAATAAAACATTACCAATAAACATAACTACGCTTTGCACCTACGAGTATTAACCTTTTATATCCCAAGAATTACCGCTGTATCTAATCGTCCATAGTTATTCCAAGCCACGCTGATAGACGTTTGTCTATTTAGGAAGCGGATATTACATTTAGTTGGGTCTTCATTTGGCGGCAGAGGTGGGTAAGTATAAATCCGTATGAGTTTCCGGCGCGCGCGATGCATAGCATATTTTGTAAGCACCCGATGCGTATGCAGAGCTGGATGCAATAAAAACTTTAACGGCCAACGTATGTTTTCATTTCGTCGTGCACTCGGAAGAAATGTGTTTTGGGGGCGGGGTAACCTTTTTTACTTACTTTGAGCTTATTTTGAAATCTGTTTATCTAGATATACAATATATTATGGTCCTCTGATAATTATTTGAATAATTAAGAACGAGCATTAATTTTTTTATGATGTAATAGCCCAGCGGTGCGACCGTGCGCCTCTTTAGAAGGGGTCACAGGTTCCATGTAATTTATAACATGTTTTTAGTGAAGGAAAACGTGAGGAAACCTGCATATCTCTAGAGAATTTTGGGGATATTTGAAGACTTCTAACCCGTATTGGCTCTTAGCTCCAACCCTTCTCATTCCCAACAAGGAGAAAAGAGAATAACAAGGGAGGAAGGGAGAAAGAGAAAGGGCAGAAGAGAGAACTATTAACGATTTTAAGACGCCAAGCAAGCATATATAAATTTAAAATTTAACATATTTATGTGTACCTATCGTACGTACTAACATAATATAATATAATACCTTTTACCCGCAACTTCGTTCGCGTGTACTGATGTCGCGTGATAGGTTGATAATAGATGAAACTTTTAAATGTCATACTATTCCTGTAGAATTAACAGTATTTCTATAGCCTATATGTTACCCCGGTGTATAAGGAATAATTGTGCTAAATTTCGTCTAAATTGGTTCAATATTCAATATTCAATAATGGCGGATTCGATGTGAAAGAGTAACAAAAATACACATATAGTCACGAACATTCGTATTTATAATATTGGTAGAATTAATAAGTATAATACGTACGTAAAATTATTTCATACTGATTATAAATAATTAATGGCATAAGTTTCGGATATAGTAGCTGAATAAGCAATTTATAATCAATATTTCAAGTCTAATTTTACATGCACTAATGTCTGTCTTAAATTGTATTAATTGATTTCAAGTGGCATTAAGGATAAACGGTCTAATGGCAAGACAAGGGCTAAAGAAGATCGGACGGTCAGGTTACGGATCATGCATCTGTATAAGCGCAGATGTCTTTACCATTTATCATTTAAATTGTTCTTTACAAAGCAAATATTACACATAGTAATTAAATTAAATAATATTAATTACACGTATAAGACGCACGAGAATTTATTTTAAAAACAAATATTGTGAATTTTTATGTCCAATTTATTTTAAAATTAATTAAAATAATAATAGTTACATGTACCAAGTATATTAGGCGGAATAGAATTTATTTTAAAAAACGAACGTTGAGAATTTTTATGTACAATTGTTTAAATGAAGAAGAATATTCCTATGATATTCTTTATCTTCTTTCGTAATTCGCCATACTCTTAATATATGCACAAAAAAGTTTTTCATAAATAAGCTTAACTACGCTTACAAATCTTAAACCATTCGACAAAGTTAAATGTTTTCAAGGTACTGTGATATAATAACATGGCAGTTAGTAGACTGTAGTTAGTAAGCCTAACAATAAAATTTTTTCATTCCATCAACAAACATTCCATATTCAAGTTGGCTTTCACAAGCATTTTTGAATCGTCAAACTACAATCACTGGTTTGGAAGAACCAGTGATTGTAGTTTCTTACAACAGCAAGAAACTTCACTCTATCTAAAAATCATTATTAATCCTCAAATCAAAAATTATAAAATTAAAAATATTACTTTTTAAGTTAGTATTATGTAGTAGGTAAGTATTTCATAATACTTCAGAATACCTAAAGTATTCTAAAATATAGTCAAAATTTGATTTACTAAAATATCAATTAATAAACAATATTACAATAGCAACATTCAAAAGACAATATTATTTCATAGTTTGTCTCGTTGGTTGTAAAAATAAATTTTGCAAAGATTTTTATTCTAAAAAACGTTTAATTAACAATTGCAAAAAGTGAACGCATTACTAGTTATATTGAAACAAAATTATAAGCAAATGAAAATAATCGACAGGAAGTAATATCAAAAACAATAATGAATCTCTGTTCCAGTTACAACTTCAAAGCATACGCACACACGCAACGCGCTTGTAAAAGTTATGTGTAGAGCTTTATGATGACCCGTGAACTTCGATCCAGCCAACGACCTAACTCGATATCGAGTGAACGACATCGTTCATGCCTTGATTATCCCCTGACAACTTCCTTTTATCATTTATTATTTATTTTACTTGAATTGATCATATGTAATACATAAATTGTTGAAATAAATAACTTAACTGGGGTATAACTGCGTTGTATGTTCCAATTGTTTAAAGTCCTTGTATGCATCGTAGTGGAAAGTTACGTGTTATTATCATCGGATGATGATTCAGGCAGGATTAGTAGGTTAAATATCGTCATTCTCCTGCCTATATCTTACTCTAAGTGGGGTCTGCACAACATGTTATAAAACATGTTGTTACATGATTTGGCTACGTAGTTTACGACCGGCCGCCTGCCTGACGTCAACTTAGTCGTATTTAACGACACGTCGGTAATAAAGATGGTGGTATATTCTACACATACCCGATACCACACGTTGGGTCAACTTACCTTAGTCGCCTTTTACGAAACCTCGGTAAGAAATGAGGGTCGTCTAGAATTTAGAAACGCAGCTGGATACCACACGGCGCGTCGACTTACTCAGTCGCCTTGTACGATACCTTGGTAAGAAATGAGGGTGGTCTATTCTATTCAGCCGGATATATATTTGTTACTAATTGTTCATTTATTCGTTCATAAAAAGGAAAACATCATTCGGATTATGTATTAAAAGATTTAATCCTAATTTTGTACTTGGAACAAACTCTAAAGGGCTGATGATAGTCTATTGTTTACAACCTCCATCACGACACCATATCAATCTTACTTATATAGAGCTAATACGTTTAGGTACTTCCTTGTTAGATAAGACGTCAACTGTAATAAAGGAGGCGACAGGACATAGTACTTACCGATATATTGTTCTCAGAATCAATCATTTCTTCCGGCTATCTCGTTGCTAGACGCAATCTAAATATATTTATTTTCATTCAGTCTTGTGGCACCAGTGGCACTTGATGTCGCATTATAATAATTCTAGCTTACAGTTTGAAAAAAATAAGATGTTAACTATAATATTAGCCAAGATTTGATTAGTTTGAAGTTTAATTAAATATATTAGAATTCCGAATTATATTAGGTAAATTTCTTCTATTTACCGTATATAAGTACAAATAACTATTCGATACCGGCTTTAAATGCAATTACTTTTTATTTATAAAAAAGCGTGTAATTAAGAGTGAAGTGTTCATTTTTCAAACTGCCGATCAATAATTGTCCCAAAAACCTTGTGCCTTGGTAAATAGATCCATTTTTTGGTGTTGGAAAGCGTACACTTTAGTAGACTTAAATATACATATTAAGTACTCAAACGACCTACCTCCATTGACAGTACCAACTAAGGAAGATAGTCGATGATGTTTTTTGAAACACATAACTGTTTAAAAAAAATAGCGATCCACGCAGTATATATTAACACTTTTTATAATATTTTTTCACAAGCTGTAGCGACTACGTCTAGTTAATTGTGAAGTACCATCAATTTGGCAATAACTGTTTTTTCGTTTCCATAAAAAAAAACAAAATGTTATAAATGTTAGCCCATAAATAAGCTTCATTTTTACCAAAAAATTATCATTATCGTTCCAGGGGTTTTGGCGTTAAAGCATAAGACATTTTAATATGAATATAGACACCGACGAATAAGAGATGCCGCCTTGTTTACCTTTGTTGCACAGCGTTTTATATTTTTTAATATAATGCTCCCCTCCTCAGTCTGAGCTAAAGTAAAATTATTGTTCCAGAAATGGAAGATATTGCAATTTTGTGGAGTTCTGCGTCGCCAGAAAGCGGGCTTTGGTCTGATTATCTAGTCGCTAGCTTCGATAAAATAATGTCACAAAGAGCAAGACATCACTACAGGTAAGTTGTAATCAAAGGAAATATATGTAAGAACATTCTGTTTAAATCTATCAATGTCCCACTTCTGAACTTCTGAGATAATGTCATAAAAGAGAGCCAGAGAAAGTTATTTCAAACTTACATATCATATGATATTTTAAGTCAACCTGCTACTGGTCTTACACATATAAACAATTTAATACAAGTGTTTATAGTAATTTCAGAAATGTTTGAACACGACTTTCTACACTCTTATTGCTATTACTATACTCATCATTTTCCTGCCCTTATCCCACTCAAAGTGGGGTCGGCACAACATGTTATAAACATACTGTAACATGATTTGGCTACGTTTTTACGACCGGCCGCCTGCCTGACGTCAACTTACCTCAGTCGTATTTTACGACACCTCGGTAAGACAGAGAGTGGTCTATTCTACTAAACCGGATACCACACGGTGGGTCAACTTACCTTAGTCGCCTTTTACGACACCTCGGTAAGAAATGAGGTTGGTCTATTCTACTCAGCCGGATACCTCACGGCGGGCCGACTTACCTTAGTCGCCTTTTACGACACCTCGGTAAGAAATGAGGATGGTATTCGGCGGGATATACTTGTACTGTCAAATTTAACGAGTTAAGATTTATATAAAAATTTCATTTCAGGGTTACACCAATAACTGCGGAGGAATTGATGTCTTCAGATTCCCAAGAAAAATTAGATAAACTTTGCAAAGCTCAATTGCAAATAGTTATACTATGTCCCAGCCTAGCCGCCAAATTGTCCGATTTAAAGAGAGACCTAAATACTGATAATTTATTCAAAGTCGATAAAGTGTTAGTCATGCTTCTTGGCGTGGAAAAGAATCACATTGTTGCTAATAATTGTGAAGGTAGGTCATCTATTTTTGTGGACGAAACCCAAATAGGATTTGCCCGAATTTATAAATTAATTTTAAAAGGAAATAGTATCAAAATTTATTGGTAAAAGGAAATTTGTATTCATAAATTGATTTTCTTATAATATTCATCATCATTCTCATGCCCTTATGCCACTCAAAGTTTGGTAGTAAAAATATGTTTTAAATATGTTGTTATATTATATTTTTACTAGTTATTTTACGACCGGTCGTCTGCCTGACTTCAACTTTCTTAGTCGCCTTTTACAATACCGAGGTATTGTAAAAGGCGACTAAGAAGTACCCTCATTTCTTACCGAGGTAAGAAATGAGGGTAGTCTATTAAGTCTATTGAGTTGAGTGCGGTGCTACTCCGCCGGATAACACACGGGGGGTCAACTTACCTTAGTTTCCTTTTATGACACCTCGGTAAGAAATGAGGGTGGTCTATTGTACTCAACCAGATACCACACGGCAGATTTTCTTATAATACCTACTCCTTGTTGGAAAAAACAAATCGAATAAAGTTAAAATAGTGTATTTATTTGCCGAAGTGAGATAATGTTTTAGTCCTAATTATTAGTCTTAACAAAGACTGGAATTATAAAAACTAATATTCATTATTGTTAAAGGGAATGCTTATGAAAAATTTAAATTGAATAAACGGGATTTGCTAACAGTTTAACTATTACTTAGCGTGGTATATTATATAATTGTTCTTTCAACTAAATCAACGACAAGAATATGAAATATATTTCAAGGACAGTAAAACCGTGAATAACATCTTTATGGTTTTGTAGATTATCCCACAATTGACCAATGGCAGATGATGATCGTGCGAGAAAAGGATACTTCTTTCGTGGATACCTTCCTAACAGCTGCCGTTGGTATTCTGCGTACAAAAGATTGCAAAGATACTGCCACCGACAGAACCGGTTTCTCAATCGTACCAAAGAAAGTTAAAATTGTAAGTCCTTCTAATATATTAGCATAAATAAATTTATATAAATAAACTTATTACTAAACTAACAACTAATAATAATTTGAAAAATTTCATATTTTTTTACTTAGGACTATCTTTCTCAATATTATATAGTTTTTTTTTATTTTATCGGTCATGTATATGCGATAATCCTTTAGTTTAGTTCGTGTGGTGTAAATGTAAAGTGTAATTATAAAGCTGACTCATATCAGCTTCATAATTTTTATATATGTCTCTGGAAATCGAAATAAATCCATAATAAATTTATTCAGACGCCTATAAATTATGACTTTCGGGTTTAGTCACTTTCTATTTTAATCAGCGCTCAATTTCATGTTTCGTTTGGTTATATATATTTTCGTCACGTTACCTTAGTCGTATTTTACGACACCTTGGTAAGAAATGAGGATGGTCTATTCTATTCCGCCGGGTACCACTCGACGTCTATACTGAACATTTAAAAACATTAAAAAGAAAAAGGTAAAACCAATCATAATTGCCTTTTATGATAATAAATTACTAAAATAAAATTGTAAGTATAAAAAAATACTAAAATAAATACATAAATAAAACTGTAAAATGCATATAAGAAGGACTTTCATAATATTCATCTCATATCTTCATAGGGTCAAAGTCGAGTGATAGCGTTACTCAACGATCCTATTAGAGAAGAGGACAGTATAAAAATAATGGTTGACAAAAAAGGAGAGGTTATTCACATACCTACCTTCAAAAAGAGGAATCCTTATACATTACAATTTGATATACCAGGTAACATAAACTTTAGCTTTAATTATTTAAATTAGAAGATAAACTTTAAAATGTTAAAATATAATTATATTTAGGTTCTTTGGAATTTAAACTTCCGAGAGTTATATATTCATCATCGGTAAAAATGAATCCGAGTCTCTTATATCCGCGTCCACGGACAACTGGGGTCTGCGAGTATATGTATCGAGGGTCCACAGTGTCATCTCTGGACCATACATAAATCGCTCATTAAATGCAAAAGGGCCGCAAAACGAAAAATCAGCAAACCAGTTTTATTAGAAAAATGTAATTCAAGCATACGATATTTTAAAGAACTAAAAAATAAGTACATAACCTTATATGTATGCTTACCATATATTTATGTATTTAAGGATGTAAAATATAGTGTTATTTTATGTAACTTTATTTATTACCTATTTATGTAAGTTTACTTATTCTGTCTTCCTTTTAACTTCACTCAACCACCAACAATGTACACTTCATTATAAGGATGTCCTTAGGCATATGGGTTGCCTGTTACAGATCACAGTGATAAGGCCGCCCTTACACATTTTATTTTTAATAATTTGTTTTATTTAATAAGGGGGACCGTGAAAACTGTGCTTGATATCCTAAGGGTCCGTGGACTAAAAAAGGCTGGGAAACGCTGTCTTATATTATAAATCTATCGGATGTGCCCTGCCAGTTCTAACTGGCAGCGAATTGATTTGGACACCATGCCGGGTTAATATTCATTTTTTTTGCCGCGTGGAGGTTGACCTAAGGACGTTGTTCATTTCTCATCCTTTGTGCTACCTCTCAAATGATAAATGACTTTATTTAATCAGAATGGTATCCGTTCGCTACTAAAAGCATATGGAGTACCACGACTTAGTGTCTCTACCTTCTACATTTAAAATTCGTTTCACAGAGTCGTGTCTCGAAGTTTCGATGTTAGTTTGGGTGCGAGTAAGCAAAAACGGCCAGTCATTGGGAAGAAGGCAAATCAAATGCGAAAGTCGACTTAGAGAATTGGACCAATTGTTGAGAGCATCTGACCACCCTCTAGAATTCATGTGCCAGGTATAATAATTAATCTTAATTGCTTACTTCTTTAGTAAATAGCCCCTACTTATATGAAATATATATTAAAATAGCTCAGTAAAAGGAGTACAAAAACTTTATATACATCAAAATATTCATAATGTTTTTCTGGTATTAAATATCTCTATAATCAATTCATCAATCCAATCCACCAATCAACGGTAAAAGGTCACGAAGATAATCATGTTTAAAAAAAATACCAAATTTCAAAAATGCCGTGTTTTTAACTGCGCAAAAACAAATCGCTGCACGGAAATTCAATGTTTGAAAAAATGTTTATTTTCTAATTAAGATGTTTCGTAGTCTATTATATTACAGAAAACCCGATAATTGATGTTCGTTAAAAAGATAAAATATATTTTATTTATTTTTCTTACAGACATTAGGATTTAAGACAACTAGTAAGGAACAGTTAGATAGTTGGATGTTGAGCGCCTTCCAAAAAAACATTCCTCCACATTTCAATTTGCTCTCATCTACTGAACAATATAATCCAAAAAGTGATGTATCTAGTAAGTACTTGATTTGTTATAGTTACTTAATGTACCAAATATTGATTAATGATTAGGTCTGAGTGTTTACCCGTCGTTCTAGAATGTCAGGTATTAACAGAAAGAACTTAACAAAAAAACAAAGAACACAATTTCATGATGTACTACTAAGGACACATAATAAAAAAAAAGAATAGAAAAACACACAATATTCACTTCAAATTAGTAATTAATAAATTCGAATTTTTTGAATAGTTCAGCTAAAAAGTCCTTAGCTTAATTTTTAAAATCTATTACGAATTATCACAATGCTTTAAGTTGACGCGGTTTTTATAGTATCAGAGAATACAAGAAGTATTGCGGCTTGTATGTTTACATAACACAAATTATGTTCATTAATTTGGGTGGTATCATAATAATAATAATAATATAGCCTTTATTAATTCCTTAAAATATTACATACATTTTTTACATATATTCTCATGTCAAAAACATTTTCTATTTATTATGGTTTTTTATTTTATTTTATTATTAATGCAATTTTTTAAATAAAGTTAGTTATGTCTTTTTTGTTTATTTATATTTAGGACCTCTCTCGAGTAAAGGCCTCCTCCATATGACTCCACATGTCTCTATTTGAGGCTGTAGATACCCACTGGATTCCTGCCCGTTTTGCTATCTCATCCTCCCATCTTTCGACTGGTCTTCCCCTTTTTCTTTGGCCTGATGGCCCGTTCCAATTTATTACTCTTTTTGTCCATCTCTCGTCACTCATGCGCGCTACATGGCCGGCCCATTTCCATTTGAGTTTCTTGCAGTGTTGCAAAGCGTCAATAACATTGGTCAATTTTCTTATATCGTAATTTCTTTTTTTATCTTTCTTATTTATGTTCAGTATACTCCTTTCCCTTAGGCGGAGAAGAGTACCCAACTCTGCTGCATTGGGCTGCACGGTTCGGGCTGGAACGTGTATGTTGGCAGTTGTTAGAGTGTCCGGGAGGCGGCGCGGCGGTCGCGCTACGAAACGTACGTCACCGCACGCCCGCTGACCTCGCCCGGGACCACAAGCACTACCGCCTTGCGGACATGCTGGCCGACCATCTTGTATGTATCGCAATTTATTAAATACCGTCAGGAGATTATTTATTTAAAGAAAAAACCCCACTTAACAAAATAATAAAGTTAATGTTAAAGTAGATTAATAAAGTAGTTTTGTACGTGGGTTAGAAAATACATTTTAATGACTAGTCCTCTTAGTTAAGACTAATTAAAATAATTTATAAATATTGTTTTAGAAAATTAACGAGTTTTCCAACATGTACTACTATTTGAAAAACATGTCCGACAATGATAAAGAAGACGGACAAGAAGAAGGGACGAACGAAGAACTTTGTATTGTAGAAACTGCCGACACCGTCGATTCGCCGAGTATTGAGAACATTAAGGATGCAGACAACAAAGGTCTATCTGATCCATTCAGCGAAGCTTGCACACAAAATTTGGAACAAACTCCAACTGAGAAAGGAGAGAAAAAGCCGAAACCCAATTTGAAACTACCGAAAGTTAAAGAACAGTTTTATCAAAATGATTTCGCACTGGACGTTCAACACGATAACACAGAGGATCGAATCCAGCAAGCCATCGAACACGATTATCTTGTTCAACCATCAAATATCAAAGTAGAAAGTCCAAAATTTCGGCCAAATAATTTATATGCAAACAGTTCGAGACTACTAGCCCAACAATCTGATATTTTCCTTTATTCTCCCACCGAAGAGTCGAAGACTTTTATTATCGACACTCCAACAAGTGATATTAGTCAAATAAATTTAAGCACCAAAGACAACCGCAATAGCGTAGGTGTTAAGTCTGGTAAAGATGCTACCGGACAGGAAGAGCTAGCAGAAATAATAAATGATTTTAAAAATAACGTTTTCACCATTTCTGAAGTTGAGAAATTGGTAATGGAATGGAGAAACAGAAATGAGACGCAGCAATCACTGAAAGAGAAACAGGAGCAATTGAATAAGATGCGTGATGAATATGATAAAATACAGCAGAAAATAAAAGACAACCTGAAACGGCCGACGCCTTTTGAAAGGGTTAAGAAAATGTTTTCAAAAACAAAAAGCAAACGTAAGTTAAAATGGCTTAGTTATATTAGTTAACAAAAAATCAAATATAGGTCGTTGTTAATTACAATACGCCTTTGTTTTTAGATCATCATGATAACAACACAGGCACGATTGAGAAAAGAAACGGGAACACAAGGCCTAACAGTAGTTTTAGTGACAGTAAGTTCTTGATAAATAAAAACAATGTCTTTGTTATACATAATGTCGTGAATTAATTGACTATTTCTGTTTTACAGGTTCGTCGTCGTCCGGTCGACTTAGCACAGTTAGTGGCGGAAGCGTCGGAGAAACGAATAGTGTACAATCCGAATTAGACGACAAAGCTAGATCAATAGTAAGTATAAGAGTAATGGTAAAATATATTTCATTTTTATTTACACAAAAAGGGGACTAAGACTAAATGTTTATTAAAATATTTTAAAATATAAAAAAATTATAAAAGAGAAAAATACAATCGTTCTCATTCTAGATGTAAAATTGAATACCCGTTATTAAATTGCCGATTCTTGACGATTATGAAAATTGCTCATCTTTGAATTTTGTAAGATAATTCACCCAATCATCCTCCTGCCCATATCCCACTCTAAGTGGGGTCGGCAAAACATATTATAAACATGCTGAACATGATTTGGTTGCGTTTTTACGACCGGCCACCTGCCTGACGTCAACTTACCTTAGTAGTATTTTACGTCAACTCGGTAAGAAAGTGGGTGATCTATTCTACTAAACCGGATACCACACGGATTAAGATAATTTACCCTATATAGATATGAATATATATTTTAATAAAAAAGTTTATTTTTGAATCTCTACAATACGATTAAAAATAGGAATATATTTTGCACACATGCGTTAACTTGACATTCAAAATAAAAAGTTTTTAGAGACCCCATAATTTGTATTTATATATAAATGCTAAAGCACTAACCGCTAGAGCAATGTAGATAAAATTTGCCTACAATTGAAGCTTACGGGATAACATATATAGGATAAAACAAGCCCGTTTTTTTCAAAAGTAGGAAAAAACTTAGATACTAAAGGGTATTTTAACACTAAAGTCGTTACGAAAAACATTGGGTTTACTACTGGTTTTATTAAACTGATTGAAGGAAAGGGCACAGTGGATAAGATCCACTACATATACACTATTCGTCTATTTTTAGATATCCGCGAGCACTCTGACAATGAATTCGTGCGACAGCGACAATCGCCTCGATGACTACTTGATCCCGCCGCCGCCGCGACCCCTCAACGGATGTCCTCAATTTACCACATTTGGACATCCGAAACATGAAAATAGGTAAATATTATGACCATAAGAGATTTTAGCAATAACTTGTTTGTTTCATTTTTATAATGTGTCTAGGTTATTATTTTTGGAAGATATCGTGTAGTAGAACTTTTTGTTACTTATCTATACTAATATTATAAAGAGGATGTATGTTTGCAATGTTTTCACACAAAAACTACTAGACAGATTTCAAAAATTCTTTCACCATTGCATAGCTGCATCTTTACTGATCAACATAGGCTATTATATAACATTAAAAATAGGGATCCGCAATAAAAATGTAATAAGGTGTATAATAATCCCAAAATAATCATAAAAATCTTTCATCGCGTGCGCTGCGGAAACTATTGATGATTTTAAAAAACAAATCTATAGTCCGACTTAGTAGTTTCCACTGCCATGAGATCGGTATGTACGCGGGTGAAACCGCGGGATATTACTAGTTTTTTAAATATCTTATGAGTGGAATCCGCGAGTTCGATCGCGTCATCTTTAGTTTTTGTAAATACCTTCAATTGTGTACTGTATTTATTCTGTTCTTCGAGAAAAGAGGGAATTCCCATATCCTACATGTTAGCTTTATGTTACTTATTACTTAATAGCTACATAACATTCGACTATTACGAATCTTCTTTTATTAAAATGAAATGAAACTATTTCTTATTATTAGAGCCCAACACATGGCAACGATAGTGGAGAGAGAAGCATCAGCTTCAAGAGAGCGATTGGACTGTGATTCAGATACGAACTCAACACATCTGCGACTTAACTTCGCCGCCCGAGATAGGTCTGTAGCTAGCCGCTGCGACGATCGCGACGGTGCACACATGTATATGAATATTTCTGCTACGCACACATAGAGGAAATCGCCACTTTGAGTAAGAAAAACATTAGATATTACTTAAATGTTATTGTGAAAGGTTAGAAAAATGTACAGAAATGAATCTGCAAATTTCACATCAACAAAATGTAGCTGCTATATGCATGATGTCATCATGTTCTATTTAAGCTCCTAGTACGATATAAAAATAGGAGCGTGGTCAACACAAGTTCGTACTGAAATATTTTTAACATATATTTTTTGTATAAGTGCTTCTACCAGTGGTAGAGTCGCAAAAGCAATTGCTTACAAGTTTATTGGAATACAGAATATTTGCATATCATTGTAAGATTAAATAGTTCTACGATTCTTCATTCATAATTATATATGGTGGCTTTCAAACTTGCTAGGTTACATTATATCGAAGCAGGCGTCACTATACAGAATATATGATATACACGAAACATAAAAGTTATAAACCTGCGACTGACGAAATAATTCAGTAATTAACACGTTGAGTGTCAGGCCAGTTTTATAGCTACTTATCCGCCAAAGCACACACGTATCTTGGTACAGCGATGCAAAGCGCAATACTGGCTACTTAGAATTAACTCGATGGTAAAACAAACAAACAGGTTATAATATTTGTGATACTTGCGAGGGACAGCCATTTTTATGTCTATATTGTTTCAATAAAATCAATTAACGTTTTCTGAAAAAATGACTGATGTGACCTGAAAGGAAAGGTCTGTATGACACTGGTGACTGGCGTAGCACTCAACGTGTTAACAAATATTTTTTACCCCTTATTAATATATAGCTTATTATATTAGTTTAAATGTACTGAATTTACATTTATAAGAACATACTATAAATTTGCGTTCTTCACTGTGACGCCACTTGGCTATATTTAGAGACATTGTATTGTTATTCTTACGTCAGTGATTTTGCAGAAATCATAGCTTAGGTCGCTGTTATATCATACTAGATATTGTTTTAACTTCCTTAAAACAAATATAGTTATAGCCAAAGAAAGTAATAAGCTTAAACAAAATCAATTACTGTGATTTTTTTTTTAACTTTACATTGTGACAGTTTCTGTATTCACAACATTCAGAATATTTAAAGACTGAGAATAATTCTTCAAGTCCATTAAATACAATATTATGTAAATAATTGTACATATTTTTAGACTTAGATTGTAGTTTTATTTATTTTTACACGTCTTGTTTAAGTTTAAGGTTAGAAAACATTGAAAAGCTAGTTTTGATATTGTGTCACATAGATAATAAAGTAATTTTTTTTATATCTAATCAAGGTAAAAAATGAAACCAAGATTTTCAGAAGACTTGTTATATTAACTTCCCAAAATGCATTTAGAATTAAATATACAAATAAATTAAATATATTAAAGAAATGTCTATTTTTTACCTGCCGTCTACTTTTAAGCGGTAATGACATTATAAACAAAGAAATTAAATAGATAAAGGTAAAAGAAGATTAAGTCCTTTACAAAAAAAAATTGTTATGGAACGTTTAAATTATTTTAAACATTTTGTACAACAGAATAGTACCGACGATAAAACATTAAATGCATCCACTGATCACTTCGCCCTATCCGAAGAATAAAGTCACATGTCCCATATATTTGCCTATATTCATCGGATAGAGCGAATCTTTAACGTATAATGCACCTTGGCATA
Source organism: Morpho helenor (assembly GCA_029227775.1). Lineage (NCBI taxonomy): Eukaryota > Metazoa > Arthropoda > Insecta > Lepidoptera > Nymphalidae > Morpho > Morpho helenor. The sequence continues at coordinate 9,972,848 of JARGCU010000010.1, read as the reverse complement.
ATTCAATCTTAAATATCGTTTAAAAAAATTATTTTGAACAAAATAAATTCAATTTAATAAGGATCTGCTTAATTAGTAATGGACGACTGACATTCATCCATTACTAATTAAGCTTGTTATTAAAACGGGAGAAAACAATAACAATAATGTTTTGTTTCACTCGCACTTTACTAGTTAGTTTTTAAGTCAAGGTTCGAATGGTCATTGATCTCTATAAAAAGTGTAAATTTTTTAAAAAACGAAACGTATTACTGCGGCTAAAATACTTCACTAAATTGTGTAACTAAACTACTTGTATTAATAAAAGAAGTATTCTAAATCAGTTTTATTCTTTTCATAAAAAATGCTAAAATGAAATCAAGGCAAACTCTCATTCGCTATTCCCGGGCTAGCTGCTAATGACAGCGGCTGTCACATCTACCACGTCAAAATGGCGCGAAAGGCTGTGGCAAGATGTGACGTCATGGCTTGCTTGCTTGCAGTAACGACAAGGCGGCGTTGTTACAATTGACTGATTTTTTATGTAGGATGCTGAGGTATTTAGGTACCTAAAATTAATGTTTTATGATCGGTACCATCATGTATATGTGACTTTATAGTAATTTTTCACTATGCAGCAGTTTTAAATCTATGATAACTCGTATCTTTACAAATATCGTTTATTTTATTAAAATATAAAAACACAAAAATACATTCGATGTAGTTAAAACAATTAACCATTTATACAATTTAAACTTTATTACCTTGCTATATTCCATAAATAAATTACTAAGAACTTAAATTAGATTTAAAGTCATGACAATTTGACATTTTGGTAACATAATATGATTTTGTGAGAACGGTTATAAATATATTGAAAACATGGGACACAATTTATCACAATCTTGCATGAAAAATAACAAAGCATAAAGACTGTAGGAGATTTCATCTCTTTTTAATATATTATGTTTTAGAAATACAATATGACAAGATAATCGCAAACAAAAATATACTAGATAAACTTTCAGAAAGTTCCTCTACATTGATCGTCTAATTAATATAATTTTTTTTACTTTGAACAAGTATATGCAAGCGATATCAATAATGCTAACCGTATTACTAATACAAATTTCAGACATTAGAAATACCTTTTGCAGACAAAATAAACAGTAACTTTATTTCTCATGGAAAATCTTTAAATGCAATGAGAGAAGGTGGAGTCAAATGAAAAACCTACCATCAAACGCGTTACGATGTTAATGCGTTCATTTTCGTGATAATGTGACATAAAAGATGTGTGAATACTCGTATTTATTGTTTTATTTCATCTTTCAATACCAATAACCAGTATATTAGATACTTATATTACAGCTAGGTAACAAACTATGAATGATTGATGCTGTTTTCTTTGCTTAGTTAATAATGAGTGGTGAAAACCCAATATATTACTTTGATTAAAACAAAATGACGCCTAATTAGACATTATTTTTATTAATAAAGAAAGAAATGTACTTCGGCTGAGTATAGAGTTATTGTTATAGCACCAATGACCCAAAATAAAGCTGTGATGGCCTAGCGGTGCGACCGTGTGAATCTCTAGAGACGATCATGGGTTCAAACCCGGGCAGACACCAATGAGTTTTTCTATTAAAACTTATGTGTCTAATTGATAATTGCAATTTATCACACGCTTTTCGGTGAAGGAAAACATCGTGAGGAAACCTGCATATCTCTAGAGAAATCTGGAGATATGTGTAACCTACCAATCCGCATTGGAGCAGCGTGGTAGGTCTTAGCTCCAATCCTTCTCTCCAATAACGGAGAGAAGAGGCCTATGCCCAGCAGTGGGATAGTAACAGGCCGCTACTTACTTACTACTTACAATGACCCAAGCCGATTTCAAAGTATTTATGACGTCATCAATTCAATTTTTTCCACATATAAAAGTAACATATTTATTATGTACGATATAAAATACACAAAAATCTGCCCCTTTGTGCCTGGACGGACCTTCAAAGACTTTAAAATATACAAAGTAAATGCAATTGTTTTTTGTGACCTGGAAAAATCGTTAATAATTATTGTCAGTCACGAAAGTCAGAAGTAAGGGCAGGAGGATGATGAAAGTCTTTCAAGAGAGTTCATATATTCTGCTTAAAGAACTCTAAATGTTAAAAATTTGTTTTTTATTAAATCATATTGACGAAACTACGATTGGACTACGTATGTTTTTCACAAACATAGAACTAATAAACTTTACCTTATTAACTCATTAAAGAAAAAAAACGATATAATTTAATATAATATAGGACCGCATTTCATACAAACAATTAAAAATATATAAAATTAAAATATTAAACACAATGATCCGCAGATTAAATTATTACAAATTAAACAATAGCCATTAAATAAAATAAAAAAATTATGGATGTATGTCCAAACGAAGTTATGAGATATTAGCATGAATTTTATTTTGCAACTCTCGGTTTTCTCATAGTTTCGTATTTGGCACATAACTGTGAAACAATAAATAAGACTAGATTCACTTTCAAATCGATATTTTGAAAAATTAAAAACGTATATATAAGTAAATAATTACGTCAATTTTTTTTTTATTACGTAGATAAAATAAAGACCGCGACAGCCAGAGGGGGAGACATGTAATCCTAGACTTTTTATTATCTTTTAATATACATATATTTTACATAAAATAAAATAAATAAAAGACTACTATAATTTCCTTTACAAATTCCATTAATGATACAAAAAATAATCTAAATAATTGTGCACTTGAAATTCATAATGTAAAGCGAAAACAAAATAATTTGGCACCTTACATTTCTTTGAAGAGAGATTTCATCAACATTTTGATTTTCGATAACTTAGTCCTTTGGTTTATGATAAATGCAAATATTTGTAACCACTATAAGTTGTTTTCTTTAGTGTGATGAGGTTGGCCATTGTTCGTAGGTGCAGGTGGACAGGGCCTTGCCAAAATGGCCTGATACATCGACCATATGGCTAGTGGTCGCATATAAGCAACAGAGCGGTGATTACCGTTCTCGTAGAGAGCTTCTGGGGTCTCGAATGCTAGGCCCATTTTTATTAGCGTATTATGCAGTCCGCCAGCTGTCGCAAAAGCTTGCTCGTGCATACCTTAAATAAATAATCACCGCTTAACTTCTATGTTAAAATTTTCTTAATATTATGTAATTGAAACTTTCAATACATATTAAGAACAGCTAAAACAATATCAGACAGATCGGGTTGTGCATAGCGTAATATATATGCAATCAGAACAGCACATTTATGAATTAATAAGAAATGGGTTACGAAATCCGATAAATACGAAAACTTATGTGTCTAATTGATAATTGCAATTTATCACACGCTTTTCGGTGAAAACATCGTGAGGAAAGGTTTCCTCACGATGTTTTCACCGAAAAGCGTATCCATGCATAATAACATGCATATCTTCGGAATTCTCTAGAGATATGCACCTGCATATCTCTAGAGAATTCTGAAGATATGTGTAACCTATTAATCCGCATTGGAGCAGCGTGGTCAGACTTAGCTCCAATCCTTCTTTCCAAAAACGGAGAGAAGAAGCCAGCAGTTATTCCCAGCAGTGGGATAGTAACAGGCCGCTACTTACTTTTTACTTTCGGGTTATGAAAGAAACCTAGTCTTTCAGACGATACCAGTCAGGTATATGGTAACAACATGCATTTTTGCGAGTTAGTTCCATTAATTTACACTATTCAATAATGGGAGAAGAGACAGTTAGCGAATAATTATCTACCCTTTTAATTGGAAACTTAATTCAAAATTTGATGAATAATCACTTGTTAAACCGTATGTCAACCAATTGCAGCCAAAGTGCGTGCCAGCAGCTGCCTGCTAATAACTGTATTATCCTTTCCAATAAACATATTATGTCCAATAAACATATTATTAACATATGTCCAATAAACATATCACAACCTCTGCGTAGGGAAGTACCACATATCCTACATTAGTTTAGCCTAACAATTCTACAGTCCAAAACAACATCTGTCTCGTGATAGTAGCAAAACATAGCTAGCTAGACACATAAATATATTAGCTGAATGTCATATGAAGCACGATGTCAAACAACCTAATATTCAATAAGAAAAATATTGCATGTTGATGAATCGGATGAACCTTCACTTACCTCCATGATCGGCTCATGGAGATGCACAAATGATAGTCACTAACACCAGCTCACCAGCTGGTGTTAGTGACTATCATTTGTGCATGAGAACCTGATGTATATTAATAATATCATATGGCATGAATAATAAAACAGCTGTTCTAAGTACAAATGTTTTCTTATCGCCGGACCTTTCAATTACTTGCATACACCTCAGTGACGTTAAGTGGAAATTACACAACAATGAATAATGCGCAAACGACATACGCATTAATGATGCCATAGAAAAATTCACCTTCATAGATCATAACTGCAGCGAGGCCATAAGTGACTCCAGTCCACACTTCCTCGCTCTGTATCGCGGTGGTGTCGACATGTCCCCTGTCACCTCTAACGAACCCGTTCACTGCACCCATACGACCGTTCAGGAAACGCATCACATTATTCTCGTATATAGTTTGTAATGCCTTCTTCACGTTATCTTCGGGGAACACTTGATCTGTCCAGCCGGATGCACGAAGAAACCTGAAATATTTGTATGAAAACAAAAATGTGTTTATTACTTTTTTATTATTGTTAGTTATATATAGTAAGTTTCGATAAAATTATTTTATATTGTTGGAATGGTGACTGCAAACTGGAAATCAATGTTCCAACCTAAGGTACAAACGGCCTCAAAGAGCTTGTAGGGAGTCACTGGAACTATCAGTGTCGAAATCCAACGGACGGACGACCTGAAAGAGCTTGTAGGGAACCACTAGATCTAATCTAATCTTACGGAAAGAAGTTGCAAAAGAGATTTTGGATATCTGGTATTCAGTTTCAGGTCATGATCAAACTTCGTTATGTGGAGAATGTTCTTTAGAAGGAATATTACTAGATTTTGACGTGTTATAGTCCTTCAGTTTTACATGAACTTTAAAGCGAATAAAAAAACGAGAGTTTCAATTAATTAATTGTCACCAGTTCTTAATAAATTTACAAAGTTTGAGTTATATCTGTTCGTTGAAACTGGGTCAAAATTTAGTTCAAAGGATTCGTGCTTATAATAGTATATTATAATATAATTCTTTTTGTCCAAACGCAAAGCGATAAGGATGAATTGTAATAGAAATACATAATACATGCATACTAACCAATGTCCAGCCAACTGATCGGCCATCACGACGTCGTTATTGGACGGTCTGGTGTCAAATCGGTAATAGGAACCGTTCCATAATTTGTTTTCGTAAGAACTACGAGCCTGTTCCAACAATTTGGCGAACTCTCTCTCATCATCTTCGAAGCCTAGCAGGTGAGCCATATGACGGACTACGCTGATCGCGGCTACCCAGAGACCGCCACAGTACGCGCTAAAATATTAATTAATTTATTTGTTAATAAAAAATCTATTTACCCTTATTGGAATATATTTTTAACAGCACTTTTAACTGTTCAAGTATGGAATTCATTATGCGAATTTACATATTACAATTTAATAAACTAAAAGTTGCTAGTTTGTTAGAATCCGAACAAAAAGTATATTTGTAAATAATATTGTAAATAGTATAATGAATGTAGAGTGCACTATGCCTGCACTAAAAACCTCCACCACCACTCTATACTGCATACATTAACTATTCCCCGAACTGAAGCATCTTAAGGAGATCGATTCAACAACGAAACCCTAAAGCAAAATAATTTCCTTACTTTTGTATATAGATCTCCACGAAGTCACGGCTAATTCTATCAATAATTTAATAAATCAAATTACAACAATAATACATATAAATGAGATGAAAATGTTAACGTTGTTGGAAGTGTGACAAGATTTAATAGAATACGAAATGAGTATATTATAGAACGACTTAGAATTGCCCCATTATAAAAAAGATGAAAGTGCAGAATTAAGATGGTATGGTCATGTAATCAAAACTGTTTTAAATATAAATTTGGTTGGATATATGGTTAGAGGGAAGCCGAAAAATGGACGGATCGTGTGAAGTATGATATGCATAAAAAAGGAGTACCATCAGAGTTGAAGAATGATAGAAGAGAATGGAAGACGAAAACATATTGCTGACCCTAATTAGAGTGGATAAGGGTAGGAAAATGTTCACACCTTGGTCCGGTCATAATCCAAGCGTCATATGTCTGATCCGGAAAACCACCATTTTCGATCAAGCCATCTCCGTCTTTATCCCATTCGCTACAACGCCGTAACAACGCAGCACAAGCCGGGTAGAGATCAGATAGATACTGTCGGGAATCCCAGAGAGCGACCGCGGGATCGCGTGCTTCTACCCTTTCTCCAGGCTCTTCGACCACCTCCGAACTCCTGTAAATTATATTTCCAATTGTAGGTGGTCATTTACTAGAACCCGAATGTCCACAATTCCATAAAACTATTCATAGTCTCGAATTTAAAATCTGATTATTATATTGCTATGAAACAAATATCAAATATTTATATTTCTGTAATTACGTAAAACAAAACCTTTACACCGCTTTTTACACAAATTAAGCGGGGAGAGTAGTATGAATTTTGCATAACTATAGAGAAGAAGTGCAGAATGCCAATATAAAAGATAATAAGGTATAAACGGCTCATTAAATGAATAAAAAATCATAGAACACCCAACCATGCATTTGACACAAGTATATACAATATTTTGTTTGTGGTTAATGTTTATGGAAAAATCGAGAAGAGATTATTTTTTTGTGGCATGAGTTAACTGCAATTAAAATCGTTAATTTTTTCGACATATTTCCTAACGTAACTTAATAACTTTGAAATAAAATTTGAACAAGTACTTATAATGGTTAAGACATAATTAAGAGTTAATAAAAACATGGATTTTACTCAGCAGTTACTAGTAGTAGGCCTTAGTTTAAATAAAATGAAGCTGATGAATAGTGAATTAAAATATCGTCTTGAACACCGTAGCGACCAATTTCAAGCGATCTGTACCTGTATAATAAATCCAATATATCTGCTACGCCACTCGGTCGGTCTATTGGGATCGGCGAAGGTTCAGGAGATAAGTCCCCAGAATCATCAGGAGATCGGTCCGTGTCGACCTGCCCGGTAGATCGCGAGTATAGATCGTCCTCGGTCCCATCCCGTACGTCGTCTATGAACGCCATCGACTGGTACCTTTTTTCATAAAAAGTAACACTATACTAAAGATAATAACGTAATAGCTAAATTAAGAACCATCAACAAAGAATCTGTGTATCTGTTTAATCTCTGTTTAATCTCAAAGATGGTAAACCAATGGCACGCGAAAAAATCTTGGACACTTCACTAATCAAGCAATTTATTTATTTATTGTCCTTAAAAATAATGGTCATTATTTTTAGTTTATATAGGAAAAAAATACCAGGTGTACAAAGGCAGACTTATTCCTAAAAATGATCTCTTACAGTGGACATAAATGAATGACGAGAAAAAATTATACTGGTTCAAGAGCAAAGGTTATGTTCCCAATAATTACAAAGTCTAAGAATTTTACGTTTACATATGACCTCATTTAAAACTTTGTTTAGTAAAAATGGCAATGGCATAAAAACCGACGCATAAAAGTTCGCCTACCCTGGACCCTTTTAATATTGTATAAAGATTGGTACATACCGTTGGTTCTTAATGGATTGGGAGTCTCGGGTGTATATATTTATGTTATTTGGAAATGGTGTTCAAATAAAAGTTTGATATTATAATAGTTTATTTCAGCCGCCATTTCTATAGCTAACAAGTATTAAGTAAAAACTAGAGTACGAAAACTAGTCAAGAGTCTATCAAAATGCATGCGTAAATAAATAAACCTTTGGTTACTATTATATCTCAGTTTAATTCTGGGATTTTATAAATAATATAAAGATGTATCATGTCATGTACATTTTGATTTCTAAAGCGATACTATCACATGACATAAGTTATTAGCAAGGTAGCACATTAAGTACATATATGCAAAGTTATATTTTGTAATACCTTTCTTTACCGAAGGGCGCGCTATAGCCCTTCAGCAAGCGATAGTCGCGCATCACTTGTAGTATGAATTTGAGATTCAAATCCCGCCATTCGGATACGTCATGAATGTTGTACGCGTTGATGTGCGTGAATGGTAGGCCGTCTGGACCAAAATATACAAATTAATTATCACCTATCATTTACCTATGTCCATAAAAGGAAGATGTATAACGTATTATTTATAAATGGGATAGTTTGTGGATTAGTAATATTGGATTAGTTATGTTATACTCTTCTTTCTATATTGCTAAATTAATAAGTTTTCGTCACCTATTTGTGTTAAATGGTTAATTATGAGACCCACTTGTTGTTCTTTTAGCGGTAATTATAAGTTAGTAAAGTTAGTTTAAGATCTTTAGTTTTAGAATACAGTGTACAAAGTTAAGCGAACAGGCAGGGTGGCGGTGGACGTATCCAATCGCGGAAGCCACCACCCTTGACCTGGATGAGTTTGGCCAAATGGGGCGTTCTCAGCAGTGGGCCGAATAAAAAAAATACAGCGACCCACTTAAAATCGGAAAAAAAAATGGGATAGTTACAATTACACACGGTGGTCTGTTCACATAGTATGTAACTTAATACTTGTGTTATGACTGACAGAAATCTGGTAAATATATACATAAATAATTACTAAATAAAATAAAAACTCATAAATACACTCGGATTCGCTTTTTTTAGTTTATTAGACTATATTTATTTCAAATCAACTATAATATTTCTTTACCTGTACCCATTTCTGCATTCGGTATCAAATAAATTTAATTTATAATGCAGAATATATAGTAATTATATCATTAATTGTGTATCACCTACCGGGATCTCCCAAGTCATGAGGAATGGAATCTTTAACCTTGAATTTACAAGATTTCCCGTCGTACAATGACTGCCGAAGCTTTGGACTCTCTACCGCTATCGAGTCGCGGTACATGTATTGCAATACCACCTATAAATACATTCTAAGATCAATAACTCAAAATTTAATACTGAACTAATAGAAATTAAGTTAGTAATTAAGTTTTTCTCAAAGCATATTACAAAATTGAATATTATTTGGATGATTAAAATGCCTGGATTTTAAAATCCATTCAGCTTCATACAATACTGCGGTTTAATAATGTAATATTGAAAATGTTTGAAAGATTGACCGCCGAGAAGATAATCTTTGTTGTAAAAGTAACGGCCTGTTACTATCCTACTACTGGGTATAGGCCTCCTTTCTGGGAACCACCTCGTTGTTCCATTGCGGATTTATAGGTGAAACATTGTGGAGCACTGTCATCCCACTTAGAGTGGGATAAGGACAGGAGGATGATGATTAGAGGTGAGGCGTATTTATCGGAACAGGTATAAATACTAAGTACTAAAATGTAACAGCCTGGAACAGGTACGCAAGTTCTCAAATACTAGCGACGAGTAGTTTATACTCCCTGTGACAAAATACTCCCTGTTACAAAATACTCCCTGTTACAAAATACTCGATGAGTCTTTTGTCACAGTGACAAAATACTCATACAGTATTTTATACTCTCTGTGACAAAATACTCATCTAGTATTTTGTAACAAGTATAAAATAACAGGCCTCGCAGGGACGCGTACAAAAATACTAGGCTAGTATTTATGACACCTGTTCCAAAATACTATGTACTGATGATACATATTTTAGATGTATTTTACTTTACCTAATTGGTTTACAAATTGTCTTTTTATTATAAACTTAATAATGTATCTTAAACTTAATATCTTATGTTCTTTTAATAATTTTGACTGTGAGAATGGCATATGCACACAGTTTTATACTATCGCAATGCCATCCTCGCAAATGTAGCATATATGTATATATAAATAAATAAAAATGTACCTGCAAATTAGGCCATAACTGTGCCAGGGCAAAAGACGCATAAAAATGTACGTCATACGTGTTATACATTCTGTATTCATGTCCTTCTAAATATCCAAAAACACCAAACTCATGCCTGAAATAAATCACGTATAATTTTTATTAGATTACGCACACACACAACACACACACCAGAAATTGTTAGAAACGTAACGAATTATTTCATACTATTGCTATGAAAGACATGAGAGTTACTGTACAAATTTTAATTGTATTCGAAACTTATCAAAAATTGCAACCAGATTCAGAACATTTAAAAAATCATTTAAGTATGATTTAACAACCAATAAACATTGGGTGTAATTTAAGAGAATCATAACTAATAGACTTTAACTCGCCACGTAACCACAATACGCTAAGTTCTTTAAACGTGGAAAAAGTTATTTTATATATATCGTCCAAAGACAAAGTAAAGTTAAAGATGTTCATTATTAAGAAGAATCCCCTATCTCACTATGACTTAGGTGGGCACAATATTTATTTATTTATTTTATTGGCACGCTAACAGTTTATAGACCAAACAAACAAAATACAGACCAAAACTACAAAAGCTAGCCTACTAACAAATAGGTGTGAGACATTCATATAAACTAAATAAAAACGTTAAGTAAATAACATATTTCCATCTTTCATTCAATATCTTCTACCATATCACAGAATTATCAATTATTCAATTGATAATTCTGTGATATGGTAGAAGATATTGAATGAAAGATGGATTATATTTCAATCTCTTTTCTTTTTTTGGCCTCCCTCTAGTCATATATCCATGCAGCTTCATATTTAAAATGCTCTTGGCACGTAATATTAATCACATATCCATACCAACGAACAATGTATTAAATATAAAATAATACACAGTTTTGGTGATATTACCGAGGATCATTCTCCGGGAAGTCGTTTGGAACATCAAACCAAATGGTCCCGCCGTCAGCGATAAAGTAAAGCTCGTTCATTAAGGCACTTTTTAACCAGTCAGGTATGTTACTGAAATTAAAGCTCTGTTTAAAAATTATATATTTATTGATATAACAAAGCCGTCTGGTAGCCGGATAAGTATAGATCACCCTCAATTCTTACCAAGATGTCGTAAAACGCGACTAAAGTGTACACCTGCCGTGTGGTATCCGGTTGAGTAGAATAGACCACCCACATTTTTTAACGAGGTGTCGTAAAAGGCGACTAAGGTAAGTCGAATCACCGTGTGGTATCCGGCTGAGTAGAATAGACTATCCTCATTTCTTACCAAGGTGTCGTAAAAGGCGACTAAGGTAAGTTGACGTCAGGCAGACGGCGGTCGTTAAATACGAAACCAAACCATGTTTCAACTTGTTTATAACTTTTTGTGCCGACCCCCCTTAGAGTGGGATAAGGGCAGGAGGATGAATGACATATTTAGTGGTATCTATACTAATATTATAAGGAGGAAAAATTTGTATGTATGTTTATAATATTTTTACACAAAAACTACTGGACCGATTTCAAAAATTCTTTCACCATTGGAAAGCTGCATCTTTACTGGGCAACATAGGCTATATTACATTTTCAAAAAAATTGGGATCCGTTATAAAAATGTAGGTGATAAGGTGTAAAAAATTAGATATAAAAATCTGTTATTGCGTGCACACTCCACTGCCATCAGATCGCAGGTGAACCGCGGCAAATATCCCGCGGTTATATATGCGATATATTTATTACTAGTAATAACTAGTAATAAATATATCGCAAGTGTAGTATTAAACTGCCGGAATCCAAAATTAGCCTTAACTGATTTAGATACTTTCTAATCTTTTTTTTTCTTTATTTATTTAACATAACGCTACGAACTATGAAAAAAGGTAAAGTGTTACAGAGACCTAGAAGAGAAAGACTCTTCCAGGTCTCTGTAACACTTGCGAGCTTTGAACGCGTTTTTTAACTTTATTACCTATTATTCAATATAGGGTCCTGCCACTCAGCGAGTTGCCTTTCCCAATTTCCATAGTTCTTAAGGGCATAAGCGGCTATACCAGCTCCTGCGATACCATCACTGCCAAAATATTTAGTGTAATATCTGAAAGGACATTTAACCCGATTACAACTTCTCTAATATCCTTAGTAACGGCCTTCTACAATCCCACTGCTGGGCATAGGCCTCCTCTCTCCGTTCCTAGGGAGAACGGTTGGAGATAAGACCTACCACGCTGCTCCAATACGGATTGGTAGGTTACACATATCTCCAGATTTCTCTAGAGATATGCAGGTTTCCTCACGATGTTTTCGTTCACCGTAAAGCGTGTGATAAATTGTAATTATTAATAAGACACATAAGTTTTAATAGAAAATCTCATTGGTGCCTGCCGTGGTTTGAACTCGTGACCCTCTCTAAAGAGTGAGGAAAGTGATAAAGCGACTCTGATATCATAACTAGAAATCAATTAAAGTAATTGTGTTAATCGAATAAGAAAAAAATTCGAACTATGGTAATGTAGATACTTTGTTCAATTACAAATACAATACATTTAAAAATTGTTATAGCTGCAACAAAGAAATGATTGACTGAAGTGAAAGGAATACCTTTTGTGTATTTTAGAATCCCTATATTTTATTACTGGCATGTCCCATACAAGGCAGAATTCTGTTGACCCGCATCCTCCTGGGTCTAAAGAGATTGTGCTCGACAATGCAATAGAATCATCTACAAAGAATGATGCAGGAAGTATTCATTAAGAGTATTTAAAAAATATATTTACAATAACTTTTAACATACCTGGTTGAAATACATGTGTGTGTAAATGTTCCATATACATATTTTTTTGTTTTATTATCTATCGTTGTATTTAGAAGATTATATTTTGTAATAATCTTGAGTTAATTCAGTTAAAACAATAGTGGAAAATATTTTTAATAAGACTGTCATTTTTTACTTTATCACATTTCAATATCGTGCAAAGTTGCGGGGCGAAACGATTGTTGAGTGAATGTGTATATTGCTTGTGTATTGTGGGAGGTTTGTGCATGTGTTTTTTTACGAATCCTGCACGTATCAGGTATGGCAACGGATACACTCTACATTTAGCATTATATATACTTTATATATTACTTAATCGTGGATTATAGCAAAATAATTTTATAATTACTTTTGTATTAAAAAAAATAAACAACCGTGAACTTTATATGGTTCAAGGTGAGTCGGAATCTTTAGCAATTATACAGTATCGACACCTCGCTTTAATTTTTCCACTAAAAATTTTCAATTTTATATTAAGTTCACGTATATTTGATTGAAATCATTAAATTACTTACTTTTATAAATCTTTTTTGACTTCTGCTTGTCACTTTTATTATCCTTCTGGGTTTTGTCAGTGACTTTTGCTGACTGATTCGGATTGGGTTCTAACTTTCCATGTTTCTTCAGACACTCCCAAACGTAACCAGAAGTTTGTACGGAGTTCCACAAACAGTACGCATCGTGTATAGTCTCATTATCCTGCTTCTTTTTGGCTATTGTGAAGGCACAAGGCTGGTCGGCTATTTTTTGTTCTAACGTAACACCACATGTGTGCTCCTCGGAATACCTTTCTAGGTCTAACTTATCTGAAGCAAAAGTAATGAGAATATTATTTTGCTATAATCCGCGATAAAAGAAAATGTGTAATGCTAAATGTAGAGTGTACTATTCGTTCTCATACCTGATACATGCATAATTTGTAAGAACTCATGCACTAGCCGACACAGGTGGCACAACAATACACAAGCACTGCACACATTCACCACTACAATCTCAACAATTGTTTCGCCCCGTAACCGAAGCATCGTCAGGAGATAAGACTCCACGACAAAATCGTAAAGCTCACTCAAAGATCAAAGCTTCACTCTACATTTAGCATTGCACATATTTTCTTTTATCGCGGATTATAGCAAAATAATATTCTCATTACTTTTGTATTATGGACCTCCGCAAAGTAACGCCTAATTCTATAAATTATCTGAAGCAATAAGATTGGACTATAAGTTAAATTTTGGCTAAATAATCATTAGGTTATCGCAATACTTGACTGGCCCGTTGGAGTAGTGGGTAGTGACCCTGCCTTCAGCTCCGCGGGTCGCGGCTTCGATTCCCGCCGAGGGCTAACATTATTATAAATGAATTTGTTGGTATTTGATGAGCCTGGATGTATATTTGTATTTAGGTATGTATTTAAAATATATATAAGTATATATTCACCAGTTGTCTGTCACCCATAAAACAAGTATTAAGTTACTTACTTTGGGGACGGACGACCGTGTGTGTAAGTGTCCCATATATAAAAAAAAGTAATATTGAAAGATATGATAACACAGCGGTGAGACCGTGAGACTCTTTCGAAGGGGTCACAGGTTCAAACACCGAGAAAACACCAATGAGTTTTTCTGTTAAAACTTACGTGTCTAATTGATATTTTCAATCACACGCTTTTCGGTAAAGGAAAAAATCTTCTAACTAGCAATTAGAGCAGCGTGGTAGATCTTAGTTTCAATCCCTCTGTCCTTTAACGGAGAGAGGTCTATGTTAAGCAGTAAGATAATAAGAGAATAATAATATATAGAATAATATATTTTTTCCCATACCATATTACAAACGCGACAGTCGTTCTGTGTTCTTGAGTGAACATGAACGAAGTCGCGACTACTAGTTTTCTATATAGACAACACTTATCTATATCTTATATTTTTTAAACTTTAAACTATTTAATAGCTAAATTTATTATTTAATACTGATAAATAAGCTGATAAGTCGACACCTGCGGTCAAACGGTACATAACGATAGGATAGCAGTACTTAATTTAGTTGATATATGTTTTCGCTCTTTAATTTCGATACAAATATGCATAAAGTTTTGTATTTATGTACGAGTATGTAGCAGTAATTGCAGTAAATCTTGTTGTTACGTAAGTTGTTTGTGGGTTTGGGTATAAGATTCTATAATAAAATTCCGCAATCAATTTCAGGTTTGCCAATACAGCAGTTTAAAAACACTATTAAAAAGAGGCTGATACAGAAAGAATACTATACTCTTGAAGATTACTTAGAAGAAAAGAATGTGTGGATATAACTCTCTTTGAACCTGTACAAGACAGTAACGACTAAATGTAAATAGTATTAAGAATTATATTTTTAAAAGAGCAACCGCCGAGTTTTTTGCTGGCTCTTCTGGGTAGGAACAGCTTTCCGAACCTTAAAAGCACTTGTTTACAAGTTTATTTAAATACAGAATATTTTGAATTTGAATTTTTGTTGATGACTTTGTTTTAAAATTTAACTTTTCTTTATAAAAACATCGTGCAGATAATAGCCGAAGTAATTAACAATTTAGATAAATTTATGTATAAACATTACGTTATCAAGTGTGGGCTTCAATTGTCTCCAGGCTGGGCCTGCGCCAAATTTTGTGGCTTTATTTTCGTAAATTCTTGCACACTTTATTTACTATGATTTCATTTTCTTCAAAACGTAATTTGGCTTGACATAATTTTGTACGAAATTAAATTCAAACGTTATTATATAAAAATTATACATAGGCAAATATGTATTATCATAATTTATAGAATTAGGCGTTACTTTGATCCATAATACAAAAGTAATAATAAAATTATTTTGCTATAATCCGCGATGAAGTAAAACAGAAAATATATATAATGATTAATGTAGAGTGGACAAACCGTTTTCATAACACAGAAGCTCTACTAGCGTTGGGGAACGTCGCCCTAAGGGTGCCTCCTGTGAGGCCGGACCACGGCTTAGGGCGACGTGTAGTGGAGGGCTGATGGTATGACTTTGATTAGTCAATACGACGATGGAAGGGTGGCAAGAAGCCACGACCAACAAAATAGGGCAGAATAGGTTACAAGCAGTGGCGTAGCTACCTCTGGATTATACAATCACGAAGTAACCGCCCCCAAGAGTAGATGAAATCTGAAATAGGAACAATATGGAACCAATGATTTTAAATAGTTTAGTTGGAGCCCAAATTTATTGTATGCCCCAGCGCCTTCGGTTACCTTTCTACGCCACTGAATATGAAGCTTTAACTAAATTAGTTTTGTAACTTACTAATATTTTTCTTTTTATTAGGTTCTCCCAATACCTCAGTCCATGTAAATGTTATGCTGACATCACGAGGTTCATTACAGATATTTTTGGCTGAAAATACGAAAACGGCACAAGGCAAGCTGCTATCCTGAAAATGAAATCCCAGTTTATTACGAATTACGTGGCATTTGGCGACTTTCGAAACTACTATTATTAGACCATGTAATTATCTTTAATATTTAAATGCGTTAATCTTGTATGTATGTATGTATATATATATATTCTTTTTTTATCGGAATCTCGGAAACGGCTCCAACGATTTCTAGCTAGGTTTTATGTGAAAAAAAAATTCGTTTTATCTATGTTTTTGGGCATTAAAAAATACTCAAATTTATATTGAATTAAATTTTTATCATAAACTGTCAAGTCAGCGTAGCTTATTCGGGGCACGGGCAGTCTCGAGAAATTTAAATACCTAGGATCGATCCCCAACTACATTATTATTATTTTTTTTTTTTTTGGTTCTTTTTTATTATTTTGTAAAAAATTACCGAGCAAGGCTCGGTCAACCAGATACTGTTTTTCTATTTTAGATTGATAATGTGTCACTAATAATCATCCTTCTTCCCGTATCCCACTCTAAGTGAGATCGCCACAAATTGTTATAAACATGTTGTCACATGATTTGGCTACGTATTTCACGACCGGCCACCTGCCTGGCGGATTGACTCATTAGCCGCCTTATAAGACTCCTCGGTAAGAAATGAGGGTGTTCTATTCTACTCCGGATATACACGGCTATGATAATGTGCCACTAATATTCTTAAGATATATTTTGGTGATAGAAAGAAGCATTTTGCTGGAAAACCTCGTCGTAAACTGTAATTAAAGACTGCAATAATCTTAGAAAGATATACGACATAAAAAACTGACTTTTTTTAATCAACAGGTAATATCAGGAATTCATAAAAAACATGGTTCCTGAATTCCGACGTGTGGTATCCGGCAGAGTAGAATAGACCAACCTCTTTTCTTACCGAGGTGTCGTAAAAGGCGACTAAGGTAAGTTGACCCACCGTGTGGTATCCGGTTTAGTAGAATAGACCACCCTCTTTCTTACCGAGGTGTCGTAAAAGGCGACTAAGGTAAGTTGACCCACCGCGTGGTATCTGGTTTAGTAGAATAGACCACCCTCTTTCTTACCGAGGTGTCGTAAAATACGACTAAGGTAAGTTGACGTCAGGCAGGCGGCCGGTCGTAAAAACGCAGCCAAATCATGTGACATGTTTATAACCTGTTGTGCCGACCCCACTTAGAGTGAGGCAAGGGCAGGAGGATGATGGTTCCTGAATTCGGTAAATAGGCGATGACCCTTGAAATATAGTTAGAATAATAAACAGACCGGTAAAACATTCAAGGTAAATGTTTTATTACTATTGCTCATAACAATGAATGATTATTCACAAACTAACCTTGTAATTGTGAGGTATTACAGGTGATATTTGACGGCAGACTAATTGTATGCCATATTTAGTGAGATCATAAGTGGTCCAAGCTCTTGGGTATAGCGCAGTGTATTCACAGTCTGAGCCATTTATGTTCCATTCCCAAGACTGTGGTGCTTTATTTGGTTTGCTAAATAAGATTTTTTAAGATTTTTTTACTATAACACATTAACATCACAACTAGACAATATGATACTAGATATGCTTGTAATAAGAATGAAAAAGGCACATAAAATCTCTGAACTCTTTATTTAAAATAACATTGTCATTATAGTATGAAAATGTTACAGTGCTATTAATTCATTTCTATAAAACCATAAGAACAATAAATGTATATACAAAGTTACTAAAGAATGAGAAATATTAATTATAATTAAAAAATTTCATTATTATATTATTAAAATATTATTTTCTATTTATATATATTTTATATATTTATATTATTTATATATATTTATATTATTTATATATATTTATATTATATATATATTTAAGATGATAAAATCCACATCTATAGTTATATTAATAGTGACTATACCTACATTACCTAAATATCATCTTATTCTAGTATTCATGTACATTTTACTATTTTAACTTTTTATATTAGTAATTATAATATTATTTCATTGTAATCAGCGATAAATTATTATTTTTTATAGCAAAATAATATTTGATAACTTTAAAATATTAATGTATTATAAATCTCCGCAGAATAAAGTTTATTCTATAAATTTTAACCTCTTTTGTTTTTTTCATTAGTAATTGTAAAGTTAATAATCATTGAGAAATAAATAATTTTTCAAATTGGAATGAAGAAACTTACTATTTAGAAATAACTTGTGGCATTGTATATTTCATAGTAAATTCTGTTGGGCAAGTGACATTACAGAATGTTTTTTTTATTTATTACTGAAAATCTTAAATGATATTACAAAATTTGATACAGCATAGCACATAAACTTCAATCAAGAATGTTCTTAAATCATAAACAAAGAATGTACTCACCTATATGTTGATAAAACTGATTGAAAAATAGTGTCCTTCTTAGCATCCCTTATATTTACAATGAATTGGCATTCAGGAACAGTGACATATTCATATAGTCCTGGGTACAGTTGAAACCGACAGAATTCACCTTTAAATCCCCTGCCAATTGTCCCACCCCCTATACCTCCAATTGGACATCCTTAAAATGCAGACACTTATTAATCATTGTTTATTGTTACTAACAACAATATTAATTAATTATTTTAGTAACAATAAAAAATAGATCCAATAAATAGATATACGTAAAAGATTAATTATTAATTTATTATTACATTTTTTATTTTATATTTTTTCATTTATTTAACAATTTAAACAATTTATTAACAAATGTTATTTAACACTATAAAAATCCACAGAAGTTTGTACCTAGTGTTACTGTCATCATAATATATACTACAGTATTTGAATTATTTATTAATTTTTTAAAGGAATTATGCAAGTATTGTTGTAAAATAACTAAACTAATATGAAATGATATGAGATTAGTTATTTTAGCGTTTTAAGGAAATATTCTTTCAATTTAAATGAAATATTCTTATATATTCTTATTATATTAACTACAGTTTTAAATGATAGAGGGAATCATAAGTTTATTTATATAAACTTCATACCATACATCCTTTGAGCAGAAATCATGTGAACATAATCCATTATGGGTCTTCTTTTTTGCATTCTTCTAGCTAAATAATATTTCAAATACCTAAAACAGAACCATTATATGAATTCCAAATACTGATGGATGTGATCTTTTTACCAAGAGATGAAGTTAAAAATATTATTATTTATTTATATTATATTTATAGCCATTTTAAACTAACCTTGCAGACAGAGGCATCATATCCAAAATTTGTTTAGGTCTGGGTATAATGGATTGTTTGCTTTTAAGGGGAAATTCATGATTTAAATAAAGTTTTAGGCCGTATTTCGGTGGAATTGACATATCTGCGGCTTGATCGCCGGCCGTTTCAATTTCCATATTTGTATATTAAATGTGCAAATTCTGTAAAGTACAATAAAATATGAGTGCAATTAGTAGAACATTGAAGTTGAACATATTTCCAAGTTTTATTAGAAAATAATACATACAACAAAAATAACTTCCAGGCAGCTAATTTGACGAGTAGAATTTTAAACTACGTTACGACTATCGGTAAACTAAAAGAATATCCAATATCTACATCTTGTAGTTGTTATCTGATAGCGATGAACAGAAATAAACGTCCAATAAAAATTGGAAGCTGCTGAAATTATTTTAGTTAGTATACACTGTCCATTATATTAACCATCTTTTGACAGATTGACGATAGTGATGTCCTAAAGATTCTCGTATGCGATACCATTCCGATTATAGTACCTACTATCATTAATCGAATTACGTACCTAAGTAATTCGATTAATGATAACCTACGTAAACTAGATTACTACTTGAGAAAAGAAATTCCAACTTTGAGAAAACTTATTGTTTCTTTGAAAAGAAGTGGTCTATTTCATGGTGAAAAATCTTCTTTGGTCAAAGTTTTGAACACAATTGGCTTTTCATATAAAAAGTTAAATAAAAGAAAATTATTAATGGAACGCACAGATATAGCTATAGCACGTTGTGATTTTTTAAGAGAGGCAAAGAAAATACAAGATTGGGCAAATATTGTTTTCACGGATGAAACATGGCTCAACGCTAACCACACACTATCTCGTTTCTGGACTGATGATACTGCTGATTCCACTTCCTCAGTACCAATGGGAAAAGGTGAGCGCCTAATCATTTGCCATGCAGGTACAGCAAAAGGATTTGTACAAGACGCACTGTTGGCATTTAAATCGAAGAAATCAAATGACTACCACGAAGAGATGAATGCAAATGTGTATGAAGAGTGGTTCAAAAAAATGCTCATTTCATTGGAAGAACCATCAATAATTTTTATTGATAATGCGCCCTACCACTCCCGTCAAATTGACAAAATGCCAACACAGGCTAATAAAAAGCATGAAATAATTAATTGGCTTCGGGACAATGGAGAAAATATGGACGACTTTTCATGACAATTCAACTTTTAACATTGTTAAAAGTTGAATTAATAAAAATATTAAAAACCAAAAAGAGAGCAAAACGCTATGTAATCAATGAAATGGCAGCAGAATATGGCCATACTGTTCTTCGGATTCCTCCATACCACTGCCAGTACAACGCAATAGAACTTATATGGGCACAAGTAAAAGGGCATGCTGCGAGATGCAATACAAGCCCCCCATTCACAGCGAATAAAATGTTGCAATTGCTAAAAAATGCTTGCACCCACGTAACGGCCGAGAACTGGGCAAGTGTGGTGGAAAGAACTAAAAGAGTAATATTCCCTGATTGGGAACGTGATATTGCGTTTGATAATATATTATCTACACAAGAGCTAATAATAACTGCTACTGAAGACTCCTCATCGGAGGAGTCTAGTGTTGATTATCATTCCGACGACTCGTGCTAATAAAATAAATTAAAATATCCTGATTGTTTTATTTGTATTCATGTATTAACTAAGAAGAAAGTAAAACTTTATATAATGTTATTAAATGTCTTTTAATACTCGTAACATCGATTTCTACCGATTATTTTTAATCTGTGGCATAATCGTGGCATAACCATTATGTGTGACATCACTAAGTGGGCGGTACCCATCCATAAAGTACAAATATTATTTGTATGATATTTGTACGTAAGCAATACAAAACTTAATGAGCGTGAGCTGTCAAAAGACTGATAATATGATGGACGCAGTATAATCTATGGCTGAAATGTCAATTTTTCAAGAATTACATCAGATTTTACTTGACGTTTGACATTGACATTGACAGATATTAATAAATATGTCATAAAATGTTTTTGTCTATCTGTGCAAATAATGCACTTCTGAACGCCATTCATTGAAAATTGAATTGAATTGATTTTTATGTCCATGTGAAAAGTGCTAAGATGGTACTTCTGAGAGCGATGAATAGATGATGCAATTAAATTGATTTTAAAGTCCTTGCAAATAAAAGATCTACTTTACATCAAAACGATTAGTAATAAATCATTAATCTTTAAATGAGGTAATCTTTTTTAATTTCATTCTTGATTGAAGAAAAAGATGTTCGGGTGCATGGGAGTATTTTTTAAATGAATATATTTAACAAGGTATTCAAATGTTTAATTTCACGTTTAATAAAAAAAATAGGCTGAAATATCTAATATCACGAAATAATATAAAATTAAATATCTTTTAATCTTTCAGTACTTTTAGATTGGATAATTCTAATTAGGTGTGGTGTAGGTTAACTAATGACCTATGAACCATAGATTATTAACTATAAAATAGATGGTTGAGATTCATACATTGGCGCGAGCCTATTTTCGGTGGTATGGGGGGGTGCAGAGTAGCACTATAGCTACTTACATTCTCATTCAAAAAAAACTATCTGCCTCTCACCCGTTTCATTCATTAAAACGGATTTAGTCTCAGCTCTGACTCTTTCTCACATATGGAGTAGTAATATATATAACGTATGACGTAAAATCGTAGTAAAATTAGTGATGTACTTAGTGCGCTAAAACCGTAACTAGTGATGTCAAAGTTTTATCGATTCGCATTTTACTCTTACCGATTATTTGGATAACCGGTTTTCCTGTAACATATTAATAATGATTTTTAGATTTTAATAAAATAAAATATTTAAGGAAATTCTTTAATAGACTTTTACTGTAATAAAAAAATTTATATTCAACAGCCGTTTTACATTTCTATGTGCATGCTTCTTAAAAAAAAAAGTTTTTTCCTAAACACGCTAAAAGTGCAACTTCAAAAATGATTACTATTTTTAAATAGGAAACAGAATCGGCGATCATGTATCTTGAAAATATAGGAATTGTAATTTAAATTATTATATATTATTATTAAATATAATTAATCATAAGTATTCACTCGAAAACAAATTTACAAGATTAGTATTTGAAACAATAGATGCTTTCGTTTTCACCGTTTTAGTATTTAGGAAAAAACATTATACTTAAAAGGAGTATACTTGATGGTAAATTATAAATATTAGTCTTTTTTAGATATATTGGTAGTAGTTTTATAGAATATTAGTGGTTTTTATCTCTAAGTATAATATTTTCCATCAAACCAGTTAACAATTCGGATTTATACATATAAAGTAAGAATTAAATTGTGAAATTTTGCCATAATTAATGTGCCAATTGATACCAAGCTTTTCGATGAAAGAAAACATCATGAGGAACTATACTCCATGGGTTAAGTATTTAACTAAATGTAAACATGTCAAAACAGGTAGTTTATAGTAGGCATTATCTGCCTACTATAAAGTACCTTTTTTATTACAACACATTATACTAACATTTAATATAATTTTTAATTCTTTTAAAGAATTTAAAATTATTGATAGTATTCGCACCACTTTATTATGGCGTGATTGCTATCAATAATTTTTACAAACTTTGAAACAATAAATAAGAATTATAAAATTTTTAAAGAAAACGATGGATAATATTAAATACACTAAATTACTACACATTTAAGTATCACAGAGTGAAGCTCGTAGAATATTGATATTATGTTGCGTTGGTTAATCCAATTACCATTTTAGGTAGTTTACTTGGCTAATTTGTATCTGCTGAATTTTATTAAATTATATATTGCTGTTTTGCTATACTAAAGGTATAAATATTTAATTTTAGAAAATACCAATCAATTTATGAAAATTACATTTATAAATATTAGAGATATTCTTTTGACAACTGCAGTTGAATCCCAATTTTTTCATTTGTTAATAATATTATTGTTATGACATATTTGTCACTCCTGAATCACATGGTTTTGTTTGTTTACATCTTGTTATGTTTCTATACTTATGAAGTATATATAGTAAAATAATAAAAATTTTGAATCAATTTTTAAATGTTAATAATAGTAATATTAGTTAGTTACTTTTGCCTCATGTATCATAGTTCTATAACTTTAATTGCGATAAAATTTTCCATTTCCATTATCGTTTTCCAAGTATCTGCAGTACTGTGAATTCTCCTTAATTGATACACCGTTGTCTAACTCGCATTATGATTACGATTATGCAAAAAACTTTTAACAAATCATATTTATGATTAATGCAAGTTAACCAGGAATTATAGTTTTTTAAGTTATATACATTTTTGACTAATTAACACTTTACATGCCATATAATGCCATTCCAAAGATATAAGTTTTTGTGATGGATAATATAATTTTAACTAGATCAAATCTTTCAGTTTTATTAGACAATAGCGTAATTATAAAAATTTCACAATTTAAATAATCCTGTTTTGAAAATATATTACTCCCAGGATTGCTCAGGTTTTTAGTTTTGCTACACAAGTAAAAACACGTGTTTTGAATAGGAATAAATGGTGTTAATGTTAAAATACACAATTTTTAGCAGCAATACAGGCAGAACTCATATTTCATTATAAGCCCGTCGTTTAAGCAAACTAACAATTAAACTAGCAACTAAGCAATTGTTATTCATTTTCCTGAGTAATGAAAATTTTAAACCCATTCATCTCAAAATATAAGTTTTTGAGTTGTACCGCTATTGCTGCACATGACCGATATATCAATATACTGAACCGGTAATATGATATGGCTTGGGTCTGGAAAATATTTCTGATGGAATACAAGGTACTATAACTATCAAACAATAATATTAACCAATCATGTTTTAAACAATGAAACCAAATTATGATCCGTTCTAGTGTGCTAGAGCCCCCTTATCCACGGATTTGAGAAAAAATCCATTGGGTCCTAGTTAAGAAGTTTCAAACTTCATAATGTTTGTCAATTATACTAATATGAATACTATTTTGAAGACACAACCTTCTCTTGAGTCCTCTAGCATTGAAGCGGACTTTTACAGCCTTATTCCAAAATTCCGAATGGTTCAGGCGGCAAAATAAATTGTTAGTGAATAAAAGCATTCGCGCTGTGAAAATGTTATTACTAATGTCAATAAATGAGGCTAAATAATTATGATTCGACTGAAGCTCTTCATATATGTTCATCTGCATCATCGGGCTCGTGGACACTTCCCGGCGGAAGAGTTCGCAGCATATTTAACCTGTAATAAATAAGTTATTCTTTAATAATGTATAGATAGAACATTAGTTTGCAAAGGTAGTCTTACAGACAATCTTGGCATTGATATCCCCTGAGTAGAATAGACCACCCTCATTTCTTACCGAGGTGTCGCGAAAACCGATTAAGGTAAGTTGACGTCGGGCAGGCGGCCGGTCGTAAGATACCAAATCATATGATAACATGTTTAAAACATGTTGTGCCTACCCCATTGAGAGTGGGATAAGGGTAGGAGAATGATGCATTGACAAATAACAGAGATTTTAAATTTTAAAAATATATTTTTAGCTTCTACTGGTCTTGAATAGTGTCTGGAAAATATTTTTTTCGTGCCTATAACTTTGTCTACAGTTATATTTTAAGTATAGAATAGAGACTATAATTATAAATAATATTTTTTTTAATAATAAAATATAAGGGGTATCCGTGACAATCTTTGTGTTATGTTAAATATCTTTGATTTTGTACTGTTAGCAGTACCAGGCTAATAATATTATGCTTTCCAAATACTGAATTGTATGTGACAATTAAGAAGCATATGTGACAAAGTTCCAATGATCATCACTAATATGTCTTTTAAGCTATTCTTATATCACACACTTTTTTGCATCACTATAATAGAGGAAAAATTGTACCAAACATTTTTTGTTATATCTCAAACGGATTAGGCAGTTAGCCCATTAGACATATAAGCTTCAGTTTTAATTGAAAGTGAAATGGACAGACTGACATACTTTACATCAAATATTTACTTGCCTTCATCTAGTCAAATCAATTGACCTAATCATGTGCTGCATCCCATAAAGCATCAACAGCATATAGCCCTTAGACGTCATCCCAATAAGTACTCTCTTTGGCTATGACCAGGTTCATCTGAAAATTATTGCAAAAACATTTTAATAAATATGGAACAAGCTGTGATAGCTCAGCGGTGAGGCCGTTCGACTCTGTAAAGACGATCATGGGTTTATACCCCGCGCAGGCACATGTCTAATTGACAATTGCAATTTATGACACGCTTTTCGGTGAAGGAAAATATGGTAAGGAAATCCGCATACTTCTAGCGAATTCTAGGGATATGCGTAACCTACCAATCCGCATTGGAGCAACGCGATGGTAGGTCTTTGCTACAATACTTCTCTCCAAAAAACGGATAGAGGAAGCTTATGGTTCCCACTGCTGGGGTGGATAACAGGCCGTTACTTTAAACATACACATGCCAATTTTTGTGTTTACAAACAAAAATGATTTATATTTGAAACATTTTAACTCACTTGAAGAATATCAGCCATTGTATCAGATATTAATGAATTCATTGCAACAACAGTAGCAGTGCCTTGACCAGACACAGTTACTCAGACAAAAAATCTAGTTGAAATGTGCATAACTAAATGGGATAGTATGTTAAAGTATCTTGAACAAATAACTTTCTGTTAAATAATAAAAGTATGTCTGTAATCCATATTGTCTGTCGCAGAAAGAATAAAAACTATTCAGAAATAACCACCTAAAACATAGAATATAACTGATATTGGGTATGACATATGATATACAACACTTCAATAAAGCATACACAATAAATATTACTATAGAAGGAAAAGTTTTATTTTTATTATTTTAGTTTTATTTTTACTTATATTTTAAAATTAAAAAATAAAACTTCCCAATATTATTACAGTTCAATAAAAACACTAAGGATATACTATAATGCTATATGCTTCGAGGTCCCTGCTTTAATAAATGTATATATAAATTGAAAAACACTAGCTTAAATTGTACTATATATTATAGAAAAAGAATATAGCACGAAAAATACTATATTTTTATCGCTAATTGCAATTGTCGTGCTTTTTTTAATTAACTGTGAATGGAACGCACCCGCAGCCCTGCATAGGGAATGTAGGAACGAAACTCATTCATGTATTTACGGGGCTTAGTTAGTTAGTAGCTCTAACCCCGTGTCATTATCCAGCGAAAAGTAATAAAAAATAATCATGGAAAAATAAATAATGATTGAAAATAGATGTGTCCTATTTTTTTTCCTGAATTTCCTAAAAGTACTATATTTTTTTGATTTAAAAAGAAAAATAGTATTTTTCTTCAATAAAAAGGTGGCAACCCTAATCGCGCCCTTTTTGATTAAATAGGGGCAACACTGTGCCGTTATTGTTTCCGGTGGAGTCTTACTATATATACCGATAAAACGTTTCAGTGACATTCAGTCCTTGTTTGTCATTCAAGAGAAGTGCATCTCGGAACGGGAATTGTGGTATTCCTATTATATCGTGTTATTGTATATAGTGTGCGTTAACAAGAAGTTTATGGAATTGTCTAATTTTAATTAAAAATCATTTGTTGGTTTATATATTTTTGCGTAAGTAAAAAGTGATTACAGTTATATATTACGTATAACGAACGTTTCAGGTGAGTCAGTACGTTTCAATTTTCTTCGTATAGTATTTTTTTTATTTTATTCGTATTTATTCGTATTTATTTTTATTTATTTTTATTCGTATTTATTTTTATTTTTATCGTATTTATTTTATTCGTATAATATTTTCAATTTTCTTCGTATAAATAGTGCAAAAGTATAGTTTATTTGTTATTAAGTTTTGGATAACTACTCACATTTTATCCGAGAATGTTTGTTGAAATTCAAACATTTGAGTTGTTGAGTTTGTGATAGTGAATGTATATAGTGCTTGTGTATGGTGGTGGCGGTGGTGGAGGTTTGTGCATGTGTTTTTTACGAATCCTGCATGTATCAGGTATGATAACCAATTGTCCACTCTACATTTAGCATTATATACATTTTCTATTTTACTTCATCGCCGATTATAGCAAAATAATTTTATTATTACTTTTGCATAATTACTCTGTTTAAATCATAGCTTAGGTAAATATAGACATTGTAATCTTTAATATTTAATGACTAGCAGCGTCTGACTGCCCTCCTGTAAAAGCTGCAGGGCTTTTTCTTCTCATTTAACAGTACCAGTGTTCTTTCTTCCCATACTGTGTAGGCGTTTTGTTGGTAATGTTCGTTTTCTGTATCGTCGAACATTAGCTTCAAAAGCGCGCTACTTTGTAAGACGTTTTATTAACGGGCTAGCCATTATAAAGGTGTCGTACTGATTTCTGGAATTGCGCAGTTTTGGTAATTCGTACGTCATTAATTTTTACTTTTTTTTGTAATGGTAATGTGTTGCGGTTGGCAAAGAGCCGGTATTTGGCACCTGCAATACATGTAAAACCTTAATTCTTTTCCCAGTCGCTTTTGGCTACTGATGTTTGAGTGCACGCTTACATCTGTGGCTGAAATTACGGGAATCTAACTTAGCTTCATAAATTCAGACTTCACTTGAGTATTAGTTACCTCAAATGCATTTTCTCAAATTACAGAGGTCCTGGTGGTTGACGCTACTGTTCGGCCTGGCGCTGTTCGAGCGCTCGAGGCGACGGCGGAGCGACAGCAGCTGCGGCATAGCCGGACGGGCCGGCCTGGGGTGAGGGGCGGCGGCACGTCTCCATTGGCAGCAGCGAGGCCAGACCAGCGTAGCTCGTGGAGTCACGAGGCCAGCTGTCGGACTGCCCTCCTGTAAAATTAATCCATTAATTTCATTCAATCCATTAATTTTTACATTTTTTTTTTGTAATGGTAATGTGTTGCGGTTGGCAAAGAGCCGGTATTTGGCACCTGCAATACATGTAAAACCTTAATTCTTTTCCCAGTCGCTTTTGGCTACTGATGTTTGAGTGCACGCTTACATCTGTGGCTGAAATTACGGGAATCTAACTTAGCTTCATAAATTCAGACTTCACTTGAGTATTAGTTACCTCAAATGCATTTTCTCAAATTACAGAGGTCCTGGTGGTTGACGCTACTGTTCGGCCTGGCGCTGTTCGAGCGCTCGAGGCGACGGCGGAGCGACAGCAGCTGCGGCATAGCCGGACGGGCCGGCCTGGGGTGAGGGGCGGCGGCACGTCTCCATTGGCAGCAGCGAGGCCAGACCAGCGTAGCTCGTGGAGTCACGAGGCCAGCTGTCGGACTGCCCTCCTGTAAAATTAATCCATTAATTTCATTCAATCCATTAATTTTTACATTTTTTTTTTGTAATGGTAATGTGTTGCGGTTGGCAAAGAGCCGGTATTTGGCACCTGCAATACATGTAAAACCTTAATTCTTTTCCCAGTCGCTTTTGGCTACTGATGTTTGAGTGCACGCTTACATCTGTGGCTGAAATTACGGGAATCTAACTTAGCTTCATAAATTCAGACTTCACTTGAGTATTAGTTACCTCAAATGCATTTTCTCAAATTACAGAGGTCCTGGTGGTTGACGCTACTGTTCGGCCTGGCGCTGTTCGAGCGCTCGAGGCGACGGCGGAGCGACAGCAGCTGCGGCATAGCCGGACGGGCCGGCCTGGGGTGAGGGGCGGCGGCACGTCTCCATTGGCAGCAGCGAGGCCAGACCAGCGTAGCTCGTGGAGTCACGAGGCCAGCTGTCGGACTGCCCTCCTGTAAAATTAATCCATTAATTTCATTCAATCCATTAATTTTTACATTTTTTTTTTGTAATGGTAATGTGTTGCGGTTGGCAAAGAGCCGGTATTTGGCACCTGCAATACATGTAAAACCTTAATTCTTTTCCCAGTCGCTTTTGGCTACTGATGTTTGAGTGCACGCTTACATCTGTGGCTGAAATTACGGGAATCTAACTTAGCTTCATAAATTCAGACTTCACTTGAGTATTAGTTACCTCAAATGCATTTTCTCAAATTACAGAGGTCCTGGTGGTTGACGCTACTGTTCGGCCTGGCGCTGTTCGAGCGCTCGAGGCGACGGCGGAGCGACAGCAGCTGCGGCATAGCCGGACGGGCCGGCCTGGGGTGAGGGGCGGCGGCACGTCTCCATTGGCAGCAGCGAGGCCAGACCAGCGTAGCTCGTGGAGTCACGAGGCCAGCTGTCGGACTGCCCTCCTGTAAAATTAATCCATTAATTTCATTCAATCCATTAATTTTTACATTTTTTTTTGTAATGGTAATGTGTTGCGGTTGGCAAAGAGCCGGTATTTGGCACCTGCAATACATGTAAAACCTTAATTCTTTTCCCAGTCGCTTTTGGCTACTGATGTTTGAGTGCACGCTTACATCTGTGGCTGAAATTACGGGAATCTAACTTAGCTTCATAAATTCAGACTTCACTTGAGTATTAGTTTCCTCAAATGCATTTTCTCAAATTACAGAGGTCCTGGTGGTTGACGCTACTGTTCGGCCTGGCGCTGTTCGAGCGCTCGAGGCGACGGCGGAGCGACAGCAGCTGCGGCATAGCCGGACGGGCCGGCCTGGGGTGAGGGGCGGCGGCACGTCTCCATTGGCGGCAGCGAGGCCAGACCAGCGTAGCTCGTGGAGTCACGAGGCCAGCTGTCGGACTTCCCTCCTGTAAAATTAATCCATTAATTTCATTCAATCCATTAATTTTTACATTTTTTTTTGTAATGGTAATGTGTTGCGGTTGGCAAAGAGCCGGTATTTGGCACCTGCAATACATGTAAAACCTTAATTCTTTTCCCAGTCGCTTTTGGCTACTGATGTTTGAGTGCACGCTTACATCTGTGGCTGAAATTACGGGAATCTAACTTAGCTTCATAAATTCAGACTTCACTTGAGTATTAGTTACCTCAAATGCATTTTCTCAAATTACAGAGGTCCTGGTGGTTGACGCTACTGTTCGGCCTGGCGCTGTTCGAGCGCTCGAGGCGACGGCGGAGCGACAGCAGCTGCGGCATAGCCGGACGGGCCGGCCTGGGGTGAGGGGCGGCGGCACGTCTCCATTGGCAGCAGCGAGGCCAGACCAGCGTAGCTCGTGGAGTCACGAGGCCAGCTGTCAGACTGCCCTCCTGTAAAATTAATCCATTAATTTTATTCAATCCATTAATTTTTACATTTTTTTTTGTAATGGTTATGTGTTGCGGTTGGCAAAGAGCCGGTATTTGGCACCTGCAATACATGTAAAACCTTAATTCTTTTCCCAGTCGCTTTTGGCTACTGATGTTTGAGTGCACGCTTACATCTGTGGCTGAAATTACGGAAATCTAACTTAGCTTCATAAATTCAGACTTCACTTGAGAATTAGTTACCTCAAATGCATTTTCTCAAATTACAGAGGTCCTGGTGGTTGACGCTACTGTTCGGCCTGGCGCTGTTCGAGCGCTCGAGGCGACGGCGGAGCGACAGCAGCTGCGGCATAGCCGGACGGGCCGGCCTGGGGTGAGGGGCGGCGGCACGTCTCCATTGGCAGCAGCGAGGCCAGACCAGCGTAGCTCGTGGAGTCACGAGGCCAGCTGTCGGACTGCCCTCCTGTAAAATTAATCCATTAATTTCATTCAATCCATTAATTTTTACATTTTTTTTTTGTAATGGTTATGTGTTGCGGTTGGCAAAGAGCCGGTATTTGGCACCTGCAATACATGTAAAACCTTAATTCTTTTCCCAGTCGCTTTTGGCTACTGATGTTTGAGTGCACGCTTACATCTGTCGCTGAAATAACGGGAATCTAACTTAGCTTCATAAATTCAGACTTCACTTGAGTATTAGTTACCTCAAATGCATTTTCTCAAAGTCCTGGTGGTGGACGCTACTGTTCGGCCTGGCGCTGTTCGAGCGCTCGAGGCGACGGCGGAGCGACAGCAGCTGCGGCATAGCCGGACGGGCCGGCCTGGGGTGAGGGGCGGCGGCACGTCTCCATTGGCAGCAGCGAGGCCAGACCAGCGTAGCTCGTGGAGTCACGAGGCCAGCTGTCGGACTGCCCTCCTGTAAAATTAATCCATTAATTTCATTCAATCCATTAATTTTTACATTTTTTTTGTTGTAATGGTTATGTGTTGCGGTTGGCAAAGAGCCGGTATTTGGCACCTGCAATACATGTAAAACCTTAATTCTTTTCCCAGTCGCTTTTGGCTACTGATGTTTGAGTGCACGCTTACATCTGTGGCTGAAATTACGGGAATCTATCTTAGCTTCATAAATTCAGACTTCACTTGAGTATTAGTTACCTCAAATGCATTTTCTCAAATTACAGAGGTCCTGGTGGTTGACGCTACTGTTCGGCCTGGCGCTGTTCGAGCGCTCGAGGCGACGGCGGAGCGACAGCAGCTGCGGCATAGCCGGACGGGCCGGCCTGGGGTGAGGGGCGGCGGCACGTCTCCATTGGCAGCAGCGAGGCCAGACCAGCGTAGCTCGTGGAGTCACGAGGCCAGCTGTCGGACTGCCCTCCTGTAAAATTAATCCATTAATTTCATTCAATCCATTAATTTTTACATTTTTTTTTTGTAATGGTAATGTGTTGCGGTTGGCAAAGAGCCGGTATTTGGCACCTGCAATACATGTAAAACCTTAATTCTTTTCCCAGTCGCTTTTGGCTACTGATGTTTGAGTGCACGCTTACATCTGTGGCTGAAATTACGGGAATCTAACTTAGCTTCATAAATTCAGACTTCACTTGAGTATTAGTTACCTCAAATGCATTTTCTCAAATTACAGAGGTCCTGGTGGTTGACGCTACTGTTCGGCCTGGCGCTGTTCGAGCGCTCGAGGCGACGGCGGAGCGACAGCAGCTGCGGCATAGCCGGACGGGCCGGCCTGGGGTGAGGGGCGGCGGCACGTCTCCATTGGCAGCAGCGAGGCCAGACCAGCGTAGCTCGTGGAGTCACGAGGCCAGCTGTCGGACTGCCCTCCTGTAAAATTAATCCATTAATTTCATTCAATCCATTAATTTTTACATTTTTTTTTGTAATGGTAATGTGTTGCGGTTGGCAAAGAGCCGGTATTTGGCACCTGCAATACATGTAAAACCTTAATTCTTTTCCCAGTCGCTTTTGGCTACTGATGTTTGAGTGCACGCTTACATCTGTGGCTGAAATTACGGGAATCTAACTTAGCTTCATAAATTCAGACTTCACTTGAGAATTAGTAGTTACCTCAAATGCATTTTCTCAAATTACAGAGGTCCTGGTGGTTGACGCTACTGTTCGGCCTGGCGCTGTTCGAGCGCTCGAGGCGACGGCGGAGCGACAGCAGCTGCGGCATAGCCGGACGGGCCGGCCTGGGGTGAGGGGCGGCGGCACGTCTCCATTGGCAGCAGCGAGGCCAGACCAGCGTAGCTCGTGGAGTCACGAGGCCAGCTGTCAGACTGCCCTCCTGTAAAATTAATCCATTAATTTTTACATTTTTTTTTGTAATGGTTATGTGTTGCGGTTGGCAAAGAGCCGGTATTTGGCACCTGCAATACATGTAAAACCTTAATTCTTTTCCCAGTCGCTTTTGGCTACTGATGTTTGAGTGCACGCTTACATCTGTGGCTGAAATTACGGGAATCTAACTTAGCTTCATAAATTCAGACTTCACTTGAGTATTAGTTACCTCAAATGCATTTTCTCAAATTACAGAGGTCCTGGTGGTTGACGCTACTGTTCGGCCTGGCGCTGTTCGAGCGCTCGAGGCGACGGCGGAGCGACAGCAGCTGCGGCATAGCCGGACGGGCCGCCCTGGGGTGAGGGGCGGCGGCACGTCTCCATTGGCGGCAGCGAGGCCAGACCAGCGTAGCTCGTGGAGTCACGAGGCCAGCTGTCGGACTGCCCTCCTGTAAAATTAATCCATTAATTTCATTCAATCCATTAATTTTTACATTTTTTTTTGTAATGGTAATGTGTTGCGGTTGGCAAAGAGCCGGTATTTGGCACCTGCAATACATGTAAAACCTTAATTCTTTTCCCAGTCGCTTTTGGCTACTGATGTTTGAGTGCACGCTTACATCTGTGGCTGAAATTACGGGAATCTAACTTAGCTTCATAAATTCAGACTTCACTTGAGTATTAGTTACCTCAAATGCATTTTCTCAAATTACAGAGGTCCTGGTGGT
This sequence comes from Morpho helenor, assembly GCA_029227775.1. NCBI lineage: Eukaryota > Metazoa > Arthropoda > Insecta > Lepidoptera > Nymphalidae > Morpho > Morpho helenor. Next base: position 9,939,114 of record JARGCU010000010.1, on the reverse strand, counting down.
TGACGCTACTGTTCGGCCTGGCGCTGTTCGAGCGCTCGAGGCGACGGCGGAGCGACAGCAGCTGCGGCATAGCCGGACGGGCCGGCCTGGGGTGAGGGTCGGCGGCACGTCTCCATTGGCAGCAGCGAGGCCAGACCAGCGTAGCTCGTGGAGTCACGAGGCCAGCTGTCGAACTGCCCTCCTGTAAAATTAATCCATTAATTTCATTCAATCCATTAATTTTTACATTTTTTTTTTGTAATGGTAATGTGTTGCGGTTGGCAAAGAGCCGGTATTTGGCACCTGCAATACATGTAAAACCTTAATTCTTTTCCCAGTCGCTTTTGGCTACTGATGTTTGAGTGCACGCTTACATCTGTGGCTGAAATTACGGGAATCTAACTTAGCTTCATAAATTCAGACTTCACTTGAGTATTAGTTACCTCAAATGCATTTTCTCAAATTACAGAGGTCCTGGTGGTTGACGCTACTGTTCGGCCTGGCGCTGTTCGAGCGCTCGAGGCGACGGCGGAGCGACAGCAGCTGCGGCATAGCCGGACGGGCCGGCCTGGGGTGAGGGGCGGCGGCACGTCTCCATTGGCAGCAGCGAGGCCAGACCAGCGTAGCTCGTGGAGTCACGAGGCCAGCTGTCGGACTGCCCTCCTGTAAAATTAATCCATTAATTTCATTCAATCCATTAATTTTTACATTTTTTTTTTGTAATGGTAATGTGTTGCGGTTGGCAAAGAGCCGGTATTTGGCACCTGCAATACATGTAAAACCTTAATTCTTTTCCCAGTCGCTTTTGGCTACTGATGTTTGAGTGCACGCTTACATCTGTGGCTGAAATTACGGGAATCTAACTTAGCTTCATAAATTCAGACTTCACTTGAGTATTAGTTACCTCAAATGCATTTTCTCAAATTACAGAGGTCCTGGTGGTTGACGCTACTGTTCGGCCTGGCGCTGTTCGAGCGCTCGAGGCGACGGCGGAGCGACAGCAGCTGCGGCATAGCCGGACGGGCCGGCCTGGGGTGAGGGGCGGCGGCACGTCTCCATTGGCAGCAGCGAGGCCAGACCAGCGTAGCTCGTGGAGTCACGAGGCCAGCTGTCGGACTGGCCTCCTGTGAAATTAATCCATTAATTTCATTCAATCCATTAATTTTTACATTTTTTTTTGTAATGGTAATGTGTTGCGGTTGGCAAAGAGCCGGTATTTGGCACCTGCAATACATGTAAAACCTTAATTCTTTTCCCAGTCGCTTTTGGCTACTGATGTTTGAGTGCACGCTTACATCTGTGGCTGAAATTACGGGAATCTAACTTAGCTTCATAAATTCAGACTTCACTTGAGTATTAGTTACCTCAAATGCATTTTCTCAAATTACAGAGGTCCTGGTGGTTGACGCTACTGTTCGGCCTGGCGCTGTTCGAGCGCTCGAGGCGACGGCGGAGCGACAGCAGCTGCGGCATAGCCGGACGGGCCGGCCTGGGGTGAGGGGCGGCGGCACGTCTCCATTGGCAGCAGCGAGGCCAGACCAGCGTAGCTCGTGGAGTCACGAGGCCAGCTGTCGGACTGCCCTCCTGTAAAATTAATCCATTAATTTCATTCAATCCATTAATGTTTACATTTTTTTTTGTAATGGTTATGTGTTGCGGTTGGCAAAGAGCCGGTATTTGGCACCTGCAATACATGTAAAACCTTAATTCTTTTCCCAGTCGCTTTTGGCTACTGATGTTTGAGTGCACGCTTACATCTGTGGCTGAAATTACGGGAATCTAACTTAGCTTCATAAATTCAGACTTCACTTGAGTATTAGTTTCCTCAAATGCATTTTCTCAAATTACAGAGGTCCTGGTGGTTGACGCTACTGTTCGGCCTGGCGCTGTTCGAGCGCTCGAGGCGACGGCGGAGCGACAGCAGCTGCGGCATAGCCGGTCTCCATTGGCGGCAGCGAGGCCAGATCAGCGTAGCTCGTGGAGTCACGAGGCCAGCTGTCGGACTCCCGCGTCGCACTAGCAGCGTCTGACTGCCCTCCTGTAAAAGCTGCAGGGCTTTTTCTTCTCATTTAACAGTATGGTTGAGGTGGACACTGCAGTGTTCTTTCTTCCCATACTGTGTAGGCGTTTTGTTGGTAATGTTCGTTTTCTGTATCGTCGAACATTAGCTTCAAAAGCGCGCTACTTTGTTAGACGTTTTATTAACGGGCTAGCCATTATAAAGGTGTCGTACTGATTTCTGAAATTGCGCAGTTTTGGTAATTCGTACGTCATTAACTTTTAAATTTTTTTTATAATGGTTATGTATTGCGGTTGGCAAAGAGCCGGTATTTGGCACCTGCAATACATGTAAAACCTTAATTCTTTTCCCAGTCGCTTTTGGCTACTGATGTTTGAGTGCACGCTTACATCTGTGGCTGAAATTACGGGAATCTAACTTAGCTTCATAAATTCAGACTTCACTTGAGTATTAGTTACCTCAAATGCATTTTCTCAAATTACAGAGGTCCTGGTGGTTGACGCTACTGTTCGGCCTGGCGCTGTTCGAGCGCTCGAGGCGACGGCGGAGCGACAGCAGCTGCGGCATAGCCGGACGGGCCGGCCTGGGGTGAGGGGCGGCGGCACGTCTCCATTGGCGTTTGAGTGCACGCTTACATCTGTGGCTGAAATTACGGGAATCTAACTTAGCTTCATAAATTCAGACTTCACTTGAGTATTTGTTACTTTCCTTTAGTTGCACTTAGTCTAGTGCTATTCAATCTCTGAAAATAATTTTAAAAAATTAAAAAAATTAGAAATTGTTACTATTCAAATACAACCTCTTATGAAAGAGGTTGTATTTGAATCTATATGAATAGTTGTTCTATAATATAAAAAAAATTTTGTCTGTGTCATTATGCATTGATTTGTTAAGAAAGAGTAAATGGGTTCATTTTTAGAAAAATTGCTTTTTATTATTGCATAAGTATGAAGGAGAAATATTGTGTTATTTAATTTCTTTTAGATATAAACAGTTGCACATTTTAAGTGATTTATAAATTACATAAATATTTACTTTCAGTTTTATAGAACAGTCTTTTAATATTGCTGTTATTCTTTCATTCATTACACATACTATTATATCTTTTATTAGCACTGTAAATGTAAAGATATCTCAAATCATAACTATAAATAACATCATGTGACAATCATATTTTAATTTAAAAAGTACTCTTAATCTTGGATCTGAGGATTCTTGAATCTGCAATTAATCAATCAATCGTTTAATCGATCGTAAATTTAAATTTTGCTTTTGCTTTTTAGTTAAAAATCAACAATAGTGTTATATAAAGCAATATACCCTATATTCCTTTATACAGAATAAACTTGCTCTCTTTTGTTATTTACTCCCTTTTCATCCGAGTCTCATTATAAAAAACTTGACAATCATTTTTAAGTTCTAATATAATACATTGAACTATACAACTTCAATTGAAAATACTTCTAAAAAAAAATATTAAGTAGACCATTTAAGTTATGTCCAAATTATTCATAAATAAAAATTATACTGCATGTTAAAGGTTTTAGGTTATCCATGCAAGGTTAGGTTATTATATTTAGAATGTGAGAATGTAAATTTTAAGAAAGCTTTTACTATTATTGAGATGCACAAAATTCATTAAAACTCAACACTTACATTTATATAATGATTAAGTAAATCCTCTTCTTATTGTTTTATGACTGCACGTTTCTTCGTTGTTATATTTCTCATTTTAAGAAATATCTCAACAGCTACTGGTGAAATAAGACTTTATAGATTTAATTTGCTTCTAGTGATATTTGTTTCAAGAATTTTGAAATCTAAATTAAAACAAAATTATACATTTTAGTAAAAATTAAAGTACTAGAACTTTTCAACGGGAAATTTAAAAATTTAATACACCGCCCATTCATTAATAAAATCAACTTGTTGTCTTGTTATATGATAGATAGTCAAAATGAGAATGAGTGCGTAAAAATATGTATGTAGGAGTGGAGCGAGATGAGGCTGAGACTATTTTCATACGATTCATTCATAAATACGTACATGTGCAAGAGGGATGCGAGATAGCATGTGTTGGCGCCTGTAGTAAAACCGCCCTGCTATGAACCGAGATAGTCCCGAGCGTGAAACAAACGTGAAGCCTCAAACATTTTACTAACTACAATTTTAAACTGACAAAGTCATTTTACCATTTTAAACTAACATTTTATTGCCCGATTCTTGTTAGGTATAAAGCCCCAGGACAAGTTTAGAGTTAAAATTGTGTTTATATCAAAATTAATGCATTTCAAGTAATATTATATTAATGTTAACTAAGTAACGCTCCAGTTTAAGCAATTCTTTTGCAGGAGTTCGATTAATAGAGTAATGTGTGGTTTTTTTCTTCTGGGCGTTGTATAATCATAATCTTTGGCATTATTCATAGATTAATAGCACAAATTACTTAGTAATAATAGGTATTAAACGTACATTTTTTAGTTAGCAATCTATGATAGGCACTATCATGGCATTATTTTATAGTGTATAATCTATGGTATTATTTGTCTGTGGGATCATACGTAAATAATAAATATTTTATTTGTATTTTGAATGTGTGTTGGCTTTAATATTATTTATTGTTTGATCGTTAGATTTGGAATTAATTTGAGACTTAAGTGATATTTTATTTCAAGTCCAGATGTAAAGAGAGGTGTAAATTTGGAGAATATGTGAAAAAAATTGTTTACTGGACTCAACGTCTGGAACCTGATTTGAGTTAATATGGATATCCCTGTACAAATAGCTATTCGGCTTAAACCACCAAGTATCGCAGATTCACTGCAATGCATATTTAGTAATCCAGTAACGCAAATAGTTATTACAGAAAGTGGTCAAACATTTCATGTTAATAGAGCTCTGCCAGTGGACTGCACCCAGGCTCACTTGTTCAATTCTTTCATGGTACCACAAATAAATTGTTTTTTGGATGGTTGCGATACTTCCGTTATTGTTTTTGGTCAATCTAAGTCTGGAAAGACTTACACTTTGTTTGGACCAGGTAAAAGTTTAATTATAACTAATACCTTGTTTTAATTGTACTAATACCTTGATATTTACAAAATTTTCATAATCTACCTGCATATGTAATGGTACTAATTCTAGTTTTACATGATTTTCTAAAATGCAGTAAAAAGTAATTTAAATTTGTTTGTAAATTGTATAACTAAATTGAAAGGTAATTAATTATAGACAATTAGGACTTTATTCTGTAAAATATCTGAAACTTATTATTGTTTTTATATTTATATCATATTTAGACATAAAACCTACATTTTATTATTTTTTACATTGAAAACATAGACTTTATTGTTAATATAAAAAATAAATATAGCAACCATACTATATGTATTATATAAAATAATAAATAGATTTAGGTATATATTAAATTCACTTAAATTTCATAAAGGAATATTGTAATACGTTTTTATGTTATAATTTTATGATTAGAGTAATATTTTAATCATATTGTTTCAGGTTTTGAATGCATACACAGTGAATGTGATCAAGGAATTGTTCCCCGATTTTTGTCTGAAATATTTCATAGACTAGGCCAACTGCCAGAGAGAGAATATATATTACATATAACTTGGATGCAAGTTGTCAATAATAATATTTTTGATGTTTTGGGTGCAGGTTTGGTAAGATGTACTAATGTTGAGGAAGCTTTTCAATATCTCCAGTTAGGATGGCGACAAAGATGTCTTGGAAACAATCATACAGTTTTTACTGTTAGTATGGAACAAAAGTGGGTTGGCACCAATGGTATTCTTAACCACAGAATGTCTACAGCGAGTTTTTGTGACTTAGCAGCTTATCCTGAACCAGGATTATTTGCTTTAGAAAATATTATAAAAGAGTTAGTGGCAGGAAATCCACCCAAACAAATAAATTATGATAGGTGTATATTAACAGCTATGTTAAGAGATTCATTAGGTGGCAGAGCATTTACTTGGGTTATAGGATGCATTAGTACTGAGCCTAATGATTATCAAGATACTCTTAAGATTTTAAACCTGTGTTTGTGTTGTAGAGGTATAAAAAATTTTGTCACTGTCAATTTATTTGCTGACAATAATACTCCTGTATACACAGACAAAGCTGTGATGCCTTCAGAAAATGCATTTAATTTACAATTTGCAACTGCTCAATGGATAAAATTAGTATCTAATGCAGAAGGACTTTTTAATAAAATATTACAATCAAAATCTTTGTCTGAAGCTGATATGAATCAAGTGAGTGAATGGCTGTTCTTGAAGGCTGAATGTGATGAATGTTTAAATAGTGATATAACTACAGACAATAAGGAGACTGGTACTAAACAGGGGCTACCTAGAATAGCTGAAGATACTGAACCAAGTGAGCCTAGTGAATCAGATGTTGAATCAGATAGTGAAGATTCCGATTCAGAAACAGTATTCCAAGATAAGCTAGAAAAATTCATGGAATATTTTAGGGAAAAAAATGATCAGCTGTTTGCTACCAGATGTGAAGAGTACTTGAATCATATTGATTCTGATGATATTACAATATCAGAAACAAGTGGTTCACAGTCGTTGCCCATTATGACTTCTCAGTCTAATTCTGGACGTAGAAGAACTATTCAGCCTGGAGAAAGTATTTCAGGTGCTCAATTAGAGTTGCTAAGAAAAGTAGCTGCCAAAGCAATATCACCAGAATCTCAGAAAATAATAATAGAGTCTCATAAAAAAGAAATAGATCCTGAACCTAAGTTGATTGAAAGAGAGTTGCTGAAAATGATTGATTCTCCAAAAACAAATGAAATGTGTAAAAAATACAAAATGGGTAGAGAAAAATATACACAAAAGCAAATTTTGGCACGTAAGCTATCTAAAGATATCAGTAGTAGTCAAACTCAATTAAAAGAATTAATAAATCTCTGTATAGCTAAGCAAAGACTGATAGATGAACTTAGCAGGATGCCACAAACGCGTAATAAAGCCTATTCAGAAAAGGTTGAATCATGTCTTATTGACCATGATACTACCAGAGAGATAAAAAGACATGAAACTAATTTAAAAACTTATAAGAAACAAATAGACCAAATTAAGAGGCAAATTAAGAAAGATGAAAAACGAAAAAATACTTTAGATATAGAACTTCTTAAAGATAAATTGAAGTTAGATGAACTCTCTGAGACTTCTGTAGAAACAAAAGAAAGAAAATCACATTCAATAAAGCATTTCACTCATAGAATAACACAGTTAGATAGTATTTTAAAGGAGAAAACCAATGATTTAGCAAATTTAGAATTAACAAAAGAAAAAGAGCTTATGTTGCGTAAGGAGATTAGAAATTTACGGAAAACAAGAGAATGTTTGCATGAACAACGTTGTAGTTTAGGCCATAAAAGGAAAATTTATAAATCTCTTTCAGATTCGGAGGTAAATTACAAAATTTCATAATAGAAATTTATCCCTTACATTTATTAATAACGATTACATTTTCAGTGTCATATATTTTATATATGTAATATTATTTACAGGAGCGTAAATTGCTTGAATGTGAAGAAGCTATAGAAGCAATAGATACTGCAATAGAGTACAAAAATAATTTGATTTGTGGTAAATCACCCTCAGCTTCCTTGTCTGATTCTCAGGACAATAAAGATAATAGGACTAGGGGTGAACAGATGTTGATGGCAAGGCTAGATAAATTATCACATGATGAGATGAAAACATTATTATACAGATATTTTCAAAAGGTGGGTGCTAGTTCAGAATACCTATTTAAAATAAAGTAAGTAATATTAGTTTATAAAAAGATGTTTTAAAAGAACATTTCTTTACTTATAAGTCATAAAAAACTGAACTGTTGAGAGCTTTAGTCACGTGCACAGCGCAAGGCAACAGAGATGCATTATAATAATGTACTAGAGAATTGTAGATCTACAAAAATACTACAAGAAAGTCCACGACGGCGTGTCTTATCCCTTATGGAAAACTCAGAATATTATGACAAAAATTGGTGGTACACTGATTTCTCCGCAAATCTAGTTATTAATAAATTGATGAAAACTAACATAGTATTTTTATATTTGTTTTTGTAATTGTGGTTAAACAATTCTTATAACACCTGAACCGTGCCTTCAGCTCCGTAGGTCGCGGGTTCGATTCAGATATATATATTTACCAGTTGTACATGTCACCCATAACACAAGAATTAAGTTAGTAACTTTGGGACATACAGCCTTGTGTGTTATTGCCCCATCTTCTTCTTTTGGTCATAGCAGCGCAGTCACATAGGAATGGGTTTAATTGTCCTGTATATATTTATTATTTATGTATACAGATATATTTATCACTGGGCAGGCCAGACCAGTGAGTTTTCTATTAAAACTTATGTGTCTAATTGATAATTGCAATTTAACACACGCTTTTCGGTGAAGGAAATCATCGTGAGAAAACCTGCCTATCTCTCGAGAATTCTGGGGATATGAGTAACCTACCAATCCGCATTGGAGCAGCGTGGTAGATCTTAGCTCCAATCCTTCTCTCCAAAAACTGACAGAGCCTATGCCCAGCAGTGGGATAGTAACAGGCCGTTACTTTATATAATTATTCATCATCCTTGCCTTGCCCTTATCCCACTCTAAGTGAGATCGGCACAACATGTTACATACATGTCATGTGATTTGGCTACGTATTTTACGACCGGCTACCTGCCTGACGTCAACTTACCTTAGTCGTATTTACGACTCCTCAATAAGAAAGAGGGTCGTCTATTTTACTCAACCGGATACCACACTGTGGGTCAACTTACCTTAGTCGCCTTTTACACAACATCGGTAAAAAATGGGGTTGGTCTATTCTACTCAGCCGGGTTGACTTACCTTAGTCGCCTTTTACGACACCTCGGTAAGAAATAAGGGTGGTACTATTCTATTCAGCCGGATACCACACGGCGTACTCTATATCTATATATTTATTATTTTGAATAAATAGTTTTTTTTTCATTCACCAGGTGGTGGATTTGCGTGGCGCATGCGCAGCCCTAGAGGCGGACGCAGCGGTGGCGGCTGACGAAGCAGCGGCGTGGCGGGCGCGAGCCGCAGCTGCGTGGCGGCACGCACAGCGCGCGCGACCCCTTGCTCACAGGTATACTCCTCTATATTAATAACAGTGGCGTAGCTAGGGGGTGGCGAGAGGGGCGGTCGCCCCAGGGCACCACAGGCAAGGAGGGCACCAAACTTGATAATAATTTTTTTTTTGATGAATAATGAAATCATTGCAGAAAAAGTTGAATAAGACTCTTATTCAACTTTTTGCACATTGATTTTGTATGATTATATTGTCTACAATAAACACGAAAAAGTTTCTTAGCTGTAGAGCTTGATGAAGAAACAACGGACTTTGCCACTCAAAAAGTGAGGAAAGTTCTTTTTTAAATTTTCTAAATAAATTTTATCATAATCTAATGTTATTTTATATATAGTTATTATCATTTTGAACCAATTTAAATTTATATATTAAAGTCATTGCGTTCTGAAATCTAAAATTATTTAGACTCTTAAGAGGGGGGGGGGGGGGGGCACCAGGTGACAATTGGCCCCGGGCCCCAAATACACTAGCTATGCCACTGATTAATAATAATAAAGTATACTTAATTCCTTTTGAATGTAATTCCTATTGAATTAACAGGATATATATAGCCTATATGTTACCCCGGTATATAAGGAATATTTATGCCAAATTTCATAGATATTGGTTCAGCGGATTGGCTGTGAAAACGTAACAGACAGACAGACAGACTTTCGCATTTATAATATTAGTAAGTATTATTGTCAGAAAACGCACCTGTTGCATCCGGCCTATAAAAACCAATACCTGATCAAATACTGCCATAGCCAAGAAGTATATATCTGGACATCCAACACTGTGCTATATATTGACTGGCCGTTTGGAGCAGTGGGTAGTGACCATGCCTTCAGCTCCGCGGGTCGCGGGTTCGATTCCCGCCGAGGGCCAACATTTTCTATAAATGAATTTGTTGGTCTTTGAGCCTGGGTGTATATTTGTATTTAAGTATGTATTTAAACATATTCACCAGTTGTCTGTCTACCATAACACAAGTATTAAGTTACTTACTTTGGGGACGGACGACCGTGTGTGTAAGTGTCCCATATATTTATTTATTGCCAAGAAGTATATATCTAAACATCGAACACTGTGCCATATATGATGACGATTGAAAAAAATATTGTTTTTTTATTTTCCTAGGTGTTTAGATGGCGGTAATCCTGAGCGAATCCTCTCTTTAGGCATGACGACAGATTCAGAAACCTCAGATGATGCCATGCGATTGGTGGACCGAGTCCGACAACTCGCTAGGTACCCTCCGGTAAGTACTAAATTGACAGTTTTCTCGTGAATTCACCAGAATCCACAATTATTAATAATAAAATAGGAAAAAAATAATAACTGTAAATAAATACATCCTTTAGTTTTTAAAGTTTATAAAACATAAAAGTCTTGACGTAAATGACATAATATTTCTTTCATAACATTTCTTATGCTAAAACAAATGTTACTGAAGCCTAACAAATAATATGGAACATTATTGTTATTATAATATGACTAGCGAAATTAAAAAAAGGTAGAAAGCTTACCAAAGTTGCAGAATCCATGGCGCAAATAAGAATTATACGTATGAATTTTTCTAGACATCATCGCATTTGTTTCACAAGTACCAATAAACTGTCAGTTAGCTTATTCGGAACATATCTGACACATATCGCGGAATTTTGCGTTTCTCAGGTTTCTGATGGGCTTATTCAGCACTTAAAGTCCCTAATAAGTTAACAGGTAGCAAATACCTATTTTAAAATGGCCGCGATTTTATTTTTTTCACTTTTTAGAGTCTCTTTTCAGAAACATTTATTTGCTACTTAGTTTATTTTTCGGTTAACTATCCGACACTTTATCAATAACTTATGAAACAGGCCCTTCGTATAAGTGGTAATTGTTAAAGTATCTATAATATATCGTTGGTGTATCAAATAAATAAACAATATTTTTTTAGGCTCCGCTGATTCCCAGTCAAAATTTGAGACAACTAATGCCGGCTACAAACCTACCAGTGGCCAAAGTGACAAAAGAAAAGAACAAACTGATAATAATACAGCAAAGCAAGAAGAACTGATATCAGGAGGTATTTTTATGTTTACCGCTCAATGTTATATTAATTTTGTGTACTTATTTATTAATACTCATTGTATTCGACGCGTTTTATTTAAGTTTCTACTATTTTAATTGATGAAATTGAACGTTTGAAGAAAATTAACATTTTTCTCTGTCATTTCTGTACGTTTTGTAAATATTTTGTGATAATATTGTAATTTTTAGATAAAATTGATTCGTATATAAAAAAAAATCATTTAAAGTAAATTGTTGATTCCTAACTTTTAATCCACCAATGCTAAAATAATGTTCTGTTTGTTGCGTGTTCATCATACACTTGCTGTTTCGTCTTTATTTTAGGTATTAACCTAATTTTGTTCAATAAATCACTCAATACTTTACTTTTAGGGCTCAATTCTTTACTTTACTTAACTCCACGATGGTCAGAATTGGAATGAATGAAACTGTTGAATGTCGTTAGAGAACAAGACTTTTACCTTCATTCGGTCAGTCCCACCAAACGACAACATATTATTGTAGACAAAATACTTCCTCATTATCTGTTCTATTCATAATCAAGTATCTATTTATATTTTATAATTTATATCGAGTATTAGTAATCATATCTAACAGATACATCATCCAAATAAAGTACATATTATGTATATAAGTTTTTGCATAACCACCATTTCATCATCAACTATGGTGAAAATCTATAGATGGTCCAAAAAAAAGATAAATTGTCTGAATTTCAGGATGTCATGTATTGACATGTTTTTGGGCAACTGTGTGCTTAGTGCGAGTTTTTATAACCTATACTCTATCACGTTAGCGTAACTCTATTTTGTATGAAGCTGCAAAAGCGACATCTAGTGGCCGCTGTTCTGGCGCCATAGAAATTGGCGTTACGTTAATGCGATAAAAACTCGCACTAAGCACACAGCACTGTTTACACTCGGGCGCCTGTTACGCCTGATTTGAATAGCAATTAATTTCACTTTTGGGTTCTATTGCACTACTAAGATTTAGTAAATATTTCTTTTTGCTTTACAACCATCATTCATAGACTTTCAAAATTCATAAATTTCTTAGAATACTTAATTATCTTTTAGATTATAATTAATAAGCTTTTGAAAGTTGCTCAACCTAAGTAATATACGAAATATCTGCGTATTTACATGCGTCGCATCCGAACTTGTCGGACCATACCTCGTATTTTGCTAAGCTTTCTTTGTTAGTAGTTATAAACTGTTGGATAAGGCAATGGTGAAATGGTACTTTTGCATGTAGGTGTTTCAAAATTACATAATACAAGGGTGGGTCATAAAAAATAGAAAAAATAGTATAATATCCCAAATGTAGGGATATTAGTTTCTTATCTAGGTCACACTAAATTAGTAAATAGTATATAACTAATGCACAAACTTACCAAACAGTGCACATTTAAACTGTTTTTTTTTTCATTTTGTGCGCTGCGTAAAGTAACACTAAGGGACGCTGCGTTGTGTGTGCAATTAAGTAAGAACTTTGTCAGTTAAAAAAAGTATTTATTGCAAATGACTCATAAAAAAGTGGCATTTGTGGTAATTTTATAATCGGCTGTTTGTTATTCTATTTATATTTTGAGCCTTACAAATAAAACTTTCATTAAGTTAAATTTCATAATAAATATAGAGGAAAGTATAGGAAGAGCACAAAATATAGAGATTTACATTGTTTGATATATTATATGTAATTTAAAATCTATTCATCAATATTCCTTAAATTTTTCTATCATTAAATTAATAAATATTAAATAGCTGTGCTTTAAAAGCTTCAAAATGTTTTTATGCAAAATTTATTTACAGACGCTTGGAGAGTTTATTTTACTTGTTTACTGAGTTAATTATTTTCGGTTTACCATTTATAAAAGTGAATACATTAATAGTGCAAATAGCACAACAGATGTTTTGCAACATTATGTGTTAAAGTTTACTTTACACATGAGATTCATTACGAAAATGACCGAAATCTTATTGAATATTCTTAACGTGAGTGAGATTAGTTATAATTTAAATAGTGATTTTTTACGGTATCGCGAATATATATTGACGCAATCCACGCTATTGACAATATGGCTAAACATCGAATCAGTGTTAGTTATACCCTAGTGCTAGTATGCCAATTGTTTAAAAAATAATTATTATTAAGACGTTCTATAACGTCAAATAGTCTAGTTAAAGGGGTAACAGTAGGAATACATATTGACGTTTCCCGTTTCCTATATGATGGATTTTTTTTTATATTATAAAGGACACTTTGGACTTTTATCTATTTCATGACAAAACTTTAAATATGTTTATATTTAAAGATTATATCTCTTAACCTTCAGTACCTCACATTTCATATTCTACATGAATTATTATAAATTTGAAGCTGTGGTAGCCCAGCGGTAACACCGTGCGACTCTTTCGAGGTGGTCACGGGTTCAGACCCGGGCAGACACCTGACTTTTTCTGTTAAAATTTATGTGTCTAATTGATAATTGCAATTTATCAGACGCTTTTCGGTGAAGGATATCTCTAGAGATTTCTGGAGATATGTGTAACCTACCAATCCGCATTGGAGCAGCGTGGTAGGTCTTAGCTCCAAACCTCTCCAAAAACGGAGAGAAGAGGCCTATTCTCAGGCAGTGGGAGAGTAATAGGCCGTTACGTTACTTTACTTTTTTTTAGGTAATAGGTAGATTGAGACAGGATGTAAAAAGTTTTTAATATCTCACATAGATGGCAAATGGGATGGATGGCATAGTGGGATAGAACAGGCCGCTACTTACTTACTATTATTAATTTTGAAGTTAGTTTTTAAGGACTTTTTAGGACTAAAAAAGTTCGAAATTCCGGGTTCGAGTATAACATGTTACCGGCGCTTCATTTATTTTTTTTACTTTTTTTTAAATTACCGAGCAAGGCTCAGTCACCCAGGTCCTATTAATAAAGCACGTAAGTAAACATACAGAGATGATTAGAAACTAAAAATAGTTGTTATGTTAAGGCTAAAGCTTTTAGTGGAATCAGTTAAATAAAACAATTCCACCTTATAGACTGATTTAATATTTTCATAATTATAAGCTATTTACATTATTTTAACGAATATCATCACATTTGCTAAAGTTATTGTATTGTCTATTTTTCAATATTCGAGTATTTATTTATAATTGATTCTCTTGTATAAATACTGTAAATATAAACTAAAATTCAATTATGTGAATAAATTCGTTCCACTTGATAATTTATTTGGTATTTTCATTTAAAATCCCAAGGTATACACAACACTCCTTCTGATAACACCGAGTAATAGTGTGTGACATACAAAATATTTCCACATAGATTCTGAAACATAAATTTAAAGAAATTAAAAAAAAATCTATACTAATATATAAAGCTGAAGAGTTTGTTAATACGCGCTAACATCAGTAACTACTGGACCGATTTGAAAAATTAATTAGTGTAAGATAGTCCATTTATTGAGGTAGTCTATAGTCTATATATCACGCTAAGATGAATAGGAGAGGAGCAGCAATAAAAAAATATTACCAAAACGGCACAATTTAAAGCTTTCCTTGAGGTGAAACTTATTCAAATATCATATTACAAAATTTGACTTTTATAGGTAAACAAATATAAGTAAATAGAATTATTTTGCTAAAATCCATGTTTGTAACACAAACGCAACAAACGTGGATTATTTCAAAATAATTCTATCATAACATTGTACTATGAAATTCCCCTAAGTAAGTACTTGTACAAATTATTCCTTTATTTGTACAAGTTCATTTATTTTATAATTGTGACCCACTTTTTTTTACTACACGTATCAAGAACCGAAGATAATTCAATAAAATAACTAAACTTATTACTTTGACAAAAAATTGTCATTTTTTACTACGGTCAATATCTCTACAAAGCGAAAAATAAATACAAAAGTAACGAGAATATTATTTTGCTATAATCCGTGATAAAAGGAAATATATGTAATGCTAAATGTCGAGTGTACTATTCGCTCTCACACCTGATACATGCAGAATTTGTAAGAACTCATGCACTACCCGACACATCGGTGTCGGGACACAACAATACACAGGCACTGCACACATTCACGACCACAATCTCAACAATTGATAACCCCGTAACCGAAGCATCGTCAGGAGATAGACTCCACGACAAAATCGCAAAGCCTTGCGATTTTGTTAAAGATACCCACAATTTGGAAGAGCTATAAAACACTAGCTTTCTTAAAAGTTCGTAGCGTGATGTCATAGATGGCGTTTAAAAAAGCGATTACAATGTATCTAACTCAATCAAGCCAAACTTTGATTTAGGTCAGTTTAATACTAATTGTGCGATATATAGATCAGCTTGATATTTATGATTAATGGAGTGTATTAAACAAAAGTCGAAATAAAACTTGAAAATACCGTTTCTAATTTATCGATTCGAGTGAGAAGTCGTTGACAGCACAGAATCATGAGACCGGGCGTGATGCTGTCGTCTTTATTCAGATCCAAAAGGCCAAATCTTTCTTTTACTTCCTTACAAAGCGCCTTTTCTACGTGCTTGTTACTACAACAAGTGAATAATTCTTATTTATTTATTACTTTTTATACATATATTTAGAAAAGAGTAAGAAAAATTAAAAAAAAGCACATGTATAAAGGCGGACTTATCCCTAAAAGAGATCTCTTCCAGTCAACCTTTGAGTAATAGAAGGAAAAGGACAAGAATTGAAGAAGAAAGAGAGTACGGGTCATACAGAGAAAAAGAAAAGTTTATATAAAGTTAACTATTTAATCTAATAAATACTTTTGGTAAAATAAATGATGAAAAGATGCTACTAATATATAATTACTCAAAATAAATATTTTCTTTCTTATATTCTATTCTTAAATCTTTCCTTACACTTATAGAATAACTGAAGAGTGTAAAATAACTATTTTCTCAAAAGTCAACTCATTTATTACTTCTCAACAACACAATGTGACATTGACGGCGGCATTTTTTTTATATTATCGACCAACTATAGAGGTGTCGTTAAATACGACTAAGCTGACGTCAGGCACGCGGCCGGTCGTAAAATACGTAGCCAAATCATGTGACAACATATTTATAGCATGTTGTCCCGATCCCACTTAGAGTGGGATAAGGACAGGAGAATGATGATATATGAACGAGGTTGTATTTGAAACATGTAACATTTCATTATAAACAAATAAAAAAAAATTGTTATTTGAAACATTTATGCAATAGAATCATCATTATCAAAACATGTTACAAACATTTTATCACATGACTTGGCTAAGTTTTACGACCGGCCTCCTGCCTGACGTCAACTTCCTTTAGTCAGTTAGTTTAAGTTTAAAGAGCGTGGTCTATCCTACGCAGCCAGATACCACACGGCGGGTCAATTTACCTTAGTCTCCTTTTACGACACCTCGGTAAGAAATTGATAAAATTTGGTACAATTAAAGCTTATATATCGGGGTAACATATAAAATTTAAAAATTCCCATTTTTCTTCCGGGGTAGAGTAAAAACGTATTATTGAGGGTATCATAAAGAACTAAAGTTGACGCGAACGAAGTCGCAGGTACAAATAGTTAACTATACTTACATGCTATACTCGGTAAGAAGCAAAGTGGCTTCATCGAGATGGTTCGCAATGAACGGAATAAGTTCGTCTGCGGGACAAGAGGAAGGTGTTATGAACTGTCCAGTCGGAGAAACCATTAATGGGCCCGCTTCTCTGAAACCGTAATCCAAACTAATATTATAAAGGAGAAAGTCTGTCTGCTTAGCTCTTACGGTAAATCCGCTGGAGCAAAACTAATGAAATTTGCTACCATTGAATATAGCGGATTACCATCTATACCAGTGTTTCCCGACCTTTTTTGGTCCATGACCTACGTTAAAAATTATTTTGCCCCCCTAAGTAACATACATAAAGTTTAATATTAAAAATGTAATTGTCCACTTAAAGAACATAAATAATAGGTTATAGGAAGAAAGATTGCTATTTTTTTTTTAAATTTTGCACCGAAATCTAGCATTGCACTTAATAAATTTTAATATTATAAATTGAATTGTCCATTTAAAGAACATAAGTAATAGGTTTTATGAAGAAAAATTGCTTTTTTTTGTTAAATTTGGAGCGAAAGGCTTAAACTCGTGTCGAGTTGACAACTTAACCATCCCCCTTAACCATGAAATTGCCCCCTGTGGGTCGTGGGCCCCACGTTGGGAAACACTGATCTATATGTATAATAAACCAAAGCTCCCGAAAGCTGGCTGTCTGTATGTGATTGGTGTTTTACGCGGAAAAACTTTGTAACACGCTGATTTCCACGCAGGTAAATACGCAAGCACGGCTAGTATAAAATAAAAAATGACGAATGGGAATATGAAAAAAAAAGACTATCTTCGGGAATAAGAAAAATTGAGAATAATTTAACAATTTAAGTAACGCGAACAAGAACGAATTTATGGTATTTATTTATGTAATATTAATATAAGAAGCAAATTTAAACTCACGGTTCAACGACAATTTCATATTTACTAAGAGACTCCGGTACAGATTCCGGAATTTTTCTACCGCGCCCATAATAATCCCCTATCGAAGTAATCAACTGTCTCAGATGGCTGCAATATTGTGCTGCTGATACTTTTGGCATAAATTTTCTGCAAGGAGCAAATAAGAATGTATATATATCTTATATGTATATATAAAGGAAAGTATGTAATTTTCTTATAGACTACCAAACGGCTACCGATTTTAAAGAAATTTTCAAACAACTTTAGACCTAGCAGTGGCAATAACGAAGTTTAGTCGAAACAAAACTGTTATTGCCACCGCTAGGTAGGATTACGTATAGAATATGATTTTTTACTTTATTCGTACCTTCGACAGATATGTATGTCTCTTAATATACTGGATAAAGCTTTCTCGTAATTAGGTATCTCTGTTAAAGCACTATCTTCTTTGCTTACTTTTTTTATTAACTGAAACAAATTTATTTTCTATAATGTTTTATTTATATTTGTCTATAGTGACACAAATTAGTATACGATTACAATGAGCTATGGAGCAACTGAAAGCTCCATTATATTATTAGTAGGCTGGACGCATGTACATATAACTAGGAAAAATTGTTCTGACTAAATATGTTCGTATATCATAGATATACCAGAGGTCACAAAAAGCTTGTGATACCTGTGTCGCGACTGTGTTGGTCTCAGTACTCGCTTCTTCAATAAAATTCCGCAATCTATATAAGACTTATCTACAGAAAATATTAAATTAAATGCACGAAATATGCTCATACATAAAGCATATTACACAAATGGACGTTATTTGAATGAGAAATATACTTGGATTTAAAAATCCTTTCAGCATCAAACAAGACTGTAGTTAAATAATTTAAATTCTTTAAAAGATTGACCGCCGAGTTTCTTTCTGGTTCTTTTCTGTAAGAGCAACATTCTGAACCAGTTGTAGCTTCAATAAATCTAATTGATTCTTGACGATTCAATGAGCTTGTTATAAGCTTACTTTAATAAAAGTTATTTTGATTTGATATATCCAATTTTACGGAACAGTTGCGGAAAGGTTATTTAAAAGAAACTAGAAAGGTATGTTCTGGGAAGGAGCTCCGTTGACCTTATCGAATATCGGAACATCAACGACCTAGTTTGAAGTTATATTAACATTTAGCCTGATGATATAACTATATGTATAAAAAGAAATAAATTAAAAAATAGTTCATTACAATTATTGGAGAGAGTGAACTGCTTTTGTAAAACTGTGATGGATATAAAATATAAGTATAAGAATAAAATTATTTAATTAATAAAATAATAAATAAATAATAATATTAAATAAATAAAATTAATTTATTTGTAATTATTTTACTTTTTGTGTACCCCTGTTGGAATCCCTAAATAAATAAATAAATACACATACACACACACATATATGGGACACACACACGCGGTCGTCCGTCCCCAAAGAAAGTAGCTTAATACTTGTCTTATGGTAGACAGACAACTGGTGAATATATACTTATACGAGTTACAAATATACACCCAGACTCGAAGACCAACAAATTTATTTATAGAAAATGTTGGCGGGAATTGAATCCGCGACCGCGGAGCTGAAGGCAGGGTCACTACCCACTGCGCCAACGGGCCAGTCGATGATGTAAGCCGGCATACTCACCGAGAGCCATTCGTTTCGCACGTCTATAATATTGAGGAATACGTCTCCATCCAAACTGACGCCAGTGAATTGTCCTAATGCTATTGTTCTGCCTATAACATATGAAATTACAGTGTAGCTCTTGCATTGTTATTCAAAAATATACCCCTCTTATACTCCGTAGGTTTAAGTACTTAACTAAATGTAAACAAACAAAACCATATGACTCAGGCGTGCTAAACATTTTATTGCAATAAAAAGATCTACAAATAAAGAAATTGAAACGAAACTGCACATGTCAAAATAATTTCACTAATGAAATATTTCTTTTATAAAATCAAATGTTTATGCTTTTGATGCTAAAAGCATGAACATTTGATTTAATAAAATATCTTCAACAGATGCGGCTTAAAACCAATTAAACAAATTTAATATGCTATTCTGGCAATAGTAATTACATTAGATTATCTGATGTAACACAATATCAATCTTTTATAAAGTCACTGTGCGATAATGCAGTATTGTAGTATATTTAATATTTTCCGTCGTTAGTAGAAAAGGTTGGTACCTGTGTGTGTCATGGCGCATATTAAAAAAAATAAACATGTCAAAACATGTTTACCTTTAGTTAAGTATCTAAACTTATGGAGTATAGATAACAGATACGTTTTGAGTAGACTCAGCTTTTCACCTATTTCCTATTGACCTACTTATTTGGTAATTCTGGTTTCATCAACATTGTTGTTGCAAATTTGGAGTATATGAAAATTATGCAATTTCTAGATTAATTTGCTAATTAGCCTGATGACTAGATCGTAACAGTAAAAGAGAAGTTATGATATAATTATTTTGCTATAATTTAAATTCAAAAAATTTATATAATTGAGCGATGCCTATCCTCCTTATGATGCTTCGGAGTTCAATGCTTCAAGTTACGGAGCGAAACGATCGTAAAGATTCTCGCAGTGACTGTGTGTAGTGCTTGTGTGTACTGCGTTATGTGATAGGTGTCGTGACTGGTCTTGCATGTATAAGGAATGCGAATTTTGCCTGTTTCCCACACTTAGCATTACATAGATTCTGTTTACAAACGTTTTATATATAAAAATATTCCTATCAGAACTTCTGTGCTATGAAATTTTGGATAGTATCCCTTGCTTATATAAATTACTAGTAAACACTTTTGGCGTGTGAAAGTCTATTTCTTTATATCGAAAGAATGAAAAACTTTTTGTTATGTTTATCGGCCTTTTTTAGTGTAGGATAAATAGTATAAGACAAATAGAAAAATAAGTCACAGACCTTTTAAATTGCCCATATGTTTCGAATGCTGTGACGCCATAGACACAAGACTTTGCAGGGCCCCTCTTATATGACTGATATTCCATCCACTGTCGTATTTGACCTTGAAATAGTTTCATAATTTGATCATTAAGAACAAATTTAGGTATAACCTAGCAAAATACAAAAGTCGATTTTCTGATTAGATTATAATCTAAAGCAGTGATTCTCAACCTTTTTTTTGTTGCGGCACATAACGATTTCAAAATTTGGCGGCACACAAAGAAAAAGATAAAAATTATGTACTTACTACAACACACTGCATAAATAGTTTATGACAAAAATTTTAAATATACGAAGTAAACTAATATATACTACAATAATAACTAAACGTTTATTAATGGATTAATTACAAGCTAATAATAAAAATATTTTTCTTTTTAAATGATATAATTTAATAATATTAACTATTATTAATTATTATATATTTGCAAAATTTGGCGGCACACTTTTGAAATTTGGCGGCACACAAAAGTGCCGCGGCACAGTGGTTGAGAATCACTGATCTAGAGTCTAGATTCTTGACTATTATTTTATTTTTAGTTTTTATTCTTAACTTAAACCAAAAGATTTTTTTTTTAAATCAATTTGTATAAAGTAGGATTTCCGATCCCTATAATTCTATGTCTTCTGGAAAGCTAAAAATGGCGCTGTAAAAGCTTTAGGTTAACAGTATTATACCATTTTGAAATCAAAAAGCTTTAGCTTTTTATCCTGTATGATTCGTGCGAATTAACGTAACGCCAATTCGTATGGAAATGAAACAGCGGCCACTAGATGTCGCTATTGCAGCTTCATACAAATTTAACCAATTTTAAGGCTAAAACACTTAACATTACATAAATATAAACTTATATAGGCTTTACCAACTTCTTTTATACCATATGATTTGCAGAGAAGCTCAATAAGAGATTTAACTTGATTTCTTGTAGCACTTGTTAATTCATATTTTTTTCTAGCATCACCACTGTTTTCATACACCCATTCTCTGGAATATACGCAAATAATGTAATAATGTTTAAAGAAATAACTATTTATTGCATTATCCTGATAATAATTATAAACTGAAATATATTTTTTTATATCCTAAAATATTTAAATACTAGTATTATTTACTAAGCAGTTTTACTTGTGACCAGTGTTCGAGTTTTTTAACATACTCGATCGCATCAGCGTAACACCAATTTGTTTGACGCTACAACAGCGACATCTAGTGACCGCTGTCTATTGCAGCTTCATACAAATTTTGGCGTTACGCACTAAATTCAAAAAATTTACAAAAATTCGCACTAAGGACACATTTGAACCGGGAGATAAGAATTAAGGCTTGCGTATAAAGAATTTTAAATATTAATAATTCACATAAAGTTATATTGAAAACTCGGCGTGTGTTCGTAATTTGAATTCACAAATCGTTGAAATTTGAGTTCACAAATACAACCATACTACATCATTCAGCGATTATGGCTTCCCTTAAAACATTTAACTCAACACCTATTTATAATTTAAACTATTATTCCTACCAGGCGTGAATAACTTAACAAGTCCAAAATGCACACGTTTTACGCTTAAGTTCACAAGTTAAAGGCGATATAACAGACTTATCGCCTTCAATTAAATATTCACCATACAAATTAGGCAATACTAATGCCTATTATAATTAAGCACATAAATAGACGTAATTCGACTTATCAATATATTCACGTGTACTGGTTCAAATTCCAGATATACAACAAAGCTATTTATGTAGTGTGTGCAACTTATTTACCCAAAATGACGACTTTTTAATATAGAGATATACTCTTTTGTCTAATGAGATTTCTTTGGCTGACAATATACTAGAGATGTATAATTAGGCTGCAACCACATTTTATAATTTAGGTAAAAACAGTTAAATTAAATTTTACCTTTCACAAGTTACAAAGACAATTATATTCTATTAACATACATAACATTGGTGATAGCTTTCTTCTCTTCTACTTTCCTTTTAATTTCTGCTGCTTTTTCAAATTCTGTCTTATAATCTTCATATGCTTTTGTTAGGTCTATTTTTCTGCAACACAAATCTGAATCATTTACAATACAAATAATGGCGCACTAAGTTCTTTCATCCTTCTATTTTATAGATACATAATAGGTTAATATAGTATGTTAATCTAGGTCTTTTTGACCTAGATTAACATACTATATTAACCTATTATGATCATGATTAGGATACAAGCCACATATAAGTACACAGCTTATCATTGTTCATTTATTTTTAAACACAGTCAAGTTGTAGCATATAACTTAGTATATGCTACAACTTGACTTGGCTTCTTAAAGTGTATTTGTTTTCTGTTCAGTGGCTATCTGAGAAAGCTAAATGAAAATAGAGTGAAATGAGCTTTGGGATAGATTAATTTCATTAATTTGCAGTGACAGTTACAAAGTTGAAAAGTAAAATTCACATAAGTTGAGCAAGTTTAAATGTAGAAGATGTGTACTCCAAATTTAACACTAAACATTCTTTTCAATCACAGATTTTAGGGAAAATATAACACATATAGCTGCGATCTGAGACGCGCCGCGTAGAGCGAACGGCTCACGAACCAAATAGCGATTCGATAGCGGTATGGAGCGATAAGTGTAGCTGCCCCCATACTTGTGTGTATTTGTTACTATAGCTCACCAATCGCAGTTCACGTCGCTGTGTAGCCATAGCCTTAGTAATGAATCTTGTAAGTTTTAAAATTTCAAAGCACAATGTGAAAGCTGTGGTAGCCCAGCGGTAACACTGTGAGTCTCTTTTGAGGAGGTCCCAGGTTCAAACCCGGGTAGACACCAATGAGTTTTTGTGTTAAAACTTATGTGTCTAATTAATAATTGCAATTTATTACATGCTTTTCGGTGATGGAAAACATCGTGAGGAAAACTGCATATATCTAGAGAATTCTGGAGATATGTGTAACCTACCAATCTGCGTTGGAGCTGAGTGGTAGGTCTTAGCTCCAAACGTTCTCTTCAAAAATGGAGAGAAGAGGCCTATTCTCAGCAGTGCGATAGTAACAGGCCACTACTTACTTACTTTTTTACAATGTAAAATTGCCGAAAACTGTTTTACCTGGAATGAGGCTTAGTGGAACTCCTAGGTATTTTGTCTATAAAATTAGTTGAAATATCACATGCTCTTAGGATTTTCACAATTGTCTCTCTTACAGTATGGCTATTCAATTGTATATTAACTAATTTAAAGTTACCTGAAAAATTCAATACATTAATTTTAAGTCTATCACACTAGTTATTGCACAGAAAATTTATTTAAAATGGTACATTCTATATTTTTTTATTTTTAAAGAAATATAGAATAATGTTGTACATAAAATTGTGACACAAAATGAAAGACTTAATTAAAAGAGGTATGCCATAGATTATAGGGTTTGAAAACAATTTAATCAAATGAAAAATTACAACAATTACTACAAGATAATTTGTTTTTGTAAAACAAAAACAACATTGCCCATTATTTTAAATATCTAAGATGTTCAATTCAATTTTCCATTAATGGCTTTTAGTAGTGCCTTGTTGGCACAAATTACTTTGCCAATGTCACGTAAGGTGAAGTACACACAAAGGAGATTGTACGGTGAAACAAAGAAAAAAAAACTAAAATTTTGATTATTTACAAATAGTTGGAACCTTTTATAACCCTTCACCTGAAACAAAAGGACGACACAATATGAATATATATATTACTTACAAATAGTTATACTTAAAAATAAATTATATTACAGTTTTATTTTATTACATTTAATATATTTACATAAATATTTACAATAGGGACTAAATACAGACGTTAACAAACATTCAACATTTAATGGACGAGGGATTTTGGATGGGAGAATGTCATATAGAGGGTGAAGGAGCTTAGGACAATTCAAAAGGATATGGGATACAGTGCCTTCGTCTAAACCACACTCGCAGATCGAGTTGTCCCTGATCCGCAGTTTTGCCAAGTGTACAGGTGTGCATGAGTGACCAAGACGTAAACGAGAGATAGTAGATGAGATCCATCTGTCTGCATATCTATGGAGAAAAAACCATGGTCGTCTTGGAATATCTGGCTGAAGAGCAGCATAGTACTTCCCTTTAGTAGTTTTTGAGGTCTCGTAGAACGAATTCCAGGATTTGTCCAGGAAAGTCTTAGCTAATGAGCAAAGATCATTAGCAGTATTCTCAAAGTGCTCGAGCGTTCCATCTTGCACTGCAGCCTTAGCACATGAATCAGCACTCTCATTACCAGGAATACCGGAATGGCTTGGGATCCAGACTAAAGAGATGGATAATCCTTTTTTGTAACAAGAGAACAGAATCTCCCTAATCTTCAAAACAATAGGAAATCTTGACTTACTACGAAATGGATTTTCTTTAATAGACAATAAACAACTAAGAGAGTCTGTCAAAATAACGGTCTGTGTAACGTTATGGGAGTGTGCAAACAGGATTGCTTCTAACAAAGCAATGGCCTCTCCTGTAAACACAGAAGACTCGGGAGGACATTTAAATTTTAACACAATTTTATATTTGGGGATCCAGCAGGCTGCACCAACACAACTATTCAGAGATAGTTTAGATGCATCTGTATATATCAGGAGAGAATTCTGGCAATTCTGATGAATATAATTCTGAAAATTGTGTGGTGTATCAGGAGAATTTTTGATAAAACCAAGATCTGTGATAATTGAAGGATTGAATATAAGTGCTTCAAAAGAAGTACAAAAGAGAGGATTGGATAGATAGCGTAAAATAGGATTAGGAAGAGAGGAATATTTTAAGAAACTATCTAATATGTTTGATTTTGAATTTCGAGATATAGGAAAATGGGAGAGGAGAGTTAATTTAGGCCAGAGTGGATGGGAGGACAGCTGTAACGATTTACTAATATATCTGTCACATAAATATTGTCGACGTAGGGATAAAGGAGGGTCAACACATTCAACCTGCAAGGCGTTTGTTGGAGAAGATTTCATTGCACCCAGAATGATTCTGAGGCATTTATACTGGATTTTATTTAATTTATCTGAGGCTACTTTATTAATGGGTTCTAAGACAAACAGACCATAATCCATATGGCTTCGAACTAAGGCATTATACAGTAGTTTAAGGGAGTAGGGGTGGGCACCCCACCAAACCCCTGCTATAGCTCGAAGGACATTGATCCCTTTTTCACATTTTTTAATAATGTGATTCGTATGGGAAATTCCGTTCAGTCTGTTATCGAGATAAACACCTAGAAATTTAACATTCTCTACAAGGTTGATGTATTGGTCTTCATAAGAAAACTGGAAATTAGGGATAGATCTTTTTTTAGTGAACACCACTGCCTGACACTTAGGAACGGACAAGGATAAGCCATGGTCAGACAGCCACTGGCCTAGGTAGTACAAAGCAGAGTTTATTCGATGTGATATATCCTCTACACAGTTAGACCTATAGTATAAAACGATATCATCAGCATATTGCAAGATGTCACAGAAGCTATTAACAGACAATTCGAGATCATGGGTATATATGCTGTATAGCAGAGGGCTTAGAACAGAGCCTTGAGGGAGACCTTTCCAGACAAGTCTGGGGGGAAGCGATGATGATTGGTGCTTCACCACTATGGATCTACAAAACAGCAGATTACATATGAAATGCACAATCCTCATAGGTATACTCAGCTGTAGCATTTTCTGCCTGAGCAACGGAAGAAGGACATTATCGTATGCAGAAGCGATATCCAAGAAAACGCCCACAAGGTACTCTCCTTTTGTAAAGGCCAATCGAATGTCAGTTGTAAATATGCTGAGGCTATCGGTTGTACTGAAACCCTTCCGAAACCCAAATTGGGAGGAGGGAAGAATATTTCTACTTTCTACTATCCATTCCAAGCGGTTTTTAAGTAGGTGTTCAGTAATTTTAGCCAAAGTAGACGACAGTGCTATGGGTCTATAGGAGTTGGGATCTGATGGATTTTTACCAGGTTTCAGGATGGGGATGATTATTTGGGATTTCCAAGAATCTGGAACTATCCCTGTCTCAAATAAATTATTAATCATGTTTAAAAAACAAAGTTTTGCTTTGTCTCTTAAATTAAGTACAAATGAATATGGAATACCATCCTTACCTGGAGTTGAATCTTTAAGTCCATTGAGGGCTACATGCAACTCAGACAGAGAAAAGGGGGCATCCATTTCGTTTGAACTTGCAGTTCCAGCAGAATTAAGGAACATGTCTTTATAGGGAGCACAAGGAGGAGCTAATTTATCAGCAAAAACGTTAAGCCAGTCAGAAGGATTATTGGAAGAAGGATCAATGTGGTTAAGAGATCGGCGAAATCTTTTAACTTTATTCCAAACAACCGTGGAGGAGGATCGAGGTAGTAAGGATT
This sequence comes from Morpho helenor, assembly GCA_029227775.1. Lineage (NCBI taxonomy): Eukaryota > Metazoa > Arthropoda > Insecta > Lepidoptera > Nymphalidae > Morpho > Morpho helenor. The sequence goes on along the minus strand of JARGCU010000010.1, from coordinate 9,911,955 downwards.
CACAGAACTTAGTCCAACTCATTTTTTTCTTCATTTTAACCAATTTTTTAACTTTCGCGTCTATTCTTTGATAATTAATAAAATTTTGATGACTCATATTTCTAGAGTATGTCTCTTCCGCGAAAGTTCTCAGTTTAAATAAATCACTGCATTCCTCATCCCACCAGGGAGGGGAAGGCATATGATTTCTGGGAGGATGTTTCTTAGGAATATTGAGATCGGCCGAAGATAAAAGACAATTTATAAAAAGATCATAGTAAACCAAAATATTACCATTAGTTTCAAGATGCGGTAGAGCGTTCGTCATGTTGTCGACAGATTGGGAATAGCCTGACCAATTAGCTTTTTGGATTCTATATTTTAACAAGGGATCAAAATTGGGAGGGGGTAGAATTCTACAATTTAAGGAAATGATGATAGGGAAGTGGTCACTACCATATGTAGATGAGAGGACTTTCCAAGATAATTGGGAGGCAAGATTAGGGGAGCATACCGAAAGGTCTACAGCAGATTTAGGGTTTTGATTTGGGTAAACTCTGCGGGTGGGAGATCCATCATTGATGATACAAAGGTTCGCATCATCAAAGATGTCCACCAACAAAGGAGCTAACCCATCACAAAAGTAACACCCCCACATAGTATGGTGAATGTTAAAATCCCCCATAACTATGACAGGAGTGGGTAAGGACGAGAGGATGGTTTGTATTTCAGGCATCATGGAGGAAGAGGGATGAGGTATGTATAGAGAAAGGAAAGAGATGTTTAAGGAACGAACGGCAACAGCATTAATCTGTTGGCTAAGAGGAGGGAGGGGGATAGGAGAGTAAGGGACGGAGTGCCGGATAAAAAGGGCACAACCTGCATGCCCATCATTCCTGTCATCCCTTAAACATGAAAAACCAGGGAGCCGAAATCGGACCCCAGGAGTCAACCATGTCTCCGAGATGGCAACAATTGTAGGCTTATGCAGGTTCACAAGGGACAGCAATTCATGTTTTTTGGAACTTACACTCTTACTGTTCCATTGCAGAAATGTTGTTGGGGCCATTTTTGAGGATTTTGAAAAGTTGGGAAAGGTTAAAGGCAACGTTGGACGGTAGAGGGATTTCACTACATGGAGCAACAATGCTCAGTAAAAATTCAGAGAGAATTTCTAAGATTTTACCCTGAGTAGCAGGAGATTGAATGGAGTCATTATTAAGCGCACAACCATTAGGTAGGGATGAGGAGCAATCACCAATAATATCCTGGTGGGCTCTCTTGTCAAAACCTTTTCCCAATGGTGCACGAGGACGGGGACTGTGGAAAACTGTTTGTCTATAGGACTTAGTGTTAGGTTGAGATCTTACTGGGGATTGAGGAGGATAAGCCGGAGGTGAGAACATCTTTTTCGCAATCTCAGCATAGGACCGCCGGACAGGAGGAAATTGAGTAGATGCTTCCATGTATGAAATGTTATCCTGCGACATTACCATCTTGATAGACTGTTGCCTGGAGAACTCTGGACAATCCTTGTCAATTGCAAAATGTTTTCCAGAGCAATATAAACATGTAGAAAACTCTTTGGGGACTTCACAGGAATCTCCTGTATGAGGTTGAGCACACCTGTAACACCTGGGTTTCGACCTACAAGTAAGTTTAATATGTCCAAAACGACAGCAGTTCTGGCACTGAATACTGGGAAGTTTGTATGATTCGACAGGTAAGGAAGTGTGGTATGAGTATACCCTAGCAGGGAGCATTTGGCCTCTAAATGTCAGAGCAACCGACTGAGTCGGTACCCAAGTAGCAATGCCGTCACTGGTTACTTTCCTGTTCAATCTCCTAGCTTTCAGTACCTCACCACAACCAGAAGGAAGTTCAAGGGACTCAACAAATTCCTCCATTGACCAGTCAACGGGGACTCCTTTTACCAGACCCATTCTTGTAATGTTATATGTTGGGATAATTGCCTTATATTTGGTTAAATTTAATAAAGGGTTAACGAGGAAATCATTTGCAGACTGAAAGGTTTTAAACTCGACCGTAACTTTGTTTCGGCCGACGTTCTTGACACCATCGTTTATTATCGAGGTTATTTTATTTTTGTGTAAGAATTGGCCGAAAGAAATAGCCCGAAGAGTAGTTCCTGAAGCTGGGTCTGGAACGTCCCGCGAAATCTGTACAATGAAGGGGCCTTTGTCGTCCTTCATGTAACTTAAGGGCTTTTCGGAAAAGGATGGATGTACAAACGTAGTTTGAATCGACGGGTTGGCTAAAGCAGGGTCAACTATGGTTTTTTTAGTTGCATTTGGATCTTCAACATCTACTTGCCTTTTACGTGACGTTGTCGGTAATGTACCACCTTTATCGGGCGGTTCGGATGGAGGATCGACCTCCATATTGGAGGCGCTTTGTTAAAAAAAAAAACTATTTATATGAATAAATAAAAACTTACCTATTTACAAATAATGTTAGTATACTAGATAAAAAAAAATAATGTTAGTACACAAAATACCAACTATTTACTGAGTTAAAAACAACCAAATGGGCCGAAAAACACCGAAATCTCACTAACACGTGTGAACACCAACACATACGTTAGCAAAAGCCATCTAAGATGTTATAAATCCTCTTTTTAATATATCATTATACTCAGAAAAAATAATGTGTAATAGAGGAATTTTTGCAATTCACATTTTAGTATATAAGATACTATAAAGTAAATCATAAATTAACACAAGATTTCCATTGGTTATTAGAAATTTAATAAATAATTACCTTCAGGTTTATCCCTTTGTCTTAAATAGAATGGAAGAGTTGATATATACATGCTTTGACTACTCTGTTGTGCTTCTATTAAGGCACTTAACTGTTGTAATGAATTTTCATTGATTTTCTATAAAATAGAGTAAAAATTACAATAATGAATTATAGTATAGTACCTGGGTGACTGAGCTTTGCTCGGTAATTTTTTACAAAATAAAACAAAAGAAACTTCAGAAAAAAATAATAATAGGGTAGTTGGGGCTCGATCCTAGGTATTTTCATTTTCTCGGTATCACCCGTTCCCCAACTAAGCTATGCTGACTTGACAGTTAATGGCAAAAATTCAATTCAATATAAATTTTAGTATTTTTTAATGCCCAAAAACAGAGGTAAAATGTATTTATTTAAAAATATAACCTAGCTAGATCGATTTCTCTCCCTCAAAACCCCCTACATGCTGATTTTCAGCATGTGTCCCATATATTTAAAAAAAAAATATTAAAGATAAGTAACTACTCGAAAAAGCAAAATATGTTTTAATAAATCCGATGAGAAGTTTTTATTTATTGAAATATAACCTTTGTTAAAATAAAAATGTAATAAAAGTGTGTAATAAAAAATTCAATAACTCACTCTCTGTTCGGGATATTTCCCAAATAAATCAGGATGGACACTAAAGTAAAAGGGTCTTAATGCAGTGGATATTTCTGCTGAGCTCAAGGTTCTGCAAATTATTCCTGCTAGACAACCACATCTAAAAAATAATTGTGAAGTTCATTTATATTATCTATTCAGTGTCTCGTCTTATTTAGTGGTGTTCAATGTGACAAACGTACGGTATCTTAAGGCGGCAGTACATTATTTATAAATACCACTAAAAAGATATATGGGATAATTTGCGCACTATGTTATTAACAAAAACATGTCTTTAGTAAATTTTACAAGTATTATTGGAATTTGACAGACAAATGACAATTTATCAAAACTGTGAAGGTATGAATTCTGACATTTTAAATTGACGTTTCACATTAGACAAGCTATTTGTCTCTGACCTACAATGAGAAATTCAAGACAAATAACAGTCATATTGAAAATAAGGATAGAGGAAATAATAATAATAATTTATTTCATTACATTCAAGTACAAAATAACAGTCATATTACAAATAAGTCCCATACTTCATTTAGGGTTTACATAAGCATTAGTATGTTAGCATAATATTTTTCTATGCGTATGTTATCGGTGATCATTATCATATTTTTATATGTGTATAGTTACATGAAGTGTCAATATAATTATGTTTCTGAATCGGGCTTTGAATTTAAATCACAGATGTAAGAGAAATATAAAATTATGATTATAAAAATGAAGTCATGTAACTTTAAAATCATGATTATAGAGCTCTAATAATATATGTCGATATAGGTATATTGTTTAAAAATATGTATTTATTCCCTTATTAAAGTATCCACCTTACATTACTAACTAAGTATCCACGCTCCTTTTAGATATCCAGAAAATAAATTATCATATGTGAAATAAAAAAGTTGAACACTAGACGTCTTGCCTAGATGCCTGCGCTTATTACATTTAAATATATCTTGCTCAGAAAGGAAAGTAGGTCAAAAACCTAAAGTAGGAAAAAAATTGTAGCACAATTTTTTTCTCAATATTTTTATATGATTCATTTATTTTTATAAAGGAACGTTATTAGACAAAAAATTTCAATTGGAAGCTTATCGACTTCGTCATGGAAATTGTGACATGTTGATGTTTTGAATACGGAGCGATCGTTGAGATTGTGGTATTGAATGTGTGCAGTATTATGGTACTGGTGGTAGTGGTGGTTGGTAGTGCATACATTTTTACAATTACACTGTATAAAAGTAACAGGTGTGACGGAAAGTGCGCTCTATAGTTAGCAATGTTAACATACCTATATTTGTTTTATCGCGGATTATAGACAAATTATACTATCAATATTTTTGTATTATGTCCAAAGTAACGTCTAATTCTATAAATTACATACTTACAATAATGTAAAGTTTAAGTTTCATTTTATTATAGGTTTAGAATGTTTGATAATGTCAAAGTTTCATTATAGAAACAAACATTAAACATACTTATAATTAGACTGATTCTGTTTCTGATAAACATTGATAAATAAAAAAACAAAATTTCTTGTTTACAATGTTTCAATGTTTACATTCAAACATGTTTTAATATTCTATAAGTAATAGTTCTTATATACGAACCAGAATTTAGAAAAGAAATTTATAGTATTATTTCTATCAAATTATTTATAGTATTTGCGAAATAAAAAACAAATACATGCTTGATATTTCAGTTTATACGTTAATTTTCTCGAATATCATTTTTCTTCTTGAATGTTAAAATCCTTAAGCCATTCGAAAATCGTGGTGTTCCAACAGAGGTTGGAGGTTAACATTCAAATAGAAGTTGAGCGTTGAATTGGCTCAGATTAAATCTGAAGGCTGCGCGTGCTACGACAATGCGGGTCGTGACGCAACGACCAAGCGCAGACGCGGTAGCGCCGTGCGCCGTACATCCTCTGCCAGCCTTCAGCGCTTGCCACTTGCCGAGCTACCTCGTAATTGTTATAGAGACGAGTTCAATAATTAAGCGATAAATATACCAACAGTGTGTCGGCAAGCGGAGGGCGGCAGTCGAGTGGCGGCCGCGTCGCGTATCAGACACTCGCGCTAGTGATGGACTTGAAGTTCATTCGACATTTTTCTATCGGACGTCGAAGGAATCTCACCGGACTGGTTCCCGCGCAACGCTGCGTTAGTGCGCCGCTCTGGTGAACCCTTTCGCTTGTAAATGTGCCGATATTTACATATGCGCGCTCGAATCTTGCAGCGAACTTTCGATCGGCGCTCGTAGCTCAATTGCTGTGCTTCGCTAGCAGGCCGCCGGCGCCCGCGCCGTTGCCGCCGCCCCAGGGCGCTCACCTCCTGCACAGCGTGCCATGATCCACGTACGTTTCGAATACGACTCTTGTCTATTTACCACCCTGATTCTATTTTCTTGATGTAATCGTACCTACCTGATGTGCTACTTTAAACCATACATGTTTAAAATGAGTTTCAACTTGCGTAATCACCAGTTAAGACATATTCTAACGCAGTCTTAATTTATTTATCTGTTATGATATAAGTTCCAACCAAAGACTCGTCTATATATATAAAAACTGTTGATATTATAGTTCGTATTGTATATTCATAGTGATTATGCTTAAGTTGCAACATTCTTACTAAACAACTCCTTCAATAGGACAATGAATTTTAATTATAAAGTAAATAAATCCATGATTTTTTTTTGAACGATCAATCAACAACCAACCAATCATAACATTTAGGTAAAGTTTTGTTTCTTATAACAATTAGGTATATTTTTAACAATATTAAATGAATACTGATAAAATCTATCTTTGCACCTATTTGCATTGAACAAACTGCAAATATATATAGATATTTTGCAGTTTGTTCAATGCAAATAGGTAATATGATATAAAATAATTTCCAAGAGAAAGAAAGAGAAATTCTGAGTAGTAAGCAATAATTTGCAAGCAAATACTTAAATAACTTGATGGTAAAGTGCTAAAACTGTTTCTTTGCTGTATCTTAACTAGTCTAACCTGTTATGTCTCCACTAACCTAACAACGTCACCAGAATACGGACTGCTTTATTTCAATAATAAATAGATTAGATAATACTATAATTTTTGAAATGGTCATACTGGTTGTATGTTGTTGAAAATTATGGAAATGATATTATGTGTAAACTAATTTTTAGTTTACCACAGAGATTTTGACCACAATCCTTTTAAAAGTTCACTATTATTTGATTTGTTGTCAATAAAAAACCTATAGAAAATAGAGGAAGAGAAAACGCGTATCTTCTTCATTTTTCCTTGACAGAGCTCTTGTAGTCGTCATGTCGATGGTGCATATTTATTTATAAATATTTATGTTAGAGGTACATATCATTTGCCGATAAATGCTCTATCTTACTATTCACCTCATGCATTCGTATAAAGGATTACCTACATATCTTATTTCATTATAACATGGGCAATCGACCGCGAGGTCTGATGGCTTCAGCTTTACCTTGACTGACAAGGCGTTCTGTCGACTCCTCGTTTCTACGCAAGATGTGACCAAAGTATTTGAAATTACGTGTTCGAACTGTAGTGGAAAGACACTGCTTAATGCAGATTTTATGCAGGAATTCTGCTAATTTGTGCACTCATGTCCTGCGTTAGTACTATTTCTGCATATTCTATTCCTATGGTTGAAATATCTTCAAGTATGTATCGTTTGTAGTAAGTAAGTAGTAAGTCGCGGCCTGTTACTATCCCACTGCTGGAAAAAGGCCTCTTCTCTCCGTTTTTCGAGAGAAGGTTTGGAGCAGACCTACCACGCTGCTCTAGTGCGGATTGGGAGGTTTCATATATCTCCAGAATTCTCTAAAGATATGCAAGATTCCTCACGATGTTTTTCTTTACCGAAAAGCGTGTGATAAATTGCAATTATCAATTAGGCACATAAGTTTCAACAGAAAAACTCATTGTTGTCTGCCCGGTTTTGAAACCGTGACCTCCTCGAAAGAGTTGAACGGTATTACCGCTGGGCTACCACAGCTTATCGTTTGTAGGTTATTTAGAAATTACTTACCTTCGTATAATAAATCTCGTAAAAGTGTCATATGATATCAATATTTAAAAAAAAGTCATAATTAATGTACCGTCAGTCAATCCGCGACATAATAAGACTATTCTAAAATCAGATTGTGGTCTTGACCTCTGCGGTGTCTAGGATTACATACAGCATGCAGAGGTCATCTCGCCTTTATTGTGTCATTAATTAACCGTTTAATAGGAGGAACGGGGGCATCACGTTATTTCATCTGATGATTTTATTAACCATATTGACCAAGAACAAAGATGCCATAAATAAAGCGATGCTTGAAAATGTTAGGTCAACTTAGTCAAATTTTATTTGTTCATTTTCTGTTAATTAGTCATTTTTTCTCTCCAATTTAATATATTTTCTGATTACATATTTGTATGGATATGTGAAAATGTGGATGATCAAAAAGAGATGGATGGATTGTGTGACGTATGACATGCATATAAAAGGTGCCAGAGTTAACGAATGAGAGCATAGAAGGGAAAATCGTGATGTGCTGACCCTTCTAAAAGTGGGAAAAGGGCAGGAGAATGATAATGATTACATATGAGTCTTGAGAATTCTTATACATAAAAGGTTCGAACTAAAAGACATCTATGATTTTTCTATCAAAAACTAAATTTCAAATTCGTGATGCGCTTTACTGTTTTCTTTTGGAAACCATCTTGAGGAAACTTGCATATTCCTATAAAATTTCTTAGATATGTACCCATGTGTATAACGTATATTTGAAAATACCATCCCTTGGTCCAAGAGAAGAGAACTTCGCTTAGCTGTATATTAGTAATAGCCCTCCTCGATAAATGGACTATCTTACACTCGAAGAATTTTTCAAATCGGTCCAGTAGTTCCTCAAACAATACAAAACAATCAAACAAACTCTTCAGCTTTATATGTAAAGCTATATACTTGTAGTATAGTATTGATAGGCCACTACTTTATAGCCGATAATTATTATTCAACAAAATAAACATATTTTCGAGCTGCTACTCTTCACGCGTTTGAAATATTTCATAACACGGCCATACTTCAGGAACACAACTATCTGTTGCTTTTTCACGCTATTAAGCCTGAATTGAAGTACCTATATATGAGGATGGTCTATTCTACTCACGCGGATACCACACGGCGGTATATAGCGTGATATAGCTAAAAAGGCTATATTGGATTGGTAACCAGCGAAGCATGCAGTCGACAAAATTCACGGTCGCTGATTTCACTAGCGCCGCCCCGTGCTGCTACAAGTACCTATATAAATGAAGAATATATATCTTTAATGCTCGAATTTGGTTATACGGTTTGGTTAAATCGGTCCAGTCGTTCCTGAGATTAGCACCTTCAAACAATCAAACAAACAAACTCTTCAGCTTTATATATTAGCATAGATTTTATACGTAAACAGTATATCTGTATTATTTTTCATATAAGTATATATCCCAAGTTTTTCTAGCTTTATCTTTAAATGCCATCCTTAGAAGTTCCCAGCAGGCTATCAACAGTTTAACCATAATGTTTCTCTAAACATGTGTGAGTTTATATACAAGTGTAGACCGGTCCTATAGACGCGAGTCACCGTACGTTACGAGAGCCTAATTTAAATAAATGATTAAGTTCCCTGTAGTGTTTCACAATTAAAACTATTTAAGTTGTAGCTGTGGTAGCCCAGCGGTAACATCGTGCGATTCTTTCCAGGAGATCACGGGTTCTAACCCGGGCAGACACCAATGAGTTTTTCTGTTAAAACTTATGTATCTAATTGATAATTGCAATTTATCACACGCTTTTCCGTGAAGAAAACATCGTGAGGAAACCTGCATATATTTAGAGAATTCTGGAGATATGTGTAACCTACCAATCCGCATTGGAGCAGCGTGGTAGGTCTTAGCTCCAATCCTTCTTTTCAAAAACGGAGGGAAGATTCGTATTCTCAGCAGTGGGATAGTCGCTAACAGGCCGCTACTTAAGTTAAACCCACAGGAAATTCTCGTTACATAAACTCAGTAATGTGAAAACACATGATATTTAATGACAACTTAAACAAAAAGCTTTGAAATAAAATGCTGTATTGTATTTCACACCCAATAGCAGCTTATTATATTACCGATGCAATAGAGCAGCTTTCTGCAATACTTGTAAATATGATAGATATCTCACATAAGAAAATAGCAAATAGCTCATCAGAGAGGAATTATTTTATCTCACGTTGAATACGCTTTCAGAATTTGACCACTGCGTTTACTTAGTTCGAAGCATAAAAATCTTCTACGGTTAACATTCTTAGGGATAATAATCGCAAATAGTGGCATAACATAACCTTATAGTCAACAATAAGCTGGAAACCACACGGTGGGTCAACTTACCTTAGTCTCCTTTTACGACACCTCGGTAAGAAATGAGGGTAATCTATTTTACTCTGATGGATAGCACACGGCGGTACATACATATATGCTACGAATATTTTGTTAAATAATTACATAAAGTATTTGCACTTGATAAGTTTTAGAGCATTTCTTACAGGGATGAAATTATGTAGTAATACGTTAAATTATGTTTAGTTACCTATATAAAAAAACACTTCATACTACTTTTTAGTTGTTCTCTAAGAAGAAGTGATTATCAAGTATTTTAGTTATTAGAAATTTTAAATACAAATTCGCAATAAAAATTAATATTTCTTTAACGAACAATACTTAAATAATACCTATATTAATTAATAGAGAACTACGAGAAACGTGTTTGATTTTCAAAATAGTACTACATATTTTGGAAATGGAAGCTTTGCTGACAATCATACGACTCAATTTTAATAAAATATTTTACAGCCACCTTATTATTATAGATCAGATTTAATTACCATTATGGCTGTTTAATATTTTCGCATTTCACATTCAATATATTCGGATAAAACACGCGATATATAATATAATAAGCTTATTTTTGGTTCGCGATATTGTGTTTAACATAACAAGTTCTCCAAGGTTATTATTGGTACGGTATGGATTGGTCTCCCTGTTGATCAGACGTCTTGTCTTGTCATGGATACCGGAATCTTAATAAAAATTCATTTTATTATAAATTTATTATCAATCAGTACTTAATATCCATGTTTTTTTAATGATTTATTATTTTTAAAATTCTGTTATTTCCTTATGTTATATGTAGACCATTAATTGATGAGTCTTTATGTAAAGAAGTTTATAAAGTTTCAAAAAATTATAAAGATGAAAAATATTTGACTTACAAGGATTGGTTTAAAGAGTACAGTGGAGCTCTACCTTTCATTGAAACTTACATTTTAAGAAGTTCCTTAAGAGAAATTTCGTTACTTAGTATTTTATAGTGCTTCAACTTCTTCACTCAACTCTACGAAGTTCAATACGAAAATATAAAGTATCCCTAGTAGGAGCTTTCACTATCTTCAGAGATAACATCAATTAATTCATCCGTTCAGATGTGATGTGATGTGAGGACAAACAACACACATTCACATTTAAAATTAGAATGGATTTATTATATGATACGTTACGCAGAGATTCACAATATAGTTATAGCCAGTTATCCATAGCTGGGTCTTCCTTGTCCTTTTGCAGAAATGTATTGGATCGAATATCAATCAAGCTGATTCAATGCGGATGGGTAGATTAAACATATTCCAAAATTTATTTAGGGATTTGCTCCTCACGATATTTTTCTTAGGCGTGTCATAAATTGTAAATATCACTTAAACTCCTAACTTTTTATTAAAAAGTCATTACTGTCTGCGCGGGGCTTGAATTTGCAAGCACCTAGTTAAATACATAGATCACGCCGTTCAGATATCACAGTTTTATTAAAAGCTTTTATTCAATTTGCTTAGTATGTATGTTTTATGTGAAGTGTAGTCAAATTTATCTTGCAAGTTAACTTTGATCCAATTACCGGTGTTCAATTGAGCTGAAATATTATCCTTAATGGTTAACAGTAGGGACTTGTAATGTTGTTAAAAGCTTCTTTTTGTTGGAAAAGATTAGAATTTATTTTCATTATGTAGATTTTCTTCAAATTTACAATAAATAATTTTTAAGATTAGTATCTTACAGAATGCGACGACCTTCAACGTGAAACCAAGCAATACTATCACGTGATAATCACTGCATATATCAGTGCATTTGTAGGGTTCTGCCAATGCAATAGGAACCTAACAATGCAGATTTATTATAAACGAAACCGAAAAAGAACTTTATAACTTAATATATAAACCGTATAACCGCTTGAATTGCAATATGTTACAGGGAAGTGAAATCGAAGCCTAATTGGCAGAAATACGAATCTAAGTTGTTCTTTGTAATTTAGGTTGCACCTAATGGTAAAGGTGTACTATAAAAATATGGTTGCATTAATCGGTCCATATAAAAGATTGCAATCCTGAAATTGTTAACTGTAAAAGATCGTCTCGATTACAACAATAATATTACAGAATTGTTTTTAGGTAGTAGTAGTAGTAGGCGCTATTGTAGCCCAGCGGTAACACCGTTCGACTCTTTCGAAGAGGTCACGGGTTCGAACCCGGGCAGATACCAATGAGTTTTTCTGTAACTTATGTGTCTTATTGATAATTGCAATTTATCACACGCTTTTCGGTGAAGGAAAACAAGGTAAGGAAACCTGCATATCTCTAGAAAATTCTGGAGATATGTGTAACCTACCAATCCGCATTGGTGCAGCGTGGTAGGTCTTAGCTCCAATCCTTCTCTCCAAAAACGGAAAGAAGAGGCCTATTCCCAGCAGTGGGAGAGTAATAGACCGCTACTTTACTTTACTTTTTTTTAGGTAGTAGGTAGATTGAGACAGGATGTAATAAGTTTTTAATATCTCACATAGATGGCAAATTTTATTGAAAAGTTTACGGATTGCTTTAAAAATTAAAGTACTTATATTATTTTTGTGTTAAAGATTGTTATTAACTCTAATTATTTATAATTGTAACACTGTAACTAAGAATGATTTGATATGATATAGTTGGTACTATATTATTAATTTAAGTACATATAATATTTATTGGATTATTTAATAAGTAATGTTGTTGGAGATCCAAAAAAATTAACAAATAAAGATCCTGCAATGTTAAATAAAAAAATATTATTTAACATATAATTTAACAATAACAATAATTTTTATGTAATTTTATGAAATCTAATATAAATATCTAAAGTTGCAGAAAGTAATTTGGATCAGTAGTTTTACATATAGTTTTTTCTGCACATTAGTCGTATAATTTTCGATTAAAATCTGAATAGTTATTCACAAGGTTTTTAAAATATTTATTGATCATATATTAGTATATTGATTACCCAATATAAAAGATAGATAGTATTAAAAAGTTAACAAACCTGTTTAAGCCGAAAGAACAAATTGTAAAACACGAGTAGATTTAAATAAAATTTCTAAGACCCAGATTTCCTTTATGGTTACGCCCCTGACTAAGACAGACATAAGTGGGCTGGGAAAGACGGGCTAACTATTACTGATATCAAATAGCCGTATATTAAGTGCAAACTTGACAAGGGGAGTGGAAAATGGTTTTGAACAATTGTTTCTAACTGAAATTGTCAAAGTGAAAGCTCGTGTTATTTATTTTTAATTCTGTGTCAATTTTTTTATTTTATAACTCAATCACAAGGATATGATAGGTCTCTACTATATTTTAAACTAGATTTTACCTGCGACTTCGTTCGCGTGAACTGTTGTCGCGTGATAGGTTGATAATAGATTGCGCTTTTTAGTGTCATCCTATTCCTGTAGAATTAACAGGATTTCTATAGCGTATATATTATTCCGGTGTTTAAGGATTAATTGTGCCAATTATAATATTGGTTCAGCCGTCAGCGGATTCGCCGTGAAAGAGTAACAAATATATACATCCATACTCACAAACTTTCGCATTTATAATATTAGTAGGAAGTAGGATTTGGGGTACGTCGGTGTTTTGCAGTTTTTTATTTAAGAAACATTTCAAAAAGATTTTACAAGCATTTAACAACCGTAAAGTATGAAGTAAGCCGTAAGTAGCTATTAATAGTCTTGAATGTTACTTTAATCTAGAATAACGAGCAAAATATACAGTTTATAAAAAAAACTACATTCAGTTTAAATTTAATATATTATAACATAGGCATTACTTTCCCATATTTTAGGGCTTTGGCAAATTTACAAAATTCATGTATAGAAATAAGCTTTACACCAGAAATTGATAAATTTTATATAATAATATTGATGATATATTATTATTTTGCTATTATAAGCATAAATTTTACAAAATTGGTAATTTTTTTTTACATATTTTTTAGTTATTTTACTTCCAGCCGCCTGCCTGATGTCAACTTACCTAAGTCGCTTTTACGAAATCTCGCTAGGAAATGAGGGTGGTCTATTCTACTCAGCCGGATACCACACGGGGGTCATCTTACCTTAGTCACCTTTCACAACACCTCGATAAGAAATGAGTGTGGTCTATTCTACTCAGCCAGATACCACAGGGTGGGTCAATTTATCTTAGTTGCCTTTCACAACACCTCTGAGTAAAATATACCACCCGGTCTATTCTACTCAGCCGGATACCACACGGCGGGTCAACTTGCCTTAGTCGCCCTTAACGAAATCTCGATAGTAAATGAGGGTGGACTATTCTACGCATCCGGATACAACACGGCGGATTAACAATATATTATCAATTGTAAAAAATGATCTGTTTTGAACATACCGTCAATTCTTATGTTTTATCCCCTGTTTCATTGAAACCGGGGAACGTAATCTTCTCAGCTATTCCCGACGGTCGTTGATCTAATTGAGCATTTGAGCAATGCGTGCGTGCTAATGGACTAATTACGTACATGAGAGGCGAATTGGTGAGTAACGCAGGACGCGAGCGGCCGTGGGAGGCAGACGGCATGGCTCCGCGGCCATACTTCGTTATAAGCGAACTGAAGCGGCCATACTATTATACTACACTAGTAATATCCTGCGGTTTCACCCGCTTAATTTTTTATTTTTTACATCTTATTATATTTAATTTAACGCCGTGTGGTATCCGACAGAATACAATAGTACCACCTTTTCTTACCGAGGTGTCGTAAAAGGCGACTAAGGTAAGTCGACCCGCCGTGTGGTATCCGGCTGAGTAGAATAGACCACCCTCGTTTCTTACCGAGATGTCGTAAAGGTCGACTAAGGTAAATAACTCACCGCGTGGTATCCGGTTAAGTAGAATAGACCACCCTCTTTCTTATCCAGGTGTCGTAAAATACGACAAGATAAGTTGACGTCCGGCGGCCGGTTGTAAAATACGTAGCCAAATCATGTGACAACATGTTTATATCATGTTGTGTCGACCCCACTTAGAGTGGGATAAGGGCAGGACCATGATGATTACATTTTTTTTAGGGATTTTATTAGGGATCCGTATTTTTTTTGAACGTGATATAACCTATGTTGAGTAAAGATGCAGCTTTCTAATGGTGAAAGAATTTTTGAAATCGGTCCAGTAGTTTTTGTGTGAAAACATTACAAACATACATACAAATTTTTCCTCTTTATAATATTAGTATAGACTAGTTGTACCCGTTTGCTGCTTTAATGTAAAAACACCCTTAATTGTAATGTTTGTGTGTTTTCTTGAGTTTGTTAGTAAAGTGTAAAAAAATACGTTAACCTTTGACTATTTAGATCAGTTTTTCCCAACCTTTTTTGGTCCATGCCCCACGTTAAAAATTATTTTGTCCCCCTATGTACACACATAAATATTAAAAATAAAAATTGAATTGCCCACTTAAAGAGCATAAATAATAGGTTTTAGGACGAAGAAATTGCTTAATTTTTTGTTAAATATTGCACCGAAATCTAGAAAGGATTATACTCGTGTCGAGTTGACCCCCTCCCTCCTCAACCGTCAAATTGCCCCCCTGCGGGTCGTGGGCAGTGGGCTCCACGTTGGTAAACACTGTTTTAGATGATATAATTATAATATATTTTTTAAATGCTTTAATAAAAAAAAAATACATTTATGTCGACCATTATTTCTAGTCATATTTACGTAAAATAATGACCAACCCATTACTACCTAAAGAGTGATAACAAGATCACAGAAGTAGCTCCATTCTTTGTTTTTGTGTCTTAACTTACAGTTGTTTTCTCATAGAATTCAGCACATTCCTCATAAAATCCCTGTTGACATGATCCGAATAAGTAACTAGTATAAATCGATATGCTTTTCATGTACTTGATTTAACGAATCCGTCCAAAACATGATTATGTTTTTTTTATTAATTTATGTTCATATTAAAATTTATTGCACAAACTATATCAATTTGATAGTTTCAAGATCATTTACATTTTCTACTTAAGTTTTTTACGTCGACTCTCCGGGTCGCTCGCACTTGTTTGTTTATGGAATATTTATAACACGAGTCAAACGAGTCCTTAGTGTCGATAGGACAATTTGACGCTTGTAAATTTTCTATGATTATACTTTCCACTTTTATCGACAAATGAGCTTGTCCAATCAACCACTACCATATTTCTATCGGTAATATAAATGTAAATATATATCCTCCTGCCATTATCCCACTCTAAGTGGGGTCGGCACAACATGTTATAAACATGATTTGGCTGCGTTTTTACGACCGGCCGCCTGCCTGACGTCAACTTACCTTAGTCGTATTTTACGCCACCTCAATAAGAAATGAGGGTGGTATATTTTATTCAGCCGCATACCACACGGCTGGTCGACTTACCATAGTCGCCTTTTGAGACACCTCGGTAAGAAATGAGAGTGTTACTATTCTACTTAGCCGGATACCACACGGCTAACACGGTAATATAAATGTAAATATGTTTAATAAAATTAGATATCCTTTAAGTGGTTCAAAAGTGTTTTATCTCTTGAAATAAAACCTTTTGTAAAGTGTGACCAGATTCAATGTACAAATTTATCAGTTTTGTGAAAAAGCGTTGAATTCTAAGTAAGTTATACCCTACAAAGTTGTTACTTGCAATTATAAAAATGCTAGCTGTGCCGGCTTCGTCAGTGTGTCACAAAGTTTTCCTATTTTAATTTACAAAAAACCGGTATATTAGTATTAATCTAAACCTTTCGCAAGAATTGCACAATTTTTTAGTGCAAACCGTACAAAAATCCGTTCATTTTGAGAAAATCGATCACATACAGACAGATAGTTTTTGGTGACTTTGTTTTATAATAAGTATAGATAAGATTTAATGGGAAGTAAGATAATTCACATTAATTTTTCTATACGATTAAATTAAATAATTGAAGTAAAATATATTCAAATTCAAAATATTCTTTATTCAAATAAACTTGTAAACAAGTGCTTTTGAATCGTCAACTCTACTGCTGGTTCGGAAAGCTGTTCCTACCGAGAAGAGCTAGAAAGAAACTCGGCGGTTGCTCTTTTAAAAATGTAATTCTTAATACTATTTACAATAAGTTGTTACTATCTTGTACAGAGCTATTATATCTACATAAAAACACATAAATATAAATTACAACATAGGTACCATAATTAACTAAAATTTCTATCACATTTACATAGCTTTTCTTTTATAATTCTAATTACTTAATTATATAGATGCGAAAAGAATTTAGGTAAATCAAATAATCAAAAAATAATTTATGATATATGTATGTAATATGTAAAAAAAAAGTTATTATTATAAAAACATAATCATGACCCACACCTCATATCAATATTTGACCGCAATTACCATCTGAAGCAATGACGCAGCACATATTGACTTGTAATAAGTAACCAAAATTCTATAACCTCAAGAAAAACTGGTATAAAATTCCGAACGACTTCTAACTTTCGCTGGCATATAACGGATCGCGAGAGACACGCGCCAAAAAAAGAATTAAAAAAACAAGAACAACAGTTCATTATTCGCGCGTAACGGCCCCGGTAGCCAGCTATAAGAACGATAAGCCATCTAAGTAATTTTAATTTAATGGATGCAGCCTTTTGACAACTTAGCATGATTTTATTACAGCACTAGCGCCGTACGACGACTTTATCTCAGCGTATCGCTGATCATATCTTTGACGGAGCTTGAGGTAAATTATTTAGTGTTTAATTGCAAATCGTTGTGTGAAATGTAACGGGTTGTTATCCTACTGCTGGGCATAGGCCCCGTCTCTAAGTTTCTGAAGAGAAGCATTGGAGCTAAGACAAACCACGCTGCTTCAATGCGGATTTGTAGGTTACACATATCCCTAGAATTTTTTAAAGATAAGCATGTTTCCTCACGATGTTTTGCTTCGCCGAAAAGAGTGTGATAAATTGCAATTATAAATAAGACAAAAGCTTTAAAAGAAAAACTTATAGGCGCCTGCCCGGGGTTTGAACCTCTCGCAGAGAGTCGCAGGCTCTCACCGCTGGGCTATCACAACGTGTGAGACGAGAGTGTGTGAAATGTAATATCAAAATATTAATCTAGATTAATGTATAGAAACCGGCTATATTCACGTCTTATTATATCGGGTAAGCCCGAGGTAACGCTGTATAAAGAGCTCATGAATAAAGGCCTCAGCTGGGCTTGAAACTAATCGGGCTCACCCGATATACTAAGAACAGAAGGTTTCTATACATTAACTCATGAACACGACTCAGGATAGTTTCAATATATAAAAAATATTAATCTAGATTGTTTTTAATTTACGTTTTACATGCTTTATATTGCAGACTAAGCTTAATCTTTTATTAATACATAATTTATTATGTTGTAATAAACTATTTATTATAGCTTCGAAAGTTCGATAAATAAATTTATTAAGTATTGAACCTTAATTGCAATAAATGTTGAGATTTATAAGTGAGATTACTTTTAAAGTGTTATAATTCTGTTTTATTTCTTGTCCCATTAAATGTGAAATTAGTCATAAAGTTGTGCTTGCCTTGTACTTAAACCATAAAATATATAGGTGATATGTTTTCTAAGAAAGATGAAAAATACTTACTATACTATACTATACGTATTCTAACCTTAAAAACAGACTTGTCTGTGGTCTGATGATTATAGTATTAAAACAGTGTGCTAATCTGATCTTCAATGTCTGCTATTGTAAGTTTTTATTTAGGTGTAATATCTTAGCCATAATACGTCGTAAGGATCCAAAGTTCATTTCTTACTTTTAATAATAGTGACGATCTAAAAATGGTACATTTTATATTAATTTTTGTGCCACATGCATCTTTGGCACAAACTTTATTTAGTTTCAATATCATTATGGACGATCGAGCCTTGCTTGGTAATTTTTTTACAAGATAAAAAAATAAAACGTGAAAAAAAAGAAAAAATAATTGTGTAGGTGGGGCTCGATTCTAGGTATTTTCTCATCTCTAGAACGCCCGTTCCCTAAAATGAACTACCGTGACTTTATAATTGACAGCAAAAATTTGTATTCAATGTAAGTTAGCATTTTTTCAGTGCCCGAAAACAGGGATAAAAACACTTTTTTTATATGCAACTTAGCTAGATCGAATTATAGAATTATAGAATTTTCTTCTCCAAAAGCTCCTACATGGGGATTTAAAGGAAAATCGTTAGAGTATCCGAGATTCAGAAAATATATATACATACAAGATTAACTTATTTAAATATTAAAGATATATACAAGAATATCCTATCCAATTATTATGTATTAGTATGTTACTTGTATTACTATCGTTCCATCGTAAAGAGTGTGAAATATACGAATTTTTTATTTTGCAAAAAAAATTGTCAGTTGAAAAGTAGCCAGAGTTAACTAACTAGCAATTTCATATTTATAAATCTGTCTATTCTGAAATCATTTTATTTTAAGATATCGTTAGCCAACATGTAAATATCTTCAAATAATCAATTTATCACAGATGTTTTTGCTCGAACAGAATTAATCATATAATTGAATTTAAATAGTTACAAACAAATTAATCATCTGCTAAGATGTTACACAATGATAAAGAGGCGCGATAAAAAAGCGAAACATTTATTCTTGTGAATTCGCACAATGAAAAACTACAAGGTTTACATTTTTTCTTTGCCATCTGGTCGGAGCACGTGCGTTGATATAATCAAAATAAAGTCCCTCGCCACCTGAACGAAACTTCCTATCATTGTTAAAAGAAACATTCATCGCTCTGACACGCGCGGATGAAGTTATTTCCCGCGTTATATTTTCTGTTATATCTTTTTGACCTAGATTAAACCAGGTACGAATTTAACATGACTTACTTAGTCACATTGACATTATAACTTTAATTTAACGTAATTATACATGTACATTGAATAAAGGGTTAATAATAAATTAATGTACATAACTGCGATCTTCTATATAGCGCTAAAATAAAGCCTATTTTACGTTAATTCTAAATGATAAGGAAAAGCTTTAATAGTTTCAGCAAATCTTGTTTGCTATGATTACACCAGAATTACATAATCGGTTATGTATAAAATCTGTCATCTGACCCGGCAAATAATGAAATTGTTTATATATAAAATTTATATAACGCGTAATCCTTTTTTCCATTTTAGATTTCTGATACTATCCATTAGCTTAATATAATAATATAGGTAATATAAGTAATACAAATAATAATAAATATATGGGACACTTACACACACGGTCGTCCGTCCCCAAAGTAAGTAACTTAAATATTTGTATTAAGTTAGACAGAAAACTGGTTAATATATACTTAATTATTAGCTAATTATTATTAACTTATCTTTCTGTGCAGCAAACAATTTACCTCATAATACAATATATTATAGTTACAATGGGATTTTATCAATATTTGAATTTCATACTATCAACATCAACAACTAAGTCGATAACTATCTTAGAAACGTGAAAAAGTTCACAACAAAGGTATTAAATTAAACGGAAACACTTTGTAGTTTTTTGCGATAAAAATTACTTTGTGTGCCCTTTTTCACTATTGTCGAGAAGCTATGACTAATAGCATTGTGAAGCAATGTGACGTCTAAATGTATTTACTTAGCCGAAAGCAAATTAAGAAAATTGTCTTAATAATATTTTGTCTATATGCAATATACATTCTTTGTACTTGAAACTCTTGTGTCTGAAATTCTCACGAAAACTTACTAGTTGTAAGTTACTTTACGCAAATTTTGTAACACATGAGGTATATCTACTACCATTTGCATTAAAGAAACCAATCAGCTCATATACTTTATACATATACAGATCATCATCATGGTATATAATATCATCTAATTCGCAGTATATGTAAATTTAATGTCTTCTAAATACAAAACTAATGAGAATATTATTTTGCTATAATCCGCGATATAAAACATTTATCGCGGATTATAGCAAAATAATATTCTCATTAGTTTTCTATAGACCTCCGCAAAGTAACGCCTAATTCTATAGATTATTTCTTCTAAATGTGATAATACAAATAAAAACCACTTCAGTTCATGATATTCAATATTATTGTCAGGTAAATATACAGAGTATATTACAGAGTAATATAGATTGCAGAGGTAAGAAAACCCACAAGTGTGTATATTATTCATTTACATGTAATTCTTACAATCGAAGCTTTCTCGGGACAAACGTTTCATAACAATTTATTCATTTTCTAAAGGTCCTACATATCAAAGCGTCGCGTCCACGCACTTTTAAAACTCCAAACAGTACATACTCGTAATATATTAATGCGAACAGATACAGTCGACAGAAAGTCGATTTCAATAAAGACTTTGCCCTACCCACAAAAGCTCACCTCTTTGAAAGCGTCCAGAAGTCGTAATTTGAAACTCGATCCGTTGAAAACTTCGATTCAACATATACTGCAAAATTATTTCTACGAAAATTATTATTATCCCACTGACCTAATTAAAACGCATCCTATAAGACCTTGAGAATCAAATAAATATCACCGCCGACGACGCAGTGCTTATATACAGTCATACCACCAGCCTGTTGTCTGGACTAACCGTTTGAAAACGACGTTTGCGATGCTATAGCTTTAACTCTCTGCCTTCCACTCTCTGTTTTGAACCACTAAAGATACAAAATGATAACTCTGCACTGAACCGATGCGCTTAGTAAAGTTATAAAAATCATTAGAGCACATTAACCAAAATTAAAAAAAAAAAGTCAAATATGCAGAAATAATCGGTAAAAAAATAATTTTGTAAAATATCGTTTCTCTCATTCATTTCAAGTTAAAATGACATAGTATAATGATAAGAACCTTATGATTTTATTTAAAAGAATTGTAATGTATACTTGACTCTACATTTTTAATAGAGTAGTTTTTTTGTATCTGTAGATTTCACATCATACTCGACACTTCAAAACTGCTTGTAAAAGTCTACTTAAACAGGGGTTTTAAAATAGCCTATTTAAATAAAGAATTTAAAAATGCATTTTTCACATCATACTCGACACTTCAAAACTAAAAGTCTACTTAACAAGGGTTTTGAAAAACCTTATTCAAATAAAGAATTTCAAAAATGCATTTCGAAATTCCATATTTGAATAAGGCATTAAAGAAAAACATGACAACGTCGTATCTTTTATTTATTTTTTATTGAAAGTTATGAGCTTAGAGTGTTCATCGGATAAGTGAAGATGATTCACCCTCATCACCGCTAGGGATGAATTATAACTGTGCTTATCTGTACCTTAACGGTGGGGCGTTGTTCACAGAAAATAATAGTTGTATCACCCTACCCCCACTCTGGGAGATGGGTCGGGGCCGCGGAGTCTGCCCGGCTTATAATTACGACTATTTACTTAAACTGCTCAGTGATTCTGAGACAAGCGTTTAATGTGTCATACGTCAAAAGCCCGGTGGCGAAGTGCGACGAAGTGATAGACCAGTGCGTTGACGAGCTCTTAAACATTTCGTGCTTTTGGATTTATCGGACTCTATTATTTTAGGTGAGGTTTCTTCTTCAATAAGGAAAATTATTTTTTGTTAATTAAGCTAAATAAATAAAAAAAAATATTTGAAATTACGTAAAATTTAAAATGTTTAAATAATTTATTTTATATAAAATAGATGAAAAAATAATTTAAATTCTTTAATTACATTTCCATTAAATACCATAGTTTCCCGGCGCTACTAAATTTTCTAAGCAATATTCTTCACATTTAGCATTGTGATTTTTTTTAAATTTTAGATATTTTTTTTTCATTAAATAAGTAAAATTTTAAATAAATGTTTACTTGAAAGATATCCTTGACAGATCCTAAATAGTTTTTTTGCGTTTATTATATTTTAATTTTACTAGCCAAAATAAAAAAAATTATAATATAATAGAAAAAAGAAACTAATAACTACCGTTAAAAGCTCCAAAGGGTAATATTCTAAGTTATATTAACAGTTCTCAGAACTCATGCAGCCTAATGACTTAATTTTTAACATACGTTTTTTATTATCTTCCATAGAGAAACTAACTGTTACAGATGACTAACGTACTTTTACTATTTTTAATTCAATAGACTGAACAACCAAAAGTCTGTAAGTTTGTCAATGAATATGATTTTATAATACATATTTTTATACATACATAAAAATATTTTACTAACTATACTCATAATAACAGAAATAAATCTGCTCTATATCTCTATACGGTAATATTTTTTAATTAAAAAGTTCGCGAAAAAAATGTTATTTACTGAAGAATTGGAAAAGGAAACCAAAGCTCATTATCTCTATTTTAAAAAAATAAGACTTAATTAAAAAAAATTAAGAATAATTAAGTAAATGAACTGATATAGTAGGCACTTTTAGTATGCAACTTACCTTATTGAATTTATTATATTTTATTTTAAGCATTAACTTATTCAAATTTACGAATTAATTTTGTTAGGAAACGTGTAGTCACAACATCGTTCGCGCCAATTTAAGTACTCAGTTGTACAATATATTTTTCCATATGCTACCCCGCTATATAAACATTAATTGTGGCAAAATTCGTCAATGTTGCTTCAGGGGATTAACCGTGAAAGACAGTCTATCATATCAATGGTTTAAGTTAGTAATTGAACGATATGTAAAAAATTTAATCGCCTGAAAAACGTGGGAAATGGAAAATGTAATAACTCAGCCGTGATGTGAAGGGAGGCAAAGGTTGTTTGGAGGGTAGTAGTAGGGTAGGGATCGTGTGGTGTGTGTGTGTGGGTGCGGCGGGGCGGGGCCGGGGCCGGCTCGGCCCGCGACGGAGCGCGACGCCGCCGCGTCTGGAGCGGCGCCCGGCCAGCTCCCCATTCGAGCCGCGACAGCGACGCCGCGAGCACGTGATGTGCGCACACGCCGCACCGTCCGCCGCCAGAGCACGCGCGCGCAACCGCTCCCGCGCGAAAACACGCGCCAGTTATGTTACCGGACCGCTCTGTTGTTATGTGCCAACGATTCGAACGTGAACGAGTGCGCTTCCATTTGTTCCCGAAGCGTTGACTTCGTGCTGCTCACGGCAGAGTACCACGGATTGCGGATTTTGTGTAATCATCGACGTTGGATGCGTTAAAATTTCGGGTGAGTGAGAGAGCCAAGCGGTCGTGCGCCTGCGGCTGGTTTGACCGCATTATTTTCGAAATACGTACGCCATGATCCGGTCGACCGTGCTAGAGCGATCAAAACACTATTAAAACATAATACGTATTGGATACTATCTAATCAATGATATATTGTAAACAACGAAAAAAACATTCGTATTGCGAAATTTTCCACGGGCTATTTGAGACTGTACTAAAGAAATTATGATACAACTGATTTCTAATGGTGGCCGTATTCACTAATTATAATTTATATTATCGTTGTAGAGAAAATACGCATAAATCAGAAAATACGCATAAACGCTAGTAAATTAAAACCTCCAATATTTTCACTAGAGCTACACGAATACGAATCTCGTTGATGTCTTTTGCTTATGACTTTTGAAAGTGCTATTAGACGTTAATTTGTTTATTTTATTATAGAGCCTTTGATAGCTTAGTTTGAGTGTCACCTACCATCGATTTAAAGTTGTAAAGTTATCCGTCGCAATAATTTGCATATCTCATTTTTAATTATTTATAAAATTGTTTTTCACACTTAGATAAGAATCTAATATTGATGTCTAAAGTTCCTATAAAGATGCACAAAATTTCAAAAATAACAGGGGATTTTTAGCGGCCTATGAGTATATAATATACTTATAAATATAACATAAAATGATAAAATACAATAATATATTAGTAGTTATTAGCATAAACTTTTCGAATACTACTTACATTTTGTGTGATTGTCAAATTGTCCCCCTTACGGCGATTGTTCTAAAACCGAGGAAATTTATTTTTACATACTTCATAAAAAGATCACATCTTTAAAACATTTTATATATTGTATTCAAGTTTTAGAAAAAAAAGTATGGATTGAACGGCCTTTCGCAATTGTTTAAAGAATTCAATTAAACTCCTTATACTGAGTTCTAAATACTTTAAAACATATATAAATTATATTATACTCAAAATAATGAATATCCCATATAAGCGGTTTGATACAAATAAACAGACAAACGGAAGACATTGCCTAATGTAAACACAGAGACACGGGATAAACACAATTCGTCATTCTGCTGCCCTTATCCCACTTTAAGTGAAGTCGGCACAACATGTTATCAATATGTTGTTACATGATTTAGCTGGGTTTTACGACCGGCTGCCTGCCTAACGACAACTTACCTTAGTTGCCTGTAACATAACTACGTTACGAAATGAGGGTGGTCTATCCTACTAAGCCGGATACCACACGTGGATTGGATATACACAATTGTGATTCTAATATTCGCCTGTATAATTAATACATATTTGTAATTATTTGTTAGTTTACCTATTTGAAAAGTTTTATCATGTATGTAATGGGAAAGTTGTGGAATTTTTTGCTGCGAACGAAACGACTAGGGTGTCCTATAGTAGAAAATTAGTCTCCTGGGAATATTATTGTATTTTTTTAAATAACAGGCTGGATTTTGCCAGTAGTATGATCCTTGGAGTGAACTTAGCGTGATACAAAAAAGTAGGTTAATTTTTAGTGTCTCTTTTTTATTTAGCTCATGCTAGTGCTAAAAGCTTACAGTTTACATTTTACGGTTACAATTATCGGTTTATAAATGTGATTCTTCAATAATCATCATCATCATTGAAAATTATTTACATATTCAAATTCAAATTCAAAATATTCATTATTCAAATAAACTGACCCGTGACCTTCTCGAAAGAGTCGCACGGTATTACCGCTGGGCTATCACAGCTCTATTAATTTTTCATTAATAACTCTGCTCTAATATGGTGGAATAAGGTACCTTAGGCCTTTTGGAAAAACTCTCAGCAAAGCCGTGTGCATGCTTTTCGACAAGCATCACGTTATAAATTATGAAATGGGATCAATGCCATCTGCTCGTAGATAAGCCCATAGATAAACGTTATATAATTTAAAGTTTTGAGTAACAGGTATACACGTTAAAGAAATTTCCACCGGATTAAATTCCACCTGCTCTAATCGATAGGAAATCACAATATTTTAGTTATTATAAAGCTACATATTACTTTATATTTTGATGTTACATTTGTTATTAAATACCGTCTTATTATTAGTAGAATTTATTAAAGTCATTTTAGGTCTTCTAACACGCTGCACTATCCGCACACTATCGCTACCATCAATTGATTCCATCGTAAAAATAATAGATAAATAAATTAACTATTTAGGTCAATTTATTATATCTAAAGCATTTTATTCCTATCCAAACCCACTATACAAGCTACAATTTTATCAAATCAATCAATCAATATTGGTCTAGCGGATAAGCCAACAGACTGAGGGACAGATTGAAACTTTCGCATCTTATAATATTGGTATGAATTTTAAGTCTTATTACAATTTTGAGAAATTTCTCATTTGATGAAAAATTAAAAAACTTCACTCATGGTGTCTTGACTTTCCTCAATAGAGGCTAATATTAATGGAAAAGTAATTAAAATATTATTTTTATATATGGACCTCCACAAAATAAAGCCCAATTTTATAAAGCCCAATTTTATAAAGTAATGTACATGGAGTCAAGACGACTCCTCAGGTTGAAAGTATTCGGAAAATTCTCTAAATATATGCTCAGCAAATATCATTACTTTTTTTTCATTTAACGTATAGCCTTGGATAAATTTTATTAATGAGACCTATTCGTTTATCTTCACAAAAAAAGTAGGGCCTGTTTCACAAGTTACCAATAAATTGTTAGCTAGCTTATTCGGAACATATCTGACACATATCTCGGAATTTTGCGTTTCTCAGGTTTCTGATGGACTTATTCAGCACTTAAAGTCCCTAATAAGTTAACAGGTAAATCATGTAGCTGTTATTTTGTTTATCTGCTGGATAGCAAATACCTATTTCAAAATGGCCGCGATTTTATTTATCTTTTAATTTTTCACTTTATAGAGTCTCTTTTAAGAGACATTTATCTGCTACTTAGTTTATTTGTCGATTAAATATCCGATACTTTCTCAATAACTTGTGAAACACGCCCTTAAAGTTTTAATTACACATAACTAGAATTCAGCATCATCATTAATAAGATCTATCTCTATCAGCACAAGTAAATTGAGATTTTATATTAATTAAAGACTTAATTACATACTTAAGGGTTTCAGACTAATAGCTCAGCAGATAGTGAATAATCCTTTACTAAGATTCCTACCCATTGAACCTACAAATCTTGTAAGAAAATCATGCTCACCATTTGTTATTGAATATCAATTAAATTTTGTTAATTGAACTTAAATTGTTTGCATAAAACTTTAGTCAACTCTCAATCTCTATTTCTTTATAATATTCATTGTCTTTCTGTCATTGCATCAACAAAGAAAATGGTTTATTATATGAAAGTGTTTTATAACTATAGACCGCTAGATTTATTTACATTATATAATGTTTAATTTCTACTGATATATTGTAAACGATATTAACCGTTATTACTGAAGTACAAAAATTTCGTACTACTACTTATGTAGCTTTAATTTATCGCTTATAAGCTCACTATATGTTAATGCAATATGCAAATGTTCTGTGACCGATTATGGCTATTGGGAAATCTAATAAGCATGTGATGAACGCTAAACGCTTAAATAGTATATTTATGTATGTAATAGAAAAAAAATTGTATAAAAGTCGGGGAAAAAAAATTAAACAATGATTATAAAATAATTTATGAAATAAATTGATGAAATTCTGTACAGTTTAAGAGACTATAACCAAAAGAGTCTAAAACTAAGAACAGGTGTGCCGTAAATTGAAAACATCTCTAACATCTTATTTTAATTAAAAATTGATAGTAGCTTAATCAATATACATCGCCGGTAAGGTACTAAAGTTCTAAATTTTGAAATAGAAAGCACTCGACAAAACTCAAACCTATATATAGAAGGTTCCTATATATAGAATATAATTCCTATAAGGAAGTAAACCAATATATATAGAACTTTGTTAAAGAATAAATGAATTTTTAAATATCAAGTTATGTCTCACAAAAAATTGTAGAGCATGAACGATGTGTGTAACTTTGCAAACCGATAGTTAACTGGGTATATTCTACAATGTGATAAATAGCATAATATAGCAATTAATGTTTTGTACGAAATACTTGAAATTGTAGAGTTGTAAGAGATGTGTAAGAATATACCTGTGTGTGTTACGTGTGCCTGTAACAATATGTAATATCAGAAGGATTGTTCCTCCTCATATAATAATAGAACACACAAATAATTTAAATACAAATATATAGTATGTATATACATACTCTGTACTTGTGTTTTAATTATTTAAGATAGACAATACCTAAGTGATAGGTCTACTAAGCACGAAGGGTTGATAATACTGGACCAGTCTGGGTTACCAAGTCATACATCTTATAATACATAAATGTGACAAAATTACACAAAAAGTAAAAGCAACGAGCTTATAATCGGATGTGATTTATGGACCCACTTAGCAATAAAGGGTCTCTTTGCAATTTGCACAACATCGCAGGAACCCGGTGTTATATGAGATCATTTCAATATTTTATATAAGTAAGCAGCGGCCTGTTACTATCCCACTGCTGAGAATAGGCCTCTCTTCTCTCCGTTTCTGGAAAGAAGTTTTTGGAGCTAAAACCTACCACGCTGCTCCAATGCGGATTGGTAGGTTACACATATCTCCAGAATTCTCTAGAGATATGCAGGTTTCCTCACGATGTTTTCATTCGCCGAAAAGCGTGTGATAAATTTCAATTATCAATTAGACACATAAGTTTTAACAGAAAAACTCATTGGTGCCTGCCCGGGTTCGAACCCGTGACTTCATCGAAAGAGTCACACGGTGTTACCGCTGGGTTACCATATTTTATGTAGCAATATAGATATATGCAAACATATTGTTATTATACTAAAGTTACAGGCAGGCCTGTAAGTGAGAGTGACGCAACAAATAATGACAGGGAAAATGAAACTCATATACTCATCTTTGTCTAATCACACGTAAAAAGAGAGACAGATAATAAGACTCATTTGTTTTCTCATGTCGATGGACACACAGGCTGTTTCCCCTACTCTAGTATAAGAACTCTATGTATGCAAAGCTCTAACGTCCGTTCTACTTTGAATACAAAGAATTTCCTTCTTCTTCTCTTCTCATTTTTCTCTTCTAAAATACTACTACTACTTCAACGATTATCATTCTTCTTTTCTATGTTTACTAATCCTACTTCACCAGACGCTAATGCCATCTTACTCGTATACATATATAATACTAGCAATCGCCAGTGGCTCCGCCCGCGTGGAAAACATCGTGAGAAACCATACATGTCTCTAGAGAATTCTGAGAGAGAAGGCCTACGCCTAGCAGGGTGATTGTAGCTAGCCATTGCTTTACTTTACTACTATATACAGCTCCTAGTTAAACTTCGCTATGGCTAACCTGATATAAATTATAAACTTTTCGAATTTCCCATTTACATTAGAAGTTTGGAATAAAAAATATAAACAAAACAACATAAGATGTACTTAAGTTATAGTTGAGTTCAGTAGTAAATATAGTATAATAAATATAGTATATATTATATAGCATTGAGTGTATTACATTTAAATTAATTATATTATAATGTAGCAAAATATTTAAAATTATGTCCATTTATAGCATATTTTTAAGTATTTATATTGGCAAAATTGTTTGTATGTAAGGTTTCAAAATCTTTTTTTTTTTTCATAGTGTGGTCTATTGAAATTATTTGCACAACCTTAATTTATAAATTATTTTTTTGAGTTTTGCGTATACAAACATAAGGAAGTTGAATTTTTATATTTTATGAACATATATGGCGTTATTATGTCATAGTGTCGTTAAACAGCCTTATAAGGATCGCCCCAGATGTTGTGCGCGCAACTAACAAATACTAATGAATAATGTAACGCATCTCATTGTCTTCCCCGTATTTTTATCATTTGACATCGCAATGGTTTACTCTTTATCTCTGTAGTAGAGTTGATAACCGCCTTAATAAGCGAATGGTTCAGGATTGGATTTTCCGTTACGAAAACTTTACTTAGGTAAAGTTTTCTTTTAAAAATAACGCTTTTTATCTTAAAATCGACGATAATTATAAAAAAGTATGGTAGGTGCATTATTGCTATTACAACATTATTGGATTTTCCGTTACGAAAACTTTACTTAAAGTTTTCTTTTAAAAACAACGCTTTCTATCTTAAAATCAACGATAATTATAAAAAGTATGGTAGGTTAGTGTATTATTGCTACTACAGCATTATTTGACATAGCACAGTGACCAAGCATTACAATATAAAAAGAAAATATTATCTAAATTTGTAAGAACTTATATCATAATAAAATCATGTGTAAAGAACTTAATAACTCTATTGCTATTTATTGCCGATATATGCTTAGATCTCATGCCATATAATAATCGGCAGAAATATATAAAATAACTCAATTCACTAATACATGTAAATACCCGTTACGGTGATTTAGCACGCTTATTTACAATGCACTCTTGCTAATAGGTAGTTGTAGTACGGACATCACAGTGTGACGTTGCATTTATTAGGAATAGTGAGAAGCGAGATAAAACGACTGCCGGTTGTGCACAATGTTGACCTTTGTTAAATAACTGGTAACAAGTATAGTAATAAATTCCTTAAATTCAATTGAATTATCTATAAATTCTGTTTAAAAAATTGAAATCTTAACTGACAGAAATAAATAATTTGGGATAGTTTCATATTTTCTATTTTATTGATGTTTTATGTAAGGAAGAATTAAGATTAAGAGTTTTTCAAATTTAAAAATATTTTTTTATAAGTAAAATGCTGCTTTTTAATTCCCTGGACGATATAGTTTTTTTTCACCAATCTCTTCTTTCGCATCAGTATCATGCTAGGTAATATTTGAATGATGAAGTGTTGATCAAATACCCTTATTTATTATAATATATGATCTTAAGTTTGCTGAGTTATTAAATGTATGTTGTTCTCTTGGTTTCAGGTGGGTCGAGGAGAATTATGCGTGGGGCGTGCGCGTGCGCGGTGGTGTGCGCGTTGGTGGCGCTGTGCGCGGCCGCGGGGCTTGACGAGGCGACGCGCGCCGCCGCCGAGAAGCAGCTGCTGGCGCTGTTGGGACTGCCGCGCCGGCCGCCGCCGCGCCATCGCCCTCCGCCGCCCGTGCCCCGCGCCATGCGCCTGCTCTACGACGAGCGCTCGTCGTTCCCCGCCGCCGCCGCCAACACGGCGCGGTCGTTCTACCACACGCCCACCGATCTTGACGACCGATTCCCCGGCGAGCACCGCTTCCGCCTTTTCTTCAATATAAGCGGCGTGCCATCCGACGAAGTTGCGAGAGGTGCCGACCTGACCTTCCAGAGGGCCGTCGGCACTACGGGAAGGCAGAGGTTGCTGTTGTACGATATCGTTAGGCCAGGACGGCGAGGTCGTACCGAGCCTATTTTAAGGCTTCTGGATTCGGTACAACTCAAACCAGAAGAAGGTACTGTTTCTGCGGACGCTATCGGAGCGGCGCGGCGATGGCTCGAGGAGCCTAAACAAAATCATGGACTTTTAGTGCGTGTTTTAGATGAGGGTATCTCGAACGCGAGCAAGGACGCAAAATTTCCGCACGTGCGTGTGCGTAGACGTGCCACAGATGAAGACGATCAATGGCGATCGGTGCAACCGTTGCTCGTGCTCTATACGGAGGACGAGCGAGCGCGGGCTGCTCGAGAACGCGGCGAAACGCGTCTGACGCGAAACAAACGCGCTCCACCTCGAAGAGGCCATCGTGCGCATCACAGGCGCAAGGAGGCGCGGGAGATCTGCCAACGTCGGCCTCTTTTTGTTGACTTCGCCGACGTAGGCTGGAGCGACTGGATCGTAGCCCCTCACGGCTACGACGCGTACTACTGCCAGGGGGACTGCCCGTTTCCGCTCCCCGACCATTTGAATGGTACGAATCATGCCATCGTACAGACTCTTGTCAACTCAGTGAATCCCGCGACGGTTCCCAAAGCGTGTTGTGTACCTACCCAACTTTCGTCTATATCTATGTTATATATGGACGACGTGAACAATGTGGTGCTTAAAAACTATCAGGAGATGATGGTAGTGGGTTGCGGGTGTCGATGACGAAGGCGCGGCGGTTCGCGCGGACCTAGTGATATATCGTGGACCCAGTGTACATATAGTAGTGGCCTCGAAAATTGTACATAATATATTTGTATATACACTCGTGTAATTATTATTTTATTGAGAGGATAATGATGTAATAAAAGATTTCAATATTATTGACGTATTATTATTTTTTTACCATGCCTAATATAATGCTTTTTTATATGTTGAAGAACAGTAAGAAGTTACTCTTTTTTTATTTTGAGTTATTTAGCTTGGTGGAATAAAAATTAATTTTGTATCGACTTTGCTTGGAGTAGAATTAAAATGTACTAAAAATATATATATCGTAGAACTTCTTTAGGTACCTATATTAGTGTTTCTCAAGTTAGGATTAAATTACTGAAAGTGTATTAGTCAAGGCTGTTTAGTCGTGCTTGTGATATGATGGCTCTCTACCTCTTTATCTATTCTACACAGAACTATGGTATTGCTAGTTACTTGAACCTATTGAGTTCTCTGCAGTATACCATTATTCATAACTATTCAGAAATTTCTATTTTTGTTAGCAGTATATATTATTATCATATTTTCATATTATACTGAAGGACATAGTATGATATTATTTTACATATGTACACGTACCTTATATATTAGCATTAGCATTACGTTTCACTAATTTAGGCCATAAAAGTTTAAATTTACGTTAACAATTAATAAAAGGCAAAGTCGAAGGTAAGTTATCTAAAAATAGTTTTGTTCGTTACTTGATATTTGAATGAAATTTATTATGTCAATAATAATCAATAGTAGGTTGTAAGAATTGATTGATATGAGGTAACTAGACATAACATCCGGCGTCTATAAAGTTATGAATGGGTCTTTCCCATAAGACATGGGAATAGCCTTGACCTTATAATCGTAGCCAAAATAGAAACTATAAATAAATTAAGTACACTAATTCAATTAACTTTTAGATTTTCTTATGGAAGGGCGTATCAATATCTTATATTATGTATCTAGTAATTATAGAACTAGTTATTTTATGTTTCTACCAATCTAATAGTTTTAGACATTGGCTAGAGCATAATTCTAAAAGTAGGTATAAATTATAAATTACTTGATAATTTTTTTTCTATATCTTCAAATAAACTATACGGTATTTTAAGTTCATGGTTCTCGTTTTTACAATTTTTTTAAATTATTATATACCAGCAAGTATATAATATAATGATTCAGAAAATTTGATTCGCTTCGCCCGCGTGGAAATCTGTATGTCATAATTTTTTTCCCTAATTCAAATTTAAAACATTAAAGTATAATAGTTATCGTGAGTTATAAGAGATTTTTGAATAACTTTCAACGTTTACTTAGCGCATGTAAGGAAAGCTTTAACCGTTTTCGCAATATTTTTTTATTACTGCTCCCCTCCTATTCATCTTAGCATGATGTTGTATAGTCTATAAAGCCTTCCTCGATAAATGGACTATCTTGCTTTCAAATTAATTTTAAAATCGGTCCCGTAGTTCCTGAGATTAGCGCATTCAAACAAACAAACAAATTCTTCAGCTTTATATATTAGTATAGAGATATGAAAAAGTATGAAGTTTAGTTTGTACCTAATAACTTTGCCTATCATTATCAGAGTTTAGTATTAGATTCGTTATTTCGAGGGTAATTGAACAGACCATTTTCGTTGTTGTCAAGAATGTTTTATTAAAATAAGTAAGCCATATGAGTATATAACGAACTTGACTCGGTCTACTCTTCTGACAAAGTTAACCGGCTTGTTGTTTTATCATGTTGTTGTTTTATCGATAAAACAGCCGCTTTGTGAAATTAGTGCAATTCCATCTCAGAGTAAAGAAAGAAAGTACCTACTAGACTTCCTCATAAGGGCGGAAATAATAAAAAACGCAAAAAATATTTCTCAGTTTCAAAATAGGAATTTTTTACATCTGAATGATAGAACTACTGTAAGTTTAGTTCTAAAGCATTAATGATATTAATTACATACAATAAAAACATAGATCACCAAAATAATCGGCAAATCTAAGTACTTAGTAAAAATTCACGCAAATGCTTATGAAGTCGTCGTCAAAGAATGTTGGAGATAATATATAAAGTGAATTCCATTTAGAGTGTGGCAGGTCTCCAAATTTCAAATATTTCGTCACAAGGCAGCGATATATCATGTTTTTGCTTGGACGCAGGAATGCCCGCCTGTATAATTTGGCCGGCCACCCGGCAACTCTGCGTCTGCCGCGCCCGCCGCCCTACGTCTATATTATCAGTAGATAAATTTAAGCTTTGTCTTTGCCTCGTATTTCGTCCTCTCGAAGTATTGCCTTTGTTTTTTTCTGACGTGGACGCCAACAAAAAACTGAGTGGAAGCGAACGAAGTGGGTATAATTTATTTTATAGTCGGCTCGCTCGTAACTCGGCGGTGGACGGCTGGACGCCGATTTATCCCCATCTTGACGTAATTAACGTAAATGGATTGGCCAGAGTCGGTGCCTCTGAGTACCCGACCGCCTGTGTCTCTCGCCCTCTGCGGCTATTCTATTTATCCATTAACGTTGTACATTAACCGAGTTAAGATTTCATTGACAACTACAGTAATACAGTCTAATCCAATTAAGTTTACATTTCATGAAACCGCAACATGAATAAGATAGCAGAAGAATGGAAATTGTTTGCGATTATGGACTTGATTCCCAAGGAGTGCGGCGACTTATCCCCGAGGGAATCATAATTGTTTTGCATTCTTGCACGGGTATAAAAACAAAAGGGCAAGACACGGGCCCCCCGCACTGTTGGTCTTACGGACCAGACCAAAGTCTGACGACTCGCATTCTCAGAGATAAAAAGCTACGAATGAATCGAAGTAGGTAAGTTTGAGCTCAGACCTTCGTAGCTTGGCATACCTCTGTCAACAAAGTTGCACAAATTAAAATAAATAAGCTTATAATAAAACCAAAACTGTGCTGCGTCTCATTTACGAGGAGTATTAATTTACGATTTCTTTTTCAACTTTAGCACTACCAAAGTCATTATCCATTTTATTTATGTTTATTATGTACATATTTCAATGTATAGGCTATATTTATTTTGTATAAGCTAAACCTGCAACTTCGTCCGCGTTTACTTAAATGTTAAAATATTCCCAATTACGCAATGTATTTTTATTATCTACTGTTCGCGAAGGAAAATCGAGAATGATCCTATATGATATATAATATTTTTTAAAGATTACTGGTTTAGGTTAGCTATGAAAGCATAATAGACAAATAAAAAGACAGATTTTTGTATTTATTATGTTAGTCATCATTCTCGTGCCCTTATCCCACTCTAAGTGGGGTCGGCATAACATGATTCAATATTTACGGTTTATTCAATAAAATAGCTATGCCGTGTGGTGAGTGGAATAGACCACCCTCATTTCTTAGCGTCGTAAAAAGCGACTAACGTAAGTTGACCCGTCGTGCGGTATGCGGCTGAGTAGAATAGAGCACCCTCATTCCTTACCGAGGTGTCGTAAAAGGTGACTAATGTAAGTTGACCCGTCGTGCAGCATGCGGCTGAGTAGAATAGAGCACCCTCATTTCTTACCGAGGTATCGTAAAAGGCGTCTAAGGTAAGTTGACTCGCCCTTTAGTATCCGGCTGAATAGAATAGACCACCCTCTTTCTTACCGAGGTGTGGCAAAAGGCGACTAAGGTAAGTTGACGTCAGGCAGGCGGCAGGTCGTAAAATACTTAGCCAAATCATGTGACAACATGTTTATAACATGTTGTCACGTGATTTGAACATGTTTATAGCATGTTGTGCCGACCCTACTTAGAATGGGATAAGAGCAGGAGAATGATGATTAAATAAAATAGTTACTGATATTAAATTTGGGAACAATTAAATGTTATATTAATTTGCATGTTTTTCCGTATTTGTATTGTTCGATTTAAAAAGAAACAAATATAATTAAAAAAATACAAAAATTAAAATAAGTCGGGCGTATGACCGTCGGGCATTATTTTACGATGTCACACTCGTAACAAAATCAAGCAGGCGTGTGTAAGTCATTTGCGTATAAATATTGTCAAAACTATACATTAAGTAGGAATGCGACTTAAATAACGTATTATGCACCGATATGATAATATGCAAGTGAAAGGTGTTGATTTGATGAAGTCTATTAAAAACTCTGAGAAAAAGTGTCGATATCTGATAGTGATACTGATTGGTTAATAAGGTAACGCATGTAATGCATAATTAGGTGTCACTCGCATATAATATGTAGCGTGAGGCAGGAAGGCGGCTCGCGGCCATCGAACTCAGGCCTCTTCACAAAATATTCCAAGTATGCACATATTAAACTGGTTTTTCCTTGTATTAGTTTATCATTTTTATATAATACTAGCTGTGCTTGCGGCTTTGCGTGGTAATCAGTGTGACACGAAAGATACAAAAGTTATTGTGAGTTAGCCATAAGAGAGAGACATGGTAATGCAAACTTTTATGTAGGTCACAACTCTGTAGCCGGGTTGTGACTTGGAGTAGAAAAAAATCGATTAATAAATAACCGATTTTTTCCCTTTTAAAAATTTCGTATCAAAATAATCGATTAATAATAATCGTTTTTTTATGACTAATTGAAAATTTGCCTCTTTTAATATTAACAATTAATCAGAATAAAGGCTAATTAAAGTGGACAACCACCAATATATAATAACAGATGCACTGTTTGTGAAATTCTATTAAAATGTATAGTTTAGCTACATCCAACAATGTATTATCTTAAAAACTAAAAAAAGAGTGAAAAGAAAGATGATTAAAGTAATCGATTGTTAAAAATCGATTATTTAAATCGACTATTTTTTCGCATCCCTACTCTCTAGTACAATTTACAACTTTAGTGTATCTCTGCTTGGTTACGCGCACGCACCTATATCACCCAGCAGCCGAGTCTTTAAAACCACGCGACTAGGGATATGACTTGGAGTAGAAATAAACGATTAATAAAGAAATCTAATCTCAGAAAACAAGAAGAGTAAAAAAGAAAAAGGAATACCTTATATAATCGACTATTCAAAAAAAAATTTTGATGAAAAAATAATCGATTATTTTGAAAAAATAATCTTTTATTTTGAAAATTGTTTTTTTTTCACATCGCTACACGCGACCTCTTTAACACAATTTACGTAAAACCGTTATGTTACTTATTACTATTAACTTAAACCTTCCGGAAGAATTGCACCTTTTGGTAAAAACCGTACAAATATCCGTTCAGTAGATTTCGAGAAAATCGATCACATACAGACAGACTGGTTTTGGGGACTTTGTTCTATAATAACTATAGACATCGTTGTCTAAAATGCAGTTCATTTTTTTACACAATAACTTTAACAAATCATGAATGTTTTTATTTTAATAAAGCCAAGAACATCCATGATCACGCTATAATTTCACAACTTTGTAAAGAAAGTTGTAGTTCTATAAATAGCCCTTCTATTACCTTGTTCCTTATGTAGTGCGCACTGCGCGATTAACATTTTATAGCTAAAAATATATCATCACTTTTAACAAATATCTACTTATGATAAGTAGATATTTGTTATTGTATACATTTTTGTTCAAGCTGTGTATTGCTGTGTATTGTAGCAAGCTGTGATGGCCTAGCGGTGCGACCGTGTGAATCTCTAGAGACGATCATGGGTTCAAACCCGGGCAGACACCAACAACTTATGTGTCTAATTGATAATTGCAATTTATCACACGCTTTTCGGTGAAGGAAAACATCGTGAGGAAACCTGCATATCTCTAGAGAATTTTGGAGATATGTGTAACCTACCAATCCGCATTGGAGCAGCGTGGTAGGTCTCAGCTCCAATCCTTCTCTCCAATAACGGAGAGAAGAGGCCTATGCCCAGCAGTGGGATAGTAACAGGCCGCTACTTACTACTTTACTTACATTTTTGTTCATAAATTTATGATTGTACTTGTTATATATATTCTTTAAGCTATCAAATCACTAAATAACGATGTTACACTTAAATAGTAACTTATATCTGATTGTTGCGCAACATTATTTACAGCAAACTTTTTCCTCTTAATTTTATTGTATGGATTCGGACATTTTTAACTTAGTTATTATAATTGACTAAGCGTTATTATATTTGATCTGTGAGATTATCACACATCATCATCTTCCTGCCCTTATCCCACTCTAAGTGGGGTCAGCACAACATCTTTTAAACATGTTGTTACATGATTTGGCTGCGTTTTTACGACCAGCCGCCTGCCTGACATCAACTTACCTAAGTCGAATTTTACGACACCTCGGTAAGAGAGAGAGTGGTCTATTCTACTAAACTGGATACCACACGGCGGGTCGTCCTACATTCGTCACCTTTTACGACACCTCGGTAAGAAATGAGGGTGGTACTATTCTATTCAGCCGGATACCACACGGCGTCTGTGAGATTATGACACATTACAATAATTAATAAGTAATTAAGTTTGTGCATACTCAAGTAGCCAGAATTACCCGTCAGTTATTTTAATTGTCTATACACTTGTTTACGAGGTGCTAAATCTCAGTACCAGTTCTTGTCACTCATCATCATCAAATCATATTCATCAAAAGTAATAATACAATTATTTTCCTATAATCCTAGATAAAGTAAATAGAAAAAATGCTAATGCTAAATGTAGTAAAACAGTTACCAGAATACACAAGCACTACACAAACATTCACTATCACAAACTCAACAATCGTTTTGCTCCGCAACAAAGCATCAGGACTCTACGACAAAATGGCAA
The DNA here is from genome assembly GCA_029227775.1 of Morpho helenor. Taxonomy (NCBI): domain Eukaryota; kingdom Metazoa; phylum Arthropoda; class Insecta; order Lepidoptera; family Nymphalidae; genus Morpho; species Morpho helenor. Next base: position 9,872,973 of record JARGCU010000010.1, on the reverse strand, counting down.
AGGCGGTGATATAGGTTTGTAGTGTATGTCACGCTACGAATAAATAATAAATAAATAAATATATAGGACACTTACACACACGGTCGTCCGTCCCCAAAGTAAGTAACTTAATACTTGTGTTATGGTAGACAGACAACTGGTGAATATATACTTATATAATTTTTAAATACATACTTAAATACAAATATACACCCAGGCTCGAAGACCAACAAATTCATTTATAGAAAATTTTGGCCCTCGGCGGGAATTAAACCCGCGACCTATGGAGCTGAAGGCAGGGTCACTACCCACTGCTCCAACGGGCCAGTCTGAATGAACACTTATAACGCACTTAATTCCCATCTTCCACTCACTCTATTCAAATATAAAATTATACTTGCTCGCCTGCTTTAAGTTGTTAAGTTTAAGTAATAGTTTTCATCAAAATTTCCTGTAAGTATAAGTTAATTTGTCTCCTTTTAGTAAAATAAATAATTTTGTAGCTAACTTCTTACGATAATGCTGTAATCGCCTTAAAAGTGTTTTACCTAGAACTTGCCTTATGAAAAAGTGTATTAATAAGTATGCGTAAAATGCTTTTGACTTGTCATAATAAATAAATATCTATCGAATCCTGCATGTATCAGATATGAAAACAGTCCACTCGAGATTTAGCATCTATATCTATAGTTATTATAATCTGTCTGTATGTGATCAATTTTCTCTAAATTTACTAAACGGATTTTTCTACTCAAATAACAACTTGTGTACAAATACTCAAATAACAAATCAAGTGTCAAAATAATACTCAACTAAAATTTCGTGGTCACGTGCCACTCTCGCACGCCACGTGTTTTGTCCCGTACGCACCTCAATAACAATCTACTTTCACCATAAGGGCGTCATCACATCAGGTAATTTGTTAGACCCACTAGCGGAAAATTCCGATAAATTTCGCTGTTGTGAATCGCCAAAGTTATACACTTAACCCAGCGCAGAATTTGTTGTTGATACTAGTGGTATGATGCAAGAGCCATGCACCTGGCTGTGTTGGTGGTATGAATGATTTCTATTTTTCTGAATGGTATCACACTAATTACACACGGTACTTTATTTACAATTCACATTCCAAATTCATCACTGTTTTAAAGTTAACTTAATACGCCGTGTGGTATCCGGCTGAATAGAATAGTACCGCCCTCATTTCTTACCGAGGTGTCGTAAAAGGCGACTAAGGTAAGTCGACCCGCCGTGTGATATCCGGCTGAGTAGAATAGACCAACCTCATTTCTTACCGAGCTGTCGTAAAAGGCGACTGAGGTAAGTTGATGTCAGGCAGGCGGCCGGTCGTAAAAACGCAGCCAAATCATGTAACAGCATGTTTATAACATGTTGTGCCGACCCCATTTAGAGTGGGATAAGGGCAGGAAGATGATGATGATTCCTTATTCTGATAGCGTAACAGTAGAATTTTCAAACTGTATGTACAATATCTTAAACTATTTTTTTTTGCGAATTGAATATTAATTTTTTCCTACAAACTTTGTACCGACTATGATAAAAACAACACAAGTATTCGCTTGAACCAATAGTAACAAAACAATAAATCTTTTAGTAGGTACAGAAACACCATAATTCAGCGGCATTACTTTATGTTCCCACCCCTAAATATATTTCTGTGTTTATTTATTCATAATTTACTACAAAATGTACTTACGTCGTATCAATCAGCTTTTAATTAAAAGGTAGTAAGGTAATGTTGGGCTTAGTTACCTACATAAAAGACCCTAATAAATACGGTCAATTATATCCATATGTATAAGACGAAATTCGATGTATATCATAGACATACGAGAGGTCACAATAAAGCTTGTGATACCTGTGTCGCGACTCAGCAGAGTTAGCAACTCATTCGATGGTCTCGGTATTCGCTTCTACAATAAAATTCCACAATACATACTAGACCAGTCTATAGAAAGATTTAAGTTAAGTATAAGAGATGTACTTATACGTAAAGCATATTATAAAATTAAAGATTATTTAGACGATAAAAAAGCCTGGACTGCAGTTTAATAATGTAAAATTGATAATGTTTAAAAGATTGACCGCCGAGTTTCTGGTTCTTCTCGCTTAGAGCAACATTCCGAACCAGTAGTAGCTTTATTAATCATATTGATCCTTGGCGATTCAAAAGTGCTTGAAAGAGCTTATTTGAATAAAGATTATTTTAATTTGATTTGATTAAATTTAGCTCCAAATTTATCCAATTTACTTACCTCTTTCACTTTTGGTCTTTTGCTAGTGATTACATCCTGATCGTAGACGATAAGAAATAAAAATAGTGGTGTTATGATTGTGGTATGTAATGCGACTTGTCATCACGCGCCGTGCTCGTATAACGGTGGTGACATATTTAACCTGCTGCCAGGTCTCCGCACTTGGATGTGAGACGGAGCGATTCGCCGCCGCGAAGCATATCTTTCTCATAAGCTTAAGGATTTTAATAAATTAAATGAATTTGAATATAATTTTATTACTAAACTATCTATAAGTTCGAATAAAAAATAAAAGAGTTTATTTGTTTGTTTGCTTGATTGTTTGAACGCGCTAATCGTAGTAACTACTGGACTGATTTGAAAAATTATTTCACTGTAAGATAGTCCATTTATTCAGGAAAGCTATAGGCTATATAACATCACGCTAAGATGAATAGGAGAGGAACAGCAATAAAAAATAGTACAAAAACGGCATAATTTAAAGCTTTCCTTGCATGCGCTGAGTAAACGGTAATAGTTATTCAAAAATCATGTATTACAAAATTGTTCCCCTCTAAATAAAAGTCCACGACAGCATATGTCTAGCTTTTAAGATTAACCCACTGTAACCATTTTTTGGTTATCCTATATTATGGTTTTAATCTTCCCACGCGGGCGGAACCGCTGGCTATTGCTAGTAACAAATAAATCCATATTTAAATCTAAAGTACAATGGAATACAAATTTCAAATAGAACTAATATCAATTTCTATAAAGTATGAATATAATTTAATTGTGATTAAACACATTTTAATCACAATTTGTTGTACACTTGTTTGTACAGTAGAATCTATGGTAAAATTCAACATAGTTTATCATTCTCCTGCCCTTATACTACTCCTTTTACCACTAAAAATAAACAATATACAATTAAAACGGAAGGTCTGTATAGGATAGCAGAAGCCTCTTCAGAAGAGAAGTACGTCATTGTTTCAATTTTTATTTTATCTACAAGAACTTTACACATTTTTAATATATCGCACGCTTAGTATTAAAGTGACCTAATTCAAAATGAATCTTAATTGCGTTTACATTTCCTATTTCAATCCTTATTCCAATGCCAACGTTTACGTGTCTAATTCTACGTCACGCTACGAACTATTAAAAAAGCTACTGTTCTTGCTCATCCGAATTCTAGGTCACTTTAACACTCTTTAACTTTAACACGAGTTTTGTAGGTACTTTATAGCAATTTGTCACAAAACAACATTTTCGAATTAGGTCACTTTAATGCTAAGCGTGCGATTATAAATAAATTATAATATATTAAATAAATTATGATATATTATAACTTATTTACTGTACTATTCTGCTTTCCCTATTCGTAAAGGAAAAACGGAATTTTTTAAATTCTATACAGTATTAGTATATTAGCTACAGTTGTGAAAAAAATTAAATAATATTGCTCCCGCTGATTACAGACGGACAGACTTGCAATTTATAATATAACTAATACACTACATTTAAAATAGAGAGTGCCTTTTTAAATAAATACACAATAAATTCTTCGGTTGACGTTCCGCGTAGTATTTACAGTACTGGACAACCGCATTCAAGACTATTTCTATATCCTTAACCACAGACCAGTGATATAAATAAACTTTATTTATTATCAGGTTTGCGCTTGACCCCTGACTAATCGGATAAGTGAAGTAACAGTTTAACGAGTAATTTTTTTCGAATTGCCAACATGCTGTTAGCCCTAACGGGTTTCACAGCGTCACTGGGTGGGTTAACATAATTATGCTAACTGATAGAAGTATGTTGTAATGACCTATATACATTTTTGGCTTCACTTTGGCTGCTGTCAGATTCTAGATAATTAACAATAAAAAAATAAATATATGGGACACTTACACACACGGTCGTCCGTCCTCAAAGTAAGTAACTTAATACTTATGTTATGGTAGACAGACAACTGGTGAATATATATTTATATAATTTTTAAATACATAGTTAAATACACCCAGTATAAATATACACCCAGGCTCGAAGACCAACAAACTCATTCATAGACCACCCTTATTTCTTACCGAGGTGTCGTAAAAGGCGACTAAGATAAGTTGACCCGCCATGTGGTATCCGGCTAAGTAGAATAGACCAACCCTCTTTCTTTCCAAGGTGTCATAAAAGGCGACTAAGGTAAGTTGACCCACCGTGTGGTATCTGGCTAAGTAGAATAGACCATCCTCATTTCTCACCGAGGTGTCATAAAAGGCGACTAGGGTAAGTTGATATCAGGCAAGCGGCCGGTCGTAAAATACGTAGCCAAATCAACTCGCCAAATCAATTAGGCGACTGACTAATATGTAGCTTATTCATGTGACAACATGTTTATAACATGTTGTGCCGACCCTACTTAGAGTGGGATAAGGGCAGGAGGATGATAGAGGAGTGGGATAAAATAAAACCTATCTTATTATCTAGACGTGTAAAATTTTATTTGATTCATAAATCATTTACCTACTTAAATTAAGTGCGAGATTATCATTAAGGAAGTAAAAATACAACATTATATAGCATAATAGCTTTAATCAAAAGATCTTTATGTGTATCTACAAATCTTTGTCGCGTTTATTGTACATTAAGAGTACTTAATAAAATAAGGATTGAAACATAATTTTTTATGATTAAGGAAATGAAAATATTTTAACAAACAGAATAAAAATCACCTCTATTTTTAGCAGTAGTAGTCCATTTCTAGTCTATTTACTCGGTATATGCATAAAGCAGAACTAATAAAAGTTTAACAACACAAGTTCTTCGACACTTACCATAGAATTATACACATAATTAAATCAACAAAATTCATTACTCTATGAAAATTACACTTTTTATATAAATACTTATCTGTTATATGAAATATGAAATTTAAACCCAATAATAAATTAATATCACCTAGCCGTGTGGTATCCGGCTGATTAGAATAGACCACCCTCATTTCTTACCGAGGTGTCGTAAAAGGCGACTAAGGTAAGTCGTCCCGGCGTGTGGTATCCGGTAGAGTAGAGTAGACAAAGCTCATTTCTTACCGAGGTGTCCTAAAAGGGGACTAAGGTAAGTTGACTCAACGATTGGTATCCGATTTAGTAGAATATACCACCCTCTTCTAACCGAGATGTCGTAAAATACGACTAAGGTAAGTTGACGTCAGGCAGGCAACTAGTCGTAAAATACGTAGCCAAATCTTGTGACATGTTTAGAACATGTTGTGCCGACACTTAGAGTGGGATAAGGGCAGGAGTATCTATGATAATGACCCTGTACACGACAGTAATGATTAAATGTAACTAGTAATAAGAATTATATTTTATAAAAGAGCAACCGCCGAGTTTCTTGCTGGCTATTCTCGGTAGGAACAGCTTTCCGAACCAGTAGAGTTGACGATTCAAAAGCACTTGTTTACAAGTTTATTTGAATAAAGAATATTTTGAATTTGAATTTGAACAAATAAACATCACCAAGATATAATATAGTTGTATGATAATTTTATTCTTGAATTCTTTGACTGGAGCATCGTGCAGGAATGTGTGGAGGCTTAGTACCTGCGTTCCAGTATGCACTAGACAGACATAAACAGTAATTTATTTCTGGCAACGAACTTGCGTCCTTGGCGTCGACCTTATATTGCGCAATACCGGTTTTGAAATGCGCGCACGCACGATCTATGTATGCCCGTGTTACTTAAATGACAAGCGATGATATGTCTATGTTGTAGTTTTTAATCGAACGCATTAATTAGGACGTTACGCCGTGTGGTATCCGGCTGAATAGAATAGTACCACCCTCATTTCTCACGAGATATCGTTAAAGGCGACTAAAGTAAGTCGACCCGCCGTGTGGTATCCGGCTGAGTAGAATAGACCAACCTCATTTCTTACCTAGGTGTCGTAAAAGGCGACTAAGGTAAGTTGACCCACCGTGTGGTATCCGGTATAGTAGAATAGACCAACCTCATTTCTTACCGAGGTGTCGTAAAAGGCGACTAAGGTAAGTCGACCCGCCGTGTGGTATCCGGCTGAGTGGAATAGACCAACCTCATTTCTTACCGAGGTGTCGTAAAAGGCGACTAAGGTAAGTCGACCCGCCGTGTGGTATCCGACTGAGTGGAATAGACCAACCTCATTTCTTACCGAGGTGTCGTAAAAGGCCACTAAAGTAAGTCGACCCGCCATGTGGTATCCGGCTGAGTAGAATAGACCAACCTCATTTCTTACCGAGGTGTCGTAAAAGGCGACTAAGGTAAGTTGACCCACCGTGTGGTATCCGGTTTAGTAGAATAGACCACCCTCTTTCTTACCGAGGTGTCGTAAAATACGACTGAGGTAAGTTGATGTCAGGCAGGCGGCCGGTCGTAAAAACGCAGCCAAAGCAAAATGTGATGTTTATAACATGTTGTGCCAACCCCATTTAGAGTGGGATAAGGGCAAGAGGATGATGATTAATTAGGTTAAATCTCAACGCATACATGATCATAATTTCAAAGAATCCCGTCCGACTTGTTAATATTAATAAACTTAGGTACAAATGTAAGGTATTGCGCATTAATATAAAATATTTTGTTTACACAGACCGCACCTTACGTAATAAATTATCATGGTAATTTTTAAATGAATCGGAGTATAATTTTAATAATATAATACAATAATAATCAATTTTGTTTAATAATTTAAAAGAAAAATAAATTATCAATTGCATATGTGAAACGAAAGTGTATTATTTCAGTACATAACTAAAAAATACAATTTTTTCCACTTCTATGATAAATTTTCGTAAACAATATTTTTTGATCTAAGATATATTTATATATCATCCTCTCTTTTGGCTCCAGTCTTTTGTAATAATAGAGTAAGGCGTTTGTGTTAACAGGTTGAAAATTGATGTGATAAGTGTTGAAAATTTCGGTAAAAACAAGCTTTTATTTAAAAAGCTGGTCAATCCCTCTAAAATATAAATAATAAATATAGTAGGGTATTCCTCTTTTATAGAGCTACAGAAAAGTCCGTGTCACAGCTTATTACACCCATTCTAATTAAAAAAATAGTCACGAGGTAATTGTTAAGCTATTTAGCCGGATACAATCTTAATCCTTATCAACTTAAATACGTTAGTTATCTTAAGCACTTCATCCTGCAACATTAGGTTCTTTACTCTATATTAATAACTATAATAATATATGAATAACTTTGAATTTTAAGGTACAGAGTTCAAAGGTAGGAACCTTGAACTCTGTATCATGCCTCTGCTACCTATAGAATAGTGAAGAAGCGAAATCGGGTCTGTTGTGTGTTTGTTTTTCATTATTTATTTAATTCCATTCCAATAATTCTGCTTAAATTTAAATAATTAAACTAATACAATCGATTTTGTGACAGATATCTATTGATACTAGTAAAAGTAAATAAAAAATAATAAGTTTGTTTTTTGTTGTCTACATTGTTATTTAAAATTTTAAATAACAATGTAGAACATTATATATTTTTCCTCTATGGTTGCATAAATTTTACGCCTTTAATATATGTTTATACTTATTACAATACAGTATAACAGGTATTTTTTCGTGCAGAAATACGTTCTATTTTCAAGCTAAATTAAATAAAAATCTTTACAAAAAATATGTGTATAAGCCGAATTAAGCTCGTGGCTTTTGTTTTGCTTTGGTAAAATTACAATAGTACTAAATTGTCTTGGTGTACTTTTCTACAATACAATCCCTCAATCAGTTTAGGTTTTGCCTTTACATTTACACAAATTTCAAGTACGTATTAAAAAGATGCTTTTAGAGAAAGTTTATAATACCGTTGAAGGTTATATAAATGAAAATGATGCGTGGATGTAAGTCACATCCAGCAATGTTCAAAATGTAATGTCCCAAAAAAACTACATATTCAATATCGGCTACTTGTGACTTAGTTTATGAATATTAATAAAATTAAATTTTTTAAACATAAATAATCTGTTTGGGATTATTTTTGAAATAATATTATATTTAGTGCTTGATTATTGTATAACTCTTGAATGAGAAAAAATATACCTATTGCAATAAATACGCTTATAAGTGAAACCATGTCACAACGAATTAAATATTGAATGTTTTTGTTATAGCTTATAATTAGCATTCTAGTAAATATTACATAAGTATTTATTGTCAGTTTTCCTGTCGTGTGTTTACCTAAATTTACTCTATAATAGATTATTTACACTGTTTAATAAAACCAAGCTTGGTTTTATTATAATAATATATTAATGATTATTGTTTAGGTGGTATCCGGCTGAGTAAAATAGACTATCCTCATTTCTCACCGTGTTGTCGTAAAATGCGACTAAGGTAAGTTGACCTTAGGCAGGCGACCGGTCATAAAATCATGTGAAACCATTTATAACATGATGACCCCACTTGGAGTGGGATAAGGGCAGGAGAATGATGATTAATGATTATTGTTTATGTGATGGATATTTGGAGGAAATGATGGTTGATAATACCTACATGATAAATAATGTACGTATTTAATAAAAAATACTTGAATTGAGTTTTGTATTTAAATAAAGATCCTCGAAGAATGATTTTAAAAAGTGTATCAATGATGATAAAATATATATCGTGTTGATAACAAAAAGTTCGGATCAGGTCTTATATAAATTAATTTCATCATACTGATGTCCGGAACATGTATCTAATTTTCGTATATCTTTGTTAAAAATAAACAATAATAACTGAAAATTAAAAAATGTACACAACTTGCTGTGTACTACCCCTGCCTGATACTTTATCTGAGAGGACATAGTACTCTTAGTATTGACTAACAGCAAAAGTTTATTAGGCGTTTATTCAGGCCCATTAATCTGCCAAATGCGTTTGTTATCCTTAGTACCTGGGTGACCGAGCCTCGGTCGGTAAAAAATGAAAATTGAAAAAAAAATTGAAAAATTAGTTGGGCAGGTGGGGCTCGAACCTAGGTATTTTCACCTCTCTAGACCACCCGATCCGCAAATGAGCTACCATGAGTTTACGTTTGACAGCGAAAATTGTATTTTAAATTCAACAAGTAAATTGAAGTAAATTTTAGCATTTTCCCGAAAACAGGAATAAAATTAGATTTTTTTTTAATTAAACCTACCTAGATCGATTTTTCCCCCAAAACCCCCCACATGCTAAATTTCAGGAAAATCGTTGGAGCCGTTTCCGAGATTCAGAAAATATACCTATTTATATACATATATACATACATACAAGATTAACTCATTTAAATATTAAATATAAGACTTTCACCCGTTTTTGCGTTAGTAAGTAAGAAACAAACCGACTTCTATATTTATAATACTAGTACGATATCAAAATACGTTAAATTGTACAAAGTAGTTTGGATGCCACCTCCACATGTGTTTCTTGGTAGTTGTATGATTCTGTGGCCGAGTGAAAGTGGCAGTGAGCCCCCTGACTCTCAGCGAGCGAAGGCCGACGACGCGCACTCAGCGTAAATAATAAATATCTAAGATGTATTTGTGACCCGACTACTATGTTTAAAAGCTGTGATAGACCAGCGGTAAAACCGTACGACAATTTCGAGGAGGTCACGGGTTCAAACCCGGGCAGACACCAATGAGTTTTTCTGTTAAAACTTATGTGTCTAATTGATAATTGCAATTTATCACACGCTTTTCGGTGAAGGAAAACATCGTGAGGAAACCTGAATATCTCTAGACAATTCTGGAGATATGTAACCTACCAATCCACACTAGAGCAGCGTGGTAGGTCTTAGCTCCAAATCTTCTCTCCAAAAAACGGAGAGAAGAGGCCTATTCTCAGCAGTGGGAAAGTAACAGGCTACTTAATACGTGTAAAATAGTCGTCCCAGAAATATTATGTACTAGCTTTTACCCGCTACTTCGTTTGCGTGGACTATTGTCGCGTCATAGGTTGATAATAGATGGCGCTTTTCAATGTCTATACCTGTAGAATTAAAAGGATTTCTATAGCCTGTTATTTCTACAGAAATAGGATGTTATTCCGGTGTATAAGGAATAATTGTGCGAAATTTCATAGATTTTGGTTCAGCGTATTCGCCGAAAGAGTAACAAACATACATTCATACCCAAAAACTTTCGCATTTACAATATTAGTAGGATTTATTTTTGCCATGAATTTTATTTCTCAATAATTCTTCAGCGGAGCACAATAATGTTTAAGTTTATGTAATTATTGAATCCATTTGATATACTTTTGCTTACTTATTGTGGATTATAGAAATGTGGCATAATACATAACTCGCAATAGCAATATCCTGAGAAAAAAATAGTTTCATAGTCACCCGAAATGCAAAGCGTGCGCGCTCTGCGCAATTACCGCCGTGGCCCGCGGGGCATTCCACTGAACGTTAAGCCTAATTAGTCCAGTATGCGATGAGCCTTTGTCTAACAGTTCACCTTGCTTTTTAGATGTGGCTTTTAAATGCTGATCGTTTCGCACACGACCTTCCGCAGAGGACGTGTCCCTTTTGGCACAAAACTGCCGTTGCGTATTCGGTCGGTTGCGTGATATTATCTTGTGACCTATAGACACAGATATTAACTTTAATAGATATCGGTTTTGCGTTCACCGGTTTCTAAGTTTAAATCGAGTGACTTTGATTGCGTTTATTTGACACACTATTTAAAGGATTTTAGCGAAAATAACCATTTTCAAAAGTATTTTCTGAAGGAAAGTTATATTCTCTAGGTCAGTAATACGAATAAAATTAAATAATATGTACATACTTTTGGATAGCCAACAAAAACCAAACGTGTAATTTATTGCTGTAAACTATTATTATCGCTATTCAATGGCAGAACTATTTTAATTTGTTATATTTATATAGGAGAATAATTCATGGAGAACCTAATATATTATCTTTTTGTAAATCACTACATATTATAAAACAAAGTCCATATTTCCGTATGTACGCATAAAACTTTAAAACTAGGCAACCGATTTTGATGCGGTTTTTTTTAATAGATAGAGTGATTCAAAAGGAAGGTTTGTACGTATAATAACATTCAATACGAAGTAGAGAAATACTGTAATTTTTGAGGTTTCTGTAAATAATTACATTTTTTTCCGCTTACATTGCAAACGCAGGCTAAACCCTACGAGATTTATCAAAATGATGTACTAAGTATTTGTACACCTTAAAAAGGTCTACAGAAAAGTCCGCGATGGTATATGTCTATCTCTTATGGATAACCCACAATAGCAGTTTTTTTCATTTACTTTTTACGAAAAATGATGCCTTATGTTCAAAGCAATTTTTATACAATACAGCATTAATCCTTATCCAATTGAGTACCTTAAATAAATTGTTGATTTAATATAAATCAATATTGCCGTTTACAGCATGTAATTTGAGTGAACATTTTCGGAGATATTACAGATTTAAAATCCCGCGAGGAGGCCGCGCTTCGACCTATAAGCACTTCGAATTTAGCAGCGACCGGAGGCGCAACTAAATGTCCTTCTTTCAAGTTTACATTGTCTAATGATAAGAAAGCTATGAATGTTGTATGTAAAGACATTGTCTAATCAATTGTAAAAATAAATAATATCACTACATAGTATAAAACAAAGTCGTATTCTCTGTCTGTCCCTATGTCCGTATATCCCTATGTATGCTTCAATCTTTAAAACTACACAACAGATTTTGATGCGGTTTTTTTTAATAGATAGAGTGATTCTAGAGGAAGGTTTTTACGTATAATACAATTCAATACATAGTAGAGAAATACTGTAATTTTTGAGGATTCTGTAAATAATTACACCTTTTTCCGCTTACATTGCAAACGCAGGCTTAACGAGATTTATCAAAATGATGTACTAAGTATTTGTACACCTTGAAAAGGTCTACAGAAAAGTCCGCGATGGTATATGTCTATCTCTTATGAATAACCCACAATAGCATTTTTTGTCATTTACTTTTTACGAAAAATAATGCCTTATTTTTGAAGCAATTTTTATACACTACAGCATTAATCCTTATACAATTAAGTACCTTAAATAAATTGTTGATTTAATATAGATGAATATCGCCGTTTACAGCATGTAATTTAAGTGAACATTTTCGGAGATATTACAGATTTAAAATGCCATGAGGAGGCCGCGCTTCACCCTATAGCAGTTCGAATCCAGCAGCTATATCGTTCTTTCCAGAGTTTGTTTAACGACAAGGAAGCTGTGAATGTTGTATATAAAGACATTCTGTAATTAATTGTAAAAATTAAATACATGGGGAAAATGTAAAAGTAAATAAGTAAAAATGTACTATATGAATTTAGATATTCCAAAGATAGCAGGAAATCTTCTTGGTAAAGGGAAAGGAAATTGTTTTTCTCCAAATTTAACGCTTGCGGGCCACGGGCAGTAATGAATAAATCAAAACTACTGGATCGGTTTTAATCATTTTTTTACACTGAATGACATGGGATATATATTTTATACCCGTGCGAAGCAGGGGCAGGCCGCTAGTAGTGATATATAGTCAATCAGAATATTTTAATTATACAAAGTTATAAATCAGTATATACTAATTGTATGTATGTTTTAATTTTAAAATTAAAACTATTATAAAATTTTGTTGAAATTATAACTTTTAAGAAGAACAAATTTTTCTTTTTTAAAGAATTTCAATATTCATTTACATATCATGTGCAGCCATGAAGTTCAGTTTATCTCTGCAACTCCAACACTCCAACATAAACAATTATGTTATTAAAAATAACGTAATAATATAATATATATCAGAAATCTCTAAACAATTGTGTATTTAAACAAACTTCTAAAAAATTCCTAGTTATTCAATTAAAAAGCAATCATCATATTATGAGCAATGTCAAAGTAATGTTGTCTAACATATGTAGATAGCGGTCCTTCACACGGCCGGAGAACTGTGGACAAACAGTTGAGCTTCGGAAGCCGATCTGTGTTTGCCAGCGCTGCGTAAACTGCCTAGCCGAACTGTTACGTAAACATGTCGAACATTGTGCGCAAACACCGGCTGCACTGATCGTTAAAAATAATATTTATTCAGCTACCGCGAACTAACACGTTTTTTTAAAAACTAATGAGTTGTTCGAAACAACATAGGTGAATAATAAACGAGAACCCTGGAGCAACGGTGAGAGTGTTTTCTATGTCTCGGGGCGCTGATTAGTTTTATATTGCGTTCGACTTTTTATTTATTTATATATGGTCGTTCGTATGTAATTGCGTTATAAATTCATGTAAAATTTATTTATTTATTTATTATAACTAGCTTTTACCAGCGACTTCGTTCGCGTGGACTAATGTAGTGTGATAGGTCGATAATAGATGACGCTTCTCAATTTCATCCTATGTCTGTAGAATCAACAGGACATCTATAGCCTAAGTGTTATTACGGTGTTAGTACGGTTGTAATAGTTGTGCCAAATAGCATCGATATTGGTTAAGCGGATTGGGCGTGAATGAGTAACAAACATACTGCATTTATGTTTTTACTCACAAACTTTCGCATTTATAATATTAGTAGGATATATTATATTTTTTATTGCCTTAATGTTTTCTCTTCTTTATTAAGTTCTTGAATATGGTAGAGCAACTTTTTGTTATAGCATAGATACGATGAGGAAAAATCGGTTTTTAAGTGGATAATTTTTAGCATTTTCCTATGTTTTAGTTTTATAGAAGTGAAAATTTTCGGAACAGATAATGATGCAAGCAAGCGAGTTTGAGACCATAGAAATATCACTCTACCACCACTATACTACACATAGCACTTAGCATGGAAAAACTACTCTGAAAGTATGTTTTTGACTCACACTAAGATTCTATTTGGTTCATATTGTTTTTTTCATACTTGAAACAGTAGGTTATTTATTTATTACATTCCAGTTATTAAAACTATTTTTTAATAATAAAACATACGACCTAAACTCGACCAAACCGTGGTGTTTTGTTCTTTCCTTGTTCCAATAATTAATTTTTAATAAAGAAATCATAATAATAGTAACACTGTCAACAAAGGAGTATAATAGTAACATTGATCGAGGAAGTCAACAAAAAATAAAATATTTTGTCTATGCCCTATGTTAGGTATAAAGAGTGTAGCACTGTAATCGCTCCACGGAATACGACTTTAAATTATGATATACTCGTATAAGACAATTTTTTTAATGTAGAGATTAAATTATATATTTTACATACAAGCTTTAACGAATAGTGATACCTACCATTACACTATCTTAATTATTTAAAAAATAATTAAATACTTATATAAACTAAGTAAGTGTTACGCATCTGTACATGCTCTAGACTTAAAAAAATCGGTTCCTAATTATATTAACAGGATTAGGCTATATTAAATTTTACACGTATTCTATCTTTAAATTATGTATGTTATGTTACTAATTTTAATATAAACGAAATCTAAGATTTAATCATCAAAATTTAATTAATTCCGTATTGGTTTAGACTGATAAAAATATTATATGAATTAGAAGCTCATCTAACACAGAAACTTAGGTAGAAAATTATTAAATAGGGAAACTATGCAAGCCGCTAAGCTGTATTATGAGAGCAGTGTTTGTATTCTCTACTAGAGGCTCTATAAGTTTGCAGTTAGAGAGCTCGCAGCGGCGCTACAACACAAAGATTATATCCAAGAATACACCAGACCTGGCACTTTTGAAAAAGTTTAGTTATTTAACAATTATGTATAGAATTAGGCGTTATTTTGCTGAGGTCCATCATAAAAATGTAACAAAAATTATTTTGCTATAATCCGTGATAAAATAAAAAATATGTAATGTTAAATGGACAGTGTATCTACTAGCCGTTTTCATACCTGTTACATGCAGAATTCGTAAAAACTCATGCACTACCGACTCCCGATAACACAAAAATACACAAGCACTGCACACATTCGCAACTACAGACACAAACACACATTCGGAATAATAGTTTCACCCCGTATCCCGTAACCGAACGCAAAGCTGCGATGTTGTCGTGGATTCTTGGAACTCTGCATATGTCAAGTATGAGAACGGATAGAACACTCTACATTTAGCATTACATATATTTGCTTTTATCGCGGATTATAGCTAAATAAACATAATTTTGTATTTAACAATTCTAGAAAATATGCGCCATCAATCAGTTAGACGTAATACCATTTACATGAGTAAAAGAGTATTAATTATTTCAGCCTTTAATATATAAAGTAGAAAGATACATACATGTTATAATAAATATATAACATATATAACAAGATAATATTTATTTATTTATTTTATTAAGAAGACAACAGTTATACAATATATAATTATAAGAGAAACAAAACAAAAACATAAAACAAAAATTTCTTCACAGGAAAGAAAAAACTTAAAGAACAAATAGATCACACGTACAAATTAAATTACATGTTAATTAATAAAAATAAAAGAAAAATAAATATGAAATATATATACGAAACATTTGAAAAAAAAGCCATTAACTGTTCCATTTGAAAAATAAACTCGTTAACACACAAGCACGTTGTTAGTATTAGTGTTAAAGAAATGCCGCGTGGAGTTCTAGATGACATTGTTTGTGCTCATTTAAATTTCGTATCACATAGTACCTTACCTCACCGAAATGATAGTAAGAGATCGTGTTATGATTACAAAGCTTACATTTACCTAACAGTATATCTTTACTCTATGTACAAGGTACGGACTGGTTTATAAATAGCCTACGGCACAGGCAGGTGCAACCACGCGGCCAGACGAGCGGTCGCCGCGCTTCCGCGAATCTGCGCCAAACATTGCAATCAGGATTTCATACTGACTCTTGCCATAATGTACCATCCACCTCTTAAGGAATAACCTGGTTTATTCTCAAACTAATTACATTGATTACCTTGGTTCACAATTAATTACAAGGTAGGTTAACGAATGAATGCAAATAAAATATTTATATAATACAGCGTGCACGGAATAAAACAAGTTGCCGTTCATGGTAGATAAATCGTAAACGCAGTTTTAATGGAAAATTATCAGGAAATTAACGATCGTCATCATAAATGTCTAACAAAAATTTAAATTGCCTATTCGTTTATTCCTCTGTTTTCGAAAACATAGTTTATCTACATATGATAGTTAGGAGGATATTAGCAAAATAAAAATCCGCCTTGTATTTTTTTTCAGCTTTTAATTTTGATCCGACTGAGTAGAACAGACTACCCTCATTTCTTACCGAGGTGTCGTAAAAGGCGACTGAGGTTAATTGACGTCAAGCAGGCGGCCGGTCGTAAAATACCTTGCCCAATTATGATACAAGGGCAGGAGAATGATGAATTCAATAAACTAATACGCATACCCTAAAAAAAACTAAAGAAATAAAATGTGAAATAATAAAATGCCAAGAAGTTTAAAAAAAGCAAACAAGCCTTATTAAATTGATAATACTTTAAAATTCAATAAAATAAAAAGAATTTAATGCAATTAATTTACAATGTAGCTTGAGTATCATTCTCGTTCAAACAACAAGAAAAATGAGACAGATATAAAAGGAATCCTGATCGCTCACCTTACGTTATCCACTCGATATGTCGCACACTGTTGTATAGGGACATTTTCCTTTTTTCATTTTTTATAGAAGTGATGTTATCTTGTATTTAGTTGAATACTTCAAAAAAACATTTGTTTACAAGTATTTCTACAATTTATTCAGAATTGTCTGTATGAAATGATTCGATAGATATAGCTTCAATAAAAAATTAGTTTTGCCTGAATATGTATATATATAATAGATTTAAAAAAAAAATATAAGGGACACTTACACACACGGTCGTCCGTCCCCAAAGTAAGTAACTTAATACTTATGTTATGGGTGACAGACAACTGGTGAATATATACTTATATAATTTTTAAATACGTATGTATTTAAAAATTTGAATAGAAATATACACCCATGCTCGAAGATCAACGAATTCATTTATGAGCCTCGGCGGGAATCGAACCCGCGACCCGCGGAGCTGAAGGCAGGGTCACTACCCACTGCGCCAACGGACCAGACAGTCAGTTTTTGCACAATACAAATGTAATGTTAGCCGTGTGGTATCTGGATGAGTAGAATATATCACCCTCATTTCTCACCAAGGTGTCGTAAAATGCGGCTAAGGTAAGTTGACCCGCCGTGCGGTATCCGGTTAAGTAGAATTGACAACCCTCTTTCCTAACGAGGAGTCGTAGAATACGACTAAGGAAAGTTAACATCAGGCAGGCGGCCGATCGTACAATACGTAGCCAAATCATGTGACAACATGTTTATAATATGTTGTGCCGACCCCACTTAGAGTGGGATAAGGGCATGGGGATGATGATGACAAATATAATGCATTAAATGTTACAAAACTCAACTCGTATTTGAAACTGCAATTATTTGCTTTTATTGACTGATTGATATCAATTTATGTAAAGTATATAAAATAAACATTATTACGTTAAATAAAGATACCGCCGTTCTGTCTCGAACTCTACACAATTGTAGAATTAATAAAATGCAGAAACAATACTTATATTTTACTAACAAGGGTCAGTTCCGTAACTATAGTTGAATAAAAAAGAAGAGTGTACTAGTACGTGAGTGTTTTGAATCTAGGAGACGTTTGTTCGTACTTTCGACGTGCTGAGCATTTTAATGGCTATTTTCGATTGATGTATTCTCAATCAGTTATATCGAAAAGCCAGGATAAAAGGTTAGTTGGTTAATACATTTGGATGGGAATAATGATAGGCGGCTGGTAGACGATAGGGCGCCGCGAGACGACGCCGCGCCGCCTGACCGTGTCGTATTACGTATCGCACATACTGCTTAAAGCGCTGGCCAATGGATATCGCCGCACTACGGATGAATGGAATTATTTACTCTTACATTACGAGTTACGTTGTCCTCTTAGGCTATCATTAAATTTAATTTAATAATTATTATAAGTATATTCTGATGATATATTAGATAGGTATATTTAGATTCTAATCCTATCTTGGCTACAAGACAAAATTATTCATATATTGATACTATCAATATTAAGTTTCATACATTGTAATATTTCTTGTAATTATCAAACTTTATTTAATTAGCCAAAAAATTTACAATAAATGCAAAAAACAAAATTCAAAAATAAATACAAACAAATATCTTACACATTAACAAATATCTTACTGCTTAGACACTCATACTAAGATAACTTGTGCTACGAGTGGATCAAAAATAGTTATTCTCTAATCTAATCTAATTCAACTTACTTTAATTACTTGAACTTAAATTGGATTTTAATTCCGATGTAATGATGCATCAAAATTAAATGAAGCTTAAGACTTTCGTAATACATATAAGTTTAGATATAATTTGCAATATAAGTTTATGAATAGCATTCATATTATATGTATATGATTAAAAAAAAGTACCAAAAAGCGCTGTGTGAAGGAGAGCAAGTCATTCAGTATTACACATAACAAATAAATATTAAAATAATTTCTAAAACCGCGGATCCTAAAAAAAAACGTAGCGTTCTCCTGGAACAAAAGAGACTTCTAAGTGTCAAAAGACATAATCCTAATGGAACGAACGTACAAACAATAAATTATATATAATTGAAAATTAAATTTGCGAGTAGTTATTATCAGCTGCCACGCGACAGATTGAAACAGCTATATGTGATAATATCTACTAGCCCTTTGACCTGTACCAGTCGACTCGCTTTTGTAACTATTTATGTCAACATTGACGTTATATTTTTATTAAAAACATTTTCCGACAAAGATATGAAAGTAAATAAGGATAAAATAACATCTAGTGATAATTAAAAACTTTTATAAAATAGCGAGAACGGCTTTACAATGAAAACAACAGGTTATTTAGCATTAATTATGTAGGTACACGTTGAATATTTTATGAGTTAGTCGATCCAGGTGCTCGATGTCCTCGGCGACGGTGTGTCTCTCATCTCGAATTACCGTATACGCCACCTGCGCACCAGCAACACTTGCGTCATTTACAAGTTACAACTTTAAAATAATAAAACTGGTTTCGATTGTGATCTATAAGAAGGTGGATCGACGATTAATGTTTCGAGACACACCTGGCAGACCCCGTGCTGGCATGACACTCGATATCTTCACGACTAGAACTGTTGTTCAAAATCCATATTCCAATAGTAATTATGGCAGTAACGATTATGAATATATTTGCAAAATGATATACGCTTGACTTCCATAAACTAATAGCTTTTAGCGGCGAAATACAATACACAGTGATTAAAAAATCTAATTTAAAATGTATTCTCAGCATCTCAGATTTCTAACAGATATTTTGGGATGAGATCATTTGCGACCATTTGTTTTGAATGTGAACAATAAATTTTAGAAACCCATTAAATTACAACCTTCGTTTATATTTTATTTCGAGTATATAAAATATTAGTGTTACCCGCGACTTTGTTCGAGTCAACTTAAACATTTACGTCTCTGAAATACAATATGTATTTTTCCTTGTTCTAGAAAGAAAAACGTTAAATTTTCACGTTAACCCTAGCTTTAATTGTATCAAATTTTATAAGTATTGGACTTTCGCATTTACTCGTATAAGTACCTAATATTATTATTGATTTATACTTAAATTTCTTACAAATATTGAAATTTGTCTTCTCTTTGTTTATATATCACTAACGTCACACGAAGACCTCCAATTCCTTGCATTCCTTTAACACAAATATAGTCTTTTGAATCACTCATCAACCTTACTTGGCGTTCAGTACACGTATGAAACAGACATGATTTTTTTTTACTTAAACAAAGAGCGGGGAGCAACGACCTGCCCTTATTTGGTAGAGCCAGCGCAAAGGCGACATAATATGATGAAGCTGCATTATCGAAGGTGCGTTTGCGATTGTGTTGTTCTGTAGCGCAGCTTCGTAGTCGATTTTTACATGAAACACACTTGATCAAACTATTAAAGACAATGAATAAATAAATATATAGAACACATACGGCTTTACCATGTGGTATCAGGCTGCGTAGAATAGACCATCCTCATTTCTTACCGGTTTGCCGTAATTGGCGACTAAGGTAAGTCGACCTACCGTGTGGTATCCGGCTGAGTAGAATAAACCATCCTCATTACCTTCCAAGGTGTTGTGAAAGGCGACTCTGGTAAGTTGACCCACCGTGTGGTATCGGGCTGAGTAGAATAGACCATCCTCATTTCTTACCAAGTTGACGTAAAAGTAGACGAAGGTAAGTTGACTCGCCGTGTGGTATCTGTAGATTAGACCACCCACTTTCTTTCCAAGGTGTCGTAAAATACGACTATGGTACATATAGATTAGGATAAGGGCAGGAGAATGATAACTCTAGGTATAGCCTAGCGTACTAGTCCAGAAAGTATTTTCGAAAAAATAAATTCTTTTTCAATCATATGATTTTTGATTAATTTAAAATAAAGCACATGTGCCACACGCATAAACACCATAAAATCGCCGAATATCAAGAGGATAAAATAAAAAATTGGTTTATCAATTTATAAATACATATATTATTAAAAATGCACATAATGATAAAAGCTCTGGAAATAGTTAGCATGAAAAACTACGGAATCTTAAGATGGTTTAAGGCGTAGTTTTATTTAATTAATTTATGTGATCGACGGATCTAGAAAAAAAACCTATTAGCAAAGTCGACTTGAGCTATACAGGTGTAGCAGCAACCAGTTCGGTCCTGGTATCATGTTACAGTAGGTTTCACATTAAGAAATTTATACGACGTCTCAAATGGCTACCGACGCTGTTAATAATCATTTTATTAACAATATAAATTATTATAATTAATAATTGATTCTGCGAATGAACTGCAAAACAAAGTGATTCATCGTTCACAGCCCAGCTGGCTTTAGGGTTATCAGAAAATACCTAAATCAGAATCTTCTTTTAGTAAATACATCGTAAACTAGTTCTTTGCTAAGCATTTTCTTATTTACCTCAACAAAATCAAATCAAGCAAAATCGCTTGAAGGCTCAACTAGAAGTTATATAGACATTGCTATAAGTTTTTAATTATTTCGAGCGGATTATATGCTGTTAGCCCCAACTTTGTGACTTTGTAACAAAGTAACTTTTACAGCTCACTCTCTACTAGCGTCGGAGAACGAGGAAAATTAACTATTGCCGAAGCTGTCATCGACCCCTTGTAATAGACTATCAAAAATTGATTGTTCTTAATACAAATACTTAACCGCTATGCAAGTAGCATCGTGGAAATTGTCGAAATTCCCATGAATTGTCAGCCATAAGTCGCGCGCTTATTGCCCAGATAAGCGAAACATTGATTAAATTAAGTGACATTTAATTTTAATTCATCGCTATAAATCTCGCACATTACGAGAAACATTATCACATTACAGTGCCGCGCCCCGCTATAACCCAAAGGTCTTGCTTGCATATCAGCTAACGCAAAACGACATCGGGTCTGCGTCGGCAATGCGTTGATTATAACAGAAAATTATTTATCTTTCAACCGAGTAAGACACCAGTTTACAACGGTTACAACCGCAAATAAACATTTGCAGCCAAATAAATAATATATTTCATTTATAAAACACTACCCGTGCCAGCTTTGCCTGCATTGATATCAGTTTGTTACAAAAAAAATCCCGAATTGAAATTTTGTAACATAAAAGTAGTTATTGTGACTTAATTATGAGAGATTTGTGAATAACTTTCTCCGTTTACTTAGCGCACGCAAGGAAAGCTATAAATTTTGCCATTTTCGAAATATTTTTTATTGCTGCTCTTCTCCTATCCATCTTAATGTGATATTACATAGCCTTTACTCGTAGCCTTTCTCGATAAATGGACTATCTTACAATTTTTCAAATGGATCTAGTAGTTCCTGAGATAAGCGCGTTCAAACAAACAAACTCTACAGCTTTATATATCAGTATCTATAGATATGGTACTAAAAAATTTGGAATTTTCGCATAAGTAGTAACTTTATGTGTCACGTACGGGATAAAACCTGAAATATTAAATTCATACATGTCACAGATGATAAATGGTAAATAAGAAATACGCGACTATACAAATGACTATACAAATCCTGCGTCAGTCAGTTGAGGCAGGCCTTGTAATTTTAATGAGCACCTATTTTCTGTTTCAAATATCTTTTTTTTACAAATTTATTAACATTGCCAATATAAAAAATTAAAATTAATTTTACACAGGATATATATACCCTGAAATCCTTTACAAAACTAATATTTAAAAAATCGACATACCAAATGTTCACAGCCAAAAGTATTCTAAAATTATGTGTTATTTTCTTCAACGGCTTAAGTTTTTTTTTTGTTTCGTATTGCAGCAGTTTGTCGCATCCTTATTTTACCTCCATTAGCTGCCCAATATTAATAATTTACCATATATTGTATAATAAAGTTGCTAGCCTTCAGCGGGTTGTACTTGATTATTGTTATATTAAAAAATAACGTCGTTCTGTGAGAGAATTATGGTTATCAATATTTTATATTGAATTAACCAGATCAGTAAAACTGGTCTTTTGTCACATGTTAGTTAAAATTATAGGTAGGTTAGGCGGATTGTGCACAGTTCGGCTCAAGCTGATAAGCTGATTTCCTCCGTCAATGGCAATCCAGCAAATTTCGCCTTTCGCCTAACATAGATATTCATGATGGACTGAGCAGCGGACTAATGCATCGATACTCAAAACTATAGGAGTAACCACCAGGCTCTCAACTACGAGTCTTCACAGAATCCTTGAATTTTTCGGACATATCTAGGAATCTAGAAAGACTGGAGACAACCTGGAAAAGCTAATCATCACTGGTTCGGTGGAAGCAATTAGAGCAAGAGGCCGCAGTCCAACTCGATGGTCCGACCAGATCACTCATTCACTCTCCATTCAAGTCCACGAAGCCTTAAAAGCAGCAAGTGATCGCAAAACCTGGAGATCAGTTATCCGTAAAAAGTGATCCGTGGAAAAGGTCACGACCCTCAGCACTGAGGAAAACGACGCAAGGAGGAGAAATATTTATAGGCTGCTTCGAAAGATACTTGGAGAAGGTGGCCAAGCTCGAAGCCTTCCAGAGAGCGCAACTCGTGATTTTAGGTGGGGGAACGCAAGGTTTTGAAGATTGAACAGGGCCCAGACGGCTCGTTGAAGTACGTCGCCTACCAACCTAACGGGGACCTACGGGCGTTAGAATCCGGAAATCAGCGCCCCGTTGGATTATGTTCCTAAGACAGTTGCATCTTATACCTTAATGCTTTTATTAGTGAACTGAAAAATCTCTGCTTAAAGAGACCCGAAGAGAGAAGTAGAGCATTCGAATAAAAGAACTGCTGCCAGCAGGATAAGCTGAGATAAGGAAAATATGTAAAATACGACTTTGTTCTCGCCACCATTAACGTAGTGTAGCACTATCAAGTTTTAATTCGGCGGGAGACCCATATAAACGTCATCTTCTACGCGTACAGCGGTAGGATTTCCTCATAAAAAACAGGTCAAAGTCAAATAGTGATTATTTAATAGGTATCAATTAATTTATGTGATTTATCCGTTTCCAATTTATTTATTATAAATAATATATTTTATATCAATCAGGTCAATGTAGGTAATGTCAATGTCGTATCTCAATAATTTCAGATTTCCATGAAATTCTAATGTTATCAACAGCATGCAAACAAACACGAAGTAAACTTTGTCCTGTTGAGATATGTATTTATACTGTCAACAAACTAAATAATAAATAATATGCAAATATATTTAAATAATAATAGGTGTTCCGTTCAGTTGCAATCCATATCCGAGGGTTGTTTTTTATGTTATTTTATATGTTTCAGAAATTTTTTCTAACCTTTAAAACTTTCATTATAAAAAAAACCAACTTGGCAACAAAAAGGCTAACTTGATATTTAGAACAATTCTTTTTAATTGACATTATTTTTCTTGTCAATAAATAATAATTACAACAATTATTCTTCTTTATTTTTATAAATCTTAGAAATTAAAGAAGTATAGTGTGTTATAGGTTTTATAATAATTGATTATTTCTATTAATTACATTAGATAACAAAGTCAAAGTTCCTCTCTTTAAAGGCCCCGCTCTGTAGCAATATGTATAATTCAATAAACTGTTATACATGAAAAAATAAATAATCTTGAGAGAAAAGTACATTTGTGTGTGTTTTTTGTATTTTCGCGTATAAGTATATAGGTTTATGTGTCTATACTTCAATGTTTGTGCGTGTATTGAAGGTGCATGCTTGGAACGATGTTAAGCGTACATATTAATATATATACACATAATTATATATATACATAATTATATATAAATTAACAATATATTATTTAATGTAATTCTTGGTATACATACTTACATAATATTAGTAGAAATAACAATTTATTTCAACTCTGACCTAATCGTTTAACATGAATTATTATCGATCAATATGTATTTTAAAGTAAGAAATTGAGAGTTTTATATAAAAGTAACTTCCATTGTAGGTACTTTTTTGCTATAAGATTTATTCTAAAGTAAATTTTTACTTTGTTACACGTGTTTGACACGTGCAATTGGCCATCTTACATTTATGTACCTTTAAAACCGCAGAATGGCTATTAATAACTAGTT
Organism: Morpho helenor; assembly: GCA_029227775.1. Taxonomy (NCBI): domain Eukaryota; kingdom Metazoa; phylum Arthropoda; class Insecta; order Lepidoptera; family Nymphalidae; genus Morpho; species Morpho helenor. The sequence continues at coordinate 9,847,992 of JARGCU010000010.1, read as the reverse complement.
GCATCTATTTTAATGTTTTTTATATGGTAAAGTTATTGTTTTCATTTCGTAACGTTATAACAAGAAGTAGATATGCCCATATAGATAGAGCTTTCTGATGACATTGGAAATGTCTAAGTAGATACTTTCTTAGGAGCGTTTATTTAGTAGATTTATTTTGTTATAGTATTATTTATATATTTTATGCAGAAATATATTTTTATTATTTTCTCCAGCACGATGTTTGTAAAATATGTTATACCTACATTGTTTGTTTAAGTATAGTTCGGAGAATAAATATTTCACATTTATTAGCTTTACTTTCTTCTGTGGCGTAAATGTTATGTAAAATTCAATGTATTTTCTTTACCTGCTATGAAAAGACAATAATTAAGTTTTTTTTTCTCTAGGACCTTAGCTTATCCCATAGATAAAAGTGACCAAATATATATTATTCTACGTCAAAAGTTATCAGTACGCAAAATTTTGTACGTATCATTCACGCATTAATTTTCTTTGTAAAATCACACTACTAGTCTGGCTCATCCGATAAAATAAGACGTGAGTATAGCCGGTTTCTACACATTAATTATAAATATCACTCACGATAGTTTAAATTTAAAATTCTTGGTTACCTACAAAAAATTTACACTTTTTTTAGGTAGAGCTTTTGACTAAATAAAACAATAGGATCTAGGTAATGTTTCCACCAATGACAGATAGGGGTTGTGTTATGCCAATTGCCAACACGGGTCAAATATGCGCAATGCAGTAGCGACCTTGCAGCAGCGCAAGCGCGGTGTCGAGTTGCGGCCACATTTCTGTGGCTCGTCCTAGTGATGGACAAACCAAAGTATTTTCATCGAAAGTTAATAAAAATTATTTAAATAAATTAATAAAATCGTTATCATTGTCATTGCTTTTGAATAATGTGTAACAAATGAAATCAAAATAATCTTTATTCAAATAAACTCTCACAAGCACTTTTGAATCGTCAAGGATCAATATGATTAATGAAGCTACAACTGGTTCGGAATGTTGCTCTTACCGAGAAGAACCAGAAAGAAACTCGGCGGTCAATCTTTTAAACATTTTCAATTTTACATAATAAACCGCAGTCCTGTATACGTGTTATTGTGTTGTAAGAGACGACTAAGTTGACCCGCCGTAAGACAAACCATGTCATATGTTTATAACAAGTTGTGCCGACCCCACTTAGAATGGATAAGGGCAGGAGAATGAATGGTGAATGATTTGTGGGTGTTATATAGAAAATGAATATTTAAATTATTCTGCTATAATTTATCGCTAAGGAGAACATTAAACCAAAGTATAATAAATATTTAGATTATGGGTAAAAAAATTTAGAAATGTCTGTTTCATCGTTGCAATTAAAGGTAAGCTTATTATTCAATACATAATTCAACTATATTTCTTTATACTTTGATTGTAGGGGGTTTTGGGGGAGAAAAATCGATCTAGCTAGGTTACATTTGAAAAGAAATATAGTATTATCCCTGTTTTCGGGCACTGAAAAAATGTTAAAACGTTGAATAAAATTCATATGATATTTTTAAATGTCATCTGTAAAGTTGTGATAGCCTAATGGTAACGGGTTGACTAGAAAAGTACTAAAAAACCTGTAATTGATTACCACATGTCACCCGGCGCTTTTTTATTTTTTATTTTTTTTAATTGCATTTTTTATATCTTTAAAAAAATACCGTGTAAGGCTCGGTCACCCAGGTACTATACTATAACATACGTTATTATCTATATTTTTTGTTATTATTTATTCTAGTTTATAAATTAAAATGTATCGACTTGTAATTAGAAAACAAAGATTACACCACTACCTTGTCCGCCATCACGCCGCGCGTGCGGTTCAATTGCTAAGGAATGCCCCCATCATTTGATAGCCTGACTTAACATCTGATACACTCTCCACATTGCTGGAACGCCAAGGAGGCAGCCAACGTATCTAACTGTCCAAGAATCCATGACAGATTTCACGCGTTGTAAACACAATCAATTTACAAGCTATGTATTAAATGGTGACCTTTTGACCTCGTTAATTCAATTTATCTTTAAGTACCTCGGTGACCGGTGGTAATTTTTTTAAAGATATAAAAGAATGCAATAAAAAAACTCGTTGTGTGACATCTGGGAATCAATCCATTTTTTTTAGTTCGCGCGTTACCATTAGACTATCACAGCTTTGCATTTTCAGTTCAAATATCTATTGCTTTCTGTTCCTATTTTAATATTTTTTTTGGTGCCCAAAAACAGATAAAACGAGATTTTTTTAAAATAAAACACATAAATTTTTCTTCCCCAAAAACATGGAAAATAGTTGGAGGCGTTTTGATCCCTGTTTTCGGGGACTGAAGAAACTGCTATAATTTTATAAGAAATATTTTTTTTTTAATTTTAAGGATTTAAGGAGCTATCTTCGCAATTGCCAATTTCATCTGCCCGCTATACATTCCGTATAATAAAGCTCTGGCACCTAACTTATCTACATGCAACTATTTGTAGAATTTGATCCAATCAGGTTATTGAGGGTAATGGTTACCAAAATTATTGTTTTTAAAGGCCTATTAAAGAGATCTGGGACTAATAACGGAAGAAGTTTTAAAAAAATCCTACTAATATTACAAATGCGAAAGTACGCCGTGTGGTATCCGGCTGAATAGAATAGTACCACCCTCATTTCTTACCGAGGTGTCGTAAAAGGCGACTAAGGTAAGTCGACCCGCCGTGTGGTATCCGGCTGAGTAGAATAGACCAACCTCATTTCTTACCGAGGTGTCGTAAAAGGCGACTAAGGTAAGTTGACCCACCGTGTGGTATCCGGTTTCGTAGAATAGACCACCCTCTTTCTTACCGAGGTGTCGTAAAATACGACTGAGGTAAGTTGACGTCAGGCAGGCGGCCGGTCATAAAAACGCAGCCAAATCATGTGACAGCGTGTTTATAACATGTTGTGCCGACCCCACTTAGAGTGGGATAAGGGCAGGAAGATGATGATTACAAATGCGAAAGTTTGTGAGTAGGATTTATGTTTGTTACTCTTTTAAGGCGAATCCGCTGCAACATTTTCGATGAAATTTAGCACAATTATTCCTTATACATCGGGGTAACATATATAGAAATCCTGTTAATTCTACAGGAATAGGATGACATTGAAAAGCCCCATCACGCAAACGAAGTTGCGGGTAAAAGCTAGTGCTACATAATCCTATTAATTAAAATAATATTATAATAAAACGACTATATTTCTTCTTTATACTTATTCAATAAATAAAAAACAGTTTTCCCAGAGTCAACCCATTTACTCTTTCGCTACAACTCAACGAATGACACATAATAATATGACAGCCACAATGCTTTTCATATTAATCGCCAACTCTATGAAGGAGGTTGTATTAAAAACATGTTGTAACAGTCGACCATCCTGACAACATTTGCGACCCCGCAAATCTCATAAGCTGACTTCTGGGAATGAATCTACCACCGATTCGGAATGCTGATTGTACTGAGAAGAATCGGCAAGAAACTCAATACATGCTCTTTTAATCTGTAAAAGAAAACCGCACATGCCATGACATGACAGGACTACGCTCACGCTTAATGCTCAACTCTAAGCTCACGCTTTATGCTCAACTCTTTAAGCTCAACTCCTCAACTCCTTAAGCTTTTCGCACCATAAGCATTTCGCACCTCAAGCTCACCCTCAATCACTGTCATGGCATAACACAGCTCAATTATTGGCAACCAACTCAGCAGATACACACGTAAACAGACTCGCAAATGATAACGCTCAAAGAACAATCACCACTTCCAGGCAGAGCCTAGCTGATAGTCGTTGCAGATGGCCACAGCCTAGAAAACAATCGTTACAACAGGAAAGATCCAGAGAACAATCGTCATTCTAGCTGACAGTTCCATCGAACAAAAGTCACGGGCGCGTCTAAGGCCTCACATAGCACATCGTCACGTTGATCTCACAGAATCAATTAACCGAATACCAATTACCATCATTAATCTCTCCAATAAAAACTCCATTTTTTATTCCATAGCATCGCATATCGCAACTATCTCTCAAATTATACGAAATTCGCACTCTCCGCGTCGTCTCAAGATATTGATCGTCATTTGTTTTTCCTCTGAACTCTGAAAATCCAGATATTCCTTTTGTCCACTCTATTTGTGAGTTTAGGTTACATCCCACTTCTGAATATAATAAAACGACTATATTTCTTCTTTATACTTATTCAATAAATAAAAAACAGTTTTCCCAGAGTCAACCCATTTACTCTTTCGCTACAACTCAACGAATGACACATAATAATATGACAGCCACAATGCTTTTCATATTAATCGCCAACTCTATGAAGGAGGTTGTATTAAAAACATGTTGTAACAATATTATATATATATAAAGGTATAAAGGTATTAAATAAAATATTAACAATATGAAACAAATGAAATTGGTGAATATATTAACGAACTTCTAATAACATAATACTGTAAGTGAATAATAAATTACATGTGACAGTAATATCATTATTTTTTGTGTTTTTTATGAAGTTACACTTTTAGATTGTTTTGGACAGATATAAAATATATCTCAAAACAAAAATTTTAAACTGATATAATTTCTTTTTATTTTCATGTAGGTTCACTCATGAAACCATGTTTTTTTTTCTTTTATTATGTAAGGTGTTAAAATAATAATACAATAATAGATTCACGTAGACGTTTATTGATATTCCTCATTACTTGCGCAAATTGTAAATACATTTAACCACTTAATCTTCTCAAACCATATTTATCATGTTTTATATTTGCGCCCGTATGTACATACTGCAGAGATAAATTCTCAAACGATTAGATCAACCGAAAATTTATGAGACATATTGCCCCTTCGGCTTCGTTTTATAATAAAATTCAGATATTTCTTCATTTTGGTACTATTTGATAGTATTTTATGAAATAACATTCTATAAATTTCTTTAAGTTGAAATCTATTACTCATGAAAACTAATAGAAATAAAAATGATCTTTAGTCTTTCAAGCTTATCTTTAATATTACTGAACCAATTTTGAGGGAGCTCCTATTACCAAATTTTCAGAACTTATAGCTACTTTTTATCTTTAAAATTATAATTTAATTAATTAGGCGTTATTTTATGGATATGCACAATGATTATTAAGTAATTTTGTTACAATTAAATAAATAGATAATGATATTATTTTGCTATAATCCGCGATAAAGCAAAAAGAATATAAATGTAATGGTATATACAAAGTATACTCGTACTATCCGTTTTCATACCTGATGGTGTAAGATTCATAAAAACACGAGACACCCCAAGACATGCCGAGTGCGAAAGTGTACAAGGTAGCGTCATCGCGTCATCTCGGTATGCATCAAAGTACTTTCGGGCGAGAGTGTACTGCCGCCATAACATGTTAAAAACTCTAGAATAGAACTTAAATAATAACAATAAAATATATTATTATCATTTATTATATATAGCATACCTAAATATATATTTTAAGCTTAGGCGTTATTAATACATAGTTAGTATGCAATACAATCAAAGTCGTAGCTAATCGTTAATTTATTAATAAAGATTTATAGCTTTATAAATTTTACTAGGGGCCTGCCCCTGCTTCGCACGGGTATAAAATATATATCCCATGTCAGTCAGTGTAAAAAAAAATGATTAAAATCGATCCAGTAGTTTTGATTTATTCATGACTGCCTGTGGCCCGCAAGCGTTAAATTTGGAGAAAAACAATTTCCTCTCCCTATACCAAGAAGATTTCCTGCTATCATTGGAATATCTAAATTCATATAGTACATTTTTACTTATTTACTTTTACATTTTCCCTATGTATTTTAATTTTACAATTAATTACAGAATGTCTTTAAAAACTCTTGAAAGAGCGACATAGCTGCTAAAGTCGAAATGTTATAGGACCAAGCGCGGCGTCGTCACGGCATTTTAAATCTGTAATATCTCCGAAAATGTTCACTTAAATTACATGCTGTAAACGGCCATATTGATCTATATTAAATCAACTATTTATTTAAGGTACTTAATTGGATAAGGATTAATGCTGTATTGTATAAAAATTGCTTCAAAAATAAGGCATTATTTTCGTAAAAAGTAAATGACAAAAAATGCTATAGTGGGTTATCCAAAAGAGATAGACATATACCATCGTGGACTTTTCTGTAGACCTTTTCAAGGTGTACAAATACTTAGTACATCATTTTGATAAATCTCGTAGAGTTAAGCCTGCGTTTGCAATGTAAGCGGAAAAAAATGTAATTATTTACAGAAACCTCAAAAATTACAGTATTTCTCTACTCCGTATTGAATGTTATTATACGTACAAACCTTCCTCTTGAATCACTCTATCTATTAAAAAAAACCGTATCAAAATATGTTGCGTAGTTTTAAAGTTTTATGCATAAATAGGGAAATATGGACAAAGAATGCGACTTTGTTTTGTAATATGTAGTGATATGCTACGTGGATTAAAGTCACTCTCTATAAGCATGAACCGTTGGCATAGCACGGATTACTTATAATAATTTAGTATGTATCTGTTAAACGTTTTTCATTTTCAATTAAAATATTAGTTAGATATAACCACCCTCTTTCTTACCGAGGTGTTGTAAAATACGACTAAGGTAAGTTGATGTCAAGCAGGCGGCCGGTCGTGAAATACGTAGCCGAATCATGTGACAACATGTTTACATGTCGTACCGAACCCACTTAGAGTGAAATAAGGGCAGGATCTGTGCTATTATTTTCACAGATCATAAAAAATTAATTATACAGAAAGGAGTGTTTACGAAAAATTACCGTATTCTACCTATTGGAAAGTCAAAAATGATAAACTGCATAAGATGAACTAAAAAATCCACACTAATGGCTCATTATTACATATTATAAAGTAGTTTGCGATAATAACCGTAATATGAGTGTGTAAGTCTATTTTTAGACGCGATCATTGCACTGGTTGGTGAGCGCATGTGATAAATAATGCAAAATGAACTTTTCGCAATGATATTACGTGATAATTACAAATCTTCCTAAAAATATTTAGAATTAAATTTATAAAATAACAAGAATATGCCTTGATTATTTCAATTTATGCCAATATCCAAATAAAATATGTACATAAAAACAGAGGTTTTGTGAATTAACTTGAAATTTTCATGCAACGTCTCTATGCGATAATTTCAATTAATTTCTTACGAGTTACTGTATAATGGATAAGGCTATATCGTTGTTCCAGAAAAACAATGCTATCACGCAACTGCTAAAGCTTTTTTTTCTTTGCTATAAAATTATTACGTATAGGAAACACAAAAAGAAAAAACAAATTGAAATAGTAACAGTGAAAAAAGAGAAAAAAAAAGAATAGTTTGAATATATAATATAAAAGCAAAGCATACCTATTTACTATACACATAGGTATACATACACATTTGCTATCTTTTAAGATATTTAATAATTTTTAACTGTTAGTATTTCAATTTTTTTTTTTCTTTTTTGGGTCTTACATAAAATTTTAGTTTAACATTTCCGTCATTGTAATAAGATACTACAAACATATCTTCTACTACGGGGTAGTAGCGAAGGCCTGGCAGGTCTAAGTATTGTATAAATGCGAAGTTTGTCATTCTGTCTGTGAAATTGGTTGTTTCTCTGTTACACTTGCACGGCAAACCTTTGGACAATTAGAGAATAAAATAAATAAAATGATATCGATTCAATCTGGAACAATTGAAATACTGAGTTAATATAATGATTTAAAGTAATTCAAATTTTACCTTAGGGAGTAGAAAAAAATTCCCCACTTTCACTTAATTGAGGCTATTTTTAAGTTTAAATTGACGCGAACAAAGTCGCGAGTATAACTAGTGAAAATATATATTTTGAAATGCTGTCCTAAAAGCTTTCAAGGCATTGGGAGGTAAGGGCTAATCATAGAAACTTAAAATAAGATGCGCTATTTGTTTTACAATAAATCGATAATTTAAGCAAACGTTTGTTATGTAGATTTTTTTTTACCTTTGTAGAATATATTACGTCCTTAATATTTATTTTTATAGTTTATTATAGTTTACGTAGTATTCAATTCCGCTATCAATTTCCGACACATTATCAAGAACAAGATAGTAGTTGGGTAAATCCATTATTTATTGCGCGTTTATGCTGATTTGTATATTTTTACTAATTTTATTAATACACTTTAATTTCTTTTTGAAGTTTTCCTATCGCAACCGCTGAGCCGATTTTGATTCATTTTGATGTAAAGACAACTCTGTTGAACATGAATCAAAAATAAGATTTCACGTAAATAATGTAGAAGATTTAATTAATTGTAATTACGGTACCTGTGATAGACCAGCGGTGCGACCGTGTGAATCTCTAGAGATCATAGGTTCAAACCCGGGCAGACACCAATGAGTTTTTCTATTAAAACTTATATGACTAATTGATAATTGCAATTTATCACACGCATATCAGTGAAGGAAAACATCTTGAGGAAACCTGCATATCTCTAAAGAATTCTGGGGATATGTGTAACCTACCAATCCGCATTGGAGCAGTCTTTGGTCTTAGCTCCAATCCTTCTCTCCGAAAAACAGAGAGGAGGCCTATGCCCAGCAGTGGCATAGTTACTTACTTACGGTAGTCCTTACTGAAAGTTTATTTTTTCGTATAGCATACGCAGGTTGCAGATGTAGCATTCGATTTTGTTTCTAAATAAGATTATGACATATCCATTCTCTTCGCAGCAGGTAAGTCTTCATCGAGATAACCCAACTTATAAAGGGTTCCAAAACGGAGGTCTGCCGATCGATCATTAGAATTTATTTGTTTTTGACGGTGACAAGACACAGAGCGGGTAGTGGTGAACAAGTTTTGGTTATCTGGAGGTTGCATCAGACCATTCGTCATGCTGTCAGAGGGACAGGGCACTACGGAACAATCAAAGTGACCGCGTGATAACGGTGATGGGCTCATGACGGCATATTGATTCACCCAACTTGCTTATACTTTTAGGTTTTTTATATATATTTTTAGTTATAATTTATTTTATAATAACACTTGCAGACTCTGTCATCCTTGCTGAGGCTTAGTCAGTTTTCGATTTCTGCACTCTAATAAGTCTTTCGTTGTGGGTTAACTTTAAATATGTTTATAAACTTCTGAGATATTCATTTAAATTATAACATTATTATTATAAAATATAACTATATTATTTTAGTTCAGCAAGTAATATACATCCTCCTGCCCTTGTCTCACTCTAAGTGGGGTCGGCGCAACATGTTATAAACATGTTGCCACATGAATTAGCTACGTATTTTCCAACCGGCCGCCTGCCTGACTTACCTTAGTCGTATTTTACAACACCTTGGTAAGAAAAAGGGTGGTCTATTCTACTCAACCGGATACCACACGGTGGGTCAACTTACCTTAATCGCCTTTCACAAAAACTTGGTAAGAAATGAGACTGGTTTATTCTACTCAGCCGGATGACACACGGCAGGTGTACTTACCGTAGTCTCCTTTTAAGTCACCTCAGTAAGAAATGAGGGTGGTCTATTCTATTCAGTCGGATACCGCCTTTTAGTTCAAGAAGTAAATTAAAAAGAGGACATTATTATTTATTGCTAAATTCGCCATCGAATTTATGGCGCTATAAAAGATGAATACTCCAATATTTTAAAAAGATTAGGCAGCGTTTACAACTTGCTATAAGATCTTAACTTACCGCTGACCTGATCAATATATTGCATAAAAATACTAAATTACAACTTCCCAATAACAGAAAAAAGTACTTTATTGACTTACGCATTAACACTGAAATCAGTACAAGCAGCGGGAAAGACTAATTATATTTTAAAATACTCTTAAGGAGAAGGCGTACGGTTTGCATTAAATGTTGTTGTGTTTGGTCCCAAGCAAAGTGGAACAGATATTTGCATGTCGGATTATGGAAGACAGGTTTTGCATACCGCGGGCCATGTCTATAAAATACAACACATTACGAGCAATTCGCTGGCTTCTGTGTTACGTGTGTATACAGTTTTAATAACATTCAGATTAATAATTTAAAAAAATCATGTTAAATACAGTGAATCAAATATTGAACAATTAAATTAACATTTTCTTTACTACAAATTGTCTCACCTCGTAGGTTAGCTGGCAGAGATCTCTGTCTTAGGGATAAGTAGACCTTTGTACACTTGTTTATTCATAATGTGTTTCCAACATTTTTTATTGTACATAAATAAATAAATAAAATAACTAAAATGTATTATATCAATAATGTACTAGTTGTCTGTCTTAAGTTACTTACACGCTAGGACTATTAAAAGGTGTTGCATATTTTAAGTTACATCGAGTCCAAAACTAAACTCACACTCAAAATATTCTTTACATTAGCTACTTTTATAATTAAAAATTAGAATAGACCACCCTCATTTATTACCGAGGTGTCGTAAAAGACGACTAAGGTAAGGTCTGGTATCCGGTTGAGTAGAATAGACCACCCTCTTTCTTACGACTACGGTAAGTTGACGTCAGGTAGGCAGCCGGTTTGTAACATGTTGTACCGACTCCACTTAGAGTGGGATAAAGGCAGGAGAAGGATAATAATAATTAAAAATTCATGAGATAGTAGTGTATGCTCCTAACATTATAGACGAAATAAAAGCATCCTGATGGCTTGGAAAGTTTAAAGTATGGAAGAGTCAGTTAGTGAGGAATTATTATATTTGGACCAGCCAAATGGACTAAACCAGTCATCTAAACGAATTTCGCCAGATACCGCCGGACTGTTGAGTAATTAATGATTCTCCAACCGTTAAGAGATTGGTCAGAGAAGCATGTCGTTGTTTGGTTAAGCAGGCCAGGATCCATAGTGGGTCGCTAAATCATCAGAATTTATTAACTCATCAGAATTAATTACTTCATATTCATTTTGTCATGTACAAAAATCTCTTATTACGAATATGTTTATTTATTGTATTGTAATTATATCCTGCTGATCCACAATCGCATTTTGCATTAAAAATTTGAATAGAGAAGGGCATAACTCAGCTATGAAAAGGTATCTTACTTTAATTGTAAAATGAAATTGTATAATTGTAGACATAATGTTTCATGTATTAATCTTTAATATATATGAAAAATTGGAAACGGCTACAATGATTTTCACGAAATTCTGCATGTAGAGGTTTTGGGAGGAATAATCGATCTAGCTAGGTTTTATTTTTAAAAAATGATGTTTTATCTGTTTTCGGGCATATAAAAAACTGCTAAAATAGAAATAGATTGTAAAGCTTAAATTCGCTATCACTTGCCGAGTTATACCTAATAGCGCAATGGTAAACGGGCGGTTTAAGTCATACATGTCACCGATCCTTTCTTTGTTTTTTTTAATTGCATTTATTTATATCTTTTAATAAAATTACGGAGCAATTACGGTCACCCAGATACTATAAAATTAAGAAAGCTGTCGAGTTTTTTAGCGTACATATAAGTGATGATGACTGGTGATCGGTATGCAGTGAGAATGCTCATTCATCGCCTCCTCACCAAATAACATAGAATCCCATTCCAAAAACATCGTTATCTCTATTCCCACTCAAATCATGGAACAATAAAATTTCGATTGCCCAAGAAAAACGGGGCATCACGATAACCATAAATTTGGGCCGAAACGGATGGGACAAATTTTTATAATGGGCCTCCCCCATTTGGACGCTGCGCCGCGTTAATGACAGCCTAACAGTTTGTTTTAACATCATTATAGAAGCGTATCGGGCATTCCATCTCAGGTAGGTACCTGCGTCGGCCGTATAGATACACATGTAGAACAACACGACGCGTCGATATAACACGCGGTGCTCCCGATTTTGTTGATTGTGAACGACATCGTGAGGATCATATTTCGTTAAAAAAATTGTGGTCAAGTCCCGTTATGAGCTCCTTGGTGTTTCAATTTAAATAAATTTCGCGATACCTTTATAGTAACTTTTTTCGATACCGATATTATCAAAAGAGTAAGAAAGCTGCTGTCTCTGTCTCTTTTTACGTGTGTGATTCTTTTAAAAATATTTTATGCATTCACAAACCATACAATACACTGATGTTTTAGGTTAATTTCGAAGACTGGCTAACACTAATAAACTTAGATTTGAGAAATTAAGGAACAGGTTCATTTGTTTATTAAAAACTAAGAGAAGAATCGAGCTTATTTAGTGCGTGGGATACCAACCCGCAAAACTTTGGCGTTATTTTACAAGCCCGAGCCATACCATTTGATAAAATTCCTTTTCTATTTCCTAAAAATCGTCAACAGATATATATAGATATATATATTGAAAGCATATTTTCACTTTTTCAATAAATAAAGCCTAACGCCCTTTTATTACAACATATCCTTTTAAAAAAATAATCATACATAATATTGTATTCATGCTGGGACAGCAGCTAGTGATATAATAAAAGGGTTTGGTATTCTCGCCTTAATTAGCAAGTATACCCAAATTGAACCTAGAATGAGAGCTTTACTAAATGCTAACTAAAATCGAGCTGGCATTTGAAGGATCGGAGCGAGTGGTCGTAGCCGTCGTCAAATCCGACCTCCCGACAATATATCTGAGGGACAGCTACATGCATTTACAATTAACTTATCTCACTTCAACTCGGCTCCTGACATCACGCGACAAATATTTGTGAAATAGTCATGGTGCATATAACATAGCTAACGATATAAAACTACGTATTAAGACAGGTAAGTTAAGTGTTTATATTCCCGGCATAATTATTATATTAAGGACTATGGATATAGTTTGGATTCGTATAACAGATTAAGCTTAAAAATTAAGTATTCGGCTTTAAAACATGATTAAATAGCAATATGATTAAAAAACAAATTATTTAAAGTCTATAAAAAATAAATATTTTTTCTTTGTTAAATTAAACATAACCAAGCCTTTTTCTTTATGATATGTCTCTTTATGCTATATGAATGAAACAAAACTAAAACAACCAAATCTGATAAAAATAAAGGGATTTATTTCCTGTAGTCCTATTTTTATAATTTAAAGAGTAAATACTTTCACAATAATGCAATGAATTGCATTAACTCGGAAAACAAATATTAATAACATTCATGTTGGCACAACTTTACAGTCCAATAAAAAGGACGCGCTTATATAGTAAACCAACAAAATGAGAGACCATTAAGAGGCCAATGTAAAATGAAATACAAGCTCCATTTCTACTGAAAGCCATTACGAGCCAAAAATAAAAGAGCTAGGAATGAGGCAAAACCGCATGCCCACCGCGAAACAAAATCAAAGGTGACTCTTAATTGATTTTAGGCGCACAAGCACTCGGGTATGGCAAAGAAATTGACATTTCAATGGCAAAAAAGGAAAGTGGCAATCAGCAGAGTGGCAACGCGCACGGCAATGATTTAGCGCGTCTTCATGAGCGCGGGCACAGGTTCCCATGGGAAAAAGCCCGCAAATATTGACACTGCAGCAACATGTTTATATGCACTTAATGCGTCGCTCACCTTTTTTACATTTTATTTGTTTTATGTGAGCGAGGCAGACGGAGCGTCGGCCCCTTGTTTGAGTTTTTTGTCGTAAATTTATTTAGCAGGTAATATCTTACGTCCGTTATAAAATGATAAGCTTGAAATTGCAATTGGTTTGGTATTTTAAAACATAAATATAATAATACTTTGATGTCTTATCTCAAAAATTATTTATCTATTGAATTCTTTAGATTTGAATTTATTTTTCCGCATACATAAATTTTCACAAAAACGGCTTTGTATATTTATTTAATCTGAAGGAGTTGGCGAGATATTGAATCAGAATGAAAATTCAAAAGGATTCAGTTTCGTTAACAAAAGCTGTCACGATTTTTTGTCTATGATTAGGTTTTACACGCCTTAGAATTTCTCTCTGGTAAGAATGTTGAAGACAAAGATTACAGCGTACATAATGGTTTAAGATTTACTTGATTTCATAAAAGTGTCAGTCAATTTGATTTAAAATTTAGTTACAATCATAATTATGGTCCAAAATATTTAAAATTGGGATAGGCAACCACGGTGATAATTTGCGGTCAAACTAATGGGTCAAAATTATGAGTTGTCCTTGGCGTGTCCATATGGGAATGTGCAACTTATTGCGTCACGTCCCCCCTAATTATTTACGTCGATGTGGATGCACAAATTATAGCTTTTCGATGGTTGCGGAGGCCGCTAAAACGAATGGAATGTCTATAATATCTTTTTAGGCCAATTATTTTATTTATTTCATTTTGTTTTTGTTTTATACTAGTAAACTAAGAAAGGATAACCATATCCATTGGATTACGGGATATGCAGGTATTGCTTATAGTAGTGAAAACGTATCCGAACTTTCTATTGCAGACTGCTAAAATCACAATCAATGGTAAGCAATAAATATTTAAATAATACAACAGAGACAAATTAAACGCCGTGTGGTATCCGGCTGAATAGAATAGTACCACCCTCATTTCTTACCGAGGTGTCGTAAAAGGCGACTAAGGTAAGTCGACCCGCCGTGTGGTATCCGGCTAAGTAGAATAGACCAACCTCATTTCTTACCGAGGTGCCGTAAAAGGCGACTAAGGTAAGTTGACCCACCGTGTGGTATCCGGTTTAGTAGAATAGAAAAGAAAGAGCGTGGCTCTTTCTTACCGAGCTATCATAAAAATCGTAATCGGCCGGTCATAAAAATGCAGCCAAATCATTTGACAGCATGTTAGGTATATCACGTTGTGCCGCCCCACTTAGAGTGGGATAAGGGCAGGAAGATGATGACAACAGAAACAAATTAACTAACAATAAAGTGTCCAAGCTAAGCTGCAGATGAAACTGAAGGGGCAATATTAGTATAAAATATAACACAATACAACCATATCTATTAATATTTACATACAAGGGCCGTGTTGTGGTTGAGACATCAAAATCTATTATTATTCTCAAACTGGACTTATCCTTTGAGTTATTTATTATTATGATCGTGATCGTAAAAGGAAAAAGAATTGGAATAAGTTATTTAGGCGGTAGAAGGGAGTGTGGACTTTGTAAAAGGGGAACGTAAGATATTTATTCCTTGTTAATGATCGATATGATGCTTGGAGCGATTTCGATTTGGGATACATGAATGCGTGCAAAGGATTTGGACTGTTTACGACTACGTGGGTGGTTGTGGGCGTGGCGTTTTACATCTCTCTCCAACCTTCGTTTCCTTCGTATACGCTATTCACCTCGCGGCCGCTCCCACAGGACCTTCTTGTTAAGATATTTTTTGTTCCTCTCATCTTGCTTTAAGAAATGGTCAGACGGGCAAATATTTACTCACGATTTTGAAGATCTTATTATCATACTACCAGCTTTTGAGATCGGAGCGATGATTTACACGGTTCGTTTAGTTGTTACTTTGCTGGATAACGTAACAATGTTGATGTCATTATGTAGTATGTAGGTATAGATTGTAATGGCGTAACATTAATAGCGCGTGTCTTAAATCAGTTCGAAAACTAAGGCAACCCTATATGAATTAGCTATTTAGGCCGGTTTCGATAAAGGTTTTGCAATAAGAATACATTTTAATACATACTTGAAGAGTCTTACCTAGTATACAAGAAGAATATTACCTAGGTATTATGTAACATTCCCAAAAGAAGCTTTCGCCCTTGACATAAAAAAAAATACAAGCTAATCTAGATGGTTAGTAAACTCATTTACAATGTTAGTTAGTCTCAGCTAAGTTGCTATTATTTGAAAGAAAATACGAAATAGAGAAGCATAGTGTTAACTTCTGTTAGATATGCGTACTAATATTCGATGTAATTTTTATAATTGTTAGACATACTTATAATAATCAGATATAAATTATAAAATATAAATAGATACGTTATTAGGAATAGAATGATAATGAGGAAGTATATTGTCTACCATAAAATGTTGTCTGTCATTCGGTGGGACCGAACGAATGAATGTAAAAGATTGTGACCGAGTCTTGTTCTCTAACAACATTCAACAGTTTTAGGCATTCCTATTCTAGCCATCGAAGAGTTAATACGTCCTAAAAGTAAAGTATTGAGCTAATAAAGTGTGTGAGGCTAACAATAGCATTCACATATGATCTAATTTTTTTTTCGCTTTTATTTTCTTCAGTTAACGCAAAAAAAAGGATGTATGATACGCTTTAAAAGGGATTCAACACAAAGGAAATTTTACAATTCCTGTAAATATAATGTTATCATTTTTCACTGTTATTCCAATAAATTCAATATATATTGAACTAACACGGATGATAGTAAATCTAACTAAAAACTAATTTAATAACTCTACGAATATAAAATGAAAAGGCGTTTTATATGTATCTTGAGAAACAACGAGAACATAAATGCGATGCGACATGACGCCATATAATTGGTAATTATTATTTATCTATAAAAATTGTTTGCATTAATAATGAAGTGTGTATTATGATGAAGACGTAATTATTTGTAATACTATAGAAATGATTCATTGTATTATGAAGGATCTTCTAGAGATCGTTTTAATATCTCTATTAAATCTCCCTCTTTTTTTAATTTGTCAGTTTGCTCTTTAGTACTAAAGGTTTTTACATCGCCACCGGGTAGGTCAAGCTAGCGCAGAAGTATCATTGAGGGTGCAAAATGCGTATTAGAGCGCAGAAATGCTTTAAGTCGCGTCTTCTTTGATGGCTTAGACTTTAGAGCAACGAACTGTGGAGAACTGGTGACTAGTCCTAGGGGCGTAAAGAACGAAGGATATCAGAAATCGAAAGTTACCTAATCTTCAACAGCGACGAGATAGAACGTGCACCCTATTTGTGTCGATTAAATAAATAAAATAAAATTTGAAAATAGAATATAATTGCGTTTGAAATTTCATATATTGCGATTATCTGTATGAAAAGTAACCTTTATGTAGGGCAAGAGCGGCGGCATATAAAGCATAGGAGGGACCGCACGCAGTCGTCGATAAAGAAATTATCTTTTTCCCAGTTAACGAGCCCCGCACGTATCTAATTGGTACCCTGCCGAAACTCTGATTCATTTATACGTTCCCTCCGAAATGCGTTGAAATTAATGATGATCTCATACTGTATCAATAAAATCGTGTAAGTTACGGGTTTTGGAATTTTTAAAGATAGTGGGAAGATGATGACCATAAGGAATTTTTATGTGTATGTAAAAACTTAGCTTTATTTATTAAGTTAATAGTTACATGTAACAAGCAGAATTGGGTTTTCATTACTTAAATATAATAATTTGTTAACTAACTTAGTTATTATTCAAGCCTAAAATATTTAAGCGCTTCATCGGTAACATCGCAGCTATTTATTAGATTTTTTTGTCAATTTTACGAGATGTAGTCCATCTCGTACAGTAAATTAATTACAATTATTTGAAGACTACAGATTTCAGAAGTCAGCTATTATGACCAAAATCGTACAAAATGTTTGAGGTTAATTTATCTTGTTAGTAAAAAAATATAATTGCGTTTCTCTCAACAAAATCTCTATATAAATATACACACCAAAATTACCCTTATTAACTTACGTACTGAAAACATTTTACACTCAAGATTTTTTCCTTCTTGTTGATTATGAAGATGATAGACGTTTCAAAAAATCTCTACTCCATACTTCAATATTGGTTTATTGTCGACATATTCTTGTAGTATCTTGTAGTAGGTATCAAACTTACTTAGGCCTCGAATTTGAAGCTCCATTTAAATAAACTAATTATCGCTAATTTCTATTAGAAACGTATAAAAATAAATATAATAAATAAATCCCCATGTTTTATGGAAAACATTTTAAACGCTTGCATTCCTAGATAAGAAGCGTCCCACCTCATTGGAAAGGTGTCTCTCATAACAAATAATATCTCACAGGGAATTTGTTCAAAGGTTAAAATAAGAAAAAAAAACAGATGAGTCAGTTAAAACTGTCAGCATGAATCACAATGTAGAACCGCTACCTTTTGATATTTTGGCAAATATGTTGATGATAACATTAAACACTTAACAATAAACGCTTAAGAAGCCGCGACGTTGCTAATTATTACGAGAAACCTCTGAGACGTATCTCATGAGGATTACTATGCATAAGTATTATATGAAATACGTAAAACAATTCTTTGTGAATGCGTAAACAATGGCTTATGTTTCTAAGTACAGGAGCGTTCAAGAAAGTGCCGCCGGCGCTTAGGCTACAATAGCGATTATCTAATACGTAGACAAAACACAAACAAAGCTCCCTGTCAATACAAGTCAAATGAAAAAAACGGCGACAATCGGGGAAAGTTGGCAGTCACAAAGATGCAAGATTATAGGATAATGAGAACACATTTTGTAAAGCTTGCATTATACGGTATATGTTTGCAATATTAACCCACAATGGATTACTGGAAATAAAAAATATGTACTGTTACGTTTTAACTGCAGATTAGTATTCGTTTTATTATGAAGAGCGTAACATTAACTTTCATACTTATTTATATTTTATAACGACCACAATATGAAGCATGTATTGTCAATTTATTTGCTTGCCGTAATAAACTATATTATTACTACACTAAGGATCGAAAACCCGCGGCTATATCGATGTAGAGTTGCATCTTTTAACATAAAACAATATAATAAAAGCGCTTTCTTTCAAAAAGCATGCAGGGCCAATGGTTTTGCTGAAGTATAACTTTAGATCAGCAGTAATCCGGTCTCAAAGGACAACGTAATTGCAAGATGGTAGTAGCTTCTACACTCAACACTATGCATTTCGCTCCCTCTTCACTGTTTCTGTACTCGCCTATTTCTCATCATGATGCCGTTAAAGTTGTAAAGACTAACAGCATATTTTCAGTTCGAAAAAAATTGGAATCAAACTTTATGTAGAAACCTTAAAGGGGACTTCCCCTAACTGGTTTGAACGCTATGTAACCCAAACCAGACAGTCAAATTTAAACCTGTTACCAAAAAAACTATCGACATCAATTTTAGTATCTGTTTGCACATACATATATTCCTTTAATTAACAGATTTCAATACTCTATACTGCAAAAATCCATAGAGTTACTATACTAGAGTAGGGAAACCAACCTTAAATATATCAGAGAAATAAAGTGAAAGTTTGTTTTTTATATGATCAGACAAAGATGAACTATACGATTTTCACCTCCTCTGTCATTATTTATTGTGTCACTTTGAGGCCTACCTATGGCTCCCCTACTCTAGTATCAATAGCTCTATGCAGCAGTCACGTTACAATTCAGACGCTCTGCACACATAATTTAAGCCGAAATAATCTTTTTATTAATATTGGAAACTTTTGATTTGGTAGAAGAATTCAGCAGTGACTATAAACTCTTACAGAAATGATGTGCTGATTTGTACTGTTATAACGCCGCGTAATGATCGTCATAAAATGTCTTCTTATATGAAAAACTGACTTACATCTGCTTAGATCACACCATAGTGGGTTTTTCACAATTACCATAAAATCAAATATCTCCTATCTGATGATATCTCCTAAAATATTTTACCATCCTATCTATCAGCCATAAGCTATCAGGTCATATAATGGACAACTAAAAGATCATGGGAAGTATTGTAAAAACTAAGACTGATCATAGTCATCTAGTACTTAAAACTACAACGTTGTGGAATACATAAAAATAAATATAGATGCAAAACACGACATGGACATGCCGATGTCATGACGCACATCAGGTACGCGGCCACTTTTCTGCGACGCAGGGTCGTATTAGTACAGAGCGTGAAACGGGGTGGTGGCGCTATCGCCATATTTCGTCTCGTATATTTCGCCTTTGTGTCCAAACTAAGCGCCACCATAAAAAAAATGTACCGACGGAAGTAACCTCACAAAGCGAATACCAACGAGCAAAAAGTCGACGAAAAAAACTGCATAATGCGGTCGAGAGGCAGTGTGGGCTTCGACCGCTCTTGTAAAATTTATAACAGCTCTATTTTGTTTACCTGCTTGACTTCGCTTTATATTGTCTTGTAATTGGAGGCATTTGACGATGAGTTATTAATTTATTGGCCGTAGTTTCGCTTTAGTTTTTATGGAAGTGCTAAAACGTTCGTCATCTTCGGCCTTTGTTTTTGTCTGCTTGTACAACATTCTTTACGTAATAGTAATAAATAAGTATTATTTAAGTCCATGGTCTAGTTATTAGGTATTGCACTGGAAATGAGGTTCTTAAGTGATATATGTCATTCATATTGTGGAGGTTGGCCATATCGAAATCTGTAGAGTATAAAACTTAAAGTGAACTAAAAATTTGAACTTAGTCCTTAGGTATTTTGACTATATTACATAAAATTGCATCATCTCCGATTCCCGATTTAATATTAAGAAAAAATATACGAAACCAACTAAAATAAATAGCTAACACCAAAATTTAGTCCCAAATCGGCAAGACCAAATTAATACCTAACTGTTCACAATCAATTATATTCCTATCCAATTAGAGAATTAATTTTTTGCTCCATTTTTTACGTAACCAAAAAGTTTCTAGTTAAACTTCATCGAAAATGGTTACTAAAATAAGCGCCGAGCGAGGTTTGAAATAAGCAATATTTTTCTGATTTAATACTACATTAAATTTATATACATAATATCAAACTACATGTACAATAATAAATACTAACATACTTACACAGAAAAAATAAAGTTCTACTGTTCATACTGTTCTACACATACTGTTCTACTGTTCGAAAACATCGTCCATAGATAAATAGAGTACGGAGCTTGTCCACTACGCTGGTAAATATGCATAACGAATATTATGTTATAAGTATTTTATGTAGAAACATTTCATGCTATACCTACCATACTCTTATCAAATATTCTTCTTTTAATTACACAAGCGAATATAAAACATAATTCGAAAGATAAAGTTATAATTTTAAATTACGGAAAACGACAATCAATGGAAACTTTTATAAGATAAAAACAAAACCTTGACGGAATGCCTATGAAATCATGTTGTGATGCCGTAACTATAAATTATGTCCAACAGCAATGACATATACATTAACTCAAAGACACGCGCAACGTTAAATATTATTGTTATAATTACGATTCGCAGATAAATTATTTTATTAATATGATAAATATTATAATTTCATACTAACAGTACGCAAACATAACAGATATTGCATTCTTAACATAGGAAAACTAAATACTAATTTTATCTTAGTACTTGGGAAAGTTTTATAAAAAAAATTCAATTTATAAATAAAAACTACAGACATTTTTTATTTAGGTAATACCTGTATGATAAGACAATCATCAGTTAATCTAATAATTTTCGAATCCCGGAATCCGTGTATTACGCACAAATTACACAGATAAAAAATTAAATATTTTGCCTATAAAATACTAAAAGTCAGATATCTCTATAAAGGAAAACTGTTTTTCGAATATTTTTATCGATATTTTTTATTCTCTTATCTACATTATCTCTGTTTTGGAAATATTAGGAAGAATTGTAAGTGAAGTGAAGAAGTGTAACTGAGGCTCGATAATAACTTCTATAAAAAAAAGTTATTCCACGTTCGTATTAAACCCACCAGCCTCTATAATACGTTTAACCTCAAGTTCCTTCATCACTTCACCTCACAAATGTAGTTATGATCACGTATAAACCTGTTATCAATATAAAAAAAACTTGTACAAATATCAATATGCCTTTTAATATCACCGATGAGAGAGCGGCGAGCAGATGGTACCCAAACATGTTCTTAATACAAGGCGTTTAATGGCCTTTGACTAAGATCAATCAAATTTCCAAACAAAATTTAATTTATATAACATGTAATGACATGTTAGATTATAATTAGATGTGTTATAAGAATGAACAGATCATTTTAAGACAAAGAATTAGTTGCCACCTTATATATTCATTAGTTATTAGTAAAATAATAAAGGAATAATAAAGAAATTACTTGTTAGCCGTGTGGTACCCGCCTGAGTAAAATAGTCCTCCTTCATTTCTTATCGAGGTGTCGTAAAAGGCGACTAAGATAAGTTGACCCACCGTGTGGTATCCGGTTTAGTAGAAAAGACCTTCCTCTTTCTTATCGAGGTGTCGTAAAATACGACTAAGGTAAGTTGACGTCAGGCAGGCGGCCGGTCGTAAAATAGGTAGCCATGTGACAACTCTTAGAATGGAATAAGTTCAGGAGGATGATCAAATGAAATCAAATCAAAATAATCTTTATTCAAATAAGGTATTTCAAAGCCATTTTGAATCGTCAAGTATCAATATGATTAATTAAGGTACAACTGGTTCGAAATGTTGCTCTTACCGAGAGGAACCAGAAAGAAACTCGGCGGTCAATCTTTTAAACAATTTCAATTTTGAAAATGAGGATGAAGAAAGAAATTACGTGAATTATTTTCTAACTATGGATATAAATGGAAATATAGTTCGAGCGCTTGGGTAAAATGTAGGTCCGTGATGTGTTGTGACGGTATACCGTCACAATCACATGTTAAAAACTCGAATAGGTGTCAAGTGCTAAAGCAAATGATACAATAATGCATCCGTTACATTTCCACAGCACCGTCGCCTGCGTGTCTCGTACGATACGTTACCAACGAGCCAGAAAATCTCATTACTATTACAATTTATATGTTTATAATACAATACTGGTATTGTTTGAACAAGTTTTCTCTGTTACAAAGCTATCCAGCAATGGTTATCTCACTGTAGAAGGTAATGTTTGAAATGTTGTATGTAAGTGAACATTCACGCTGCGGGCACCTGCAGACGAATGTGCCATTTACATTGTAATGCACGTACAGCCTCCAACCTGTTCGATTAGGAGGGGAATGCTGTCTACATACTTACTGGGCTCGGTAACTAATAAACTTTTGTTAATACGTGATGCCTAAACGAGATGCTGCATTTTATATATTTAATAACACAGTTGCGTTACCTTACAACCTGCGTTAAACTTAGAATTGAGATAACTTTAAGTTAAACTGGAAAAATTATCAAACAACACTAAGCTTGGACTTATGGCAATGTTACAATGTATTGTAAACTAGATTACTAGTAAATTATTTATTTGTCTTTAATATAATAATTAATATTTAAATGAGTTAATCTTGTATGTAAATATATATATTCAGAATCTCGGAAACGGCTCCACCGATTTTCCTGAAATTCAGCATGTAGGAAGTTTTGGGGGAGAACAATCGATCTAGCTAGGTTTTATTTAAAAAAAAACGCGTTTTATCCCTGTTTTTGGGCATAAGAAAAACAAAAGTTTACTTTTAATTTATTGAATATATACTTACAACAAAATTTTCGCGCTTAAATGTTAAGTCAGCGTAGCTTATTCGGGAAACGGGTGGTCACGCGAAATGAAAATACCTACGATCTAACCCCACCTACACTATTAATTTTTCTTTTTTTTTAAGTTTCTTTTTTTTATTTTGTAAAAAATTAACGAGCAAGGCTCGGTCACCCAGATATTTTATTTGATACACCAACGATATATTATAAATACATTAAAAATAAATCATTATATTAATTCTAGTTCCATTATAATTATCATTAACAGGCATATTAAGCATTGTTTTTATTTTTTTGTTAGTTCTTAACTATTCTATTTTAATTGAACCAACAATTAAATCTAAGGTTTCCATACATCAAGGCTTTCTAAAAATAAATATGTCTAAAATTTTAAAACTACCTATAAATTATCTTATATGTCAAATAATATAAATATAATAATAAATAAAATTAGATAAAATACAGTTATGGTCAGTATATCTAGATACGAAGAAAGCTAGTTACGTTAACTGAAGTAGAAAATATTATTCTTTTGAAAACAAAAGATTTGCTAAATTAGCAATTTTAGTTATCGATTTAAATAGTTAAATTACACATTCATATCAAACTCTTTTATATTGTTTATTCAATTTTTGAATAAAGAATTTGGAACTTGGGACATTGAATTTCGAAATTTGAATTTATAATGTTCTTTTGAATCATTATCACTACGGTTCGGAAAATAGCACTTGCCTAAGAGACGCAGCAAAAAGCTCTCTTTTCTAAATCAAATTGAAATTGTTTTATCGGTTCGCTGTGCAAATTCGGAGAATATTTAAATCCACATCTCGTCTTTTAAAGATGCCTCGACAGACTATTCGTTAAAAGTAATTTAGCTGCTATTGCTATCAAGCCATATTGATTTTCATATGCGCTATTGGCGCATAATAATGAAGTACTACCTTCGTCCGTGTCAAGTGAAGTACACTCTATGAAATCATTAAGAACGAAAAAAGAAATTGGAAAGTGTTCATTATGTGAACAACTCGAACCTTTTTTAAAAAAAACACTAGAGATGTGAAAAAATAATCGATTTTTTTAAAAATCGATTAAAAAATAATCGATTTTTTTTAAAAATCGATTATTTTAAACATCCTCTTTCACATTTTTGACTGGCTCGTTGGCGCAGTGGCCCTGCCTTCGGCACCAAGGGTCGCGGGTTCGATTCCCGCCGAGGGCCAACATTTTCAATAAATGAATTTGTTGGTCTTTGAGCCTGGGTGTATATTTGTATTTAAGTATGTATTCAAAAATATGTAAGTATATATATTCACCAGTTGTCTATCACCCATAACACAAGTATTAAGTTACTTACTTTGGGGACGGACGACCGTGTGTGTAAGTGTCCCTTATATTTATTTATTTTACTCTTTTTTTCTAGTTTTTTAAGATTACATATGCACTGTCGGATGAAACCAATGTAGCCAAACTACACATTTCAATAGAATTTCGTAAACAGCTCATCTGTTATTGTTTATTGGTAGTTGTCCACTTTAATAAGCCTTTATTCTAATTATTTATATTAATAAAGGCAACTTTTCATAAAAAGTCAAAAAAATCGATTATTAATAACCGATTATATTGATACGAAAAAAATAGATTTTTTAAAATTCGATTATTTTTAGAAGGAAAAAAATCGATTATTTTTTCATCGATTTTTCTACTCTCATTCACATCCCTAAAAAACACCTTCACGCAACGTTTACTCGAATGACAATAACAAAACATGTGTACACAAATACGTGATTGATTCCGGTGCGGGGTCCGGGGTGGTGGGGGGTGGTAAGACACAGGCAGTGACCGCTGCAGCCAGGTGCGTGCGGCCATCGACACCATAAAATTAATAACCCGTCGAGCCTCCTAACCAATGCACTCTCGAGTCCCATATAGTACTTCACACATGTCATTCTAAAACGCGCGTTTAAATTTAGAACAAATAATATCAATTTAGTGGTTACGACAAACTCCTAAACGTTATGTCGATTGTTAAGGTACAATATGACGTTTATAGGATTCCTAGAAAAATGTTTAAACTATTTAAGAGAAGAATTAAATCAGGAGTTGATCACCTTCATATTATATTACAGAAAAGAAGAAAGATTTTTTTATCAAATGTCACCCCCTACAACCCCGAACAAAAAAGATGGTACTATTGTTTCTTCTTTTTATTCGTCCTTAAATATTATTTAATCTTGTTGTTGACTGTCGTATATTACTGTGACATATGCTAAGAACGATATTTCGTTTAAAAATAAAATTACCATGTAACACATCAATTTTGAAGTCGTAATTTCTATATACGTGTGATGTAAACGAATATATTGGATTGATGGAATTTTTTTTCAGT
This sequence comes from Morpho helenor, assembly GCA_029227775.1. Taxonomy (NCBI): domain Eukaryota; kingdom Metazoa; phylum Arthropoda; class Insecta; order Lepidoptera; family Nymphalidae; genus Morpho; species Morpho helenor. The sequence continues at coordinate 9,822,159 of JARGCU010000010.1, read as the reverse complement.
GAAAAATAAAAATCATGATTTAATTACATGGAAGATATCATTTTCTTCATATAGGTCTGTTTTTTTTATTTTGCATAATGTTATAACAAAAAGAAAAAAGAAAAATTAAAAAATAACTAACTAGCTAGTCTAAAGTATTTAACTACATAAATGTAATTTATGTATCCGCTCATGGGCTGCAATGGTGGAACAACTCAAATGTTATTCTTTTGGACTTATTTAGATAATAAATGGTGTAAATGTTAAAATACACATTCTTTTTAGCAGCAATACCGGCAGAACTTATAATTAAATATGAGGTCTTTCGTTTAAGCAAAAAAAAAAACCATTTTTATGAATTTTTCTTAGCAATGAAAACATTAAACTTATTTACCTCAGAACATGACTTTTTGAGTTATTAGAGCATATGAGTGATATATGTAAATTTAATTTTTATTTGAGAATAATGTTATTTGTTATTAGATAACAGAAACTAACGTATAACACATCCCTAAACGTTAGGAAAAAGTGTTCCAGGACATGAATTCTAAATGTATTATAAGCAAAATCTTACAAATTACTAGACATTTAGTGGAAATTATCAGTGTAGATACGACCTTGACTTAGTCTAAAATGTAATCAAAAAATTTGTCTGTTATGGTCCTTAATCAACATGTTCTTACATGATTTGGCTACGTATTTTACGATCGGCCTGACGTCAATTTATCTTAGTTGTATTTTACGACAACATGATAAGAAAGAGGGTGGTATATTCTATTCAACCGGATACCACACGGTAAGTCAACTCATCTTAGCCGTCTTTACGATACCTCGGTAAGAAATGAGGATGGTCTAGACTAGACCCGACTCACCCCGATACCACACAGCAGGTCGACTTACCTTAGTCGCCTGTTACGACACCTCGGAAAATTCAAATTCAATTTCCAAATATTCTTTATTCAAATAAACTTGTAAACAAGTGCTTTTGATTCGTCAACTTTACTGCTGGTTCGGAAAGCTGTTCCTACCGAGAAGAGCCAGCAAGTAATTCGGCGGTTGCTCTTTTTAAAATATATTTCTTATGACTTGTTACATTTAGTCATTACTGTCTTGTACAGGGTCTAAGCGAGCTATATCCACACATTCTTATCTTCTAAGTAATCCTAAAAAATGAGGGTGGTCTATTCTACTCAGCCTTACTGGCCTTCTTCTAGCCTTTTCCTGGTGGTAGAGTCACGTTGCCAACATATGTTGGTTAACCGAATGGGCAGACTCGACCGGTTTCATACCACCCTCACACAGAAAACCAGCGTGAAGGAGCGGCTTGCCGCTGCGTTTCGCATAGGTGAGTGTTGAGCACCGGTGCCCCCTCCCCTTTCCTTCCCCAAATATGATAACGGTTCGAAATAGAGTTTTAATACCCCAGGAGGGTACCGACTCTGACAGAGTTGGAGAATCCCTCCCTGAGCAATCTCGCTCGGGCTGCCCGTCGTATTCTGGGGCGGGCAACGAAACGTTAATTGTCAATGGCAGTCAAGGAAATAATACTATGGCATCCCGTCCTACTCTCATTGTGGACTTTTGTAACATCCGTGGACTACATTCCAACTTAAATGCTGTCCACTACCATCTCGAGACATCTCGGCCAGCCTTGTTATTCTTAACAGAAACGCAGATTTCATGCCCAAGTGACACAGCGTATTTACACTTCCCCGGTTACAAACTCGAACATAACTTCGTGCCTCATGCCGGGGTTGCTGTGTTCGTAAGGGATGATATATGCTTTCACCACCTTGGCAATTTTGAAGGTCGGAACTTGTCTACCATCTGGGGGCGCGTGGCTTGTGACGATCATGCCAGAGTATATGCGTGCCTCTACAGGTCCCATAGTGGTAACGCGGAATCGGATAGGCTTATGGAACACTTACAAGCGGCTATTGACGATATACTTTCACAGACTCCCTCGGCTGAGATCGTAGTTCTTGGTGATTTTAATGCCCACCATGCTGAATGGCTTGGCTTCTCGGATACCACAGACTATGCGGGAAGAGTTGCTTTTGACTTTGCAATTGCGAATGGTCTATCCCAATTAGTTAAGGAGCCAACGCGAATTCCTGACGTGGATGGTCAAAATCCTTCTTTATTGGATCTCTTCCTGACCACACATCCCCAAAACTACCAAATCTCGGTCGATGCTCCTCTAGGCTCTTCTGACCATTGCCTAGTAAGGTGTGTAGTGCCTATCGCACGTCGTTGCCGCAGATCACTCGCGACACGACGTGTTTGGCATTACAAGTCAGCAGATTGGGATGGTTTGCGTTCCTTTTATGCGTCTTATCCATGGAGGCAGGTTTGTTTCTCTGCGAATAATGCTAATTCTTGTGGTGCATCTATCGCCGAAGTGGTGATGCAAGGTATAGACAACTATATACCTAGCTCTGTAATTCCAATCGGTGGTAGATCGCAGCCATGGTTTAGTGAGTCTTGCAAGGCAGCAGCTGATAGCAAACGAGAGGCTTATCGGGCTTGGGCTGAAGCGATGGCTTCAAGGAACCCCAACTCGACATTACTCAAGAGGAATTATAACCGCGCCTCCAGGTTCTTTAAGAGGGAAGTTGCCAGAGCGAAGTTTAAGTATATTGTCAAAATTGGCAAAAAGCTTGAGCAATACCCATCTGGAACGCGTCGGTTCTGGGCACTCTCCAAAGCGGCGCTTGGTAACTTTGACCAACCATCACTTCCACCGTTACGCACAGAGAACAACGCACTGGCTCACACAGCAAAGGAAAAAGCCAATCTTTTGGGGAATTTGTTTGCCTCAAACTCGACTATGAATGACCAAGGAAACCCGCCGCCTACTATCCCGCGGTGTCTGAGCTCAATGCCAGATATTAAGTTCAGCCAAAAAGCTGTTCGGCGAGCTCTGTTTTCCTTGGATATTCATAAGTCGAGTGGGCCTGACGGTATCTCTCCAATTGTGCTTCGAATGTGCGCCCCCGAGTTAACTCCTGTGCTAACGCGTCTATTTCGGCTCTCATACTCACAAGGTATAGTCCCAGATATATGGAAGTCAGCCCTGATCCATCCGATCCCTAAAAAAGGCGATGCTTCAGATCCAGCTAACTACAGGCCTATTGCTATTACCTCCCTTATTTCCAAAGTTATGGAGATGATTATAAATCGTCAGCTTCTGTCATACCTTGAGGATCACGAGCTGATCAACGACCGTCAATACGGTTTTCGACACGGTCGATCAGCAGGTGATCTTCTGGTCTACCTGACTCACCGTTGGGCGGCAGCAATAGAAAGCAAGGGAGAAGGTCTCGCAGTTAGTCTGGATATGGCGAAAGCCTTCGATCGTGTATGGCATAGGGCACTTCTTTCGAAGCTACCTTCCTATGGGCTTCCAGAAAGTCTTCGCTTTTGGATCTCCAGTTTTCTCACTGGACGTAGCATACGTGTCGTTGTCGACGGATTCTGCTCGAATCTTAAGCCAGTGAATGCTGGGGTTCCCCAAGGTTGTGTGATATCCCCTACACTGTTTCTTCTGCATATCAATGACATGTTAGTTGATGCTAATATTCACTGCTATGCAGATGACAGTACAGTGGATGCCACATACACCGGTAGCGCAAGCCTTTCTTGGAAAAAGGTCGATGAGTGCCGGGAAAATCTTGTGTCTTCTGTTGAAGCCACCTTACGGAAGATCTCCGACTGGGGTAAACTAAATTTAGTACAATTTAACCCCCAGAAGACACAAGTTTGCGCGTTAACTGCTAAAACATCGCCATTTGTCGCGTCACTGTCTTTCGAGAACACTCTTTTAGGTGTCTCGAGTAGTATCGAAATACTGGGACTCGACATCTCCAATAGTTGCAAGTATCGCGATCACTTGGAAAGGAAGGCTAAGTTGGCCTCTAAAAAATTGGGTGTTATCAATAGAGCGAGACAATACTTCAAGCCGGCCCATAGACTTGCGCTGTATAAAGCACAAGTCCGGCCTCACATGGAGTACTGTTCTCATCTCTGGGCTGGTGCACCCAAGTACCAACTTAAGCCATTCGATCGCATACAGCGCAGAGCAGTTCGTATTATTGGAGACAAGGTGATTAGCAAACAGCTGGACTCTTTAGCGATGCGTAGAAACGTGTCTTCACTGTGCGTTTTCTACCGCATCTTTCACGGAGAGTGTTCCATTGAACTGCATGACCTGATTCCTGCCGCTAAATTCCATAACCGTACTGCACGTCACAGATTAAAATATCATCCTCACCATCTGGATGCGTGGCGAACCACCACAGTGCGGTTTTCAAATAATTTCTTTCCGCGCACCACCATTTTATGGAACGATCTCCCTTTGGCGGTGTTCCCGGATCGGTACGATATAAGTACCTTCAAAAAGCGTATTTTCCACCTTTTTAAAGGACAGCAACACCCTCGCTCTGCGAGAGGTCGTGGGCGGCGGTGATTACTTGAGGTGCACCGCATGCTCGTTTGCCATCCTATTCCATAAAAAAAAAAAAAAAAAAAAAAGCCTTCTTTAATATGGTACTTACGTACGGAAAGTAAACGCAATGAGAAGGAAAGGAAAAGTCCTATGTATCAGTATGAAAGGGCTTTTGCCTCTTATCGAATTGTTTAAGTTACTGCGTTCTCGGAGTTATGTCTCTGTATTATACAGAATGTAATTGATTTTTTCTACAACTTTTTACTTAAATCTGAACGCATCCGCTGTGCTATCATGAAATATCAAGATTGCACAATCATCGATGATTTATATATAAAAATGGACAAGACTATTAATATTGTTTGATTTTAATATTAATTTTGGACTTTTAGCCGTGTGGAATCCGGCTGAGTAGAATAGACCACCCTCATTACTTACCGAGGTGTTATAAAATACCACTAAGGTAAGTTGACCCACCGTGTGGTATCCGGTTTAGTAGAACAGACCACCCTCCTTCTTACCGAGGTGTCGTAAAAAACGACTTAGGTAAGTTGACGTCAGGCAGGCGGCCGGTCGTAAAATACGTAGCCAAATCATGTGATGACATGTGAGCCAACATGCTTATAACATGTTGTGCCGACCCCATTTAGAGTAGGATATGGGCAGGAAAATGATGATTAATTTTGGACTTTATAATCCTGCTGAACAACATATTGCAATCGGATTCCCACAAATTGAATTATCATAAACGGATCCTTTCAAGGGTCACGCTTCATTCAGGGTTAGTTTTAAAGTTATATTTAATAACGGCCTCAGACTGATTTGATCCGACAGTGCGGAGCGCAAAGGGCGGGGGCAGAGGAACGGTCTCCGCCGAGACGGTAAGTCTGCCTATAAAGGAGGATTTCATCCGCTCGATTTAGCATGAAATTGGAACACAAAGTGAATAAAGCCAGATTGTAAACATTACGAGGTTATTCTTTTTTTATTGCAGGCTTTTAAACTTATTTACAGTTCTTATTTTTATCGGCCGCTAGTGCCCACCTCGAAACCCTTATTTAATGTCTTGTTAACTATAGGCAGTTAAAACGCTGACCTCTCTGTACGAAATCGCCGTTTGCGGATTTAATCGAATATTTATCGTTTTGCCCTGCAATGCTTAATTAATTTACGAATTTAACGACTCTTTAAAGTGCGGTAACTAAGCTTTAAAGCTGCTCATTGGTAGTTTGGAATGTAAAAAGTCCAAAAGGTCTATTATATAATTTAAGGCTTGTAAAGAAACGAGTGTAAATCACGAGTGCCGTCCATTCCCACGCGTAGCGTCGTTTCCACCAGAATGAATGACTCACTGAACTCGAAGCTCCATTTCCACAAGTCATAGTGCAATTAATAATATACGGCATCCTGTCGAATTATCTCTCGTCGTGGCAGGGGTCCGGGCGGCTTTAATTTACCACAATGGAAGATGGTTCTGAGAAGCGTTGGTCGGCGAGGCGGGCCGATTCTTCGACGAAAACAAACAGAAAATAATTATCATAAAGATGAAGAGCGGCCGCTCGAGGCTCGCCGCTGCTAATGGGGGCCCACCTGGCAGCCGGCCCGCGCCCTCCGCGCCCTCGCCGCACCGACACTGCACGCTACACGCTACACGCTCACACATTCCACGGTCCATGCTGTCCGCACTCCAAGCCGAAATCACCTAGGGCTACCAAACTGTATTTTTGTTCAAACTTGTATTTTATTTTGAACGAGCTTGCAGAGATAGTGTAATAAAACTCTATCATTAACTTTTCTTAATTATAATTTCGTACACTTTAATTAATACACTACTTTACAAAAGATCCCTTAATCCTATTCATATCTGTATTATTGTTCATTTCCATAGAACACATCCTTCTTGTCGCTCGCCGCCATCTTAACCCTTTCCCCGCTCAGTGTTGCCGACACAAAATATCCTCAATAATTGGTAACTTTACAATAGTAATGATTAAATTATAATCATTAGCCTGCCCTTATCCTACTCTAAGTGGCGTCGGCACAACATGCGCTTTTTACTTGATTTGGCTAGTTATTTTACGACCGGCCACCTGCCTGACTTCAACTTAATTTAGTCGCCTTTACGACACCTCGGCAAGCAATGAGGGCATTTCTATTTTGAAAAGAGCAACTACTGTATTTCTTATTGACTTTTCGCTGTAATAATTTTCCGAGGTAGCAGTATGGTTGGCGAAATGGCGTTGGTATAATGCAGTTTAGAAATTTATTTGCTCAAATAATATTTATTCATATTTAATGTAGGTATAGAATGTTTTAAGTATTGTAACTAAACTATTTATATTAATAAAAGAAGTATTCTAAATCAGTTTTATTCTTTTCATAAAAAATGCTAAAATGAAATCAATGCAAACTCTCGTTCGCTATTCGCGGGCTAGCTGCTAATGACAGCGGCTGTCACATCTCCCACGTCAAAATGGCGCGAAAGGCTGTGGCAAGATGTGACGTCATGGCTTGCTTGCTTGCTTGCTTGCTTGCAGTAGCGACACGGCTGCGTTGTTACATTCGGCCATCCTGTAAACATTGCTCCCGCAATGAAAATGCAAACACTCAATCACAAAACACGATAAAACGAGTAATACGGTTTATTAATAAGATGATTGAACCCGTGCATTTAATTAGTTCAACTCTCCAACAAAAAGCAATTAAGTCTTCAGTCTCTAATTGTTCATCTATACTACTCTCACTATCTGTCATGTGTGCTACGCTCCGGTAGGGACGGATGGAGTCTGCTGATACTAGACTGGAAAATAAAAAACATAAAAAATGTAAAACGTAACTTGTAAATGGAACGATGTTGTCTTATCATCCACACCATAGATGTCCCCTAATTGTTCAATTTTCTTCAGCCAGGCTGTTATAGTGCACTCCTCACTATCTGGATCAGATCCCGGGATCCTTTTTCCATTTGACGGAAGAAAAGTTTTCAAAATTTTCCTTGCGGGGGTTTGATCATCTTCCACCTCATACGAAGACTTTTCGTGTTCACTATTTCAAATTTTCATTGTCACTTACAGCTCGTCTTTTAATTTTGCGCGGATTCACACTTCTGATATGTAACTAAACTATTTATATTAATAAAAGAAGTATTCTAAATCAGTTTTATTCTTTTCATAAAAAATGCTAAAATGAAATCAATGCAAACTCTCGTTCGCTATTCGCGGGCTAGCTGCTAATGACAGCGGCTGTCACATCTCCCACGTCAAAATGGCGCGAAAGGCTGTGGCAAGATGTGACGTCATGGCTTGCTTGCTTGCTTGCTTGCTTGCAGTAGCGACACGGCTGCGTTGTTACAGTATCGAACCAACGAGAATAATTTATTGGTAATAAAACATATAAATATTTTATAGCGTGTTTGAAGCTTAATAGATTAATGCGTTCTTGACTAATAGGTCGTTAAAATCAGCAATAATTATATATGTAGGGAAATGTTCCCTAATACAAAAACAACATTTATAATATTAGTACTCTGTCTAGTATGAATGTTATAAATTTTGCAATCCTCATGCTATAACAACTCATAGAATTAAAACACAGATAGCACCTACCGAGATGAGACGTGGGATAAAGTTTCTATTTTCAGCCCTGATGAATTGGAGACTTATGAATTATGAGATTTAACAATTATTGCTCTAAATTATCGTCTGCCCACATCAGCCACGAATAACAGTTATCTATGTTTAACTTGATAAATATAGATTAAATTAATGTTAATCATAACACGAGCAACGATGTGGTAACCCTATTTGCCACAGAACCATCCAGCTAAGTCATTTCAACCGCGGAATAAGGGCGTGATTGATTTTTGATATGCGACTTACCAACACGCTGTTAATATTGTTAAACATTTGATTACAAAAATATTAATGCGTTCTTGACTAATAGGTCGTTAAATTCAGCAATAATTATATATGTACGGAAATGTTCCTTAATTAAAAGGAACCTGGTCCCTGGACCCTAGTTCGCTGGTAGGTAATTTAAGTGGACTGTATAGGGGGGTTTAGGGATTTTGGCTATTTTCTATCTTTTTTTGGGCAATGCACATTTATTACCGATACGTAGTAACAACTTAGCACTACCTTTCGATGGCTTTGTACTGCCACCATGCACTGGAAGGTTCGAAGTCCTCGATATGCGCCGGCGGCCGGCCGTTTCTTGTGACGCCAGGGGATTGTTACTCGAACGAACAGTAACACTGTCACGAGTCCGAAACTCGACACGACACTTTAATGTTAGGCACTGCACTTTATATGGCAGGTCCTAGACGAATTGTTAAAAGTTGGACAATGAATTTATTACGAATTATGTATAGCGGACCGAGCGGCCACTAGCGAAGGTTCCGCGCTCACCTAGACACTCGCACGGCGACAGACGACCCGATCGGCGAGTGGCGTTTTTATTGCTACCTACATATCGGTGAATAAAAAAATGTCAATTGCCCAGAGACAAAAGAAATATATTACGAAATAAATAAAATTATGAAATATTTACGAACAATATATGAATATTTGTTTTTTAATTTTAATTCGTAATTCCATGATAAAACAAACAAACAAGAGTCTACTCTTTATATCTAACTTATATTTAGTTTTGTTTCGTACATTTATGATGTAAATTATGGCATATTCTTGAAATAAATGAGTCCCTAACTTAAGTTTTGTTAACGCTTAAATTTCTAATAAATATTTACTTATATTCTTATTCCGTCGTGTCGTATCCGGTTGAATAGAGTAGACCACCCTCTTTCATATCGATGTGTCGTAAAAGGCGACTAAGGTAAGTTGACCCACAGTGTGGTGTCCAGTTGAATAGCTAGAAAAGAAAGAAAAATAGAAAGAGGGTGGTATCTTTTTACCGAGGTGTCGTAAAATACGACGAACGTAAGTTGACGTCAGGCCGGTTGTAAAATACCTAGCCATATCATGTGACAACATGTATATAACATATCACTATTTCGGCTGATGTTTGATGGATGGCTATAGATGAACCCGTATTAACATTTCAGTTACATGAAAACTACATCTATTGACATTAAGTAAATGATGACTTTGATGAAAGTTGGAATACTACCCCACTATGGCCAAAATGGGGCCTCAGTTTTTCATTTTTAGCTGTAATCGAACCTAGGAAGCGTTTATCAAAAATTATAGTCTAAAAAGCTTAAGCCTCGAAGAGCGTAAAATAAGCACCGGACTTACGATATCTATGACTGAAATAGCGGATTCATCCCAAATTGCAACTATCACATTAAAAATTCGACTCAAAGTAGATTTTGTGGAAATAATTACTGAATCAATCGTTTCTCTATTATAAAATTAAAATGAAAAAATGTGTAAGAAACTAAATCATTTATTTTTTATAACCTTAGTTCTAATGCTAATAATAAAATAGCAATACTTTTAATTAATAAACTAACATAATTAAAAACCTATTTATAAATGCAAAAAGACATCTACTAACTGGCTGTCACTACTTTTTTTTATCTGTTCCAGAGTACAGTTATCAGCACAATTAAGCTGTTCAAGTGAAGACGATAACAGTTCTTAAGCGACACTACCTACATATCCTGAGAGAAATAACCAATAATGAACGAAAGAAAAAAACTTTAACTATCTGTGTATCGTCTAAGAGGGCCGCTATTTTATCTGTGGAATGTTACATAATCTAGGGTACACGAGGATTTTTACGGTACTTTTTCTTGAGAAATTTGTTGGAAGGAAAAATGTTTATTTTACAAAGAATTTTGTTAATACAGTTACGAACAGAAGCGATTATGTTTGCTCGATAACAATGATTCTTTGATTGTCCTGTAAATATCTATTCGCTTCTTTTCTTTTTCTATGATGCGCATATTGCACAGGTTGCAAGATTATTTCAAAGTACGTACTAATCTAGGTCTGATGTTTATTGTCTTCGAGTAGTTTTTTCACTATTTTAAGAAACACCGTTTATAACGACCGCCTTGGGCTATGTAATTAAATGCAAATTGATAGATAAGTTAAATTATAGGTTTTTATGAATCATGATTCAATTTGACCCAATTGACTTTACTCCAGAGATTTCAATGTGACAGAGAACAACAATATTTTCAAATTTCAAGAGTCAAGCTTTACCACGCTCAGTAAAAAACTGTTACCCTTTAATATAAAAATACGTATTGTAATAAAAAAAGCCTTTTGAGAATATATATTTTACTATTAATGAGATTGGATCCAGCTTTCCGATTAACTATTGCCTATAAAAGTGTCACAAAAACGTAAATCAATATTTTAAAACACAGTTGCTCAGTTTCAATTTTCATTGCCATATTTATAGCATCAAGAAGATGAAGGAAAATACGTTAATGCATCTATTACACCAACATTAATGCAATGGCGGCTTTATCACTCAGCAATAGACGTGTTAGAATTACAAATTAATATGTTAGGAATTCGCATAGAGTATTGATATGTAAATAAGATTTATTTAGATGAAAAACCGTAGTCTATCAATGGTAGCTAATAAATTTTGTACACTAAGAATATCAAGTACAACAATTGTTATGACATAGTTATTTCTTAAACCAATTACAACTACTTTGTTCTTTTCTGTAGTATCCTTTATTTTAGACATCAAAATAAATAAATAAATATATGGGACACTTACACACACGGTCGTCCGTGCCCAAAGTAAGTAATTTTAATACTTGTGTTATGGGTGAGAGACAACTGGTGTATATATACGTATATAATTTTTAAATACATACTTAAATACAAATATACACCCAGGCTCAAAGAGCCAACAAATTCTTTTTATAGAAAATGTTGGCCCTCGGCGGGAATCGAACCCGCGACCCGCGGCGCTCAAGGCAGGATCACTACCCACTGCGCCAACGGGTCAGTCAAAATGAAACTTTTCAGTGGTGATTTGAAAATATCGATGTCACTACCACATATTCTAATCATCAAGTTCTCATGATGGTTAAAAGGGTCTCACTTTCAAACGATAAGGCTATATTGTCAGCAGGTTGACAGTGCGACCGCTATCGAACTGTGAAAGCCAAAGATAAAATACTTTACGGAATTCTTCGAGGGACTAAGTCGGTTTTTCTTATTCTTTTTTCGGCATCAACGTTTCAGAACCGTTTTTGCAGAGATTCCACCTCATATCGGTCGGGTGGTCCATTAAGGCTGGAACAATGGCCCACTCAGTTTCTATTACCAATTTTATCTATATTTAACGCAGCTTATGTGAATTCTGGCGGTGTTTTTTTACGAGTTCGGCCAACGATGTGTAGGGAGTCATTAGTCAGATAATGGTTGGAGGTAAGTAATGACAGTTTGTGTGCGATGGCATTGTTTCTTTCTAAGTTAAATTGACGTATTAGTTGTGTGTAATTTAGACTGTTGGGCTGAGATAATGAATGATAATGCATCTAGTGCCCGCAATATATGGTATGGCCTAGCTGTGAGATCGAATAGCTGTTGACATAATCTAAAATTGTTCCATTCTTTTAAAACAGTTGTTACTGTTTAGTATAGATAAAAAATTCGGAGGTTCTATTTCAAATTTGGTTTTTTAATTTTACTCTGAGCCTCCGAGACATACCATATAAAGTGTTGGTCGTGACACCTATATGCACAAAAATTTTAAGGCATTCCTATATGTTCATACTTATATAACTAGCATCTACCCACAACTTCGTTTGCGTGGACTATTGTCGCGTGATAGGTTGATAATATCGGATTCAGACGGAAACAGGATTTCCATAGCCTATTGCCCCGGTATATAAAGAATAATTGTGCCAAATTTCATCGATATTGGTTCAGTGGATTCGCCGTGAAAAAGTAACAAACATCTATACTCACAAAATTTCGCATTTATAATATTAGTATGCTTGTATGCAACGACGATGTGTATAGAATTTATAAAATATACATTCCAAAAATGAAGGAATGCGGAGAAGAAATAATTATTGCTTAGTGTAAGAATTTTATCAATTATGTTACTCCGAAGCCGCGGGTGGCGACCCCAGCAGGACGTCTCCTAACGTGGAAATGCTTCCCTTTTGTAGGACGGATAAAATAAAAATCTTGGTTAACGAGTTACTCGATGAGTTGCTGAGTTGAATAATAAATTTAGTCGTTTTTTGGGAACACCGTATAATATCTACGTCATACTTGATATCATAAGGACGCCGTGTGGTATCCGGCTGAATAGAATAAAACCACCCTCATTTCTTACCGAGGTGTCGTAAAAGGCGACTAAGGTAAGTTGATCCACCGCGTGGTATCCGGTTTAGTACAATAGACCACCCTTTTTCTTACCGAGGTGTCGTAAAATACGACTGAGGTAAGTTGACGTCAGGCAGGCGGCCGATCGTAAAAACGCAGCCAAATCATGTGACAGCATGTTAATAACATGTTGTGCGGACCCCACTTAGAGTGGGATAAGGGCAGGCAGATGATGACTTAATAAGGATAGATAATACACCTATAAGGATTATAATTATCGCAAAAACTGTTTAAAAATTTTTGTTCAAATTTTTTTGTCAAGTATCGCAAGATTGTGCTTAACATGTCATCTGATGTTTATATGTCATAGTAGCGGTCTATGTCTATTCATCTGCTCAAAAAAAGTGTCTCTCTCCTTTGTAGAGAAGAATTAGAGGAGTTATATAAGTGGTAAGCCACATCAGGGTCGAAATAATTTTGCGGGTTCGAATCCAAAAATTTTGCGCGTTCAAATTTAAAAATTTTGCGTGCTTGAATAAACATTCAACAAAAATCTACAATATTCCTCGTTGTAAATTTTTATGCCTGTGTTACGTATTATATACTTTTGATAAAGAGATATAAACTACATAATACAAACTAATGATAATTCAAAAAAATATTATTAACAATTACTTACAATGTTTTTGTCATACGTAACTATATTTAAATAATGGAATGTGAATATTTTTGTAAGAAATGTCATTCAATTATTAAAATGTCCGTATTATATTTCAAACCTCCTACAGATACATCATTAAAACTCTTATTCCATGGTACTCTTTTTTTACATGAGAAATTCAAGTCTGTTTACTTATTTCCGTCCTATCTTAAATACCTAGTGTAAAATAATACACAATAACTAATTGACGTAATATGTATTACTATAATATGTTTATTTACTTTACATCGGGAATTATTTAATCTTATGCCGCGCAAAACGAAAAACAGCACGCCTCAATGTTTGTAAACGGGCACCAAAAGACGGCGCGGAGCCTTGAAGAGTGCAGTAAACATGTACCATCTTAACCCATTTACACAAGGTGAATTAAGCTTTCAACGCATGCCGATAAACTCAAACTTCAAAAGCAATTCCGCACCCGTTAGTCTCTAATTATAGCATTAAGATAAAAAAAGCATCACCTTTACAGGGGCTTTTATAAAGTTCAATTTAGAAACACTTATCAGTATCTGGCCATGGAAGCGTCGGGATTTGAAATAGGGTTGCTACTTGCTAGATTATATATTTTGCATACATATACATATATATTAATATGACATTAAAAAAACCCTTTTTTTGCGCAGAGCAATTACTGCGATAGGAGAAGTTGCCATATTGAAATTAGTCTCGTTCCGAAAGTCCGTAGCATTTCGATTGGGCCTTAATAAAGGACATATGCTACATAATAATTACGTACCGAGTTAAATATATTTACATGTCTGAGATATTCGCGATGAAATTGCGAGCAGAAATCTGTAGTTTTCTGTAAAATATATTTAAAATTCATATCGCGTTTAACCATGAAGAAAATATTGGAAAAATTGGGTTGACTTGCAACTGCTCAACAGGTTCCTGATACTTTCAGGTGAAATACTATTGTTTTTACAGAAGGAATGTTATTCACATACCATACGTTTTACTGAATGGGATAATTCTCTCTTAATTGAATCATGATTGGAAAGAAACCTGATCCATATATATTAAGCATGTGTTACAAAAATACAGATGGTTTAATTTATATGATACAATGGAATAATGTTGAAATTTACTTCTTATAAATTAAACTGCTGACAACCCTTTTTGGGGAGTTGGGAACTGAAATCTGTTTACCCATAAATCACGCTCATTGTTTGAATAAATTTCTATTTCGATACATTACTGTGAAGCGTTTGCCCACGGAATTCGCACTAAATACTGTTTCACCGTAAACGTGGGAAGTGCTAGCTTAATGCGCATTAGAGAATGGATTTCGTACAAAAACAAATTTTCAGTTTATTATTGTTTGAAACGCTTCTGAATTTAAACATACAAGCTGCTAATGTTACAAAATTATAACAGTATTACAATTTATCTCAGATTAAATGTTTCAGTACATTTAAAAAATTTTGTAAGCATGATGTTCTATAAAATGTATATATGTATTTCTTTTTGTCCTATGGTGTTAAATTCAAAAGTCATATTATGAAAAATTTAGTTCATTGTGATACTAAATAGTCATTTTGAGACCCACATTTTAAATTCATATAGTTTGTAGTTTGTTTTATAACGACTGACATTACAAAAACTCAAATTCAAGAATGAATTGATAATTTGATAATATTTTGTTTATAATAATTTAATAAATGAAACAAATAAAAAACCAATTATATTTTATTACACCTACATTATATCTAACATAATAAATATTAAATGACAAACTAATATGTTTCTTCTATTAGAAAACTTTGGACTGATTTGTTATATTTTTCTGGCAACACTTCGGTTAACTCGTTTCTAGTTAGCCAATTGGGTTTGGACTTTGTATCGACGTCACCATCGTTGTAGTTTGCGTAATAGAAAAATACCTAAAATAAAAATGTATATGAAGTATAAATTCTATTCAAAACCTGTGTCTTTGTCTCAAATAAGACTAACTTACTGGTGTAATCGGCATTATCGCTTCACCCGATATAATATCTTTAGCCAACACCCACTACCCAGTATCGAAACGTAATATCAGTTAAAATCGGTCAGCAAGTAGTACGACGTACATGACCATGTGATTTATTTCCCAAAAAGACTTCGGACATCTATTCCGGAGTAAATCTCGGGACATATTGTTTTAAATACAATTTTATAGCCATAAAAGCTTTAACGTGACCATGCAGTAGGAAATTATGGTGCAGAGGTATATTATGGTGTGAAATAGGGTCCAGGAACTAATATTTACCTATTCTACTAATCTAGGAAAGTCAATGAAATTTGCTTTAGGTATCTAAGGTCAACGTCTTGTTCTTTTCCTTCTATTACTCAAAGGTTGACTGGAAGAGATCCCTTTTAGGGATAAGTCCACCTTTATACATGTGCTTTTTTAATTTTTCTCTCTTTTCTGAATATATGTATAAAAAGAAATAAAAAAATAATTAACTAAAAACGTCATAAGGTAATTAATAAATAAATAAATAAGTAATGCGGTCGAGACATCGCTTTGAGCGGCTTGTAGTTAAACGACTATGGTTGAACATCACGCACGACTATGATTGACTATGATTGAAAGCGTATAGCCGAAAGCTCGATTGCCCGTAGAAAACGTGAAAATTTTTAAAATCCTTTCCATTATTTGGCATCGAAAGATTGTTTAGTGTCGTTTACCCAAAGCTTCTATTAAGAGAAGCTAAATTAATAGAAATAGAAAATTTGTACTTACTTTAGCCCCAGATTTCTCACTGACATTTGATGGATATTTATATTTATAAAAACCACATGGAGCATTCGAAAAAAATTTTACTTTTAATCCAGAGCCACACTGTTCTGATAACACTCGCTCAGCAGTCTGAAACAATAATAGTTTTTAATGTTATTTTTTTTACATTCAATACAGTTTTTTATAGGCTAACCGCTTGGATTGGATGGCCGTTGGATTAGAAAGGGGACTGAGGTAGGTGCAGGCGGACACTTTTGTATATTACGCTACGAACTCGCCATCCACACGTCAGTCCCCGTACTTGTCCTACCTCTGGGACCTTGTACCGCCTAGGCGAGGAATGAGTTAAGCGGTTAGCCAATAGGTAGCAGATTTAAAAAGCAGTCATACAATTGCCTGCCTCTCTCTTTTATAGAAAAATATGCCTAGGTCTAGCTAGTGTTGGTCAGCACTGACAAATTAACAGATTTCTATATTAAGAAGTACAAATAAAGTTACTGTCACTGATAGCATGGGTCTCATTTACCTGTCTTAGTGTTTCCCCTTCCCTCCATAATCCTTGCGGCAACAATGTCTTTACATCACTTCCCAGTTTAATTTGCGTAACAAGCACAAGATGTCTCTGTAGACACCTTTCAGGTGTAGTTTTAATTCCTTTTCTGTCTGCATCTGTAAGTTTTATTTATTATTTTACATGATCTAAAGATAATTTATAGAATTAGGTGTTACTTTGCGGAGGTTCATAATACAAAAGTAATGAGAATATTATTTTGCTATAATCCGCGATAAAGGAAAATATATGCAATGCTAAATGTAGAGTGTACTATTCGTTCTCACACCTGATAGATGCAGAATTTGTAAGAACTCATGTACTACCCGACACCGATGACAACAATACACAAGCACTGTACACATTCACCACCACAATCTCAACAATTGTTTCGCCCCGTATCCAAAGCATCGTCAGGAGATAGACTCCACTCGCAAAGCTTTGCGATTTTGTCGTGCTGTCTTTTATCGCGGATCATAGCAAAATAATATTCTCATTACTTTTGATCTAAATATCCTATTGAAAATAGATTGCTAACTGCTTAGCTTTTTTATTAAACCCACTTAATAAAAAAGCTAAGTATTATGCTAGAAGTATGACAAGATCAAGCTTAATCAACTAATTGATGTCTACTATTAGACATAGATACAATTTAAATAACTTTCAAGAAGGTCAAAGGCAAATTACTTGGCAATATCACTACCTGTAACATTCTAACCAGCTATAGTCTGTCCAGCAACCAAGGTTTTTGAAAAATTCAGTCAAAAATTTATACTGTGCATTGTGAGTTAGCAATTTGATTACACCAAGAAGAGTTAATTTTTTTTTTATTATTTAGGATTTATGATTGTCATAATTACCAGTTACAATATCAGCAAACTTGAACTGGCTTAACTCATCAGTGGCAGCATCTTCAAAATCTTGAGCAGTTATTTTGCTTACAGCATCTAAATCTACTTCAATTGCTTCATTTTTAATCAGCTCTGCCTGTAACCTATAATAATTATTAATAAATCACATTTTCGAAAGTTGCGCCCATTACAGAAAAGATGAGAAGTGTGAGACTAAGTTGGTATGGTCATGTAATGAGGAGGGATGAAAATCATGTGACCAAAAGAGTTTTAAATATGAATGTGGATGGATGTATAGCTAGGGGGATGCTGAAAAAAAGATAGATGGATTGTGTGAAAAATGATATGCATGTTAAAGGAGTGGCACAAAAGTTGACGAATGATAGAGGAGAATGGAAGAAGAAGACATATTGTGCCAACCCCACTTAGATTGGGATAAGGGTAAGAGAATGATGATAAAAACCTGATGTCAATCAAATATTTTTACCAAAATCTTGTGTGAACAATAAAAGCCTACCCTAGTTAAATTATTAATGACTAGCGGCCTACCCTGCTTCGCACGGGTATAAAATATATAGCCTATGTCACTCAGTGAAAAAAATTATTAAAATCGATCCAGTAGTTTTAATTTATTCATTACTGCCCGTGGCCCGCACGCGTTAAATTTGAAGAAAAACAATTCCCCTCTCCCTATACCAAGAAGATTTCCTGCTATATCTAACATCAAAGTAATTATTAATTATAAAGAAAAAAAAGTAATTATTTACGACATCACATTAGAAACATTACAGTATTTCTCTACTCCATATTGAATGTTATTACACATTCCTCTTGAATCACTCTATCTATTAAAAAAACCGCATCAAAATCTGTTGCGTAGTTTTAAAGATTTAAGCAGTCATAGGGACATAGAGACAAACAAAGAATGTGACTTTGTTTTATACTATGTAGTGATAATACCTATAGCATGATTCAGTATTCACGCACGATGGCTTATTATTAGCGTATTTCATGTATAACTTTGGTGTTTCTATACCGATTTCAATGATTCTTTTTTTATACAATGGTTAATACTATTCACTTTTTTATTTAGGGATGACTGAGAGTGATATAAACGTATATAGGAGTAGACAAATATAACCAGAAAGCTTCGAACTGCTAAGCTATCGGGAGTTACACGTCTTATTGTGAGTCAACCATAAAAGATAGACATATGCTGTCGTGGGATATTTTTTATATAATTTTAAGGAGAACATTTCCGTCATACATGATTTCTGTGTAGCTTTAACCATCAAGGTTGCACACGCGACGGAAGCTTAAAAAATGGAGTAACTTCTCCCGTTTTCCCGACATTTCCCTTCACTGCTCTGCTCCTATTGATTGTAGCGTGATGAAAAGTATACTATAACCAGCCCAGGAGTGTGAAAAAAAATTGTACCGAGTTTCGTTAAAATCCGTCGAGTAGTTTTTGTTTCTATAACGGTTATACAGACAGACAGACAGACAGACAGACAGACAGACAGACAGACAGACAGACAGACAGACAGACAAAAATTTTACTGATTGCATTTTTGGCATCAGTATCGATCCCTAATCACCCCCTGATAGTTATTTTGGAAATATATTCCAGTTACAGAATTGACCTCTCTACAGATTTATTATAAGTATAGATTAATTCATACCTCTCTAATTCATGAATGCTCAAGTTTGGGTAATATTTTAGAGTTTTATTAAACAATTATTTATATAAAAGAAAAATATCTAGATTATATGATAAAAAAGAAAAACTTTATTTTACACATTTTTAATAATTAAATAGTTCTTACTTGTCATTTTCATGTCTTAATTCATGATCTGATTTAAGACTTTTCTCTATTTCTATTGTCCATTGTAAATCTTTGAACTTTTTTTGAATGTCATTAAGTGGTGGAGTTAGAACTGGTAATCTTTCGACACACACTCCAGCAACAATGTCCCATGAAGACTTAGCTATAACATATAATTCATTTCATTCATATAATACATTTAAAAAATATTATGGTTAATTATTTTATTGCACCAAAAAATAGTAAAACTGAAAAGTAATTTTATTCTTCACAAAATTATTTTATTTATTTATTTATTAAAAATAGGAAGCCAATGGTGTACAGGGTATACAATATAACATTTAAATTTTTTAACATTTCTTCAATCTTAGTATTGCAACCCCGTACATCACACTTATAGGCTAACTCAGCATGTTATTATAAAAAATTAAGAACAGTGCTTAAAAAGGTAAATTTAGAAAGTATTTTAAAATTCATACAAAAATTATATTTACATCTTAATACACTGAGTAATAATTGGAAAACGTTAGTATGTATAATATCATTTGAAATATCAATGCAGTAAATAAGAGTAATGTTAACATTTTTTTAAATTAATATCTATATGCCAAAAGCTTAACCATCATATACATCGGAAAAAACATACTATCGGAAAAATAATACATACTTCAGTTTAATTTTTCTAATTGATTTCTATCAATATAAACAGTAGAATTTTTAATGAAATAGGCTGATATCTTAGTTATACAACTGCAGCAGTGAAATATTTTGTTACGTGAGAAAAATTGTTTGTAGAAATAATAAAAAAGCATTGTAATATACCAAATATAGCCGTGTGGTATCCGGCTGAGTAGAATAGTACCACCCTCTTTTCTTACCGAGGTGTCGTAAAAGGCGACTAAGGTAAGTCGACCCGCCGTGTGGTATCCGGCTGAGTAGAATAGACCAACCTCATTTCTTACCGAGGTGTCGTAAAAGGCGACTAAGGTAAGATGACCCACCGTGTGGTATCCGGTTTAGTAGAATAGACCACCCTCTTTCTTACCGAGGTGTCGTGAAATACGACAGAGGTAAGTTGATGTCAGGCAGGCGGCCGGTCGTAAAAACTCTGCCAAATCATGTTACAGCATGTTTATAACATGTTGTGCCGACCCCACTTAGAGTGGGATAAGGGCAGGAAGATGATGATGTAATATACCAAATATATATAAAATAAATAATTGATTTACACATGTTATACCTCTCGTAACTAAAGAGAATTGATGACCTATTTTAGTAAAAATTAGTTTTTTTAAAAGCATTTTGACGATTTAAATAAAGCATTCAAAAATTTAATAAGATTTTTTTTCAAAATAACTTCAAGTACATAACTTTCTTCGTGGTTAGAATTTTTGACACTGACAAGTGACAAATGATAACATAAAATGTATGTTTAGAATTCATTTTTAATTAAAAATTAAAAACTGTGATAACATAGTATAAGTTTTTCAATTTTGTAAAAATAATGACAAAACGTCCTTTGGGTTATATTACGCCATTCCAAGTATATTATATGCTTTGTTTTTTTATATTAAACTGATATCGATACATGTTTATTTAATCGATGTTTGTGATTCGTATTGTTATGTCAATAATTCTGGTAAAGATAACCACCAAAACAAATTCATAGTCTGACAATACTCAAAAATATATATTTGGTTTCCAATAAGTTTGATAGGCCACTGTACTGGTATCTTTTAATTGTAATTGGGCCCGATGACGATTAGAATTAACCAGCAAATTTAATGTATACGTATCGGATACAAATTGATATCGATTAATACTTAATGCTGATAATCGATTCTGCCCATTAATACTGGTAACATTGACCACCCTTTTCCGGCTGTCGGTGTCACTGAAAGTAAGCTTAAATTTCGTTAGAGAAATATTAATCTAAAATAATCGCCACAAATTCAGAACTATTTAGTTATTACATGAAATTGAGATAGCTATGTCATACTTTCATTTCATTTTAACTTATATTTTTCATTTTTAATAGAAAAACATTTTACTATGTCAAAGTTATAATAGGTTATGTTGACAATCTTCTTATTTTTAGGCCCTCAACATGAAACAAATCGTGGCGAATCAAAAAGTGAAAATCCCTGACGGGTTAACAGTTCATGTGAAATCTCGTTTAGTGACAGTGAAAGGCCCTCGAGGTGTTTTAAAAAGGAACTTTAAACACTTGGCTGTAGATATTCGCATGGTGAACCCTAGGGTTTTGAAGGTAGAGAAATGGTTTGGATCTAAGAAAGAGCTGGCCGCTGTACGAACAGTGTGTTCTCACGTAGAAAACATGATTAAAGGTATGTACCAATTGTTAGCTATATTTATTATGAGTGTTATCAGAAATAAGATATTATTCGTCCTGTAATGAATGACTATGAACATTCAGACCAAGTTATACCTTATTCAAAAAACAAATTAAATATTACGATTTAATCAATAACATTAATTTTATTATAATAGACTGGAATTTGTATGTAGATAAAAGTGAGTTGTTTGTTACTAACAATAAATTTAAGTAGAATTGTGTCTTAAACTACTAAAAAGCCCAAAATTATAAACTGATAATACAACACAGACTCAAATTTTATTTTGTACCAAAAATTGATTGTGTATGTTTTGTTTAAAATGGTCTGTGTACAACAAAAATCTGTGTATAAAAATGTGTGTAACACATTTATATATGCTCTGTGTGTAGCATTTTTAGCATACCATTTTCAATACTGTATACTTACTAAGCAAAGACATTCTATTATATTTAGTTTATAAAACAACACTAGATTGGTAGAAAACATTATTTAAAGAAAATAAGTAATATTCATATCGATATTGTCAATTTTATCTTCAATATAAGCAATTCTCAACCAATTCCAAATTTGACCCATAGGATTTATTTGGTAATTAAAATTAATGCACTCTGAGTGAGGAGATTAGTGAGGAAAGCAGTAGATCCCTAAAGAAGTCTTAAATCATGTATCTTGTAAATGCAGTAACTTTTTCTCTGATTTGCATAGCATGCATATGCAGCAATCCTTTTTTGCAAGGAGACTTGGCATAGCAATCAGATAATAAGTAATCTTTTCTACTAAAATTAGGTATACTAATTTAAATTATATTTCTATTTCAGGAGTGACTAAGGGATTCCAGTACAAAATGCGTGCTGTGTATGCCCATTTCCCCATCAATTGTGTCACTACTGAGGGAAACTCAGTTATTGAAATTCGTAATTTCCTTGGAGAAAAATACATTAGAAGGGTAAAGATGGCACCTGGTGTGACTGTCGTCAACTCACCCAAACAGAAAGATGAGCTAATAATTGAAGGTAATTCTCTCGAAGATGTCTCCAGTTCTGCTGCACTTATCCAACAGTCAACAACTGTCAAAAACAAGGATATCAGAAAGTTCTTAGATGGACTCTACGTGTCTGAAAAAACAACTGTAGTACAGGATGAGATATAAGGACAATAAAGTGTTAAGATGAATTATGTCTTTAATTGCAAAATTAATTTTAGTTTGTTATTGACTACTAAACTAGACTGAAATATCTATGAAATTACATGGTGAAATATCTACAAACACAGTTTGACCTTTAATAATATTGTTTTATAATGTCAAGTATATTTTACATTCTACATAGAAATCGAAGACTGATTTATTATAAAAATGTTGACCTAAATTAGGGTTTGAAGATTTAGTTTTAAATACTAACATCAGATATAAAACCTGGCAGTATACATTAAAGAAAAAACATCTTTCTATTTCTATGATGTCATAAATGATACGATTAAATGAGAAATTAACTGTTTTGATGTGCGAGTATTTCTAGTCAGAAATCAATCACCACACTTCTCGTGTGACTGTTATATGCATACATAATTAAAAAATAAATAGTAGTAAATTATAAAATTGCCACAGTAAAGTGAAACTAGCTATGAACATATAACTTTTGGTATGTTTTTCAGTAAATTCTTTCTTAATTGATTAATCTTTCTAAATAGCCCAAAGAGTTCTAATAGACTACTATTGTTCTAGAATGTTTTATATGGTCATAAATACATAAAGAAATGTTATATGTAAATATGAATGATATTTATCACTTTATTTACTTTTAGGGAAAACACTTTGTGTATAAAAACAATGGTAGAATTTCCAACGTAAATAATTTTATTCAAACTAGTCTATTGAACATCACTAACTGATAATCATTGTACATCTGCAAATATGGGATTTTAATAAAATATTCAAGTAACTAGGTGTTAAAACATTATAATAATTACAATTTTATTAATATACACAAATTCAACACATTCCATTAATTTAATAGAATACCTACTTAGCACAATAAAATAAATACCTATAAAAACAAATCTAAATAAAAAATTGTTAATACATCAGTGTAGTAACTTAAAAATAATATTTAACACGACAGTTATACACGCAATAATCACGTATCCGTTATTCAAGATAAGTTCGGATTAAGTTCAATAACAATAAATATTATGTTACTTGAGAATAAAAATGTATATTTACATTTAGAAAGGTCTTAAAATGGACACGAACAAGCAACATACGTCATTTAAGTAGCTATAAGTTATATGCCAATATGCCTTGCGATTCGAATTCGAATATCTTTGGTAGTATTTTAAAATGTAAAAAAAAAAATTAGCAAACAAATGGTGCTTGATTTAAGTCTCAATTGGATAAAAAAAATTCACACTGACAAGGTCCCAAACAGCTTTAAAATGGCATATGACAATAACAACATAAAATCTAAGTATAAATTAAGTACAAAGTGGTATGTAGTGAATAATTACTATATAATTTTGTAAAATTACACATTGCACTTATAAAAGTAACGAGGCAATAAAGAATTGTCTTAAGCATGCATTAGGTGCTTGCGTTCAGCGCCATATTTGCAGATGGGCATTCTATGATTCGTAAGAAAATAAAATTCTCAATAAATAAATGTCAAACACTATCAGGTGAGACATTTCACACCATATAACACAATTTCTTACTATAAAAATGATCAACAAACAACTTTGCACCTCGCCTAAGTATAAATGGATGTTTGTGTGCACAATGTCATGAGATTCAATGGCTACAATACGGATTGCCGCTTGAGCAAATAATTCTGATTATACGACTTAGCCTAGCCATGCGGGACGCGTGAGGTGGGTTCGACTAAAGTATTATAAAGTTTACAACTAGTATAATTGTCATATAGTTCTCGTATCACCAGTACAGTGCATAATTTTCTTCGAGAATATTACTATATCTTGTGTACATAAAGATTAATAGTTTTTTTTATGCTTACGAAAAACCAAATAGGGTATACGACTGCTTCTAAACTAGATTATATTTATTGTATTAATTTAAAGCTTCGCAATAACTGGATAACTATGTAAAAGATTTAATGTTTAAATTATGAACAACATTTTCTTCAACAGTTCATTAAAAAGAGAAAATTACGAATATATATAAAGAAATATTTTACAGCTGTTCTTCCTACGCAAGAATCTACAAGAATTTAAGTAATAGAAATATTAAGTCATATACCCTATTTACTAGCAATCTTGAGTTAACAAATTAACATGAACAATATCATCTTTTCTCTACAATATACAATTCATTTACAATCAATTGAAGCATACAAACTGGATATTTCAATAAATATATTTTTTTATATCTATTATCGAAATATAAACGCTACGTTAAAGATTTGCACAATAAACACAAGCAGAATTATGCTAAAGAGAAAGCGTTGGTTGTATGAAACTGTTACCATTTCTATTAGCGTGAAACGTTTCAAAAGATGAAACTTGTTTGAAAATATATGATCAATAAAATCAGGACTGCGGAATATTGCTTAGAGGTGATGAGTATATAACAGAGTAACATTCACTTCGTATTAATTATCTATAGGGTTGATTTCTACTATAATGATAGTATATTGTTAGTATGTGTAGTCGATAACAATAATCCTTGATAGTTTATAGAATTTGGCATTACTTTGCGGATATCCATAATACAAAAGTAATAAAAAAAATTTATTACTATATATTTTGCTATGATCTGTGATTAAAATAATTTATTTCATTGTGGATTATAGCAAAATAATTTCATTATTACTTTTGTATAATCCTTGATCTCAGAAAGTTCAACTTTACACTGTTTTCACTCTGTTAATTTTAAATGACTCCTAGCTTATAGAAGGTCGTATAGCATGTTCAAAAGAACAATTTGACTCTCAAACAAATAGAATGCAGTATTCATACATAATATCGAACTGAGAATTGGAAATTTGACTTTATTTTGTCACAATAATGTAATTTCCCTTCATGTAAATGTATATCAATTGTTTGCAATATACTAATTGTCAATTGTAACTGTCATTTGCGTTCTATTTTTAGTTACCACCTTTTGCCAACAATATAAACTAAAGACTATAAAAATCCTTTATAGAATTAGCCGTTACATTGCGGAGATCCATAAGACTAAAGTAATAATAAAATTATTTTGCTATAATTCGCGATAAAGTAAAATAGAAAATATATATAATGCTAAATGTACTATCGTAAAAACACATGCACAAATCTTTACCACCGCCACCACAATACACAAGCACTACACACTTTCACTATCACATTTTTATCCTGTTATTATCTTTTATAAATCTTGCATGTATCAGGTATGAAAACGGATAGCCACTCTACATTTAGCATTAAATATATTTAATATTGTACTTAATCGCGGATTAAAGGAAAATAATTTTATTATTACTTTTATAATATAAAATCCATTGATGAATTTATATTAAAATGGAGCGCTAGATGTAAATAATCATTTATTGCTGATACAGACATCGTCCTTTTGATATATTACGGATTGCCTTGGTATATTCTACATCGTGTTTAATCCAATTTGTCCTGATAAGCGTTTGATATTTGAAATTTTAATTTTTCAAGTCTACGGCTATGGGCAGTTATTCTTTTTATTTTGTAAAAACGACCACTTTAAAAAGGTTATCAAAACCACATCGCAATATATCTAAATTATTTTAGGACTACAGAACTCGTAAGGAAATTGCGGTAGCATAATAGTTAAAATTCGCGGCCAATTCGTTGGGCGACGTTCGGTAGACACGTGGGCATTTACAAAAACATTGACTAAAGTTTAACAGACATTTTGGACGACGTTTCGCCGAAACGTTGTACAAAATCTGGCTAACTAGATTTCTAAGTTCAATATTCGCATTTCGGTCCTCGAACCTATCACATTATATAGAAAACATCATGGAAGGTCAACCGGTAAGTGCCGTATTTAGGACGAGGGGAGGGGTCGGCGGTGGGGGTATGGCACGAGCTCACAGTGGGTCGCGGCGTGGCACCCACACAGTGGGTCCGCTTTCGGCAGTGATTACTGCCTTCACTTTCGCGTAGATCTCCTCCGGTGTATCCCCTGTTACTACCGCTGTAAAAGAATTAATAATTTTATTTTATTTTTTCGGAACAACCAGTGGCTGTTACATTAAAACATTAGAATAAACTAAATACGCCACAAAAAGCATTAATTGCACTGACATTAGGTGCCACAACATGCACATCATTATGTGTAAAGACAACACTTAACTAAAATAAACTAAGCTAAATGTAACACTAAGGCTCCAATGTCTGGAGCTTAAGAATATTTTTTTAAAACTCAATACATCTATCGCTGAACATATAGATAGATTCGCAAATTGCATTATATTCTCTTGATAACCTACTTAATGCAGAAAAATGCCTAAGGTTATATCATACAAATCATCTTCCTGCACTTATCCCACTCTAATTGGGATCGACACAACATGTTATAAACATGCTGTCACATGATTTGGCTGCATTTTTACGACCGGCCGCCTGCCTGACGTCAACTTACCATAGTCGTATTTTACGACACCTCTGTAAGAAAGAGGGTGGCCTATTTTACTAAACCGGATATCACACGGTGTGTCAACTTACCTTAGTCGCCTTATACGACACCTCGGTAAGAAATAAGGTTGGTCAATTCTACTCAGCCGGATACCACACGGCGGGTCGACTTACCTTAGTCGCCTTTTACGACACCTCTGTAAGAAATGAGGGTGGTACTATTCTATTCAGCCGGATACCTCAAGGCGTAAATAATATTATACAAATAATAATAAATAAAAATATGGGACACTTACACACACGGTCGTCCGTCCCCAAAGTAAGTAACTTAATTATTAATACTTGTGTTATGGTAGACAGACAACTGGTGAATATATACTTATATATTTTTTAAATACATACTGAAATACAAATATACACCCAGACTCGACCTACATTTTAAAAGGGCGAGAGACATTCCAGAAATTTTCGTGATATGTGTTATTTACACTAGGACTAGGAAAACAAGGTACCCAGTGTTTTCTAATTCAATATTAACAAGAATATATACTTTTAATAAATGAATAAAAATAATTACCTGTAAAGTATTCGGCGAATTCTTGCTCCATTTTCAGAGCGCGTTCGTAAGTTTTCTTCGCTTGCTCTTCAGTCATTCGCTTCGTCATTTCCCTGAGAATGAAATTTGTATTAAACAACAACACAACAGTAGTAAAAGAAAAATTTTTTTTTTTCTATTCTAACTTAAAAAATTATATGACGATCAGTAAGTAGAATTATTGCGTTTCATATTTTTTATGGTGTAAAAAACATTCCATGTTTAACGCCGTGTGGTATCCGGCTGAATAGAATAAGTACCACCCTCATTTCTTACCGAGGTGTCGTAAAAGGCGACTAAGGTAAGACGACCCGCCGTGTGGTATCCGGCTGAGTAGAATAGAACAACCTCATTTCTTACCGAGGTGTCGTAAAAGGCAACTAAGGTAAGTTGACCCACCGTGTGGTATCCGGTTTAGTAGAATAGACCACCCTCTTTCTTATCGAGGTGTCGTAAAATACGACTAAGGTAAGTTGACGTCAGGCAGGCGGCCGGTCGTAAAAACGCAGCCAAATCATGTAACAACATGTTTATAACATGTTGTGTCGACCCCACTTAGAGTGGTATTAGGGCAGGAGGAATTAAGAATTTCGGGAAATTTTGGGAAATTGCCCCCAAATTACATATCACTTATCCTTATCAACCTATACTTCGACTTTCTATTCAATAGTCTACTTGAAATGTAGAGATATTATACATTAATCAAATTTCCATAATTCTTAAAATGTGTTTGACAATATACTTGTGCTTTATACCATATTAAAACCAAAACATTACTTGATTGCAGTGATTATTTTAATCATTTGAAATGGCTTGGTCTCAATTTTATCTACGAATTCACAGATTTAGTACAGTTGTCATACTTACATAATAGATTCTACACTCTTTGGTTTAATAAATATGGCAATAGGGTAAAGTTGCGCCACTTGTAATCTCTTAATGGCGTTACCGCTTACGTCCAAAATGCAATGTTTTCCCTGAAAACAAATTAGAAAATTTAATTGATGCAGTAACTTAAAGAGAAGGCGATGATCGTATCATAGGTGTAGAATTCTAATGAAAATTATTATGTTTTGCTTTAGTTTTTTTATCGATGTTACTCGAGTTTACGTATAATTACATAAAGTAACGCACGAAAAATGGCGGCATCTATTTGGCTGCGCAAGATACATACCACAAATACCTAGTTTTAATATATAATACTGCGAAGTGTTTATTAATCGCTCAAGTTTTAGCAGAGCTAGGCTCTCTGAACTGCTTTTTATACCTATTCTCGCTCTAAATTCGAACTAATTTGTTTCAAGATTTTGTACCCTTCTCAAAAATTGTTACTATTCATACATGCAGGATTCATGAAAATGCACTACACACCTCGACCACCACAGTACACCAGCACTGCACACAATCACAATCATTATCTCAATCATCGCACTGTAATCGAAGCATGATTAGGAGATAGATTCTACGACTAAATTTGCGGTCATGTAAGATATGAAAACGGATCATACACTCTACATTTAGCATAACATTTTCTATTTGGTTTTATCATGGGCTATAGAAAAATAATATCATTAATACTTTTGTACAACCGACGCTGTGTGTTATCCGGCTGAATAGAATAGTATCACCCTCATTTCTTACAGAGGTGTCGTAAGAGGCGACTAAGGTAAGTCGACGTCAGGCAGGCAGCCGGTCGTAAAATATGTAGCCAAATCATGTGACAACATGTTTGTAAAATGATGTGCCGACCCCACTTAGAGTAGGATAAGGGCAGGAGGATGATGATGATGATGGCTTTTGTATAACAGATCTCAGCAAAGCAACAGCTTATTCTATACATTAATATACGCACCTTTTCGGCGACCTCTCTCACAGAGGCCACAGACGTCCCGTAAAGGTTTTCATTGTACTGTCCAGCCTCGATGAACAAATGGTTTTGTATGTCGCGCTCCATTTGTTCGCGGCTGCCCACGAAATGATAATCGCGCCCATCTACCTCATAGTCTCGTCGGGGCCTAGTTGTATCTGGTAATAAATTATTGACAAATTATTAACAATCCGATACAATTTAAAACGTTAACGTTAGTAGGTTGCTGTAAGTCAATCTTTGGGCCATCGCTGCCTTACATAGACGTGTGTGACGGAGTGAATGTATATTTCTATCAAGCAAACTGTATCGACCTACTAAGCCGACTTTCGTTGTCGATATGGTGTGCTGAAAAAGCGCGTCAATATTTTTTTAAATAATTTCATTAAAAATCATAATTTTAGGAGAAAAATAATTCTAGAAATCAATAAGGAATCCATTACTTCGACTCCAGTTATAAACAATACTACAAAACAGCTGCGCTTTGTAATTAAAGCAATACGAAAGATGTGTCATCTAGAGCCAGTTAACTAAGACTTGACTTGCATCTGGACCATGATGCAGATTTACATTAATCAACACCATGCATGGTCCTATTTCATACATAAACCCATTAAATTCCAACTGGACCGGATGTGAACAACGGACTTTTTGGATCAACAAAATCAAATACGAATAACGCAATTTAAATAAGATCTAAATACTAATGAAACGGTATTGATAAATTTAATTGTTAAACAATATAAAGACAAATATTAGAATCCATCATAAATAATAGATGTTACTGTAAAAAATAATTAAATAAACTTTAATTTTTTACAGTTAATAAAATAAACTTTAGGTTAACATATTGCTACAATGTTGTAACATAACACCGAGAGATGTCGCGACTTGTTATAACAGTCAGCCAATAAGTATCGTATTTCGGTATTATAATAAAGACTTAGCAAAATTACCCATAAAATAAATCCCAATGCTACTTACGAGGCACGCAGCTTCCAAACTTATCAGGGAACTCGGAGATGAGGTCGTCATTTATTCTATCTTTTAACGGGCCCAGGATTATGACTGGTCGCGTGTAATTGATTGTTAATTGCTGCACCGTTTCATATGACAAAACAGCTTCATCTTGACCTGTAAAAACCAGCAGTAAAGAATATCAAAAAGGAGATTTCTAAAATGAAAGTCGCAAGTGACGACGATCCAAGTGAAGTCGCAGTCCATTTTACCCCTAATCGGATATCAGCAGAAAACTTCTTAGTAATACACTAAAGAAAACTTAAACAGAAAAATTTAGTAATCAATTTTTATTTTAAATTAAAAATAGGGCCAGTGCCAAAAAACTATCGTTGTTTTGACATTGGTTGGCCATAAAATTTGTAACAATGGGCGGATTTGGATTAAAATTTGTTCTATCATCCTTCTTATTAGTTATCTTTCTTAAACCAATTATTATTTCTATATGGAATAAAGCTATAAAATTAGGCAACCATGAGTAGGTATTTAATACTTTTGTAAATTGAATGTACTAATTGATCTTTTTACACTTATACTCAAAATAATAATCTTAAATTACTTTAAAACATTAGTTTTGATAACCGATAAAACAAATTGCAGCTCTTGGGGCTGCATCTAAAACCTTGAGTAGATTTCGACAACGTTAAATTATTTACTGCATATAACCGAGTTTATATAAAGATTTTTTTTAAATATAATAAAACAAAGCTGCTGTTTATTAGAAACGGGCACAGTGATTTCGCTTGTATCGTCAGACCATTTCTTCAAAAATCTACCCATAAATCTTTATAAATTTACACTAATATTATCCCAAAATCATTGCAGCTATTAGATTATAAAAATCGAAATCTTCTAGAGCAATGTAGATCAAGCAACTATGTTGACGATTCATTCTGGTAAACTGTGAATATTTCAATTATTCATAAGTACTAAGTTTTATGAAGATAATCTGAAAGCTATGGATAAATCGTGCGGCGTGCTTCTATAACTGATTGCTATATATAAGTTACAATTACTGGACAACTATTATAATTAGGAACTGTTAACCATTCGCATGTATATTTATTATAAACCTATAATTTAAACATTAAATTGAAATTGTAAATGTTATATTTCTGCAATTTATTAACAATTTAACATTTTTCAACAAAAATTTAACAGTTGGTTACAAATACTTGAGTTTATATAAAATATTTGGACAAATAAGATATTTATAAGTGATTACATGAATATTTAACAGTCCTTTAAGTGACAAATTGTATTTTACAATATATTGTGCAGCACCTAAAACCTTAATTAGATAACATATTGTAAACAATTTAAGTGCCTACAAAAAGCCATAAATAATAGGCCACAGTGGAATCAAAACTTTCCTTTATGATTGGTTTGAGGTATTATGATTTCACTGCACCCTTTTGATTTATAAAGTTGGTTTTATATTACTTAGACCTTACAACTCTAGCTGATTTTTTTAATAAAAAATTGTTCTAGCGAAACTACTGCTATTCAGTAATAATTAACAACTACTGTCAACTATGTTAAATGTATATACAAGACTATATTTTAAATTTACATTGACCTACGCGCATTTCGTATATTTCTTACCTTATCACGGTCTGTTTTGGCTAATATAAGAAAAAATTTCACAACTGCACATAAAGTAATACTGACTAATAATGCGCACAGCTACCCCAAATTCAAATAGGTCAAGTCAATGAATAAATGACATGCTTTTAAAAATATTATTTCAACTAAACAATTTCATGTAGCAAGAACTAAATTGTAATATAATATCAAACCTAAATAAATAACTTTCCTCATAAATTATTTTCAACGTGTATTTACCTTTATTATTCGATATATATTATAAAACATTCTTATGGCAGGCCAATAAAAAAATTATAGCAAATCTAATCGTATAAAGCATCACGAAATCTACATTCCGAAATAAATCAGCACAGCAAATCTGAAAAAATTTAAAATAAGCCCGAATGATATAATGTCGGGAGGTCGATATCTGTACATGCTCGTGAGAGATGTATCGCTAGAGGCAAAGCGCGTATACGCGTGCGATCATGCGCGGCTCCTGAAGCATCGACTACTGTGATAGAGGCGGCACTTGTGTCCTCGTGTGCTTCCAGTGGCCCACTCTCCCTTCACAAGTTAATAATGACTCTATCGTTCAACACATTGCGCCGACGGCCCATAGTTCGGGACTAGAGAGCACGACGTCACATATCTAATTGATAGGTGAAACAAACTTAGGTGGGCTCGATGGTGGATACAATCGTGTGCGGAGAGGCTATTAGAATAATCGCGTTGTATGAATTAGAAATAAAAAACTGAACATAAACATATGACAAATAATAGAAAAAAAAATCCAGTGTTATTGAAATGAAAACTACGTTTCTAATTGATGATCATAACCAGAATGCGGGAGGTAAGGTATCGGCTACGGCACTCGCAAGCTACGCCTCACTCCCAAAACTTACTCTCGTCCTCGAGATAAATGAGCGTTATCTCCTCCATCATGGGAAGTTCCACTCGGTACAAGATTTCCCCTACACGTAGAAAAATTCACGTTATATACATTTAGAAATACTCCACTTTGAAAATACTCCTTATGGAGAAGGTCTAAATGGGAGTCTAGATTTCGGTTGGATTACAAATTATACACCATAATGATTGGATGTGACATTTGTGATATATTCGATGCCTATGATCGATTAGTGGCTAGCCGCAGGTCTACGTCATGAGTAGCTCAAGAACATAAAGAGCAAATAAAAATGATGTATATAGTTTGAGGATGATGGTACGGTACGCTCGGTTTGGCTTCACTAAGGCAACTAGAAGCACGGGACGGCGGCCGGACGTGTGTCAAACCAATCCGTGTGCTAACCGCGGCCCTTAAACTGACGGTTTACTAGGACACCAACGCGCAACAAAAACGTCCAAGATATTCTTTTATGTCGGCCTTTCATACAACCATACAGCGAACAAAATGGGGACAATGAATATTTGAAATAATCGCGATTGAATTTGATGATATTTTCAATTTTTTGCTAACTTTGCTGTTTTCCTTTGCTCATTGAATGGCTATATGGCAGGATATTACAGTTTTTTGTTACTATAAGTTATAAACAAACGAAAATGACAATACATGTCTTCGAGCCGCTTACGCCATTTAATTAAGCAACAGTCATATTACGCAATTTCCAATTTTATTAACTAAGTTTTCTATAATTAATTATAAAGCATTGACATGCTTTCCATAGA
This sequence comes from Morpho helenor, assembly GCA_029227775.1. NCBI lineage: Eukaryota > Metazoa > Arthropoda > Insecta > Lepidoptera > Nymphalidae > Morpho > Morpho helenor. The sequence goes on along the minus strand of JARGCU010000010.1, from coordinate 9,788,077 downwards.
CACTACAAGCGTTAATTTACTCACACATATCCAATTTGTATAATTAAATTTATAACCATAAAGAAAAACAAATTCACTAAATACATCTTACATGACATAATTTAAAAATTTGTAATTCATATCTTAATCAATAATATGTTGCTTGAAAACACTGTTTAGTAGTTTGTTTACTAATCCGGACAGTCTGTTTAAAAATATAAAAATTATAATTTGACGTTTCTTGTATCGTAAATATTCGTATTCGTTGTACATGATAGTATAGTGTTGGATATAATTAACTTACGATATATGTAACATTGATATACGATATGATAAAAATATTCCAATATACATTTGATCGTATCAAAACCTAACAAATAATACATATAATGTAATATCATTATTAGAAAAAGCACACAGCTTGAATTAAACTTCGTTATTGTGACAATATTAGCAGCCGCATGAATGTTGCGTACAATTGCGACGATATCTTATCGATCTATCAAAGTTATGTGAAAGTTTGTCCTCCTCTGTTATTAAATTATTGAATTATGTACTGAGTGTAAATAATCTTGTAATCAGATATTTTTATATAACATTTCCACTTTTTTTAGTGTTTGTGATGACTGAATGATATTAGGAAAAGATATGATTTTACATGAATATGACCGTGTTATACTGCTTGACGTCAACTTACCTTGGTTGGTGTAGTCGATTCTACTCAACCGGATACCAAACGGCATTTATTTTTGAACACAATTCGCTATAAATAGTTAACACTATTTACAATTTGTACTTTAATATATCACTCGTCGTCGAAGTCACTTAGGTATTTGTGTTTTGTGCTTTGTTATCTGTCAGTGATGTTTTGTGGGCATTTTGAGATCGATAAGACAACGTACGGCGTACAATGACCTAAATACGAACAGCGAAATAGCAAAAGTAATAGACAAGAATGAATATAAACTGTGCACTTACCGTCCGCGTTAGAGTCCTCTTGCGTGTAACAAAGCATGAAAGCTGTAACAAAATGGTATATTACAATTTTCTGTACCTCTCCACAAGATAATGTGAATGTGCAAGCATTAGTTAGTTAGTTATTTTTTGTGAAAAGTATTAAGCGTGTTATTATTATTAAGTGTGTATATTTTTTATTTAAAAAATACGATTAATAAATTGTTTACTAAGGCCAAAACTTGCCCTACCGCTCTTAGCATATCAAAGATAAACGTTCATAAAATATTTTGCTGGGTCCTGCCTAGGTACACATAAAAAACGAAACCACCAGGTTCGTTTTGCCTAGAAATGAGTTTTTACTACGTACTACGGACCAAACCGTTTATGCCAAAAAATATATTGTTTGTTAAATTGCTAATAGGCGTGTTGAAAACTTGGTTAAACAGACAAATTTAACCAACTTTATACCGATATCATGGGATATCAGCATAGATCACAAAATATGGTCTATATGTTTATTGATGAATTTACTTGTCTTGGTGGATGAGCACCAACCTACCTAGTGCAGGGGCCCTTGCTATTAGTGTATAATGAAATTTTATATCAATAATTATTTTCATTTCATAAATAAAATTACGTTTTTATATATACGCAAGAGCACCTTTTGTTAAAGCATCATTTATTTACCATCACGTAGAAGAATAATATTTACAAAAGTATCGTGTCAATAGTTTAATTTCATATTCACAACTAACTTAGAGCTAAGAGGGTATTACATACATACTTTGACTTTAGCGTTTTCACTTTATATTACACATAAATACAAATTTTATACAAAATTGCAATTCATTATCAGTATCTGAATAGAGTGGAGTTATTTCAACATAGTCTTTTATGATTTACTTAACAGTATTTGGTTGACCGAGCCTTGCTTCGGTAATTTTTACAAAAAAAAAATGATTTGAAAATGTAGTTGGGGATCGATCCTAGGTATTTACATTCCTAGAGTGTGCCCGTTCCCCGAATAAGCTACACTGACTTGACAGTTTACGACAAAAATTCAATTCAATATAAATTTTAGTATTTTTAATGCCCAAAAACAGGGACAAAACTACTTTTTTTTAAATAAAACCTAGCTAGATCGATTTTTCTCCCCCAAAACCCTCTACATGGTGAATTAAAGGAAAATCATTGGGCAGTTTGCGTTAATGGAGACGATATATATATGATATATTATATATATGAAGATGAAGAAGAATGCAACAAAAATTATTTTTAATGAAATACTCACGCTCCTGATCTGAGCCGTCTTCAGATTTGCCGTCCTCTCGGCTCTTCATGAACGGGAATTTTCGGCTGAAAGATAACGTCTTCTTTTTTCTTTCCAGTGTAGATTGACTCTTTAATAACAAAAAACAATATTCAAATGACAATAACTAGATCATAAGTTATTATTATTAATTTAAAATTCTATATTATTCCAAATTCTAATCACGTTGATATAAAAATCAATTATGAAAGTGATAGATTTTAGAAAGTATTCTTTTTTTTGCATTCTCCCCGCTGGGCTATAACAGCTTTAATTAACATGTAACAATTACACTATTTATTTATGTATTCGTACCATCAGTAGCGTAGCTAGGTACGCCAAGGCCCTGAGGTGAAACAAAAACATAAATTAAGGCCCCAACTAAAATATTTAGAATAGTTTGTACGCCGTATGGTATCCGGCTGAATAGAATAGTACCACCCTCATTTCTTACCGAGGTGTCGTAAAAGGCGACTAAGGTAAGTTCACCCACCGTGTGGTATCCGGTTGAGTAAAATAGACCACCCTCTTTCTTACCGAGGAGTCGTAAAATACGACTAAGGTAAGTTGACGTCAGGCAGGCGGCCAGTCGTAAAATCCGTAGCCAAATCATGTGACAACATGTTTGTAACATGTTGTGCCGACCCCCAATTAAGAGTGGGATAAGGGCAGGAGGATAATGAGTTTGTACCGCATACGTCGTGTATCAAATTCAGCGTACTCCAGGGGCGGGGGGAGGTTGTGGCATTGAGCTGTCTAATCATTATCATTAATCAATTATCAATACATTTGTTTGTTTCCTAAGATTATAAATTTATCACAGATTACTAGTGATGCATACCGTGCTCACGGGCGTGCCCTGCCCTTGGAACTTGACCTGTCGATCCCGCGCCCTTTGCTTGCGCTCCCAGCGCCGTTTCGATGGAATAATCCCGATCGCATCTGGATCTGTCGTGTCCAACCGTCTAAAAGACAAATATATTATGTTAAATATCAAACTGGACCTAAATTATTCATGATTAAAATTTCCATACTGATATTATAAATATTCTGTGATGGCCTAGCGGTGCGACCGTGTGAATCTCTAGAGACGATCATGGGGTACAAACCCGGGCAGACACCAATGAGTATTTCTATTAAAACAAAACTTATGTGTCTAATTGATAATTGCAATTTATCACACGCTTTTCGGTGAAGGAAAACATCGTGAGGAAACCTGCATATCTCTAGTGAATTCTGGAGATATGTGTAACCTACCAATCCGCATTGGAGCAGCGTGGTAGGTCATAGCTCCAATCCTTCTCCCTTATAACGAAGAGAAGAGGCCTATTCCCAGCAGTGGGATAATAACAGGCCGCTAGTTTATAAATATTAAAAGATATTTGCTTAAAACTAATGATATAAAACCATATTGTTTGATTGTATTGATTGTATAAATTTAAAGGTAACATACAGGTGTACAAGAGTTTAAATAGAAACAGCTGTTTTTATTTAAACTCTTGTTAACTTGAATGTTAACTTAATAAGCTTCATTAGCCATTGAAAAAAAAAAATGTATATTATTAGATATAGATATAGAAAAATAATGCGAATTCCACACCTTCATATAAACCCTGCGTGGTTTTCGAAAGGTGTGTTTATATTGTGACTCATTATATTGGATAATAAATTTAAAAAAAAAAATGCGAAAGTCTGTCGTGACCCTCACAACTGTCACTAGGATTTGGGTTTGGTTAACAGTCCATTGAAAGATGAAGAAAGAAGTTGCGCTAGACCAATGTTGATATAATTTGTCACAACTAAAGCTTATACACCGTGATAACATATGGGATAAAAATCCCGTTCTTTTGGGAGGAGATAAAACACACATTGCAATATCGAGGATACGTAAACGCTTTTCGTTATTTCGAACTATCTTAGTTCGAGTAGCGAGTACCACCAATATAAATGATTTTATTAATATCATGTTACAAGTTTTTGTGAGTGAATATGTATACATATTGTGTGATTATTGTAGAGCAATATCAACAAAAAAAATTAACCCTCTATATTTTGCAAGCTGTACCCACGACCACCTTCGCGTCTATTTAAGTGTTCAAAATCCTGATGCACGGTGTCCGCCTGCCCTTTCCATTTTATTTTATGTTCCACGAATTACGCAATACACAGATAAAAAATACAAACATAAAACAGATAAAAAATTGTAGAGTCAATAAAAACTTACTTTTATTTTTAAATACAAAATTAACTTACAATGAAGTACATACCTGGCTTGCCACCACTCATCGTCTGAGGCGTTTGTGACATGCAGTATGTCACCATATCTGAATGGCAGTCCTCTTGAAGGCAAACCATCATCTCTAATGGGGTCATAGTCAAACAGGGCTCTGAAATTAAAATCATCAAACATGAACATATTTATTAAACACTAGCTTTTACCCGCGACTTTGTTGGCGTGGACTGTCGTGTGATAGGTAGATAATAGATGGCGCTTTTCAATGTCATCCAATTCCTGTAGAATTAACAGGTATTCTATAGCCTATATGTTATTCCGGTATATAAGGAATAATTGTGCCAAATTTCATCGTCACTGGTTCAGCGGTTTCGCCGTGAAAAAGTAACAAACATACTCACAAACTTTCGCATTTACAATATTAGTAGGATATCAAAGGTCAATGTCCAAGGTTTTAGGATGACCATGCGGAAAATTATTGTTTTAGTTTGAAGATAGTATTTTTAAGTTAGAAATTTCGTCTGCCAGATGATAAGATAAAATTAATACCTAACTAATGTCAACGATATTCATTCTTTAGACAATTGACAAATTAATTTCATTCTGGAACTACTGTTGGTGAAAATAGCTTTATGGCTCTCGAATGAGACCCATTAAGCTTTAGCTTAAGCTTTTAGCTTAAGAACTAGAAGAACTATTCCTCTATGTACAACTTGTTAGCATGATACATGTGAGCTCAAATATAATATTTTAAGTTAAAAATGTCTAAATATGAAACCAATATATAAGAAAAATAAAAAATGGTCTAATACCATTACAAAATTACCAAATACACTAAGTTTTTTATTTAACACCTTATACATTTATTACATAGTCACTAGTCATTAATAATTAAGTTGTTATTAATGCAGCTATTTACCTTACGTAAAGCGATCGTTTCTGCGACGTCCTTAACAATGTATGATGTTGTTTTAGTTCATTGATACGAGCTTCAAATTTATTGTATTCCTGTGGCCTGTACACGACTGTTAATTTAACATTCTGCCCTGTGCTCTGTAATGAATAGAATAAATAGCTATATAATATTTTTTAACAAATGAATACAAGTACATATAGGCCAGATACTATGATGGAAGAGTATTAAAGTTAGTATGCAAGTTTGAGGCGCAACGAAACTCAATTTCCCTTGTTCATCGCATCACGCGCGAACGGGTGATATCTTGTTACGTTTAACGCTTATTCGCCGCGGGCCACCACTAGTATACCAATAAACAGGTTTTATGGGATCGAAGAACTGAAAAATCTTTTTTTTTAAGTCAGGAAAACCCATTGGTCATCACCGTTTGAAGAGGACGAGCGGCCGATTCTCACCGACTAAAAACCTGACAGTGTTCCACCGCACTACTTGTGGTGTGGACATTGTACCATTTTACACATTGCCCCCAACCCCGCCTACAGCCGCTCTGTATCTTGGAAAGCGCCACTTCTAGGTCGGGGCCTTTCCAAACAACGCCCTTCCTCAGCTGATCGTTGTATCAGGAGTACCAGTTGATTCAACTGCCTTGAGGACCTAACTTTAACGAGCGTCCATCCAATAAACCCTGTTCGGAACGCCCGAATGTTCCCGTTAGGGCGACAGATTGGATCCAAGGACTCGACTTCCCGGATCAACTCCGGAAAGTCGAGTCCTATGGGACACTTACACACATACTCTTTTACAAATATATGGGACTCTTACACACAGAGTCGTCTGTCTCCAAAGTAATTAACTTAATACTAGTGTTATGGTAGGCAGACAACTGATGAATATATAGTTATATATTTTTAAATGCATACTTATGGACCAATAATTTCAGTTATATAATATGTTGGCCCTCGGCAGGAATCGAACCCGCGACCCTCGGAGCTGAAGGCAGGGTCACTATCCACTGCGCCGCCAAGGGGCCAGTCAAATCTATAGATATCTGCTTTATTTTGAAAAATTACTTGAAAAAATTGACATAGTTTAAGAACTAAAAAATAAACTAAGCTCACGGTCAATGTGGGGATGTGTGTAGCACCCACGAAATATACATTGTTATAATTAGTAACAATTTACATCAACATAAAAGGCTTACGTTTATTGTCATCCATAAAACATCAATTGAGTCATGGTTTTCTAAATTATTCAGTTACGCAATTCAATTAGCTTGTCTGTTTGTCAATCAGGCAGCTATGGCGACTTGATTTTATCACATGATTTATTCATACGCATGACAATTCAAACAACGTATATGTACTTAATGTTTAGTTTTAATAAGAAAAACATACTATTAGATGTTTAACACGTGTTGAACTTTCCACTTTTAATATATATGGTAATTTTAATATAAATACTCGGTTATTTTTAAAATGATGTAAAAAAAAATTATTAACAAAAAATTGAAAAAATAATAGGGCAGGTGGGGCTCGATCGTAGGTATTTTCACCTCTCTAGATCGGCCGTTCCCCAAATGAACTACCTAGACTTGACGTTTGACAGCGAAAAATTGTGTAATTAAAAAATTGTATTCAACGTAAATTTCAAAAAAAATTTAGAGCCCGAAAACAGGGATAAAAAGAATTTTTTTAAATAAAAACGCTATAAATTTACCCGCGATTTATCGCAGATTTAAATAAATATTTGGGACACTTACACACACGGTCGTCCGTCCCTAAAGTAAGTAAATTAATACTTGTGTTATGGACAGACAACTGGTGAATATATACTTATATATTTTTTAAATACATACTTAAATACAAATATACACCCAGACTAGAAGACCAACAAATTCATTTATAGAAAATGTTTGCCTTCGGCGGGAATCGAACCTGCGACCCACGGAGCTGAATTCAGGGTCACTACCCACTGCACCAATGGGCCAGTCATGCCATATATCGCAGATTATACAAAAATAATTTCAATTTCTTTTTGTACATGGGTTTTGGTAAAACAAAGGAATAAAAGTTTTTTTTTTGTAGGAGTGTAATATCTGAGTAGTATTTTCGAAAAGTAGAAAATGTCTAAGTAAATCTTTGCTTTGTAATATTAAAAATAGTTCCTACCTTCAAAGCTTTAGCAGCCTGCTCATGTGTGGCCTGCGTTATATCGACATCATTCACAGCGAGTAATCGGTCGCCTCTTCTAAGTTGGCCTGACTTTTCAGCCGGACCTCCCGCCAGTAGGAATGATACGTATATCCCGTGGCCGTCTTCACCGCCGACGATGTTGAAGCCAAGACCTTGTGATCCTTTCTCCAGGTCAACCACGCGGGGCTCTTCAGCGCTGTCCGTTACGTCCTCGCGCCTTAGTGAGTTGGCGGTGCTTGATGCTGGAATAATCGTCATTTATATATAGTAATACAAGCATAGTAATGGCCTGTACCTATATCACTGCTGGGCAAAGGGCACAAAAAGTGTGAGATAAATTGCAATCATCAATTAGACACATAAGTTATGACAGAAAATTCTTGGTGTCTGAACGGGTTTGGAACTTTTTGACTTTTGAAAAAGTCTTAGTCTTACCGCTGCGCTATAAAAAAAACTTGATAGCTAAATAAGAATTTCCTTGATTAGAGATTTTTTTGTAGTCATAATATTAAAATAATATGATTTACAAAAGGCTAAATATCCGGACATTAACACAATACATATTTATTTTTTTTTAAAAACCCTTTTTATATTTATTAAAGTTCACGAATTTTAAGATATTTAATTTAATATATATATTAACAACTTATGTCTAAAATATTGGAATGCGAAATAAAGTAACCATACTTTTTGAAAATTTATGTTATGATGTTTCGATTTTTAAAAAAGAGATGGTTTGATTGTGTGAAATATGAAAATCGTATAAAAAAAGTTAACGAATGATAGAAGAGAATAGAAGAAAAAAAACATGTGCTGTGCCATTAAAAATGGGATCTTGGTCATTTTTTGATCATTTTTTTAAGTTCATATTACATATTTAGTGTTATAATAGTGAAGTGCACGCCTGCGCCAATTAAAAAGGAATTTGGAAAGAATTTCTTTCTTCGTTCGTGCAAAAATATATATTAAATTTTAAAAAATCTTACGAGTATTCGCTCTCGACGTTCTAGGTGATGGCTGGCCATGCCGCGGTCCTGGTATGAGAACCAACTGCACTCGTTCTCCAGAAGCCTTTAGCGCGCTCACTGCGTCTTCATGGGTCACATTGTCTAAATTTACGTCGCCTTTCTGTTGATCGAAATATTTAAAAAAAACATTAAATTAACAAAAAAATATATTTACAAACATTGCCATGCAATTGACACACATATATACCGTCAATTTTATTATTTTCTTATACTCTTTGGTCTGATTATGATTAGGTATTCTTTATTTCAGTAATTATGTATTGTCGTATTTCGAATACTGTGCGACCACTAGTTCTCTTTATTCACCATTTTACTGTCCTTATCCCACGGCACAACAAACATATTATCACATCATTTGCCTCGGTATTTCATGACTGGCCGCTTACCTGCCGTCAATACCTTAGTCGCCTTTTAGGACATCTCGGTAAGAAATGAGGGTAGTCTATTCTACTCAGCCGGATACCATATGGCTACACTAGTTCAGTTTATTATACATAAAAAAAAACAACTAAATGCTTAAAAAAATAAGAAGAAAAAATGCGGGTATTATAAAAAGAAAGGGAAAAAACTACTAATTACTACGTATAAAATTGTTTAATAATAATTACAATGTATTAAATTGTTTCAAAATTAATTATGAGATCATATTATATACTTACAGAGGTATTTTTAACGATAAGCAATTTGTCCCCGACCCTCAATCTCCCATCTCGATGCGCCGCCCCTCCCGCCATAATCTTTGTCACATATATCCCATTGTCTCCCGGTATGTGCTGGTTGCCTAGACCGCCTGCTATGCTGAAACCTAAGCCTGAACCGCCTTTCACTAGCTCTATTTCTACCGCTTCCTCCTTATTGGATATTTGTGATACATTTAATGTGTCCTCTGTCGATCGACGTCTTATTTTCTGTAAAATATTTTTTATTGTTTTTTTTCCTTGTTTTTTATAAAGATAATATATTCATTCTAGAATGAAACCGATGTAACCATATTTTTATCCAATTTCACAAACAGCGCATCTGTTATTTTTTATTGATAGTTGTCCATTTTAATAAACTTTTATTTTAATTAGAAAAAAAAATGATTAGAAATTGAATTTAATTAATTAGAAGTAACTTTTCAAGTAGTTAGCAAAGAAATCGATTATTATTAATCGGTTATTTGGATAGGAGTTCATTGATTTTTACGAATCGATTATTTATTAATCCATTTTTATTACTCAAGTCAATCCAGATCACAGACTACTAAATAAATAATTTAGTAACTAATTTATAGAATTAGGCGTTACTTTGCGGAGATCCATAATACAAAAGTAATAATAAAATTATTTTGCTATAATCCGCGATGAAGTAAAATAGAAAATATATCATCATCATCATCTTCCTGCCCTTATCTATCACTCTAAGTGGGGTCGGCACATGTTACAAACATGTCATATGATTTGGCTACATATTTTACGAGCGGCCGCTTGCCCGACGTCAACATACCTTAGTCGTATTTTACGACTCCTTGGTAATAAAGAGGGTGGTCTATTTTACTCAACCGGATACCACACGGTGGATCAACTTACCTTAGTCGCCTTTTACGACACCTCGGTAAGAAATGAGGTTGATCTATTCTACTCAGCCGGATCGACTTACCTTAGTCGCCTTTTACGACACCTCGGTAAGAAATGAGGTTGATCTATTCTACTCAGCCGGATCGACTTACCTTAGTCACCTTTTACGACACCGCGGTAAGAAAGGAGGGTGGTACTATTCTATTCAGCCGGATACCACACGGCGTAAAGTCTCGTTGAAGTATAAAATAAAATATAACACATTTTATATACATTTATCCCAATACGTTTTAAGGGTTTATCTAAGAAAAATTAGCGGACTTTTTTAATACTTACCAGTCTTACAGTGTTCCCAGCCTTTTTTAATGCATCGACCGCCTCAGCGTGCGTCACATTTTCGACTGACGTGTCGTTAACCTAAATATGGGATACCAATGAATACATTAATGTGACACATTACTTAAGTGTATCATTCATTCATCAAACACAAATAATTCTATCTCAATTTTGGTTTGATAATTATTTTTCATGAAATAGCTCTATATGTACCTTAATATTTTAATGAGTTAATCTTGTACGTGTATATATATATTTTCGGAAAATTCAGCATGTTTAGGGGGAGGAAAAAATCAATCTAGCTAGGTTGTATGTAAAAAAATTCGTTTTATCCTAAGTCTGTAACGGCTTTCAAATGTATCCGGGTATATTCGCGAATATTATCTTAAGCTTTTAGAACGAACTAAAAAACCTGACGATCAACATACAAAAATTAAATTTTGTCTTGAGTTTCTTTTGAGTTTCTCTGCGGTTCTTTCCGCACTTATATTGCGTAGATATGTAGCTAAAGAGTTAATGGAATTCCAAAGACAATTGTAGTTCAGAAAATTCTAAAGGGCTTCTAGTGGAATAACGTTATGGTACCTGTAATATAGCGTCATTTATTTGCAATTGGCTAGCAGCGGCCGCCCCACCAGGTATGAGCTTCGTGACGTAAATAAGAGGGTCTTCAGCGACGTGAGGATTGTCGGAGCCTCCAGCGATACTGAACCCAAGCCCAGCTCCCCCCGCCCGAGACAAAACCACGGTTAAGTACAAGTAGCCATCTTCGCCTACCGTTCGTTCTGAACCACCTTCAATCCCGTTTATCTGCAACTTTTAAATCAATCATTCATTTAGCATGTAAACTAAATAGATAGAGATAATATGGAAGATACAGTAATTTATTATGCCATAAGTATTTCTACTTGATTAGTTTTTTATTAGTCCTATCACGTAATCAGAAGTAGTACGCCGTGAGGTATCCGGCGGAATAGAATAGTACCACCCTCATTTCTTACCGAGGTGTCGTAAAAGGCGACTAAGGTAAGTTAATTCACCGTGTGGCATCCGGTTAAGTAGAATAGACCATTCTCTTACTTATCGAGGTGTCGTAAAATACGACTAAGATAAGTTAACGTCAGGCATGCGGCCGGTCGTAAAATACGTAGCCAAATCATATGACAACATATTGTGCCGTTTATAGCATGTTGTGCCGACCCCACTTAAAGTAGGATAAGGACAGGAAAATGATGATGATATGTGGATGGATATATGACTAGAGGGAGGCCGCAAAAATGATAGATCGTGTGGAATATGACATGCATATAAAAGGAGTGCGCCAGAGTTGACGAATGATAGAAGAGTAAGCTAGACCAAAACATAATGTGTCGACTCAACTTGGAACGGGATAAGTGTAGGAGAAAGACAAAACTATTTTATTGATGGCACAAAAAGATTACTACATCATAAAACATCATTTAGAAATGGGGACATAAATCAAAATCATCTTTATTTAAATAAGCTTCTTCTAGCACTTTTGAATCGTCGAGGAGCAATATGAATAATGAAGCTACAAACTGATCATGACATATATATGAAGATCCTGTGGTTTTGGGGTCCTAAAGTATCATAGTGGTGACCCCGTATTGCAAATATAGCGTCGGTGGACCTCTCACTATTTGGACAGTCAAACTCAAAAAATTCTAGGGTATGTTACATTCAAGCGACACAAGTTCGTATTGTGTGGATATTCCTTAAAGATTTATTAGAGAAAAGTTGAGAAGAAAGAAGAATTATTCTACAAATACCGTCATCTAATGTAAGGAGTAGCTCATCTCAATAAAGTTAACTAGTTATTTGACTGGCTCGTTAGCGCAGTTGGCATAGACCCTGCCTTCAGCAGAGGATGATGGAATTTACTTTTAATAAAGAATCTAAGTCTTAAAAAATGTGATTAACAAAATCGTATGTCTCTCATAAACATTACAGTCAATGTATGGATGTGATTTAATTAACATACCTACACTACCACGAGGAAGATGAAGAAGAAATTGAAGAAGAAGATGAAGAAGGAAGATGAATTTTATACAGATAACCGTTTAATACTTAATTGGTATATTGACTACTAATTACAACTAACTGATACAAACTAATATGACGGAGCTATTTGTGGATTTAAGGTTTTAGTTTCAGGGTTAACCATATTAATGTTCATTCTTATTTTACAAGAAACCATATTGACGAAGAGTGAAACATTATAATATTGGATTTTATGAATTGAAATAAAGATAAGAAAATTGATATAGGCCACTATACAATCATTTAGATATAAATGTATTACAGAAAATCAAGTGATACTATATAATATCAATACTTATCTATACATGTAATATTATTATGTAATTGTTACTATCAAAGACACAACTAGGTCTGTTTATTCAATTAAAGCAAAGTCAAATGAATGTAATTTAGACTATATAGTCTTAGCATGCTTAGTATTCAAGTGACAGAATTTTAAATTTGTCTTAATAGAGTTAGATATATTGTTTATTTATTTATTTATAGATCACCAACAAAATACACACTTCACATTACAATTATACATTGAACAACTTAAAATAAGTAGTATTTTAATTAAAGGTAATAACAACTTTCAAACTAAGTTACGACAACTGAGAGATATAATTTAACTATAGTAATTTTATATTTATTATTTCATGACATCATGCTACAAACAATAAAAAAAAATTTTGTTTTGTTGCTCTTTCAAGTTATAAGTCAGAACGATATTTTCAACGATCTATAACATACAGAATGAACAGTAATCTATTTAAATTTCATATTTTCTAAAATCTCTGGTTAATAGTCTAAAAAAAAACCTATACTATATCTCTTGTGGCATTCATACCAAAGTAAAACATTTAAAGCAATTAACATTTTGTAACTACTTCAATACTGTGTGTATAATATGTATAAATAAATATATGGGACACTTGTCACACACACACACACACAGTCAATTATCTATCGCCAAAAAAAGTAACTTAATAATTGTGTTATGGGTGACAGACAACAGGTAAACATATGAAATGAATGCTATAAAGGGATTCATGTGAATTAACACTAATACTATATTTTGAATAATACATCTGTAAAGTGGAAAACAATACATACCTAACATTAGTCATTAAATTTTTCGTTATATTTTTAAACCATAATTTTTTATCACACCAAGAGGGAAGAAATATCCTATATTGATAATATACATATATCACAAAAAAATATACATTTAAAATACTCCAAAAATAAGGAAAATGAAATAAAACTGTTAATTAATATTTTTTTATGGAATATATAGTATAATGCATAATATATAGTATAATAAATAATATAATTTTAAAATATTTCCGTTACATCAGTTGTAATTATATAAACATCATGAATTTATATTTCCAAATGATTATTTGCTCCTTATAAATATACATATCAGAAATAAGGTTAGTAATAAATATTTTTATATATTTAATTACCTGCTTCATTTCAGGTGTTGAGACGTGAGCCTGAAATACAGAAATTATATACTATAATAGATGAGTAACCACAATTTATGATCCTTATTTTATAATTTACAAATTATTTTATATAGTTTCTGTTATAATACTTTAAAACTTAAAGTATTATATTAGGCACTGGAGTTATTTAAAAATTATATGAAATACAAAATAATTTACCATTTCAAAACAATCTGTAAACTGTTTAATTCTAAATATCAATAAAGATTATTAGGGTGTGTTGGGAAGTTAAGTAAGTTTATTTATACATTATCAGGGCAAAAGGAATTATTTTATATATAAAAAAGATAAAGTATCAAAAACTATATTTACAGTATTTATCAATAAATCTTGACATTATTATTGTTAACATTGACAGTGAAAGTCTTACATATAGTAAGGTACCTTCTAAACATTCTTAAGTTGTTTAAGAGGTCAAGTTATACTGTAATAAATTGAGTGAAAGTTCTGTTATGAGTTTGAATAAGAAATCTCTAATATGCATTTTTAGTGTGTTAGATTATATTATACTTTATGATTATATTCTAGTTATCTTAATATACTATATTCTACATATATATATGCTTGGCTGCTGCTTATATTAGACATATACTAGTTAATACAATTGGATTATTTATACAACAACAATATTATAACAAATAATATTTTTCATATTATTTTTTCCATGTCCTTACTAGCCAATATTCTTAATACTCTTTTAATGTGAAATAAAGAAGAAATTTATTAAGATAACACGTACAGGATCCACGAGACCCATGTAAACAGATGGAAGCATTAGCCTACTCACCGTGTCAAGGTTAAATAAGGAGGAGACTTTCCGAAGGAATCCATTATGAGTTTTTTTCTTCCGTCTCTCAGTCATTTTGAAAACCACTTGTGCATAGCCCTCAGGTATTCAGTTCTACACTATGTACACTGCATGCATGTTAGTTACACACTTGTGCCGCTGTCAGCAACGTACTGGCTGCGCTCCTGCATGCACCATTCTCTACCTAGAACCCACTTCTAGCTTGCACCAAAAACTTTAACTGTGTATTGCCACTTTCGAAAGAATGCAACCTCATTTTATGTTTGCATATAATCCCACTGTATAAGCTGATTATCATGTTAGCTCACTTAAAAATTAAACCAATCCTTATCTAAGGAATTATTTTCGAGCCGAGCCCTTTTTGATAGCGAATTTTATTAGAATGTATGCGTATGTAGTTAATTGTATGTTACCAACTTGTGTTCAATGATAGGATGGTATGAATGTCAAAGCGATGAACTTTAATTAGAATGTCCGTGTTACGTTATTTAACGTGCAATATAGACGCTGTAATATTTAGAAGATAGGTAAATTGTTCAGCGAGTAACGTAGCGAATTGTTACAAGCAAAACTATTTCGGAAGTTTCATTAGTCTCACCAAAGGTTTGAAAACGTTCCCAAATTGTAAAGAAGTTACTAAACGTTTAAAAATAGATTAGTGTATATTATATGGCCTTACTTGCGACGAATACGAAATAACAGCAGTGTGAATGTCAAAATTTTGTGTGCAATATCATTTCACTTGATAATCATTTACGTTTATTCCTCAGTCGTTGAAGTGTTCGTATGTCATTGGCACAATTGTTAAATTTAACAGCACAAATTCACACAACGATGAAACGTTAGCGTACATATCGCTGAAAACTTGTACTATATTTTAGGTTATAAATAGTACTACGAGACGCGAAACACCAACCATCCGCCATTACCACTTGTTGTACGGCGTTCGGCAACCTACCTTTGGAAACGTCACGTCATCAAAAACAAGAATAAAAAACAAAACGTATTCGACAGTATCGGTTAATACATCGTATTTCAGAGGTTTTCCGCAAGGTGGCGCTACTAAGAATTTATTAATGGTTTACGTTATAATTTCCTTTTATAGTAAAATATTATTGACAAATGGTATTGTGCCATTATTAATGGTAGTATGGTATTGTATAGCTTTGCTAGGAATTTATATTGTAGGTATACTTAATTTTTCTTTCGACTTCGAAATATAATAATAAGCAGCAGCCAAGCCGTCATATTACATAAAATAAATATAATATTGATTGTACCTTCTTCTCATCTGCGTCTCCAGTTGGTGATATAATAGAAGGAATTCCCATCTATGAACAAAATTTCAAATTATCCATCTATTTTTATAATCATAATCCACTGAGGTAATATAGTACAATAACAGTTTATTTATATTATGCCGAGGTAATATAATAAGATACAAAAAAATCCCGTTTTTTTTTGAGGAAAACAACATACATCATTAATACGTACGTTTAGTTGACTCAAACGATACTATAAGTATTGATATAAAGTTAAAAATCTTCCTGTTATTCAACAGACTAAGCTGTGGTAGCCCAACGGTAACACCGTGCGAGTCTTTCGAGGAGGTCACGGGTTCAAACCCGGGCAGACACCAATGAGTTTTTCTGTTAAAACTTATGTGTCTAATTGATAATTGCAATTTATCACACGCTTTTCGTTGAAGGAAAACATCGTGAGGAAACCTGCATATCTCTAGTGAATTCTGGAGATATGTGTAACCTACCAATTGTTGCATTGGGATAGTAACAGGCCGCTACTTATTCAACAGACAAATATCCACTGCAGGACATAACTCTCCGCATCACATAATCTTGCACTGCTTGGACCAAGCGGCTACCGGCGAACTTCTTGTCGTCTATCCACCCTGGGGTTGAGTTTTACACGTAAAATAAACATACCCGCGCAGAATCTGGTGTGTCGACATTACGATTGTCCGCTTTTCTATTATTATCCTGCAGAAAGGCATTTGAGATTGATCTGTAATCATTTTCCCCGGGTTGTACCTGAAAATAAATGATATAGCTTTCGTTACGACACTTTTCCGTATCTTTCCTTGAATTCGCCTAAGTCATAGTAAGTTCGCCTAAGTAGTAGTACTCTAAGCTATTCAAAATTATAAACTCTTATTTTAGATTACTTCTTGTCTTTGATTAAAGTCTTATAGCACTGTTTTATAAAATTTTATACATTACCTACCTACTCGCCCTATCCGAAGAATAAAGACATATTTCCTATGGTTATGTGACATGGGACATGTGACTTTATTCTTCGGATAGGGCGTTCTGTCTGTTTTGCATGTCACAGTACCACAATATGCTTAAGACAAAATTTAATTTAATATGTACATAGCTTAATAACTATATTATTTTATTTAGAAGGTGTGTGTCAATAAAAAAATTTAAAGTGAAATAGCTAATTTTAAATAATGAAATGAAAATTAGGTTTGTGTCCAAATACACTAATTGGTTACCAATTTGTTGTCATTCCTGGAAACTCACTGTTTAATACATACATATTTTTATTATTTTAGGAAGTTATTAATAGCTTTTTGAAATAGTTTACCTGATGAAAGCAATGGGTCTGTTATCCATGGAACTACAACAATAACGATGTTGTAGAAATCAATAGTCAATCAATCAAAACATTCAATATTAATCAAAACATTCGTTATGCTATAAAGGCGGGTTATATTTCAAGTTTACTTTTAGTTTAAGGTTTCAAACTCAAGTAAATTAGCATAGCTATAAGAAGCTTCCGGTTTATATAGAAATGTATAAAATATAAAAACTTACTTCACGACGGACGTTATCGGCTTCCCACTTATTTGCTATGCGGATCGTCTCAGCAGTTTTCTGTTGAATCGACTTAGTGTCGTCGAGAAGAGTGAGCTCATAAAATTCTTGTATGTCTGCAAAAAAATCAGATCTTTTTTGCATAAGATAGTATAATTTAACCTTTGCATTACAAAGGTTGGTAAAAATTATGTTCTATGGTTGTGTTCTATTTAGGACTGTATTTGTTTTATGGTTGGTGAAAAAATTACCTATATAATAATAATCAAATACGTAAATAATCTTAAATACTTAAATTGTAGTAGTTACTTTACCTAACTTATGACATTAAATTTATTCAAATTAAGAAAACAATTTTTAGGGTTAGATTATTCATATTTGTTTTTCATTTAACTTTTAAGAATGCGTTCACAAAATTTTATTTTTAAAATAAAATAATTTTTTTATATAGAAATGGAGTTTTATAACTGATATTATCAGTAACAGGCTAATACTCGTATCAGTAGTTTTTACATATGAATGAGTAGAATTATTATGAAATTAATAAATGTAAAGTGTAGGTATGCTTATTCTTTACAATATGTATTATAGACAACGATAAAATATCACTTTTCAAATAAATAGTTTCATATCTGATTTTCCTTGTGTTAAACGATTGCTTGAAATTATTTTTAAAAAAAGTTATGTTATAATAAATATTTCGACACGATGTTTAGACCACTCGGGCCTAACCTTCGTGTCGAGGTATAATTTACATATTATTAGATTTTAGAACAGCTTCTTACACGTTTTGCCTACATTACAAAATATCGCGTGTTTAGTCGATCGATCCGGGAAAAGGGCAACGAACTTATGGGTAATGCAGTCAAACAACGTAAGAAGTTACTTATATTGACTTTGTTACAGGAAAACAATGTAGGCTACTAAGTATAGGTAAGTATTTTTACGTAACTGTACATAAAAATATTAATATTTACTATACTACCTAACAAAATTTGATGTACATCATAGATATACTCGTAGAAAATAAACTTGTGATTCTTATGTTGCGACTCAGTAGTAAATCATCCGTTGGCCTAGCTCTAGGTCTTTTCTTATCATAGCAGCGCTAACGACCTTACTATCGCTTATCTGAGAAAGAGCTTACTTTGTTTATAAAGCGAACAATTGTAATGGAGATATACATACCCCAGGAATTTTATAGGATTATGCAGGTTTTATCACGATTTTTAATTATATCGTGTACAACAAAACATCAAAGTAGTACGTAAGTTATATATGAAAAACCCGTGCTTGCCCGGGCTTTAAACGCGCAAATTCCTTTAATTCGCAAATTATACTTTTCATTACAGGAAGTTTTAGAACCTTCCTATTTTGGCACAAGTTAGGAATCGGCTTTGCCATTTTGTCGTGGAACCTTGACAGTCTTTGACAGTCCAGATCCTGACAGCGCTCCCGTTATGGAGTGAAACAATTGTTGAGATTGTGGTGGTGAATGTGTGCAGTGCTTATGTATTGTTGTGTTATTGGTAACGAGTAGTGCATGAGTTTTTGCAAATTTTGCACGTATCAGGTATGAGAACACAATACACACTACACACCCACACACACACACACACACACACACACACACGTACACTCTACATTTAGCATTACCTGCATATATTTTTTTTTATCGCGGACTATAGCAAAATAATATTTTCATTACGTTTTTTTTCAGGAATCAGCTCTAATTATGAAGTTTATAAGCTTATATTTGCGTTAAATATGCACAATCATTTGTCAAAATATCTTAGTAACAACGATGTATTAAATTTATGCGCATATATGAAACCAGCCACCCGTTAATAATGCACAGTGTTAGATGGTACCTGACAGAAACAACATTTGAGCGCACATTAGCCGTTCACAGCTAGTAGAGCACACGTTAATCAATACCTATTGATTGATCCGAACATAAAAAATGCAACAGTTTGTTCTTAAATGACAGGTTTGGTATATGCAGAGCAAACGAGGTAAATGGCATCGTCTACTTTGTTTTAGTTATTGATTAGTATTCAAATGCATACGGCATGACTAAAACAACAAGTAGATAAGCAACAAATTCAAATTCAAAATATTCTTTATTCAAATAAACTTGTAAACAAGTGCTTTTGAATCAAAAGTAATAATAAAATTATTTTGCTATAATCCGCGAAGAAGTAAAATAGAAAATATATATAATGCTAAATGTAAGTGGACAATCGGTTATCATACCTGATACATGCAGGATTCATAAAAACACATGCACAAACCTCCACCACCGCCACCACAATACACAAGCACTATATACGTTCACTATCACAAACTCAACAATCGTTTCGCCCCGCAACCGAAGCATCGTCAGGAGATAGACTCCACGACCAAAATCGCCTTTGCGATTTTGGTCGTGGAGTGGAGTGTGCATGTGTTTTTATGAATCCTGCATGTATCAGGTATGATAACCGATTGTCCACTTACATTTAGCATTATATATATTTTCTATTTTACTTCTTCGCGGATTATAGCAAAATAATTTTATTATTACTTTTGTATTATGGATCTCCGCAAAGTAACGCCTAATTCTATAAATTATTTGCTTTTGAATCGTCAACTCTACTGCTGGTTCGGAAAGCTGTTCCTACCGAGAAGAGTCAGCAAGAAACTCGGCAGTTGCTTTTTTAATAAATAAATAAATAAAATAATTCTTATGGCTAGTTACATTTAAAATAAAATAAGGTTTTGTACTCGATTATCGCATTGGCTAGCTGTAAAGGTAACGGATGTTGTTCAATAGATAAATAAAATAAATAAATAAAAAATTTAGTCATTACTGTCTTGTACAGGGTCTAAGCGAGCTACATCCACACATTCTTATCTTCTAAGTAATCCTCAACAAAGGCTTTCTCAACTCAATCAAAGGCTTTCTGGATCCGCCTCTTTTTAACAGTGTAATTATGCTATCAATCGTACTGTCTAGGAAAAGTTTGGGATAAGTTAATGATAATTGTAAATATAGACCTTTTATAATAGAACCCTCATACTTCTGACAGATTTTTAGTAGAATTACCTAGTTCGCCTTCTTTCGTAAGCGGGGAGGCATTCCTAATTTCCAATCGAGTGATCCGACATTTCTCAATAGAGGCTTAGGAGCTTGCGAAAATCTGATGTCTGGGATTCTAAATCTTTCTATATTCTTAGGTTCTTTTGTTTTGATATTAAATTTTATTGTTAAGAAGTAAAATCCATTGTTTAAAGTAAGTTTTTTTCGAAAGCTATTATTACCCGTAATATCACAAATACATAGTTGGCTATAAAAGAATTTGATATTCGTACAACTAAATTGGTAGTGTTGGTCTTGCCTAGAAATAGGGTCCTGACTTACTTAAGAGATATTACGATCTTAACAAAATATTGTAGTCGGAAATGTAGAGTCATTAGTCTTTTCAGATCTTGCTATATATAAGCGCTACTTAGGTCTTGCAACTACTCGTAGCAAACGTATTTGGTGTCAAGTGCATAAACTATGATATTCTTTCTATGTATATTCTATGATATGTATTTCTATTAGTGTGAGTGATTTAAACACGTATATCGCAATTGGCAATTAGTGGGACTATTAGAAAATTTTGTAGTTGTTATATTCGTCCCGATATATCGACGCCTACTCAGTTAGTGGGTTATCTTGGTGAAATCTACCGATAATAATTAATTCCGACTGTTGTACACCTACAACCTATTTTTGGCTTCAATGCTACAGATATAGAGAGATATTATTGGTCAATTTGTTAATTTAATGAGAAGACATTCTCTAGTTCTGAAATACAAACAAACATAATTATAATTACTTGTTTTTCAGAAATCTCCCCCTAACATACGCCGTGTGTACGGCTATTTTTTTGGGCTATTTTTATGATATGTCTTTTGAATGACTATATTAAACCAATAGAAAGATATTGTTGCCACATTATTTCCAGTTTAATAAATTACGAACATACACAATATCTTTCATCGTTAAATGTATTGATAGTAAGTTACATCCATAAAAACAAAACAACTAACATATCATACCTTTATTCAAAACATAATCTGCTAGAACGGCTCTAACTGAAACTTTCGTAAATAGTCAGCATTCTTTGGAATTATCAAATCAGATTGCATTATTTATATTTAATAGTTTCCGCGACTTTGTTCGAGTCAAGATAAAAGCAACAATTTTTCCTATATGTTAGTTCGTTGTATAAGCCCATTTGTAAAAAAATCATCGATATTGCTCCATAAGATTAGCCGAAGAAGCACAACAGACAGACTGACACACTTTCGCGTTAGCAGTATTTCAGTTATTGTAGTTGTGAAAATATTTTTCTTTACATAAGAATATTATAGAGTCAAAAATGTATTAGCAATTAAAACTCTAGATGTTAATTTATTAAACGTGAATATTGATTGGCTAAAATCTCAAGTATTGATTGACGAGTTTGCGAAATATTGCGCTCCGTACCGAGCTGACGTTCCATTTATCGCTCGGATAGTTAGTTGAATTTCAATTAAAAATGTTCAAACAGAAGCGAGCTATATGCCGGCACAGGTAAACTATGGATGAAGTTATGACTGACCCATATCTTTATATTTGGGTCGAATGGAACAACGATTATGAACAACGTTGCATTCAAGCATACTTTATTCTCTGCAGATTTAAATCACAGTCATAGTTTGTGAGAATTTATTACAAGCTATGACGCTACGACTCTGTTCGCGTTAAACAACTAAAATGTGAAATAAGAAATTCTAAATAAAAAAATTAAGCAGTTAAGCTTAATAAAACATTGTTTTGGCAATTAAATAAGACATTCGTATTTCGTTACGTAGCCTTGGTGTAGCACAGGTTCTACGGGTAACTTACTATAAGTCCAAAGATTACAGTGTACCTACTTACTTACTGAAATATAAGTCGTAGCTACAGCGGCATAATTCAAAATTTAATTGACTATATGTACGATTATTCTTTGTTCTTTATTCGAATATATTATTTATACTTTATATTTTTAAACCATGAAAAAAGTGCATTATTCTGTGCTACGTATATTTTACTTGAATGTATAAGATGTCCTTAAGTTAGTTAGTACAACAAATTAAAAAAAATGTTATACTTCAAAAATATTAAATAATTACGATAAAATTAATTATTTCGTGAAACACTATTTCTGTATTAGACATAACAATTACACGTAGAAAGATTTTACCTTTTAAAATATTTTGATCAGAGAGTAGAGTTGAAAGCTTTTGTTTAATCACCTTTAAATATGGTAAATATTTATTTTTGTTATTATTGGTACGACATGAGAGTTAAACTGTGAGATATATCTTTTACCTTTATACGAATATAGGTCAACGATGAAAATGCACTTTGTGATGTGATGCAGATTGTGATGTATAATTTAAACATTTTTAAAAAAAATTATTGCTTTATCTTACATATTCATATTTAACATAACTGGTACAAGAATGTTTGTTAGCAAACGATATTCCAATATGTAGACATAGTCACTTACTCATTTATGTGCCATTTTTAAACAATTATATGGTTTTGAAAATATTTACACTACTTGACAGATTAATTGACTGATGCCGTGTGGCAACCGCCTGAGTAGAATAGACCACCCTCATTTCTTACCGAGGTGTCGGAAAAAGCGAATAAGGTAAGATGACCCGCCTTGTGGTATCCGGCTGAGTAGAATAGACCACCCTCATTTCTTACCGAGGTGTCGTAAAATACGCCTAAGGTAAGTTGACGACAAGCAGGCGGCCGGACGTAAAATACGTAGCCAAATCATGTGACAATATGTTTATAACATGTTATACCGACTCCACAACTACTTCTAACATATTGTGCCGACCTCACTTAGAGTGGGATAAGGGCAGTTGGCTAATGACAGAGTAATGATTTTTTTTATTTTTAAATTCAGTTTTTAAATTTTCAGTTTACCTACGAAATGTATTTATAGCTTACACAAACCTTAGCAATATCGCAGTATTTATAGTTTCTAGATATACAGACCGGAGGAATAGATTCATGCCAACTAAATATTTAATTATAAAATAGACGATTTCTTAAGCTTTATCCACTTAACTATAGTTGACTATAATTAGGTATATATATATCGTGATAAACTTTATCCATACTTTTATTATGTATATATAAGTGTGGCATACTTTTATAAGTGTGGCTGTCTGCGTGTCTATCCGTGTTTATATATTGTATGTTAGGCTTTCAGGACTAATCCACTAGACCGATATTAATGAAATTTGAGACAATTAAAGCTTATACAACGGGTTAACATAAAGAATAAAAAATCCCGTTATTCGTTAAGGAGCAGGGAAAACACATTATTGAGGGGTAATTAAACGCTTAAATTGACGCAAATGAAGTGGCAACTACCACCTAGAATTTTGGTTTTGTTTTCGTTGTTGAATTGTATTTAATTTATATTCTTTGATATGTATAAATGACAAAACTTTAGATAGATTGATAGACCCGTTGGAGCAGTGGGTAGTGACTTTGCCTTCAGCTCCGCGGGTCGCGGGTTCGATTCCCGCCGAGGGCCAACATTTTCTATAAATGAATTTGTTGGTCTTTGAGCCTGGGTGTATATTTGTATTTAAGTATGTATTTAAAAAATATATAAGTATATATTCACCAGTTGTCTGTCACCCATAACACAAGTATTAAGTTACTAACTTTGGGGACGGACGACCGTGTGTGTAAGTGTCCCATATATTTATAAAAAAAAATAATAATAATAAAACAAAAAAAAAAAGATTATAAGTGTAATAAAAACCTGAATATCAGAAAGGTGACCCAATTTCTAATTTAACAGGCGTTCATAAGGTCAACAATTTGCTATTTTGTAACATACTATGCTTAGAAGATTTCAACGTGAATTTCACCTTAATATAATAATATGAGTCTACTTACACCAGAAGAAAAAGATATACTATTAATCATGTCATTATCATTGTCTTGCCCTTATCCCACTCTCAGTGGGGTCGACATGTTATAAAAATGTTGTCAAATGATTTGGCTAGGTATTTTACGACCGGCTGCCTCCCTGACGTCAACTTAACAGTCGCCCTTTGTGACACATCGCTAAGAAAGAGGGTTACCTTAGTCGCCTTTTACGACACCTCGGTAAGAAATGAGGTTGGTCTATTCTACTCAGTCGGATACCACACAACGAGACAACTTACCTTAGTCACCTTTTACGACATCCCGATAAGAAATGAGGGTGGTCTATTCTACTCCTCCGGATACCACACGGCGGTTCAACTTACCTAAGTCACCTTTTACGACATCTCGGTAAGAAATGAGGGTGGTCTATTCTACTCAGCCGGATACCACACGGCTTAAATCAATCAATCTGTCAAGTAGTGTAAATATTTTCGGAACCGTATAACTGTTTAAAAATGGCACATAAATGAGTAAGTGTCAATGTCTACATAATCCAATATCGTTAGCAAGCAAACATTCTTGTACCAGTTATGTAAAATATGAATGTTTAAGATGTCATCATTTACAAAGCTACCAGTACTAATTTTATATAAAGAAGTGACATAGCATCAGATATAATTTAAAAAAGTGAAAACAGCAAGATTGTAAAAATTGACAATTACTAAAAAGCTACGTATTAAAGCAAAAATTAAGAAATGAATAACAGTAGAACCTTGATAACCTAAACCTCGATAGTTTAAAAACCTCTGTACCTTCAAAAAATAATCTACTCCTTTCCACTCCGATCCCAAAACCTCATATAACTTAAAATACGCAACCTATATTATATAACTTAAATTAATAATTCCAAACTTGACCCTTAATAACTTAAAGAGGCAGTTCTGTTTCGAGGCAGTCTGTAACTTAAACTATATGTTAATTTCAGTAATTTTTTAAATGGAATGTGGAAAATAAAAAAATACTCGTAATTTATTTCTTGCACGTATTCACCTATTGTTTGTAAGAGATTAAAATTCCCTTAAAATTGCGGTTGGAATGGTGTGAATAACATTTCTGCATTGTAATTAATATTTTTAAAGCTATTTATCATTGAAAATCGAATTGAAATAGAAACTGTAACCTCTTTAAAACAAAAGAAATTGACTTGAATTGATTGAAGAAAGAAATTGAAAGAGATTTTGTCTGTAAACTAAATTTTAAAGGAATCCCTATTTTTACATAACATGTGTATGTATAATATTATTTTCGACTCCGGGCGCTTACGGGCACAAATATGTATGTAAATAGTATAAGCTTATGACCAACACACCTTCTCCCCTCCCCCCATTCTCTAAAACAATCCCTTGATAAGTTAAAAACTCTATAACTTAAAATATTTTGTGCTTTCCTTGAATTTTAACTTATCGAGGATCTACTAAATAAATTGAAGGTGCCTTCCGAACCTTCTAGACGTATAAGCCTTTGTTTTCGAACTGAAAATATGATGTCAGCCTGTGAAAACGCGGTGTTTATTATGTTGTGTCTGGGATT
Source organism: Morpho helenor (assembly GCA_029227775.1). Taxonomy (NCBI): domain Eukaryota; kingdom Metazoa; phylum Arthropoda; class Insecta; order Lepidoptera; family Nymphalidae; genus Morpho; species Morpho helenor. The sequence continues at coordinate 9,761,812 of JARGCU010000010.1, read as the reverse complement.
CGATTTGATCGTCAGGGTCATATAGGACGCTTTTAAGGCGCCTATATTCTCGGTTGATCGATCTAACACGTGTTGTATGCTATTAATATAAACGGGTTCGCATGTACCTCGGCTTTCACGCAGTACACCTTCGAGAAGTGCTAGAACTGATGAGTCTATAGTTGAGAGGCTCTATGGTAGTCGACATTCTGTATGAAACACCAAGATACGGCGCCTCAAAAAAAAAATTGTTAGGTCTTTGGATCGTGGGCAATCTAACTTTTGAAACGTGTGCGAACGCGACCCTAGCATAAGACATAATTGATCTTATGTATGTTTTCTAAAACGTCAATTTTCTACAATTAGTCATTCTTTTCTCCTAAATAGTCGTATAACGAATAAAATCTTAATATATAAAAATAAATGTTTATCGACTCCGAAACGGCTGGACCGATTTTAATGAAATCTTTAGAATGACCCAGCAAATCACCCTGTAAAGTTTGGTGGCGTTCGGAGCATTTTTTAAAACTGTTGAGTTCTGTTTCGGAAGGAATTTGAAACCAGGCAGAGCCAGAGCAACTCGTGGCTATTCAGCTGGTACTTTAGAAAATTATCAATAATAACCTAATAATGTCTAATAATGTCTATTTCTTATTTAAATTAACTCAACATAGAAAGGTACAGAATGAATATACTGAAAACTACGTCCTTTTTTCAAAATTTATATTGCCTGAAATCGAAAATGAGTCGATATTATTTAATATTTTTTTTATATTATTTACATTATTCTTATCCTATCTACGACTTCAATGTAAAGGTTTTCACTTATAATACTCAAACCATTTTTAGGTATTTAAATACAAACCGTCTAGTAACCCATTATCTCTTCGTACTATATTGTAACGGAAGGAAAAGGAGAGCGGAAGTTGTAGCATAGATACGTGAAATTAGCTGAGGCGAGGTGTGGTGCAGGGCAGAGAGGAGCGGGCGCCGAGAAGAGGTGCGGAGGAGGGTGGTAGCGCCATTGGCGCCGATGATATGTGGGATTGGAACCAGGGTTGTGAACATTGTCGGTCCGCGCGTTACCCATCGGCTATCGCAACTTACGCTAATAAAATAATATGCTTTCAATTATTCTACATTTTAATTTTTTTTTAATGCCCAAATACTCGGATAAAACGAGATTTTTAAAAAGATCGATATATCTCTCCAAAACCCCTACATGCTGAATTTCAAGAAAATCGTTGGAGCCGCTTCCGAGATTCAGAAAATATATTTATATTTTTACATACTAGATAACTCATTTAAATATTAGGTGTAGTAAAAAGTTATCCATAATTTTGCACGATATTGACGGCTTCATCTAGTGTAGTTAAACATATCCGATTTGGTTCATTTATGCATCGTTTTGTTCGGTAACTTATTGCCATTTTTAAGGTAATTTTATTTTGCCATTTTCACATAAATCTTTTTTGTTATTGGCAAAAAATTGGGACAGTCGATTTTGACAAGCTTCTCTTGAGACGAATTTTTCACCAACAAAAACATTTGCCAGTGGCAAGAACAGTTGGTAATCATCTGGAACTAGGTTAAGACTATAAAATGGACGCAAAAAAAAATTCCCAACTAAGCACTAGGAACTTTTGGCGAGGCACTATTGAATGTGTGGTCTAGCGTTGTCCTGATAAATCATAACGCCTTTCCTATTGGCCAAACCTGGCCGCTTCTGGGTGATTGCTGTCTTCAGATGGTCCAATTATTGACAGTACAGGTCCAAATTAAGAGTTTGGCCTTAGTAGAACAGCTCATAATAGAGCCAATCCCACCAAACACACAGAAGAACTTTTTTGACCATTAATCCTGGCTTAGCCACCAATTGCGCCGGCTCACCGCAGTTCGACCCCGACCATTTTTGCTTAACGTTGTCGTAAGTGATCCCCTTTTCATCTCCAATCAACATCCACTGAAGAAATGGGTTGATTTTGTTGCGATTCAGCAGTGATTCGAAGATGGAAATTAGTTCCATGTGGTTTTTTCTACGAAAATTCATGTAGCACCCTTACATAGAGCATTTCTTTATATCCAGCCTATTAAAGTGGTTCTAAAAAGTTTTTTGTGCAATATACAGCTCCTGCTCAATCGAAAAAGTGCTGGTATGACGGTCGGAATTGAAGATTATCATTATTTTATTGACATTTTCGACAACTAGTCCTACGGAACGTCGTGCGTCTTTAACATCAAAATAACCGGATCGGAATCGACGAACCCAAAATTACACATGATTAGCTGATACAGTATCAGGACCATAGACATTATTCAAATTTTCAACCACCTGGCTTACGTTTTCGCCTTTATCTAAGAAAAACTGAAAAAAAGGAAATATTTCTCTTTTTGGTACCCATCTTTGGCACGTGCAAACAATATTCAATCAAGCAGTCACAAAAATGTCTGTCTGTCTGCTTTTAGTACGAAAGCATACGCTTCTGTCACCGTTTAGTGTATATTAATAGCACTTATGCAAGGCGAGTTATAGATTACTAACGGCATGATCGAAAAATAATGGATTACTTTTTACTTGACCTATTATTAAATATTTCATTGTTAGTGTTTATTTAATTAATTATTTCTAATTAAATTCCGCTAGAAAAAGAAGGTTGTGAACTGCTCGTAAGTATATTACCTTATACGTCTTATTTAGTGAAAAAGGTACTTGGAAGATGCAAGAATCAATACAAATACGAAAACATCGACGTCTATTTTATTTTTAGCATCGCCGTCTCATACTTAATGTACAAGTACATATATTTTTCTCCTACTCTTTTACAATAAGCATACAATCACGTATTTTACCGAGTTTATGCGTTAAGTGAGGTCTGTCCTTGAACATAAACCGGCATTAATTTTTCCATGTTAAAATGCCCTTTGAGTTACAATAATTGTTACTTGAAACTCAAGGTCCGTCAGTCCTAGAACGTTTACGTCTGCCTTACCTCGATATTTTAGAATCCTTGATAAATGTGTTCAAATATAATTACGAATTATTTTCATTAAATTAAAAGAAACCTACAACTTGGATACACAGGCTATATTCCGAAAAATTTAGGTTTATATTATGCTAAAATCCATTCTGCGACAAAAACTCTACAATAAAATTTAGCAATCCATACTAGTCCAGTCCAGTACATACTGAACTGGATGTACATATAACTATAATCATAATTTTCCATAACATCATAAACAAGTTATCACATGATTTGACTACGTATTTTACGACTGGCCGCCTGCCTGACATCAACTTACCATAGTCGTATTTTACGACAACTCGGTAAGAAATGAGGGTGGTCTATTCTACTTAGCCGGACACCACACGGCGGGTCGACTTACCTTTGTCGACTTTTACGACACCTCGGTAAGAAAAGAGGGTGGTGCTATTCTATTTCGCCGGATACCACACGGCGTATATAACTATAATATTGAAGTGAATTTTAGAAATCGGATGTTCAGATACTGATTTTAGTAAACGTAATAAAGTACAGTTATGTTTCATAGCTTAGTTTTTGCATATTTCGCTTATCTGCAATGATAGTTGACCAAAACTAACTTTAAAGCAAACTAAGTTGAACACAGTTGTAAAATCAAAACAGAAACCACTACATTGTAAAACGAATGTTAATAGCCCAAAAAAACCACACCAAGAGTAGAAATTTGTGACTAATACAATTTAAGTAAATAATTGATGTAGTCCAAGGACACTTCTAACATAATCCGTATTATACTTCCGTAAGTAAGTTTTGCAATATCAAGATTATGCTAAAGTGTATTTCTTACTTGAGGATTACATAAGTTTTTAAAACTTAATCTCTAATCCTTCTCGCTTTGTACAAAATTGCAGTTTTATTTAGCCTACATATCTCTAGAGAAAACCTGCATATCTCTAGAGAATTCTAGGAATATGTGTAACCTACCAATCTGCATTGGGGCAGCGTAGGTCTTAGCTCAAATCCTTCTCTCCAAAAACGGAGAGAAGAGGCCTATACCCAGTTGGTTAGGAACTTTACTTTTTTACAATTATTTATTAGTGGTTATTTTAGGTAGGAGCAATATTCGCGGTAGCCTTATTCAAAATTTTGGAATTTGATTTTATCAATTTAACTGACAGTGTAATCGTCTAGGAAATCAAATATTGAATCAAACGTGTTATACTTATTGATATACTATTCTAAATATATTCGACAATACAATGGCAGTGTCTTGGTCAGATTCAAGATCGCGAATGACGTGTGGACTGGTGCGGTCACGCGTGTTGATATTTTATTTATAGAACAGTTACATATATTTAGTTCAACATAACAAGATTTTATTTTTTGTATTAATCACGTATACCTAGCTGTGTGGTATCCGGCTAAGTAGAATAGTACCACCCTCCTTCTTACCGAGGTGTCGTAAAATACGACTAAGGTAAGTTGACGTCAGGCAGGCGGCCGGTCGTAAAAATGCAGCCAAATCATGTTACAGCATGTTTATAACATGTTGTGCCGACCCCACTTAGAGGGGAGACTGGGATAAGGGCAGGGGAATGATGTATTAATCACGTATACCTATTGTTGTAGGCAGAAAGATAAGATGTTCAGATGTTTCATTAATTTAAAGATAAGTATCATAAAGAACGCTGCGAGATTTTGGATTGCAATCAAATAAACTAAATTTACTTCATTACATGTTCGATTAAAAAGAAGTTTAACTAGGATGGTGCGTCAGTTAGTATATTGAATGTTTTAAGATGATATTATAAAATCATTTAATGATAACGTTGCTTAAAACAAATCTTCTTTTATAAAGTTACTTTGATATATAACTAGAGGAGAGGCAATGTTTCCATTCATAATTCTCTACTTTTTATTCTTATTAATTCTCAGTTCTCATCAGAGCTCTGGCGAAAACTGGGCTGGCGTTTTATAAACTTTTTTGAAGCATTTTTAATAACAAAATTTATTATTCACTGAATTAATATTTAACCAATTTTATTTTTATCTCTATTGAGATTAAATTATTAAGAAACAGATATTATGATTCTAAATAACTTTATATGATAGCGGCTCCGCTTGCGTGGAAAGATTAAAACCGTAATATAGTATTTTGATAACCAAAAAACTGGTTAAAGTAAGTTTAAAAACCTTAAAAGGTAGACATATGCTGTCGCGGACTTTTATTTAGAACTTTTAGAATGGAACAATTTTATAATACCTACATGATTTTTTAATAATTTTCACTGTTTACTTAGCGCACGCAAGAAAAGCTTTAAATTATGCCGTTTTTGTAATATTTTTTAATGCTGCTCCTCTCCTATTCATCTTAGCGTGATGTTTTATAGCCTTCTTCGATAAATGGACTATCTTACACTCAAAGAATTTTTCAAATCGGGCCAGTAGTTCCTGTGATTAGCGCGTTCAAATAATCAATCAAACAAACAAACTCTTGAGCTTAATAGGTATATTAGTATAGGTTTAGATTTAGCGTATAAAATTACGTTGCCTTTATATTTCCTAAGAGCAATTACGCTTCTATACTTGAATGCAATTTATTCCTAGAACAACAAAAAAATAAAATACCCTCATATATAACTGCTTAAAATCGTTATTGTTATTTAAATTAAGTTAGTAGGTCTGACTGTTACTCATTCTTTTCTTAGCCACTTGACCAATATTAACTAATATACCGCACTAAGATATTCATATGTACAAATTTAACATGTATAAGTACACTCATGTTAAATATGTATAAAATGTAGTTACACATACATTACATACTTAAAATGTATAATTACCTATAAGTTAATTATTTTATGTATCAGCTGTTGTTTAGGTATAAATTTTTGTCTTAAGTATGTTTACTTCAAACAATTGTTTAATCACGCAACGTCGCAATCTATTGTTATTAAAGCTACAAAAAATATTTTCATAAAAAGTGAACTTTAATATCGTACCGAATTAAGAAACTCCCATTGTTCTCAAAGAAATAGGTAAAACCGTATGTTGTTTATTCAGTAAGCAGATTTTTTTTCTTTTTTTTTACATGTATGGGACACTTATACACACGGTCGTCCGTCCCCAAAATAAGTAACTTAATACTTGTGTTATGGGTGACAGACAACTGGTGAATATATACTTATATATTTTTTAAATACATATATATACACAAATATACACCTAGACTCGACGACGAACAAATTCATTTATAGAAAATGTTATCCCTCGGCGGGAATGGAACCCGCAACCGGCGGAACTGAAGGCAGGGTCATTACTCGCTGCGTTGACGGGCCAGTATTTAGATTAATTATTAATTATTTAGATTAGTATTATTTTGAAAATAAGCATGGGTAACTGTACGAAAAAGATCGCTCACAAATCGCTCCACTCATTTTTCCACTGCTGGATAGATTTCTTTAAGGGATCTCCACACCAAGCGATTTTGTGCCACTTGGATCCAGCGGCTCAGTCAGTCCTTTTTTTTTCGTTAGCCCTAACGGCTTTTACAGCGTCACCGGTCGGGATAGGAGAGCGCAGAAGCATCGTAGATGTTGCGAAATGCGGAGAGTAGAGCGCAAAAGCTCTACTCTCCGCAGCGGAACGTCGTCCTAAGGGTGCCTCCTGTGAGGCCGGACCACGGCTTAGGACGACGTGTAGTTGAGGGCTAATGTCGTCGAGAGGGACGTCATGATGACTAATCATCATCATGACGTCGGGAGTATGGCGAGAAGGTCGTCAGTCCATCTCGTTGGGAGTCATCGACGCTGCGTTTTCCGGTGTGAAGTCACCATTCCGGCACCTTAGGAACCCAGCACCCATACGTGCCCAGCCCATTAACACTTCAGCTTCGCGACACGATGAGCTATGTCGGTTACTTTGGTTATTCTACAGATCTTCTCATTTATAATTTGATCGCGTATATATACTACAAGCATAGCTCGATCTATCGCCAACTGACTCTCAGCTTTCTTATGATTCCCTTTAACAATTATTTCTCATTTTTCGATTCAATAAAAATGTTTTTATTTAAGTAAGTAGCGGCCTGTTAATAAGAATAGGCCGTTCTCTCCGTTTTTGGAGAGAAGGTTTGGAGCTAAGACCTACCACGCTGCTCCAGTGCGGATTGGTAGGTTACACATATCTTCAGAATTCCCTAGATATATGCAGGTTTCCTCACGATGTTTTTCTTCACCGAAAAGCGTGTGATAAATTGCGATTAGACACATAATGTGTAACAGAAAAACTTATTAGTGACTGCCCGGGTTTGAACCCGTGACCTCCTCGAAAGAGGCGCACGTTGTTACCGCTGGGCTACCATAGCTTTCTTAAGTATACTTATTTATAAATATAACTTTTACATACCAAGAAGAGCTTGGAACAGCCGCGACTTAAAAATTCTGATGACTCGTTCTATGGCTAAGCGTAGCTGACGATCCTGAGGTTTTATTAGTTTGCTGTGGTAGTCTTCCAGCAATTCCAATGCTCGGTGGGCCTCTAGAACAGGAGATAATGAAAAAAAAATTAAAATCTATACATAAAAGATAGTATATATTATGTTCCTAAGTGAAGTTGTCAGACAATCTTTAGATACATTCCGTACATAAATAATTATGGCGATCGGAGCATTTTCTTAACTGTGAAATGACAATTTTGTCTTGTGGGTAACTCGAAACCTAACCGAAATTTTCTTACTCCAATTAAATATTAATCATAGCTTTGCTATTTGATAAATAAGTATGAAAATCTTAATCGCCCTAGTTTTAATGTAAAATAATAATCATAATTAATAAAAAATATTTATTACGATTATTATTAGACAAGTTATCGTTGTCCGTGATAATTTAACATATCACTAACGCTATTATTAATAATTCAATTCGATACTTTATCGTTAATATTAATTGGGTAAGGTAGTATAAAATGCAGACGTGTCTGGCAACTGCAATAAACAGAAGAGTTCTATAATATCTATACCCTTGCATAATATTACGTCAATAACAATAGAATAGTATAGATCAAACCACAACTTTACAATGTTAGTACTATAACGTTCACCTTGCTTCCGAACTGGCATCACGGTACCGCCCCCTAACGTAACACTGTTACACTAATAAAATTGTAAAGAAAGAAAATTATAAAACGTTTCACGATTGAAAAAAGGGTAACTTCATTTCACAATTTGAATTACATTCATAAACATTTTAGAACTTCACGTATGGTCGCACAACGAAAACATTAAAATTATAAATACAGTATAATAAAAACTATAATGCGGTAGTGGTTCCGCTTATAAGAACCGAAGACTACTGCTTATAGGGATTGGTCGATTTTCACAGTGACGTCAGAGGGTGGGAGCATAGACAACATAAATTTGCAAGGGTGACTATTTTAGGGTTGTTCTACGTTGTTCCATATACGTCAAATATATGACGTATATGGAACACGAATTCTGAAAGGTATGTAAATGAAAGGTATTCGGTATATACTCTTCATTACATATTTATTTATTTATTTAGGTTTACTAACAAATTGCTTACACTAATAATTTAAATTCTTACTTGCTTAGTACATAAGTTAAGTGTAACAATTCACTTATAATTAAATCTTTATCAATTAAAATACGCGCTTTTTACGAAATATTCAAATTAATGGTTTTTTTCGCCGTTTTTGACCGTCCCGTTTTTGACTTAAAAAGATTTTCCCTGAAGAAAACACAAACTCTACGAGTAAAGTGTCTTTTTTTTCACAATATACTTTAACTAATAGGTTAGGTGTTAGGTGCCTAGAGTTAAGGTGAAGACTAAATAAATAAAAATATAAAAGGTAAAAACAGAAAGAAAGAAACCTAAATTAATGCATTCACTTATAAAATATTGCTTATAACGGGTTATAAGATAACTGTGTATACTAAATAGTTTTATGAGCACTGGCTATGTAAAATTATTCCAATTACGGTTTTCATAGTTTTCAGCTATTTTATGTCATTGCATCGTAGGCCATCACGCTCTACAATATCGCTCTTACGTTATACGCCCTCAATCCACTGGTACTTAGATTGCATGCCTTTTGAGCGGTATTTGATTATATACTATTAAAATACAATTAAGATTTAGTCTTAAATATAATACAAATATTGTAGCTGTAAAATAATATTGTTACAATTGCATTTAGACGAAGAGAGAAGATTAAAACAGATTTAAACACCAATTTGTAATTTTTTTAATACAATAATAAATATACAAATGGCAAATATGTATAAATATATGGTGTACGGCTGAGTAGAATAGACCAACCTAATTTCTTACCGAGTTGTCGTAAAAGGCGATTAAGGTAAGGATTAAGGTAGACCCGTCGTGTGGTATCCGGCTGAGTAGAATAGACCCTCTTTCTTACCGAGGTGTCGTAAAATACGACTAAGGTAAGTTGACGTTAGGCAGGAGACCCGTCGTAAAATACGAAACCAAATCATGTGACGACATGTTTATTACATATTGTGCCGACCCCACTTAGAGTGGGATAAGGGCAGAAGGATGTAATAAATATACAAATGAGAATAGTAATTAACTTATTAATTTTTTAACTTTAAGTCAAATTAAGGTACTTGTACCTCTTTCAGGTAAGTATTATAAAACATATACTCGTATAACATTCTTGACGATAGAGAACCGTCATAGTTATTCTAGTCTCTAAAGGTGTTTGCATAATTTATTAAAAATAGTAGTGAACTATTTTCAATAAATAAAATAAAACTAATACTAGAAGTATATAAGTATATATGTATATGTATTTTACTAATAATTAAGTGTATAGAACTAAATATTCCATTTAGCAAAACTATGTTTATAAATGAAATCACAGGTACATTTATTTATCCTATCCTATCGTGTCCTAACCTACTCATATTATAAATACGAAAGTTTTTTGAATATGGATGTACCTATGTTTGTAACTATTTCATAGCGAATCCGCTGAACCAATATCGATGAAGTTTGGGTCAATTATTCCTTATACACCCGATGTACATATAGGCTATAGAATTCCTGTTAATTCTACAGGAATAGGATGACATTGGAAAGCGCCATTTATTATCAACTAATCACAAGAGAACAGTAACTTATCACACGCAAACAAAGTTGCGGGTAAAAGCTATTCAACTATAAATACAGCCACTTTTAACTACAACCACTAATGCCGTTATATAGGTAGGTACGGTAGTACGAGCATATTCATTTCTTTCTAAACAAAATTTTCTAAGGAAACTCAGTTATTTATGTATGCAAATTCATAAAAAAATTGTAAATGGAGCGCACGGAGTTTAAAATTGAACATCAGTATGTCTAACACTAATAGGTACAGTTCTTTCTATATAAATACAAAAAACGCACATATTATTATTAACACGTGAAACTAAGCCAATTACGAGTATCATAAACGACCTACCATTCTGGAATAACTAACGCTTACTTATTACAAAAGTAATGACAATATTATTTGGCTATAATCCGCGATAAAAGGAAATATATATAGTGCTAAATGTAGAGTGTATTATTTGTTCTCATACCTAATACATGTAGAATTCAGAAAAGTATGCTTTGCGATTTTGTTGTGGAGTCTATTTCCTGACGATGCTTCGGTTACGGGGCGAAACAATTGTTGAGATTGTGGTGGTGAATATGTGTAGTGCTTGTGTATTGTTGTGTCATCGGTGTCGGGTAGTGCATGTGTTCTTACAAATTCTGCATATATCAGGTATGAGAACAAATAGTACACTCTACATTTAGCATTACATATATTTCCTTTTATCGCGGATTATAGCAAAACAATATTCTCATTACTTTTGTATTATGGACCTCCGCAAAGTAACGCCTAATTCTATAAATTGCTTACTTATTAATTAATTTAGAAACCTTATGCCTTCCTACGTTTCAAACTAGAAATTCTAATATCTCAAAGAAATTTTCACCATTGAAATTGAATTGAATTTAAATAAAAAATTCGTTTCAGCTCCCTCAGTTGTTTGTTTATTATGCAACGCCTGTACATCTCCGCCAATCACACCTTGCTCATGTTTTTCTACGATTTCACGATTTAATTCAATAAACTCAATAAAATCTTTTTCTTCGAATCCATGGTTGTAAATATAAATCTGATAACTTTTCACATCTAGTCATTTTATAATTCTAAAAAATATGTCAGTCCGTCTATTATAATTGAAGTTATCCTTATTAAAGTTGACCGATGGTACTTTATTACCCAGTTTTGAAAATGGATATTGTCATTGATTACGTTGAAAATAATCAATGATAACCAAATAAGATTTACTGTTTAAAAGTAATTTAAATTTATCATTCTTTAAAAAACTGGAAAAATTATAAAAATTCTTTATTAAACTTTGACAAACGTTCTTACGAATAAACTTGCCTATTATTATTTTTTACTTTCTCTATCCACCATCGCTGCTTACGATTACTATAAGCGTAAGTCACGATCCACACACATCCGTAGCTTTATCCTGGGAGCCCTGAAGCAGAAGATTAGATTAAGATTAGCTGAATTAATGAAAAGAAAAAAATCCCGTTTTACTTAAAAAACATAAAAAAACTCATAATATAAAATCAAGGGTATATGAGCGCTTAAGTAGACGCGAGTGAAGTCGCGGGTAAACTACGTTTTTATTTAATCGCAGCAATGATAGAAAAGAATAGATGGGGTTAGCTCGTATCAATTTTAAACTTTAACTCTTTCATAGGTCATAATAATATTTAATTGTAAAATCACGTTATGCAAGTCAACTAGTTTTCGTCATTAAAAACACGACGTATTGTGAATTTACATCACACTCTACTTTTAAAAAATCTCAAAAAGCCTGCTCCCATAATACGCTGACCTCTTGCAACCTATTTTGTACATTGTCTTGTAATCTATGATTGTCATAAAAAGTTAAAAGATGTCACATGACCTTTTGCTGCCCGGTTATCATTTTGCTATCAGTAATCAGTTTGCCGTAAACGCATCATAAGGGCATGCATGAATTATATAGTATGTAGGTACAAATGATTCGTTCAAAAACTTGTTCTTGCTTTTGCCTTGCGTTATTTCTTCAGTTATTTGTCTGTGCTAATTGCGTATAGAATACAGATCTATGAGTTCTGTGGAAAAAATACGTAGATAATATATCCACATTTAAAAAAAATGTACTTTGATGTAGAATAACCATTGAGAATATAATAATCGGACCGTATACCTAGTGATACCTAGCTATTAACTACGTAGTCATAGATATTTTTCAGAATAAATTAAATCTTTAGTGTATAAGTGCAGGCCCACAAGATGCCTCTTTTTGGCAAAAAAGATTTCGGCCGAAAATCTAAGAAGGAAAGTAAAGACTCTGAAAGACAGCCATCCATCGAAGATAAGTATGTAGTTAAAGATCTGCTGGGAACAGGAGCTTTTTCAGAAGTACGTCTAATTGAGAGCAAGGAAAACGGACAACTGTTCGCTTGCAAAATTATCGATAAAAAAGCTCTCAAAGGCAAAGAAGACTCTCTGGAAAACGAAATTAGGGTTCTGAAAAGGTTTAGCGAAAATGCAAAAGGGGAGGGAGGCGAAAAAAAAATGTTTTCACATCCCAATATCGTCCAGCTGCTCGAGACATACGAAGATAAGAACAAGGTCTACCTTGTGATGGAATTAGTAACAGGTGGCGAATTATTTGATCGAATTGTTGAGAAAGGTTCTTACACAGAAAAAGATGCTTCCAATCTTATCAGACAAGTATTGGAAGCTGTAGATTACATGCACACACAAGGAGTAGTGCATAGGGATCTTAAGCCCGAAAACCTCCTCTATTATAGTGCTGATGAAGAAAGCAAAATAATGATAAGTGACTTTGGGCTGTCTAAAATAGAAGATTCTGGGATTATGGCAACAGCCTGTGGTACACCTGGATACGTAGCTCCTGAAGTACTGGCTCAAAAGCCATATGGTAAAGCAGTTGATGTATGGAGCATAGGAGTCATCTCATATATTTTGCTGTGTGGATATCCTCCATTTTATGATGAAAACGATGCTAACCTTTTTGCCCAAATTCTTAAAGGTGACTTTGAATTTGACTCTCCATACTGGGATGATATTAGTGAATCTGCTAAAGATTTTATTAGGCATCTGATGTGTGTTGATGTAGATAAGCGTTACACTTGCAAGTAAGTAAAACAGTATTCATATATAAATCATCATAACATTGTGTTATAGACACATTTAGTGTAATGCTAACATGACTAGACACTATATATTTTAGTGTCAAGAAATGTTGATGACATAAGAATTAAGTAGAAGTTTAGTCTTAGTTAACATTTGCTATACATATTATAGTTCAAAAGTTATTGTACAAATACAATTCTTTTTTGCTTCCTCAATACAAAAAATATATATTATTACATGTTTACAGACAAGCTTTAGCTCATCCCTGGATATCTGGTAATGCAGCCAGCAATAAGAACATCCATGGTACAGTATCTGAACAGCTTAAGAAGAACTTTGCCAAGTCTCGTTGGAAACAGGCATACCATGCAACCACTGTTATCAGGCAAATGCAGAAAATGATCTTGAGTAGCAGCAGCTCAAGTCGCAATGCAAATACCCAGCAACCCAAACCACAACAATAGTTTTCTTACTAACAATGTGATGAAGGTACTTAATAATATATATTTCTCTCTATATTGATTCACTCAGGAAAATAAACTAGACAACTGATAATTTCAATTGGGATACAATTAATGAAATTAAAAAACCTTTCAATGGCTCTTAAAATAATACATTTATAAATCCTAATTGCAATTATCAGTTTTAGTATGTATCCAGGATATAATTTATAAAGGGTAGAATGCTGTACCAATATATTCGGGTGATGATGTTTGACAAAGATATTTTGTCATATCCTTAAAAAAAGACTGCATCCTATAAGCCCCCTGTGTACATGCCAATATGCCCATTAGTATAAAGTAAATTGTTTGATAGAGGCATAAATAACATTAATTGATATTTATTGCTGGGGCAAATGCCAGCAAGCAGCAGAATTTGTGTCATTGCTAAATTTGTATCAGTGCTTTAATAGTCTTGATGCTTTGATTATTTTAATTGGGTCTACAACATTGAAGATATCAATAACAAAATGAACTAGTCTTTTAATCTATTGATCCAGTTACAGATTGAAAGTACTGTTCCTTGCAAATACAATGTTGTAATACAGTACACAAGGCATGTGTGTGTATTTGCAAGCTATGTAAGCTAATAAGATAATTTGTTTCTGCATGCTATGTTACTCGCTATTCTTGGAATCTCATATTTCATGTCCATGTCATTGATAATCTCTATTTAACCTTTTACATGACATTGTGTGAAATATATTATGTAATTAATGTATCTGATTTGTAATTTTTTTTTTGAAAAATATAACTTTATAGTTTTAATTAAAAATAATAAGAGAGCTAATTAAAATTCTCTTCTTAACATTCTGTGCTAGTAATTACAAATAAGTAGTTGTGATAATCACTTAATGCTAAGGTTTGTTGCAAGTTGTTATAAATAAATATAACAAGAAAAATATTTAATGGTTTTATAATGGGCTGATGATGACAAAATGATAGAACATATTATATGATCACATAAATGTGATAATTAATTGTTGCTGTTAAAGATGCGTGTGAAGAATATTGGCATAGTTCAGATTTCCATAATATTATCATCCAAAAAATATTTACTAGTTATATATAATATCGCTAGAATTGTCAATAGCTGATTTTTCCAGTTTGTATGCAATAATTTTACTACACCAGGTAAAAAAAAAGATCATAATAAAGTAAACTAAAATTACAAGATAGTATAATATGGTGTTCACAAATGAAATCTATATATGTAAGTAGCAGTCAATATTACATACAAATTGGTACAATTATTGCCTACAAATTCTGTTATGTGATGTTTATGAGATATAATTGTGTAACTGTGTGCATGATGTATTCCCTATTTAACCAAACTATACATATATAAACTTATATAGTTGTTAAATATTATGCATAATATGCTATAATATGTAAGTTTTAATATTCTAAATCAGACTCCTTCCTATCTTATAGTACAGTTTTAAAATCTCTAAAATGAATTCTATATTTGTGAATCTTCATAATATCTCGATTTTAAACTCACTTGGTACAATTCTCCTATAATAACATAGGGCCTATTGCAAATACTTAAAAAATGCTTATTTTACTAATAAAAATAGGTTAAGAGCATTTATGCTATTATAATTTTTGTTTTACCTTATGTATTCTCTGAAATAGATTGCATTGATATATTATAGCATTGTTGTCTATTATTATATATTTGTATGAAATTGTATTACTTATCTAATTAATTAATTTTTATATATTTTTAACATAAACTTCAAAGTCAACAATAAGTTTAAATCTGTGTCAGATAAATTTGTAAAATGTAAGTTTTATTTAGCGAAATTCCATTGTATAACTAATGACAAACATTCTATTTATATACTCAGTAATAAAGGTTCATATGACACCCAATACAGCAATAATTTATCATACAAAATTATTTGTAAACAGAAAATTCCACCGATATAACAACTTAACTTTTAATTCTATAATATATTTGTTTACTAACTGCTTGAAAGAACTTGTTTTATGAGTAGATTTAAATGTCAAAATAACATGAAGTATAAAGTATAGTATAATAACATTAATTTGTATTAGACTATCAGCAGTGTTAAATACTCAGATATTAACCTTCGTTTTTTAATTAGAAGTGTATGTAATTTTGATAAATGATTTGCATTATTTTGTAAATATGAAATAACAAAACTACATTCCTTTAGGGAATCTTGTGAAAATACAAATGAAAAACATTCCATTTTCCAGTATTGCATAATTGCTATTGCATATTTATTAAATTTGATTTATATATTAAAATATTTTTTATGTAATTTTTATTAATTATTGGCATTCCATTACAGTATGCATCAGCATACCATTATAAAAATATATATAAAATATGTAAAAACTGTAGCACATAATATGTTTGTCTTCCGTCCACATCTTTCACGATCTAGATTACTGATTTTAAGCACTATCTTCTATCATGAATAAATTTGGCAAATCGTTCATTATACTTATTCGATTATTATATTAAAAAATTAGAAATTGTATAGATTTATAAATCATTATATATGAATATATTGAATTGTTTTGCAGATTGATTTTGTACAGTTTTAAAACAAAGAGCAGTACCTACTTAATAAGTATTGTATTTTGTGTTCATGAAGGCTGTGACGGGAGAACGGTAAATGCATTAGAAATATCATTTTATTTGTCAAAGATGAAAATTGAGGTCTGAAATTAGAAATAGTACTTAAACACATTCAGAGTTGTTTTAAATAAAATAGCACATTGGAATGTGAAGCATGATTATATTTTTTATAGGTATAATATTAATTGTATTAAGTAATTTGTATAAACCATGACAATTCTATTATTACTTTCTTTTCTCTTTAAGCGTAATATTTTTTATTCTTAAATACTTGTACGGTATAATGTAAACTGGCTTGTACTTTATCGTTATGCGTCTTGATAACCTCTGACATTGTTAACTTCGTTTCATAGAATTAATTTAATTTACTACGTATGTAAGGCTTTTCCTGTTTATTCAACATTATTAATAGTAGATTGTATAATCCAATGTTAATTTAAGTTAAATATCGAATAATAAAATAATATACATATATTTGAGCTGAGCGCGATTACGTCGCACTGCGATAAATGACCCTGCTCGCATAGGAATGTCGTCGTACTGACGTCAAACATAACCAATTTAAACCACAATAGAAAGGCTTAAAATTAAAACACTTATTATTTTATTTATTTTAACAGCCAGTTTGGCAAAAATCAATTTAAACTTACCGAAAATAAAAAACTCAGTCATTATAAATAGTGTACCACAAATCACGAAGTTTGATATAAATGCCATCTGACCTCATAACATAGGACATTGAAGAATCTCAAAAAAATGCTATAACATTAATTATATCTTGTATACTAGTAAAAACTAAGCCATTAAAAATTGAATTGCATAAATGATTTTATAATCATGATAGTTTCAATGTTAAAATCGCATAATTATTTTTATTTGATTTTGTAGAGGTATTTTAATTGCCCAGCCCTTTGGTCTAACGCCTTTCGATAACCATAAATAATTCTAAAAATTCTTATTTTATTATATCTATTCTATTATTTTATTATCTATTTTATTATAAAAATATTAAACTTAATATTGATGAACATTTTAATGTATTACTACATTTGTTTAAACTCTGAAACAAAATTTATATCCTGATTTGAATGTGACATTCAATTTTGATTAGAATTAAGGCCCATCCTTATTAATTAAATCCGTTTGTTTTGATATATTATGAGGAACCTTATTATTAATTAATAGAATACTTAAATGAAATTCCAATACGACCGTGTTGTGTTCTATCGAATATACATTCAAATTATATTCATAACTCAAGCATCGATATGTCAAATCTGGTCTGAGAATCTAGTGATTTTATAATTTATTAGTTTACACTTATTGGTTTAGTGTCACAATACTTTTTATAAAAAAAGTAAGTACTTAAGTTTGATTGTAATGATAATGTTCGTCTATAAACGTTATAAAAATATATCAGTTGAAGCGCCTTCTTAAAACTACGTATTTGTATTGTAGTACTTTTCACTGTTTTTATGAAATAAGATGTTAAAATATTGTAATTCGAATATAGGTAAGCTATACGTTAGTATATTTTCCTTGTTAGTGCCATTGAAAATTGATAAATTAAATATTAAAAATAAACAACATATTGTATGCTAATATAAATCAATTTCAATAATCGATACAAATAAAGTCCAAAAAAAATTCTTTATTATAGAAAGTGTGCGTAGTGTACTTAAATAAAATTTATCAATACCATTAATTAAAATGATAATTTCTGATAAAAAAAAACTGCGCACAATACAAAATGCTATTGTTAATTGAAATATTTGAATTGGATTTAAGCTTTTAAATATTCTGTATTAGATTTTATTCATTGTCATTTACAAGATTCATCGAGATTAAATTAATAAATTTCCGATTAATTCAATACTTTTGAAATCTTCAGCTGTAGACAATCTATGCCGAATTATCTAACATGTTGGTAGTTTGGGTTAACCTCATATTTGCTCTCTTATACATGCGTATCACTTACAATTAATTTTTTAAAGTGCCAAACCATATCATAATCAGTGATACATGGTGTACTTCTAACTTAAGTCTTATATTTATTAGAGTTTAATTAAAAATGGAGATTAACCTTTATATTTCTTACTCGACAGCAGTTTATGCAGTGCTAAGTGTAATACAAGTTCCTTGTCGAATAAAACAATGTACTTCTTTATTTCTTAAATTAATATAAGTGCGTACCTAACACATCTATTTTTCGAGGGTTATTACATAATGTGTTCATGAACACACGTTTATTTTTTAAATTAGCACAATAGGTTAAGGGTTGGGATAAAATTAAAAAAAATATCGACAAGCTTTACGTAACAAAAAGTTTACATTTATTTTGTAGTAGGTTGGGTTGCAAACTTTTATTCTCATTAGAAAATTTAATATGCAATGAGTAAGCATAATATTAATTTCTTAAGAGATCTGATACTACTGAAATCGTAATCTTGTGATTTAGATTTTATACTTCTTGTTCTAAACAATCAAAATTTATTAGTAGATATTAGATGTTAGTTCTATTTTCAATGTCATGTAAATAAAATGCCAACTTGTTGAGTCTAGTCTTTTATTTTCCCATAACACTTGTAAGAAAACGAATGTTTTGTTTAAATATATTAATATACATATTTTTTCATAAATCGGGAATGTTTATTGTAGTTCTTCACCTAATAAAGACAGCTGTTTTAAAAATTGCATTGCGTTTGGTAGTGTAGTTGCACCATAGATTATTTTTCTTGATGTACCACTAGCAGCTTGTTGCTGAAAATTACAAAAAAAGAGTATTTGCACACAGTAATAACCATGAAAATTTGTGTAATAAATAAATATGTGGGACACTTACACACACCGTCCTCCATCCCCAAAGTAAGTAACTTCATACTTGTGTTATGGTAGACAGACAACTGGTGAATATTTATATATTGTTTAAATACATACTTGAATACAAATATACACCCGGACTCGAAAACCAACAAATTTATTATAGAAAATGATGGCCCTCGTCGAATCGAACCCGCGACCCGCGGAGCTGAAGGCAGGGTCTATTATCCACTGCGCCAACGGGCCAGTAATGGTAAATCTAAATCTCAAAATCACTTAGAGGGGGTTGAGGGCAGGAGGATGATGAGATGTTAATCTTGTTTTAGTTGCATTTAAACAAGTGATCTACTCAAAGATACAGTTAAGACCACAATCTTCAGCTATGAAGATAGTCTCTTATAACCGTACTTTAAAAGATTCTCCCGCCGACATTTTCGCAGATCCCATACATATGTTTAAAAAATCTATATCCAACATTTACAGCAGATATTCTCGCCGATAATAATTTCTTAACTTAATTAGATCTTATTCCTTAACACTTGTATATATGAATAATATGTATTATGTATGTATGTATATATTTATGTATATTATATAAACTAATCACAAAGTACCTTAATTGTTATTATAGTCTACAATAGAATTTGAAAACTAAATTTGAATGTCCTGTATTGATTTTTTAGCTTTATATGATTTGGTCTTTCTTTTATGTTTTTTTTATTTTTATACATTGTCAACTGTAATGCTCATGTCGTCAGCATCTGTAATTGACGATACATTTAGCTAAAAACTGTCTATATTAATAATGAGTTTATTTAATGTGTATGATGTATTTGTCGTTGATGGTCTTACAAAATAAATAAATAAATGAATAAAAGATCAGAAAGAGAGAGAGAAGTTTGTATTAGTAAGCGTCAATTAGAGTATAAAATTCATTTATACCTTAGCGAAATCCATAAGATTGTGATACTCAATGTAGCTGCCGCCGCCGACGAGGAAGACTACTGCGTCTGTAGGCGGAGGGTGTTTGGGAGCGCGCGCTCGGGCCGCCGCGTCCGTTCGCGCCGCACGCGGGTCTAGCCACGCCAAGTCACATTCACCCCCCGAAGCTGCACCGCTTAACGCTGCTTCCACTGCTCGACTGACGGGTAGTTTCTAAAAAAGAATTAGGTTTATGTTATTATGCATATTCATGCATTCTCATAAACATGCTGTCACATGATTTGACTGCGTTTTTACGACCGTCTGCCTACCTCACTTCAACTTAACTTAGTTTATTTTAGGACACCTAAGAAATTAGTGTGGTTTATTCTACTCAGCCGGAGACCACACGCTGGTTCGACTTACTTTAGTCGCATTCTACGACACCTGGGTAAGAAATGAGGGTGGTTTTTTCTATTCAGCCGGATACCACGCGGCTAACTCGAAGAAATAAGGTATTGATAAATAGAAAATGTTGGCCCGATCGAAACCGTGACTCGCGGAGCGTAAGGCAGGGTGACTTTGTACTATGGACTTTCGTAAAGTACAATAATTTTTATAAATTATTTAAATATACTTCCACCTTTTCATATACATCATAGGTTTAGCTTAGGTCTATTCTATTCAGCCGGATAACACACAGGCGGTAGGTCTATATCTGTGTGATTGTATATAATATGTTATCAAAGACTAACAACTCGTCTTCCAAAGTAATTTATTTTCGGTAATTAATATATCACCCTATGCGATGAATAAAGTCACATTTCCTATACTTATACATGGGATATGTAACTTTATGCTTCAGATATAAAGACATAAAGAAAATCACTTAATTCTATATACATAGTACAGGATTTCGGGAACCTCCTTTTAAGTAATGAAGATTACTTATGCTAGGACTCTCCGCTGTTCCACACACAAGACAAGAACTTGTAGGAACAAAATTAACTATAGAAAGTTTTTATTAAAGTTGTATGAATAATTATTTCGTACATAAAATAATTTGTAACGGATTATGTTAATATTGTATGAAATTAACTCTATTGAATCAAAAGTAATGAGAATATTGTTTTGCTATAATCCGCGATAAAAGAAAATTTATGTAATGCTAAATGTAGAGTGTACTATTCTTTGTCATACCTGATACATGCAAAATTTGTAGAAACTCGTGCACTACCCGATACCGATAATACAACAATACACAAGCACTGCACACATTCACCAACACAATCGTAAAGATAAAATTTGAATAAAATTCGCAAAGATTGCCGTGGAGTCTATCTCCTGACGATGCTTTGATTACGGGGCGAAACAATGCAGCAATGAGTTTTTACAAATTCTGTATGTATCAGGTATGAGAACGAATAATACACTCTATATTTAGCATTACATATATTTTCTTTTATAGCGGTTTATTGCAAAATAATATTCTCATTAGTTTTGTATTATGTACCTCCGCAAAGTAACGCCTAATTCTATAAATTATTCTATTAAAACAAGTATCTCGCTCCTTTACAAGCCCTACTTGCGCATATTGTCTTGCGCTAATAATCGCCTATAGAATTGAAACATGACGAATTTTTCTCTGTTCCGATCTACGAATCTTTATCTTGAGTATATAAATAAAAAAAATTGTCTTACATGTTTCTTAACCACTAAGTTTTTAACTCCTTCCATAACAAAAGATGAGCCTTGGGATACTAATTTCGAAAACATTGACACTGTTTTGGTACCGCCGCCCTCGTATTGACTTTGACTTGACATTTTTGTGAAACCTCTAGAAGATAATGAAACATTTTTTTAAATTTAAACTATCGTGAGTAGTATTCATAGTTTATGTATAGAAACCGGCTATACTCACGTCCCGCCGCGATAACGTCGTGTAAAGAGCTCATGAATAAGTGCCTCGGATGGGTTCGAAACTAGTCGGGCTAACCCGATAGAATAAGACGTGAGTATAGCCGGTTTCTATATTAACTGTAATGAAGCATCTTAAAAAAGTTGGACCTACTACATCATCATCCTCCTTATCCCACATTAAGTGGTTATTAATTAAGTGGGGTCAGCGCAACATGTTGTCACATGTTTCGGCTAGGTATTTTACGATCGGCCACCTGCCTAACGTTAACTTACCTTAGTCACCTTTTACGACACCTCGGTGAGATATGAGGGTGGTCTATTCCACTCAGCCGGATAACACACGGCGAGTCAACTTATCTTAGTCGCCTTTTACGACACCTCAGTAAGAAATGAGAGTGGTCTATTCCACTCAGCCGGATAACACGCGGTGGGTCAACTTATCTTAGTCGCCTTTTATCCCACCTCGGTAAGAAATGAGGGTGGTTTATTCTATTAAACCGGATACTACACGGCTAACTCGAAGAAACAACAAATGGATTAAAAGAAAATGTTAGCCCTCGGCGGGAATCGAAACCGCGATCTGAACCGAAAGCAGGGTTTCTTTGAACTATGGAATTTCGTAAAGCACTATAATTTTTATATTGTAATATAAAAATTATTGTACTTTACGTTGTTAATGTACTTTACGTTGTATTATTGTTGTGCCGACCCCACTTAGAGGGGGGTAAGGGCAGGAGGATGATGATATTTACATATACTTACTTCCACCTTTTCATGTACATCATAGGTTTGATATCACAATTAGCAGCTACTAAAGCCGATTCAAACTTTTTGTATTCCTCGTCCGGTATTTGCGACGTGCAGAGATAATAAATAATAAACAGTCGCATCTTATCTTCCTCGGTACCGGCGCTCGTGTCCGATATAAGATCCATTACAGCTTTACTTTCGACTCCACTGCTTTTACTCATTATTTTTTCTTCCAATTCGAAAAATGAATCCAATCGCCTTGATTTGATCGCGTTAAGTATAGCTGGAATTAAAGTATAAAAAAATGTTTTCAAATTCTATGTAGTTAACACTAATTGTGACATTCGTGGTTATTCGATTGTAAGAAAACCTGTACCGACGGTTTGTGGTTCGGAAATTCGGTTTCTATACAAAACTATGTGCCTAATTGATATTTAAAACGTAACGATTTAAATGGAGTACTCTGTGAAATGACAATCATTAAGTAAATAATTCTGTACATATGTCTGCATTTTAAGTATGTACAGTGTTATTATTCTTAGAATATAGAAGCCTGCCTAAAATGTTCAATATTACATTAAAGAGAGACAAATGAAAATGCAGAGCCGTGTGGTATCCGGCTGAGTAGATTAGACCACCCTCATTTCTTACCGAGGTGTCGTAAAAGGCGGTAAAGGTAAGTCGACCCGCCGTGTGGTATCCGGCTGAGTAGAATAGATCACCCTCATTTCTTACCGAGGTGACGTAAAAGGCGACTAAGGTAAGCTGACTTATTGTGTGGTATCCGGTTTAGTAGAATCAACTACCCTCTTTCTTACCGAGGTGTAGTAAAATACGACTAAGGTAAGTTGACGTTGTTTATAACATATTGTGCCGACCCCACTTAGAGCGAGATAAGGGCAGGAGAATAACGAGTATGATGAAATTAAAGTGATCTATCTGTCTCTCTTTTTTATGTGTGATAGACAAAGATGCAGTATACGAGTTTCATCTTCCCTCACGTTATTTATTGTGCTATTGTCACATACAGGCCTGCTTATGGCTCTACTACTCTAATATAGTAACTCTATGACGTTTCGCATCTTATTAAAACGAACATATTACAGTCACAGGAAACATAGAGAATACGTATTAAATACATACTTATATATGCGAAAGTATTTTTTTTTCTGATAGGTTTTGACGGCTAATCCACTAGACCAATATCAATAAAATTTGGTACAATTGAATCTTATACACCGGAGTAATAATTTTTCGAGAACAGGGAAAAACATATTGCATTATTTAGAATGCTTAAGTTGACGCAAACAAAGTCGGGAGAATTTCTAGTAGTCAAAATATCTTACCCGTAGCAATAGTAGTATGCATATCAATAAGACGTTTCTTCTCCATAAGTTGTGGCAATGAATTAACTGCGCTGGTCAGTCGTTGTGTGTTGTCACTCACCAAACTGAGAGCGAGATCGCTATCAGCATCCAAGCCCATAGAGCTCTTTAATTTCTTGACTTCTGCCTCTGAACTCCTGTTGATTGTTAACACAAATTAATTAGTCCCCAATTTTTAGAATTAGGCCTTACATTGCGGAGGTCCATAATACAAAAGTAATGAAAATATTATTGAAAAATTATTTTCATTACTTTAGGCCCTAATACAAATGAATCTCCATGATTTTATACTGGTTTTAAAAAGAGAGGAAGATTTCTTCAAACTAGGATGAAGTGAAAGTTTAAAGAGATGTCAAACAACACACCTGGCCATAACTTAAAAGTCTAACACAAGTGAAACTGTTAGACTGATCCCATTTCACTATCAAAAAAGAGAAAGAAATATGATATTACGCAATATTATTTGCACAAGCAAGCGAGTACATTTACCTATATTTAAGAATAATTTTTAATGTATATGGTTTCTTAAGCTGCTATATCAAATTATGTCTAAGTTAGTAGTAACTTATAAGTTATGTATAGCACCTTATGAAAATAAAGTTCTCATATAATACTAGCTGAACCTGCAGACGTTTTGCAATATAAATTATTGCTGCTCCTCTCCTATTCATCTTAGCGTCATGTTATAGCCTATAGCCTTTCTCGATAAATGGACTATCTTACACTCAAATAATTTTTCAAATCGATCCAGTAGTTCCTAAGATTAGCAAATTCCAACAATCAAATAAAAAAACAAACTCTTCAGCTTTACATATTAGTATAAATAGGAACGATACTATAAAATTTAGAAGTTGAAGCAAAATACGCAAAATAAATAAATATTTATAGTCCAGAAACCAATGCCAAAAGGTAATAAAAATATCTACGAACCTGTACTTATCCAAATCTTCTTGTATAGCTTCAGCGACGGTGGGGAAAGGACTTCCTTTATGTTCCGACCATAATGGATCTTTAGAGTCTAAATCACATGTTCTGGTTTTCGCTTTCTGCCCTGGTATCGCTGGTCCAGAACTTTCTGGAACCACTGCCCTAGAAATTGGCATTTGGTTGATATTAAAGACCATTTTTATTTTATCGGAATATTACTATTTTACAAAAAGGACCATGCTGTTCCAATCCGGTTTGAAAGATAACACATTTTACAAGTATTTTGTGATAGTAATATAATTTAGTACAATTTAAAAAAATACTTTCGAAAGAATTATCAATTGTGTATTCAATATCTATAGTAAGTATTCTATAGTAAAAAATAAAAAAATATCGGTGAAAATTTCCATCACTAAACCTAACATTGAAAATGATAAGATACAAGATTGTTGAGTTTCGCCGTGTAGTATCTGGCTGAATAGAATAGTACCACCCTCATTGCTTACCGAGGTGTTGTAAGAGGCGACTAAGGTAAGGCGACCCGCCGTGTGGTATCCAGCTGAGTAGAATACGCCAACCTAATTTCTTACCGAGGTGTCGTAAAAGGCGACTAAGGTAAGTTGACGTCAGGCAGGCAGCCGATCTTAAAAAGGCAGCCAAATCATGTGACAGCATGTTTATAACATGTTGTGCCGACCCCACTTGTAGTGGGATATGGGCAGGAGGATGATGACAAGATTGTTGAGTTCTTTTGAGTAGAGTAAAATGTTCTATGCATAAACATATAACATGTAACTTTATTCTTCATATGGGGCAATATGTTATATACATATGTCTGTCACCCATAATACAAGTATTAAGTTGGTTACTTTGGGAACGGATGTCCGTGTGTGTAAGTGTCCCATACATTTATTTATACTTATATCATGAACTATTTTATATGTAAATATTGAATACTGATATTAAACCTGTTTAATGATAAGTCCAACACATCGTGTGCTAAAGCTTGATAGGTCCAAGTATGATGTAGAGGTGTTGCCATGTCTATATTTCTATCCAATAATATCAACATAGGTCGGGTAAAGCTAAAGGTGCCTGATTGGCCGTGGAATAAATTATTTCGGGCGTCCCAGAGATTCTCACGCAACTTTTTGTCTAATTTCTTTGCTACCATTTCTGCTGCATTACCTTTGCTACATTTTATTACAGGAACATTACCTGAAATAAATAAGGTTATTATTTAAATATTTAAGATCATTTATCCATGGCTACAAATTTAAGATTTGATTCATATTATTAAAACAATCAAAACATTGTCTTAACTTTCAATTTATGTCAGAACCTTAGAATGATGTCTAAACTTAGAATTCTAAACTGTAGAGTTTCAGAGAGATTATAGCCACTTTATAATATTATTTAAATATTTAAAATTAGCAAAATTTTTTTATTAATTCCAATT
Source organism: Morpho helenor (assembly GCA_029227775.1). Lineage (NCBI taxonomy): Eukaryota > Metazoa > Arthropoda > Insecta > Lepidoptera > Nymphalidae > Morpho > Morpho helenor. The sequence continues at coordinate 9,735,308 of JARGCU010000010.1, read as the reverse complement.
ACAAGGCTTTTTTATCATTATAGAAATTTATTTTATACAAGCAATGAGGCTCTAAGCCTATTATATACAATATATTAGTATATTGTATATAATATTGAATATTAATAGAATAAATAGGTCTAATAATAATTAATAGAATACAACACAATGATAATGGCTATAAATTAAAAAATATATATAAAGGTGGACATCTTAGAAAGGTGACTTTGTATTGTATATAGAAAATATACATCATGACTATGTTGGATAAATTGGAAATTATTTAAAAAGTTTCACTCAATACATACCAAGAGTCACAAATACTGAAAATAAACTTTCCACAATATCATCCATGATTGCTTCCATTTCAGTATCTTTTGTATCTCCTTTATTGATTGCTGAAACATAATTATGATAGGGATAAGTTGACCTTTATACACTTTTTTTTACCAATAAGGTTTTTTTTTCCAACATTTTTTATGGTACATAAATAAATAAATAAATATGATATATGGATTTAAAAACTCAAAGAGATAGTACACTATACAATATAGCTACTATGTAATAATACACAGAACTAACTAGAGATTAAATAAATTAAATGTTCATTTGCATTTAATCTTGCACATGCGATAAAGTATAAAATAAAAATTTCTGACATTTACTTACTATTAATATGTAATAGTAATATGTAGTTTTAATTTTAAAACACTCTAGATTGTATTAGTTGAGAGTGATATGAGTTCTCATTTATTTTATTCTATCTGCATTTAAAAACCATTTAAAGTAAAAAACTAATTATATATCACTATATACTTCAATCACTAAAGCAAGTGTCATTTATAACAAAATTTAAGATACACTTTTAAATTGTAGGCAAATAGTGGCATGCATTATTCAATGGTAAGTAACAACTTCTGCCTTTCTGCATCTTCATAGAAAATTAATGTTTTGGCAGTTGGTAATGGTTTTTTTTATTAATTAAGGTTATAATCACATCCTCCAAATATTAGGGTAATATTTTTGAAAACAAGAGAGGATAGGTGGAGACGTCGATATAATAAACATTATGTTTATTATTGTAAGAAATTGTAATGTCAAAAAAACCCATTAAATTAGAAGTTTCCAATGTTAGTTGATTTACTTGAGTAGTGCTCTCTTAATATTTTTATTAAATCATATAAACTGTATCATATTAGCTTGTCTATTAATAATAATAAAAAAATATGTTACCATAATAAGATAATGAATCAGATTGCTGGTGTTTCATTATAAATAGGTCATCTTCCAGGCATATAAAATTTAAGTATTGATCAAATACTTTGTGAATACTCATTACTGAGTTCGATTGAATAGCAGAAGCAGCTAAATCTTCTAATTTCTGCCTAGTTATGGGTGATATGAAATTTAAGTGGTACTGATCGTAGATTCCATTATCAAGGTCTTGGCATATTCTGCCCAGGTTTTCCTCTGATGGGGTACAAAAGTAAACTGCTGGAACTTCAGGTATTGAATCACGATCTGTGTGAAGTTGTCTGTAACCATAAATTCATCAATAGTTTACAGAAATAGGAATTACTTTGCAGACATCAATAATACAAAAATAATAAAAAAATATTTTGATATAATCTGCAATTAATTCATAAGCAATATAATTTTATTATTATTTTTGTTTCATAAATCCATTATCACCAAATATGTCTACTTAAACATAGGGCTACTGTTTGAACTTAGGTACTAGTAAACTTTTTAAGGATACCAGTCCAACTATTGGGAAGTTCACTTACATCATATGAAGTTGAATAACAATTTTAAAACCTTGTATTCCTAACTTATATAGATTATTTTAATGCAAGTCAAGTGCTCCACACAAGTCTATGACTATTTATCTCTCTTATCTAATTTCTGATATTAATATGTAGAGTAAGTTTCTCTATTTGACAAACAAAAACTTCTCATAATTTTGTCTCATAGTTTTGTCTTGCATTCAGTTCAAATTACAGCATTCTTATTTCATATACTGATAACCAATATGGCATCTTAGGTGCAGTATATTAAGGCCATTAAAATAAAAGTCAGATACATTATTTATAAATATAACAGGTGTAATATTCTAGTATCCATTCAACAATACTTGAGGATGATTTAGGTATCTCTGTATAACAGGATACACAATAGCTAACATGTATAACAGACCAGAACAGTGTCTTTTACTACACAAAATGAATTTAAGATCAAAACATTCACTATATTTAGATCAAGTCAGAGAGTTTTGTTGTAAGTACATTGATTATTACCTCTAAGTATATACTTACACATGCAAAGTAACACCCAATTCTCTTAATTCTTTCACTGATATTAAAGGAGATATTATATCTTGACCTACTCTATCATATATCAGGACTTTCCATGATGGTTCATTTGCAACTGCTTTTGTTAATGGTTGATTTAAATTAAGCATCTGTTTTAATGCATCTGCAATTTGAAATAATTATATGTTTATTTTATATAGAATAACTCCAAAGTATTTAAGACATATATGACACTTTTTTATATAAGACAATATTTTCTTTTACTCAAAATCAATTTAGTTTATACATTACATTTGATCAACATATCTATTTAAACTTACTGAGTTGGCGTTCTCGTAAAGTCGTCATTATGCTTGCACAAATACACTGCCATCAAATAATATACTAAATATTTCAAATATTCCACGGTAAGTAATATTAGATCCTTTAAAATTAATTATTTATTTATTAACACCAATGACCAATCACTCCTGAAATGAGAAATGTCATACTCGATTGACAATTGGGCATTGGCATATTTGTCTGCCTGCGCCACGTCGATTTTGACAACTGTCGTCAAGAATATTTTCAGATACAAGTATTTTAGTGTTAATTTTTCGAGATAGGTATATAAAATTCTAATAGAAACTTAATAATTTTCTTTCAATGTTTTAAATATGTTATCAATCGAAATATTATTAAAAGTTTATTTACATGTACGTTGGAATACTTAAAACATGAAAGATTTTTTTGGCATTTTTAATCATTCATTCTTTTTAAATTAATTATATTTATTTTACTTCATTTTCCAATTATATGAATTGTGTAGCATTAATCATATTGATGATTAAGGATTCAAAAGTGCGTGCAATAGCTTATTTGAGTAAATATTATTTTGGTTTGAATTGATATTATATTGTTACAGGCGGTTAGATGTATTTTCTATTTTCTTCAATGAAAAAATCCAAAATAATAAACACGTGTGTATGACATTTTATATGAAACTATCAGACCGTTTTGTGTCCATTTTGCACAGTACATTCCGTAAAGGAATAATAATTATTTTTAATTGTTCTAGGGTTGAATATATGTGCAGCGGATTAGCCGTGATAGCGTAACAGCCAGACAGATTTTCATATTTATATAAATAAGCTTGGAATTGATTTATTGAAACTTTTTAAATTTGATAGTGTCTAATTTGCTAACAAGAGGTGGCATGAAAAACGTGTTTTAGAGGATGTATTTATCATCATATGTAGTGGATATGACAAATGAACAGGCGAAGGTTTTGATTACGTTACTAAAAAATAGTTTTCTATCTTTTGTTATCTGTATTCCATACTAATATTATAGATGTGAAAATCTGTGCGTTTGTCTGTTACACCTTGCGGCTGATTCACTTGAGCAATACTAATGAAATTTGGTACAATGGAGGCGGATATACCGGGATAATATTATATATATATGGATTCCATTTTTCCTTCGGGAACATGAACGGGATATCGATTACTTTAAGCTGATGCAAGCGTAGCCTTGGATACAGCTTGTAGGTAAAATAATTATAAGTAGGTATTCAAGTGAGCATGTGTCCCAGATAAAAGATTAGCTCAGTCTTTGTGACTATGAAACTCGACATCTATAGAAATTTGTCCTTGCATTGTTTTTATACAATGTTAGGTGTACAAAAAATCTTACCTAAGTCATTTAGGCATATTATGGTTTCATAAGCTTTAGACACATAAATAAAGGGCACTTTATTAATGAGTTGACGATTTTAAACACGTAGCCAAGAAAATTATCGTTACTCAGAACAAATTATTGATTTTATATAAATGGTAGGTCCCTTAGATGAGGTTTAGAAGGAGAAAGCTGCGTAGACGAAACGGTAGACGGTAGTGGGTGGTGGTAAGGCAGCTCCGACTTGGCACTTTGGCAGTGCGCGCGCGGTGGTGAAAGGTGCTATGTCGATTTGTAAAGTTAACAGTGCGCGGACCACCATGACCGCGTATATGCGAATACTTATTTTTTGTGCCATATTTGTGTACGGTTAGTCAAAAGTTTTGTGTTCTCTTATCAAATTTTTATTACCATGCAATTTTTTATTTGTGTATTTTTTCCGGATTTAGCACTAATTATGAATGTAATTGTTATGCAAGTAATTTGTATGTAATGTTTACACGATTGTTTAAACCGATCGCCTAACGTAACCGTTACACCAAAACGCAGTGAAAGCCATTGAAAAGTTACATTCGCACACGTAAGCTACAATAGGAAGTAAAAAGTCAACAACTGGTATTGTGAAATCATTTTATTAATGGGTGTACATATTAACGTGTGTTAATGTTTTAGAAAGTATATGACAGTATGGTCAAAGTATCATTTCCTAATTATTATTCGTCGTGCACGTCCCTTCTTTCACTTGACATTGAGACGTGACTGCTTATGTATGAAAAGAGGATATTAACACCTTTACATGCATGAATGGATTTAATTATATAATTCGATTCCCTGACCCTAAAATAAGAATGAGACTCCTAAAATAAATAAAGCTATTGGCTACGAATAATCTTGTTGATATCACGTCTTTTCTGTGTTAGTTTCGCGTATTATAAACCATCAAAAAATTTCCATGTACATTTTTATTTCTTTTAATGCATTTCTTTTTAAATGAGAAGCTATAATGTAGGTACTTAATGGGGGTATCGTTAAATTTTCCATCACTCTTCAATGTCTTATGCCAAACTTATTCTATAATTACATTGAGACGAAGCAATTCGAGAATGTAAAAACCAGTATTTTGAACGAATCGTTTTTGCCTTGATGTAAATGTTATAGTGGACTGGTGTCTGACAGGTTTATTGAGTACATGTGCAGTTGCTTGCATTCATGGCATTTTTTATTTACTTACAAGACAAGATCTTGGCACCTGCGCGTCATTTGCGAGAGCTGACTTTAACATTACTTTAGAAAATTTACTTTTAAATGTAGAAGGTTTTAGTTATAATCTATTAAATTTATACGCAACTTCGTTCGCACTAAGTTAAGCGTTTAAATACCCTCAATAATGCAATATGTTTTTTACTTGTTCCTAAAAGAAAAACGGGATTTTTATACCCTAAATGTTACCACAGGATTTAAGCTTAAATTGTGCCAAATTTCACATATATGATATAGTAATAGATAATATGATTTAACATGTTTTAAAAGGTAAAAAAACTGATAAATCAGGAAAATGATATAAACGTAAAACCATTTAACCATCTTAAATACTTTAATTCATTTAAGTTTTCTAGAAAGTTGTACAAGATGTACGTAATATACATTGTGATGGAACATGACTTTTTAAAGTTTACTTCGTGATGGGGATAAAATAATTTCATGTAATCGTATGCGACCTTCTCACAAAAAATATTTAACAGTCAGTGAATCAGTTGTTACGTTAGTTGCATAAATTCTGTAACGTAGAACGACGCAAGAATTTGAATGAATACGGAAAATATAAATGTTAACATTGAAATTAATTCAAAGAATTCTCACGGGCCAAATAATCCAACTAAAAATGGATATAACGATCTTACATAATTTTGTAATAAATTTAAACTTTAATTAATAGCATATTGCGTATAAAACAAAAGTTATGTATTATTTATATTTTATTGGCTAAATTATATAAAATTTACGTGTCTCAATTTCATAATCTTTTTTTTTTAAATATTAATTCACTTGAGACAATGGCAGATATGAGTGCTGGCTCATTTTTCATTTACATGCCAGAAAAAAATATTTTTAAATTACCTAACATTATACTTTTTGAGACGATTTATTTAGAAAATCTGGGATGTCTCAAATATTTACAGGGAATCGTAGGATATGCCTGTATATATGCGCTATCATTATCATTATACAAATTATCATACTGTTGGGCAAACACAACATTTCCTTTAAAAAAGAAAAGACCCTTGCTACCAGCCCAGCAACTGTACCTAGTTTCATATATTTTATGGGTCTAAATACTATACTGGACACGTTATACCAAGTGATACAAAGATTTCGCTATTTCAAATCCTATGTAGGCAATTAGTTGGCTCTTTGGAGGGATTAAACCTTTGCCCAGCAGTGTAACATTATTAGTACTTACATCGATAATTAAGAGCACATTAATTATTTAAATAGGTATAGTTATTTGTAGTGGTGATAAAATCGCCTTGTAAAATATCCAAGGATTTCCGCAAAACAAAAACCTGCATTTCAAACATATGTCTACCTATTTATAAATGTATTTGGACATACGCGGAAACGTTTTTTTTGTCGAGATAAAAATATAATCGTATGCATTAAATTACAATAACTTTGATGAATCGTGATGGTCAAGAGGTTAGAGTTCGTGGTGCCACTTAGAATTAAAACATTTTATTTTTTAATTTATATACAATTCGTCTACGTCTGCTTAAACTGTATTGAAAAGTGAAACTGAGACCTTGATATTACTAATAATAAAGGCCAATAGAGCAATAATAAAATAAATCAATGATAAATTACGTCGAAAATGTGACCTTAACACTGAATAATGTGTTTTTCTGGTTTATTAATATCTCGCCAAACACGTTACTGTGAGTGCCTAGCACTAAGTTAATATATACATTTGTTTAAATTTACATCTTCTGCTTACAAAGTACTTCTTTAGACATACGGCATTACATGTTTAATATCGTATAATAAGCTTTAAAAAGAAATATTAGTATATATCATATTACGCCTGAATATTGATGTGAACTTTTTGTTAGACTTTTGTTTGGAATAAATACCAATTTTATTTTAAAGATATTTACAAAATACATATATGTTTAATTTCTTAAATAGTAAATTAAAATGTATACAATATAAATACAAAAAACAACAACTTAAAGAACGAAACAAAATTATAAAACCGAAATTCATTTTCACCCAATTTATGTCCAATTACAGTCCAAATAATTGCCCACTTTAGAATAAATTTTATTGAAGCTAATATTTTTATACATTTCGCAATGAGTGAAAAATTATAATTCTGTGACCTGCGGACATTTTCAATTTTTTTTTACATTTTATTTGCAGCAAATTGCCAGAAAGAAAAGGAAGCGGAGGAATTCATTTGTCCCGAAGGTACTACGGGCAACGGCAATTTTGCTGATCCAGCCACTTGCCGGCGATTCTACCAAGTGAGTGCTTTCATTAATTAAAATTTATGGGGCTTACAACTTTAAAATTTAAAACTTTTTAGTGACATTTAAATTTTTTATAATTTTATAGGCATGTATTTATTTTAATAGGTTAAACCTGTTTAGGTTTACTTAAATATGAATGGATGAATCCATTGGCAAAGCATTAAGGGTTTCTGTTACAAATTTTAGAATCTTTATTGAATACAACATTATTAATCCAATTAAGTTTAATTTTCGTATAATATTTATGTATATATTTCATAAAATTGAAGTAATGTTTCTTAATGTATTATGTTTCATAGTGATGTGGACTAGGTACTAATATTAGAGCCTATATATGATCTGCAACCGTGAAATATAATGCATGTTGCAGTTAATTTTTCTGATTGAATTAATTAAGTAAATAACCGGAATAAAACGTCAATTACCGGAATCCATGCGACATTCTCTTTCATACTAAGGCTCAATTTTCTTCGAAACGTGGGCACATGCAAAGTACTTGAACTCTTTTGGATCAAAGCCCACGTTGCGTTAAGGAGGAAAGAAAGATCTTTTGGCCAAAGCTGCCGCCATAGGGTTAAAGATAAGCTGGACTATGGTCGATGTCCTGCTTCGTTCGTCAAGAGTCAGATTCACGAGCTGTCTCTTGAAGAATGGGACATATACAATACATATACAACAGAAAATAAGGCTCAAATTCAGAGTGATAAAAACAGAAAATCCATGATGACAAAAAAGAAAATAAAAAAAGGAGGATGGTCCCATGTCTTGTTTTGGCAAATGGGTTAATTAAGCATGTATAACCCAACAAGTAATACATTTTAATCTCTAGAAAAGAAATCATTTAAAAGTATTTGAAACTGCCACACCTATTCTAGGTAAGCGGGTTTTTTCACCTAAGATTGAATTGCCACTTATTACCGGAATACTAGTCAACGTTAAAAATATTAAGGTACAGACATGATGCCTTAACTTTTTCTTGTATATGTAAATAAACGACAACTGTAGGGACGTAAAGTAGGTATTTAATAATGATGTCGTAATAAGCATGATGTTCATTGCTTGTAATTCGACAATTACTATTAGTAATCGTTTTCAAATGGAACCTAAATAATTAAGGAAATATTTAATGGTATTGAAATAGACATTAAATGTCTTGTTTGACCGGTTACCACTTGTTATTATAGTCATTATATTAATTTGTTCAAAAACGTAATAACTTCTTACGCGGATTACTTTAATCAGGCCGATGAAAATGAAGGAAATATATATTATTTATATGTATATAAAAAGCTGTCGTGTCATAATTGTTGGATTTTTAGTTGAGAATTGTTAGTTCTATAAGAGATACAACGATTTTTGTGGGTTTAACTTTTAGTTGTTAAAGACATGAGGAAACTAATATACAAAAATAATTCAAGGATCACCAGAATCAACACTATTCTTTGCATTCTTGCAACCGAATTCACGCTTTTTGTGTTAGACTCGTTTTAGACAAATAAAACTTTTTATGAAGGTTTTTTATTTTGGTCGACTTTGACTCGACTGTAAAGCGAAAAAATATATTATAAAGCCAAAAAAATAATTAAAAATTACTTAATGGCTACAGTAAAAGCTGTCACATATACGATAAACATTTATTATTGTCATTATTTAGTAAAAACTTTTATAAACACTTGATACTTCAAGTTAAGATCAACTTCAGAGCAGTTAAGATAAATGTTTGACGAAAGAAAAAGAATATTTTAGTAATTTTTATATAATATATAATAGTAATAGACTAAAGGCATCCGAGATCATACTATTCGATTAAATTATTATTATATATTTATTTAAAATATCTACATAAGTTAGAGCCATGAACCGTACGGTTAGACCATGTACGTAGTACGTTAGATCGTGTGACTTTAACCAAGGTGTCAAAATAATGAGTTTTTTATAAAAGGTTTTGTGGCTAATTTTCTAGATAATTCAAGCTGTGCTACTTCGTGGAGGTCACTGGTTCAAACCCGGGCAGACACCAATGAGTTTTTCTGTTTGAATTATCAATTTGCAACACTGCAATTTATCACATGTTATTCGGTGAAGCAAAACATCGTGAGGAACCCTGCATATCTCTAGAGAATTCGGGAGATATGCGTAACCTACCAATCCGCATTGGAGCAGCGTGGTAGGTCTTAGCTCCAAACCTTCTCTCAAAAAACGGAGAGAAGAGGCCTATTCCCAGCAGGGGGAGAGTAACAGGCCGCTACTTACTTTTTACTTACTTTCAACATCAACATCGAAACCTAAAATTATTTTTTTATTATTATTAATGCAATAAAGAGATTACAAACAAAAAAAACCTGGATAATAATTATAATAACTTTTTTAATCATCCAAATGTGCATACTGCATTGATGCCCTAATGTACATAGTGCATTGAAGTCCTAGCTCCTGAACTAGAAGAACTACATATCTGCATGCATATCTCTGAACATTTCTTTAGATATGTGTAACTGTTTTGTTCTGTTTGGATATGTGTTCTGTCATTCCGTATTGTAGCAGCGTCTAATCTTCGTGTGACATCTAAAACGATAAATTCAATGTCATATGATGTAATTGTGTTGAAGTATTATATGTAGGAGAATGTTAAATCCGAAAATGAGATTTTTGAATTTATTTGCAGTGCGTCGACGGCTACCCGTATTTAAATAGATGTCCCTCCGGCTTGTACTTTGATGACATTAGTAAATATTGTACTTTCAAAGCTGAAGCGAGATGTGGACCAATAGCCACAAGTAAGTATAAATGTTTTTTGTTTTAAGGGAGCTAATTGTTTGATACGTACTCGTATTGGAGAGTTTATTTTGCGTATTTCAATTAAAAATATTCTTTTACAACTTTTACATACTCTGAAGTGAAGTAAATATTAACTAACACAAGTCACGTTTATACAGAGACAACTGAAATGTTTTACAATAAACAATGTCAAGTTGGTGCTAAATTTTACTACATAAAAAAAAAGTCTACCCAAACAATCGAGTAAATTGTTTTTAATTATTTACTTTGAAATATGCGCGTATTTTGTAGTGTTAAGCTTTATTAAATGAAATCGAACAATACATCCCAATATTCATTCGCTTTTGATTGCGTTCAAGTTCAAAATATTCTTTATTCAAATAAACTTGTAAACAAGTGCTTTTGAATCGTCAACTCTACTGCTGGAAAGCTTTCGGAAAGCTGTTCCTACCGAGAAGAGCCAGCAAGAAACTCGGCGGTTGCTCTTTTCTAAATATAATTCTTAACGAGTTACATTTACATTACTATCTTGTGCAGGACCGAAGAGTAGCTATATTCACGCATTCGTATAAACTATGTAGTCTCCAACAGAATAGTAGGCTTTCTGCATTGTAAAACTAAAATTGAATTATCTAATATATAATGTTACTATTAAAATAAATGATTCACTTGTATTGATGCAATTAGGCTTACTTTAATTAATACGTCTATTCTTGTTACCTATCTTATTAAACTATATTACTAGAAGACCACGCATTGTAAGGCTGCTTGCGACTTTACCTCACTCCTTTACCTCCTTTTTTACATCTAATATTATATTTACATCTAATTATATGATCATAATGTAAAAAATATCATTATGAGTATAGTAAGTTGACTTTAAAGATATCGTGGACTTTTAATAGACCTTTAAAACAGAAATATTCCCACCAAACATTGAAACTTATTTATTAAATTGATAAATTTGCTTAGCTTGATCTGAATTTGGCTTTACCGAATTTTTTATCAATTATCGTTATATTTCTACTTCTACTTATTATTACTTATGTTACTAATTATTACAAAACATTTGATAAATACACTATTTTATCGGCGAAAATTGTATGATATAAAAGTACGTTTAGTCATTTTTGAGTTTATCGCCAATAGACAGACACGACCGGGGATTTGGTTGTCTAATATTTAAAGATAATTATGAAATCATGTTAAACTTTAACGGCTTCACGGTAATCAAATTTATTTCATTTGGGTAAAGTCGTGTCCTTTGAAGCTATTGAATTTTGGCTTCAGATATTGAAATTTTTTTAGTAAGAAAATAATTTAAAAAATCAATGTAGTAGAAATTTAGTACACAAGATAAGAAAATTAAATACGATGTAATATATTTGCTGAATATCGTGATGTATATGAATTCCACTTATCTTTAATATTTAAATGAGCTAATCTTGTATATGTATACCTCTATATGTTTTCTGAATCTCGGACTCAGCTCCAACGATTTTCATGAAATTCAGCAGTAAGGGTTTTGGGGGAAAAAATCGATCCAGCTAGGTTTCTTTTAAAAAATGTCGTTTTCCTGTTTTCGGGCATTAAAAAAAATGCTAAAATGTAGAATTAAATGCAATGATATTTGAGCTGTCAAATGCAAAGCTGTGATAGCCTAATGGTAACGGGCGGCCCAAAAAAATTTCTAAACCTGGGATCGATTATTATATATCTCCTGCTGCTTACTTTTTATTTGTTTAAATTGGAATTTTTTTGTCTTTTAATAAATTAACGAGCAAGGCCTGGTCACTCAGATACTAATTATTGATACCTTTTTAAGCACACGCTACGTAAAAGTCTTTAAAGACTAAAATTTGTGGTGAGTTCGATGCTAATCTAACCTACCCACTTGCAACATTAATTTAACCGATTTCTAACTATAAGCTCCTTAAGTTATTAATTAACGTCGTTTCTGTAGTGTTGACTTTCATAACTTATTTTTTTCTTTACGATTATTTACGTTACGGTTTCGAAATAATAGGTAATTTGCTATGTAATAGGTTTGTTTTGAAATTTGTAATAGGTTTGTGTAGGGACTATATCAACACATATTACAAAGTCCTCATAAGCTCCATCTCTGTATGTGATCGATTTTCTAAAAAATTGCTGTTTGGATTTTTGTACAGCTTTCACTAGAAGATTTCAGCAATTCTTGAGAAAGTGTAACAGTATTCGGAACGACTCAATCGATTGTGATGGGGCTTCCACTAGAAAATAGAGGTGGTGGTGGAGTAATATATATGGTACTTTTTATCCTAGAATTTGCACAGAGTCGGGATTTTCGTGGAAAAAGCTCTGGGACGCACTGATTTCCAAACAGGCGTAGCCGCGGGTATTACTAGTATAGTTTAAAATAATTTAGTCTTAGTCCGACTGAATATAAACCACACATATGTAAAGTAATGTAAGGACAACCACATAAATTCGTTTTTATTATATCAACAGCGAAATATTGTTTCGTGGAAGTTTTTTGTTAAAAATAGTGTGTGCCAATGAATTGGAAGCTAATATAACCTGTTTGTTGCATATTGCATATCTTATGTATTGTGTTTGTGACAATTGTTTTTCAATTATGAATGTATGTGAATACTAGAACATATTAATAATAAGTTACGTAAACCAGGAAATGAGATATGATGAAACGATACTGTGGATGACACGGAAGCTGTTAAAGCTTGCTTAAACGTTATTATTTGTTGATGGTTTAAGGTACACATCTGTGCGGTGGAGCTTTACTGTTAGTACCGTTCTGTGTTACGGGCTGTATACGAATATCTAGAATCGAAAGTGATAATTTTGTTTATATAAGATCTGTTATTCTAAAATAGTGCTATCATTACCAATTTTAGATTGCTCTTATGTTATAAACGCCGAGAGTGGCGTATTGAAGTTGTTTTTCTCGATTTCTCCAACTTACACTGCTAGAGTTTAATTACAAGTAAAGTTTAAAGAGACATTTAGTTTTTATATAGAACTAGCTATCCGACCACGCGTTGCTGTGGCTCAGTCCGCTTTTGAATTCCCCTCGAAATTTTTCAGAATCATCAGCTGGGACATTCAAAAGATTGTCTGAAAATTTAATTTAAATCATTTCTAGCCGTTTCGAAGTCTATTAAAGACATACAGACAAACATTAATTTTTATATATAACTAGCTACACTTGCCGCTTCTTCCGTGCGTAAATCAGTGTGTCAAAAGTTTTTACTCCGTAAATATCGACCTCTCAGGAAATTTAATGTAATGTACTGTCAATTTAAACCTTTCTCAAGAATTACACTATCTTTAAGTGAAACCGTATATAAAACCTTTTAGTAAATTTTGAGAAATTTGATCAAATACAAACAGACACCTTTTGCGGATTTTGTTTTATGTACAGAAGATTCTGGCTTCTGACCGCGAAGTTGTTTGAGTGGATTGAGATAAAAAGTAGCTTATATCAATTTCTTTTCATTGTGCTTTATCTATCTCTATTTTTAAATCAATGTTGGTCTGAAGGAACGTGAGAAGGTCAAATAAACACACTAGTTAGTATGGTTGCGAATTGGGTAGTTATAAAATATAAATATGCTAGACAGTCTTTTGAGTATGTCACAAATCCAAGCGTTCATTGTCATGGCACAAGGAACATTGTAAGTCTACGTAACAGGAATTCCAAGTATCCAGCGGTGAATGCCCACGTTTACAAAACCCACGCTGTGTCTATGATTCTTCGATTATTTTATGTGCACTATGACTAGGTATATATTTATGCGTTCCTAAATTAATTGTTTGAAAAGGAACAAATTCCTAAATTAAATTCGTTCGAATGATGTTTGAATTTATAAATTCGTAACTTTTTTCGTAATTATAGTGGATTCAGAATGGAAATGTCACGGATTCCAAACACGCTTTGGCCAATGCATAAACACACTTTACTTTGTGACCTGTTAGTGCTCTTGCATTATTGTTTGGATTGGAAGTGGCACGGATTTAAAACCAAATATTGATTAACTAGTGACGAAACTCAGCTTAATATTTGTAAATTATTTTAACGCTTATTTATTTTATAATTATTTAGTTCAGAAAAAAAAGAGATATTTTTAATATTATGCAGATCAAACAAAACATTATTTCCAATATATCGTATTTGTAGCTAACGGTAGTGAACAACAGTTTTACCCACTAAAAGACGACTAAGTTAAGTCGACCCACCGTGTGGTATCCGGCGGAATAGAATGGTACAACCCTCATTTGTTACCGAGGTGTCGTAAAAGGCGACTAAGGTAAGTTGACCCACCGTATGGTATCCGGTTTGTTAGAATAGACCACCCTTTTTCATACCGAGGAGTCGCAAAATAAGACTACGGTAAGTTGATGTCTGGTAGGCGGCCGGTCGTAAAATACCAAAGCCATACGTACGTAGCCAAATCATGTTGTCACATGATTTGGCTACGTATAACATGTTGTGCCGATCCCACTTAGAGTGGGAGAAGGGCAGGAAGATGATGGTAGTGAACATTTCTACATAAATTATCATCGTGTATCGTGGACACGTGTACATTAGGAAATTATAATGAAGATAGATCTACTGGTGCTTCATCTCGTCTACAATGTCTACAATGTATCTGTCAATCATAATAAAACTCTCATTAATGCAGGGCATCGATTCCGGACCGACTCTATAATAAAGGACCGCGATGGTCACAAACCTATATCAAAGAGCGCGTTGCTAATAGTTAATGTTGCATAAATATCTCTGCGCGAATACCATTATCGTTAATTCATTATTACACAAGCTCTGTTAGACCCTTCCATAATAAATTTGTAATATATTATATTTCGAAAAATTTAGTATTTAGGCTGGCTCCTTTTTCGTACAAAGAATCAGCTTAGCGATTCAGCGCGGAAACGCTGCCAGCATTCTTGGGACTATTCCACGTGGGCATGATTTGTATAGTTCTAGCGTGTAAGTAATTTAAAATAGATATAATTTGTACATTTTTGTAATAATAAATTAAGTAAATATATTTTTTTTTTTATAAGTTTATAATTTAATTATCTCGTTCTGATCTTTGATTTTTAGGATCATAAGCCAGCCATTTTATCTATTCCATCTGTTAGTTAATTAAATGTGGTACTGATTTTTTAATTTTCCATCCACAGTTATAGACATTATAATTTTTAACTTAACTGTAGAACACAAGCAACTGTGAAAAATAATTTGACTCATTGTTACAAAGTCGTCACTCTCATTTGATACATTTTGAAAAATTTGTTTGATCACAATATGTATAAGGTGCAACTTTATCTAACAGGTGTCGTAACAATCTAATACCTAGATTTATATACGGAATAGGAAAGGTACGAGCGAAAAATTTAAACCAAACAAGTAATATAATTTTATAAAGATTTTAGCAAATAAAATGATGATATCTCGACAGTATATTTTAGTTATATAAATAAGATTGAATCATTTTTTCGTTACATAAGAACAAATGAAAGACGTCATTTCAACGCTAATTAAATAATAATTTAAAATTCTATATTACGTATATCAAATTATTATAAATTTTGTTTAAGGTTCAGTAATTTTAAGGATACATTGAGTAGGAAAGTTTGTTTCGATGATAAATAGCTTTTTACCGCCACTGATCGTTATAATTGCTATTGATTCTTAACTTATTCAGAAATAATAATATGTAATATATAAATCTCGATAGTCAATTAGTTTTATAAGACCAGATTAGATTAGATAGTCAAATAAATGAAATTAATTTCTTTGAAATCTATCATGATATCGGTTTCAAATATGTTATTTATTATGAACACACTATAAAACAAATGATTAGTATTTTGTAGGGTTTAAAAAATATATAAGTATATAATATAAGTGTAAAAGTATATAATAATATGAAAATATTAATATTATATAATAGTATAAAAATATGAGTGTTCCTGCAATTGATTTTAATCATACATAAAATTAGATCAGTAAAAATCAGTTACATTTACTATCTCTAAATAAAAAAAAAGATTTACGATTTGATGGATTAAAATTTTTTTTATGAATTTACTATTTATTTTTATTATATCACAACTCCATATATTCTATAACAGCTGCTAGAAACGTGATTGCCGAACTAATTTACCTCGAACTTACCTCAACTTCCAGTATCCCAAGTGAGGGAGAAAGCAGCTTCAAATAATTAAAACAAGTGTCTTTAACAAAATCATGATCAAAATCGAAATCAATCAAAAATATAGTTTTTTTGATGAACAATGAATTTATTCAAACATAGATTGCATATTCTTTAATTTATTTCATTATATATGAGCTATAATTATTAGAAAAACAGTCTATATAGACATTGTATTATTACAAAATATTAGTCTCAAAAGAGGGAATAGAGCATGGCATAGATTTCATTGATTCGTTAATTTAAGATTTTATTATTAAAAAATTTAATCTTTTAGCTCCGGCCCCAATCACAGAGGCGCCGCTAGACCTAGCTACAAAGTGCGATCCAGCAGAATGCCAGTTGCCGTACTGTTTTTGTTCAAAGGACGGCACTCTAATTCCAGGCGGACTAGACCCGGAGGATGTAAGTCTAGATGAACAAATAGCATTGTGCTTGCACAGATCACGTTAATTGAATTGAAGCTAGATGTTTCCACTGTTTTTACATTGAGAAGTCGATTTCAGGAATCAATAATGTTTATTATGCTGTAGAGCGTAACAATTGTTGATAACTTATTATATTTCTACAACTTAGATTGTTTTATAGGTTTAATTAAGTTACTTGATCATATCAAGGAGATTTAGGGGTTGAATTTTGGACAAGGATTCCCGAGAAAAGGCTTATTTTATGTAAAGTAATCTTAATATTATTAATTGTAATCAAAATAAAATATTTGTAATGCTATATGTAGAGTATGCTATCTGTTTTCATATTTGATCTTGGATTGAACGCATGAATTACATTGGTTAGTTGGCTTTTACATTAATTGCATTACCGAATTACTCTATAACTCTGCTTGCTTGGATGATGTGTCGTTTTGCAATTTTGTCATGGACTCTATCTTCTGATAATGCTTGGATTACGGGGCGAAACGATTGTTGAGATTGTTTTGTCGTTGAAAAAAATTCGACTCTGTGATAACACATAGATACGCCAGTTTATCATCAGACTTATTATACGTCACTCTTAATTAAAAGTACAGTGTAATGGAGAGAAATCATTAATTGGAACCAAGTATATGTGTGCTATAAAAGAATTTTGAAAAGCAGCGCGTTCTTAAGGAACTTTACTAGCAATATTTTTAAGTTTTAATCTTCTTTTAATTCCAGACACCGCAAATGATAATACTCACGTTTGATGGCGCCGTTAATTTGAATAACTTCGATTTGTATAAGAAAGTTTTTAATGGGAAATTACGTAATCCAAACGATTGCCCGGTTCGGGGTACTTTCTTCTTATCTCACGAATACAGGTTAGTGGTGGAAGCTTTTATGGATAGTTCTAAGATTTTGTGCTAGAATTAAGTTTCATTTTATTTAAAATATCTGCTAGTTGTATGGTATCAATTCAAAGAGTATTTAAAGACATTACACATTTTAATATGTGGTATGAGTTCTATTAAAATAATTTGAAACTCAATGCATTACTTTATGCATTCTTTTTATATCCTGTTATATGAACAACTTTTATATATTTATTTTATTGATATTATTATGTAAATAATAAAAAAATGGAAATTCCGCCGTGTGGCATCCGGCTAAGTAGAATAAACCATCCCCATTTCTTACCGAGGTGTCGTAACAGGCGACTAAGGTAAGTTGTCGTCAGTCAGGCGGCGGGTCGTAAAATACCTAGCCCAATCATGTGACAACATGTTGTGCCGACCTCACTTAGAGTGAGATAAGGGCGGAAGGATGATAGTGAATGAAAAATGGAAATAAAGTTAAGTAAGATTGAAATCCATAAAATTACTTAGATTTGTTATGCCGTAACGACATCTTTTTTTAACTTTCTACCGCCATTTCTCTCTTAGACAATGTAAAATTACTCTCGGTTTATGTGGTTAGCCACATTTATTTGAATTATATTTGCAATAGCGTACAAGATGTCAACAGAAGATTACATTTCAATAAATTGCGCCTATAACGAGTTAAAGCCGACGGGTTTAGGTTTCAATTACAATTTAATTGTTTGTAATGCTACGCAATTTTACGTCGGGAACAACATGTAAGTAACGGTTTTATTAGGTTTATTTATACATATGCATACTTTATTTTATTTGTATCGTTATTTATTTAAGTAGATATTTTTGATTTATTATATTTAAGATGTGATTCGAGTATCGTAATATCCATGTTGATAATTATCTTTCTCTTTGTATAAGTCCCCATTACAGGCATGAAAATCACTAAACATATGACGCGTATATATACCGATACGAGCGATACTTCCTCTGAGTACAATACTCATTTAGGAGTGACCGACAATTCAATTTCTAATCTTTAGTTTAGTTTAAGTTTAGGGTTTGTTATATTAAATAAAGAAATAAATATATAAGACACACACACGGTCGTCCGTCCCTAAAGTAAGTAACTTAATATTTGTGTTATGGTTGAGAGACAATTGGTGAATATTATTTATACATATATAGTTATATATACATATATAATTTTTAAACACAAACTTAAATACAAATATACACCCAGGCCCGAAGAACCAACAAATTGTTTATAGAAAATGTTGGATCTCGGCGGGATCCAACCCGCGATCTGGACCTGAAGACAGGATCACTACCCACTGCGCTAACGGGCCAGCTTGTTATTATAAAGCTATAGCTGTACTCTTTTGTTTCATCCTACTAATATTATAAATGCGAATGAATGTTTGAGTATGGATGTATGTTTGTTCAGCAGGATGTTGGTTAATATTGATAAAATTTGATACAATCATTCCATATACACCGGGATAACATATAGACTATAGAAATCCTGTTAATTCGTCATGTATAGGATGACATTGAAAAGCGCCATCAATTATCTATTAATCACATGAGAAAAGTCCACGCTAACGAAGTTGCGCGTAAAAGCTAGTTAAAGAATTGCAAATTTATATGATTTCTCCAATTCCTCAACTTCCTATATAGTTTTTATGTGTATACGATTTAGCTTGAACAGTCTTTAGTATGGTAGGCGCACAAAGTAATCGAATGAGAGATGTTTCGTTAGGCGGCACATGAGAGCTGTAAAATTGGGTTATCTGCAACTGAAGGCGATTAAGTGTTCTTGACGTCTCCTTTCGCGACGACGACGAAATCTTTATGTGCTTTTATATTACCCTAGTAGCCTTGTTAGTTAGATACGACTTGATGGTCCTGTTGCCGAGATATTAAAAAAGATTTCAAATTTATTACGTTTAATATGAGATTAGAGAATAAATCTAGTATAGTATAGAATAGTATAGTTCTAATAGTAGTATAGTATAGTCTGGAATAGTTCTGACTATAAATAATTTATAGAATTAGGCGTTACTTTGCGGAGATCCATAATATAAAAGTAATAAAAAAAATGTTTTGGTATAATCCGCGATAAACAATTGGTGAGTTTATGATAGTGAGCGTATGTAGTGCTTGTGTATTGTAATGGCGGTGGTGGAGGTTTGTGCATGTGTTTTTACGAATCCTACATGTATCAGGTATGAAAACGGATTGTCCACTATATATTTAGCATTTTATATATTTTCTATTTTATTTCATCGCGGATTAAAGCAAATAATTTTATTATAACTTTTGTAACTATAAATAATCAGAAATTTAGAATCATTTAAAAATTTAATAATCATTCATTTACCTGCACTTATCCCACTCTAAGTAAAGTCGGCACAACTTGCTATAAACATGTTGTTATATGATTTAGTTAGGTATTTTACGACCGGTCGCCTGCCTGACGTCAACTTACCTTAGCCCCCTTTTGCGACACCTCGGTAAGAAAGAGGGTGATCTATTCTACTCAGCCGGATAACACATATTTGGTTTCATGTATATGTAATATTATTCAAAACACATTCTAGATATAAGCGATATTGAATTCTGTTATTATTAAATTTGCCTTTCAAAAACATAAAATCAATTGTCATTTGACTGTAAAAATACAATTTGTTTTAAATCAGCTCACAGTTATCTATCATAGCTTCTGCAAAAATATATTTGAGTAGAAAACTAGTACAAGTATAAGTAATAATAAGACATTACTGTGATGTCTTTATATATTGAGTAGTAACATAATTTTTTTTTTTTTCCAGCAACTATGCTATGGTCCAAGCACTTGCTCATGATGGTCACGAAGTAAGTACCTTCAATATGGCCTTCAATATGGTCACCTTTAATATGGCAATATGTGTTTTTTTCTATATACTGGCATTACCCCGGAGAATAAGGTTCAATTGTGCCAAAAATCACCAATATTAGTTCAGAGAATCAGCCGTGCAAGCATAACAGATAGGCAGACAGATTTAAGCATTGATAATATTAGTAAGGATAGCAAAAAAATTATAGTAAAAATTTCAAAATCAATTTAATATTATTATTAAAAAGCTTTATAAAATATTTTTTACAATTTGTATTTAATATCATCATCTTCCTGCCCTTATCCCACTCTAAGTGGGGTCGGCACAACATGTCATAAACATGTTGTCACATGATTTGGCTACGTATTTTACGACCGGCCGTCTGCCTGACGAAAATTTATCTTAGTCGTATTTAACGACACCTCGATAAGAAAGAGGGTGGTCTATTCTATTTGATTTGATTTTTGATACCACACGGTGAGTCAACTTACCTTAGTCGCCTTTTACGACACCTTGGTAAGACATGAGGGTGGTCTATTCTACTCAGCCAGATACCACACGGCGGGTCGACTTACTTTAGTCGCCTTTTACGACACTTCGGTAAGAAAAGAGGGTGATACTATTCTATTTAGCCGGATATCACACGGCGTAATTAGTATTAATATATTAAATACATATTGTAAAAAATAGTCATTGTAAATAAGCCTATTATAAAAAAAATATTTTATTCATTTATGAGAACTTAACGATTCGATAAGTTTCTTGAACAACGAATAACCAAAAAAATGTCTATTAATTTCTAACCTACGTCGTTATGTTTTAGATAGCTACGGGAACAATTTCGCAACAGCAAGGTCTCCAGGACAAAGGTTACGAAGAATGGGCGGGTGAGATGATTGGCATGCGGGAGATTCTGCGAAAATTCGCGAATGTTTCGCGCTCCGAGATTGTTGGAGCGCGCGCCCCTTTCTTAAAGCCCGGAAGGAATACGCAATTCAAGGTGCGTTTAATATTTGAGATAGTTTTATTAAAAGTTTTATTGCCACCATACTTAGAAATATTTTGTGTAGTGTTGCCAATTTTAAGACGTTTCAAAGCAATTTTATAACTTTCAATAATAGAATTAAACATATTATAATCAACGTTATAGATTACCATAAAGTTTAAGTTTAACTAAGAGTATATAGATTTTTATTATCCTTTCCCGCAACTTCGTTCGCGTGGACTGTAGTTTTGGAATTAACAGTAACTACTGTTACTATCCAACCTTGCAAATACCTTCACTGGTTGATATAATAGATACCGCTTTTCAATGTCATCCTATCACTATTGAAATTGATTTTGATTTGATATGATTGATTGATTGATGAAATTTGAAACAATTATTCCTTATGGAATAATTGTGCCAAATTTCATCGATATTGGTTCAGCGGTCTCGCCCTGACAAAAATCCATACTCACAAACTTTCGCATTTATAATATTAGTATATCAGTATATTAGTATAATGTAAATAGAATATAGATTTCTCGTGGGAATTTTTCAACTTAAAAGTAATAACATTTTTTTTATAAATAAATGAAGTATCGCTGACTTAAGTAAAATTTATAGATACCATCTAGCTATAGACAAAATAAATATAATGTATCTTGTCTTTTATTGTGTTGGAACATTTCTACGTCCGCAGTAGAACTGCTTGTGGTTTCCTTACCTTGTGGTTTCGAATTTCAGTAATTACTCCAAGTTCGCTTTCTATTGTAAAGAGTTTTGTTTGTAGCGTCAATGCTAAGTTAGTCTTCAACGGAAATGCCTTTGTCTGTAGTTACACAACCAATTCCACAAGCCTTACCTTCGCTGTCGAATTTACCGTTTAAGTTTATGTCATAGAGATATGATGCATGAAATTAATAAGCGAGTAAATGTTTATTATTATATAAATATATGTATTTTTGAATTTAAACTATCGTGAGCGGTATTCATAATTAATGTATAGAAACCGGCTATACTCACGGGAACAGTTCCCGCCGCGATAACGCCGCGTAAAGAGCTCATGAATAAGAGCCCCGTATGGGCTTGAAACTAGTCGGGCTCATCCGATAAAATAACACGTGAGTATAGCTGGTTTATATACATTAATATATGTATTAGAATTATATCTATTACATTTTTTGTAACATTAGAATCGAAGAGCGAAAACGCTTGACCAAAATAATTTATAATTTTAAGCACTTTTCTGATGCCTTAATTTCACTTTACTTAGTTGTCGGCTTCGTCATACCTAAAGTTACGAACTTTAAGTTTCGGAGTTCAATAAACAAAAAATGGCAGGCGATATTATTTTGTACAAATGAACTTTTTGTACAAAACTCTTATTAATGAAATAACAGCAAATTTTATGATCAAATTCTATAACTGTGTACTGTGATTGTGTGACTATTATATTCATCGTTCGACCTATTTGTTACTACAGGTGTTGGAAGATTTTGGCTACATTTATGACAGTTCGGTGGGCGTGCCTCCCCTACCGATCCCGATTTGGCCTTACACGCTCGACTACAAGATCCCACACGAGTGCAAGTCTGGCACTTGTCCTACTAAGTCATTCCCAGGTATTTTACACTATCTGTTATCTTTTTACAATGCTCATTCGAACAATTTACAAAAGTTCAATAGAAACCCTTTAAACTTTTGTCAATTTAGTCTTTGAGTCTTAATCTCTAACACAAATTTGAGTACTAAATCCCTTGAAACCATGAATGAAAATTTATTAACATTCAATATCGAATCTATCCCAAAAATACATTTTAAGCGTAAGGTACCAAAACTGTTTATAATTTCAAATTAATTATCTTTTTCATGATATGAATTACATAGCATGGACCCTTGTGTATCGTCATATCTTCCAACAGATAAACCATATTTAAACATTAAGATATTTAAAAAAAATAGAGCTTTGGCCTATACGCCTTTCGCGTATAGAAATATTTATTCATCTTTACTGAACACCTAATGTCTGCAATCCATACTAGACCTGTCTACAGAAAGGTTTGAATTAAGTCAGAATTTTGCTTATACGTAAAGCATATTATAAAATTGTATATTATTTGGATACAAAATGCTTCTTCAAATCCTTCTCTGCAAGACTGAGGTTTAATAATGTAAATTTAAAAAGTATAAAGAGTGACCAACATTGACTTTCCTTCTGGATTTTCTCCGTTAGAGCAACATTCCAAACCATTATATTATTAATAAAGATTATGTTGATTTCATTTAACTACTTTTCCCCCTAGACTTTCTGTTTTAATATTATTACCTTCATATATCGTGGATAAATTATTTTCTTATAGGTTTATGGGAAGTGCCATTTAATGCACATTACGTGGAAACGTATGAAGGTGGTCACTGCCCGTATTTAGATCAATGTGTACTGCATAATCACGACTCTCAGGAAGTAAGTTAATGTGTCTTGTATAATAGTCGTACATAGATTTTCGAGCGCATTTTCAACAATTAACAATTGAATTTTTAATCAAATTGCAAGTAATTGCAACAAAATATGAGTTATTTTGAATACGTGTAAGTATAGTTTCCTATTTTAACTAGTTTACTTAACTTTTAGGCTGATAGCTTAAATTAAAATAACAATATTAAGCGTTATAGAAATCAAAATGAAAATTTGTTAAAGTGAAAGAAAGTATTAATCGCCTTTTTGTACTCTTAAACGGTGCAATTTCCAATCCGTTACAACAGACGGATTGGACGCACGAAGAAATAAAACTGGCGTGTTTTATTTGCAGTTTGTAATTGATTTCCATTCTCGGATACACATTAAATACGTAATAGGAGGAAACAGTTTTATAACCAGCAGTTCCGGCATGTAACATGCAATTTTAATATACATTTTACATTTCCAATTTGTCTTATAATTAATTAATTATAAAAATTTATATAGTTTGTGCATCCATTCTTAAATTATTGGATCAGTAGAGAGTTATTGTTATAAAAAACATTTAAAATCTAATTTTTTTGATGTCTTGAATATGGTTAGCAACACCGTTGTTTTTTTTAATTATGTAAAGTGATTGATTAAGTACTTGATAAAGTAAATAAGCACTAAATATATAATACATATTAGTATAGTATTACACTAATACTTAAAAGTTGTGATGATAAGAAGAAACTTGCATGTTTGTAAAGAAATTTGGGCGACTATGGAAGATATATGCGACTCATTAGGCGTAAAAGTGTGATATTTCTTGGCCCCTACTTGTTACTCTGCTACACTCTATTATCTATTATATCACTGATATATAACTGAGTGATACTTTATTTAAATCCATTAACAGACTTTTTAAGGAATAAGGAAATCTATTAATGCTAGTACATGTCTCCAAATTTTTCATCACGAATCGCTTGCAATTTAGAGTATACTTAATACAAAAAAAGCAAAACACTGACGTATAATATAGTAACACAAGAAATATTTCAGGTGCTAGAATGGTTACAAGAAGATTTCAGTAGATACTACGACCAAAACAGAGCGCCTTATATGATGCCTTTCCACACAAACTGGTTCCAGATTAAGGAGCTCGAACAAGGGCTTCATAAATTCCTCCAATGGGCGTCTAAATTGTGAGTGTAAACTTGTAAAGTAGAAGTTAAATAAATAAAGAGCTATTGAATTGAGCTATTGCCAAGGGATCACCGTATTATCTAAAAGTTGGAGATTGACGAAGACGAAGACGAGGTTGGGTTGACCTGACAGTACAATCATTAAAAAAATATTTATAATTTCTAATGAAACATTAGAAAAGAAAAAAATTATAAAAAAAAGGTTTTTGGTTAAACTGAAATAATTATGCAAAATTTTAATATATTTACACACCATCCGCTCTCCTACACTAATGTAGGATTGCGTATATAATAAATTAGGTCAAACATTTAATCATATATCGCATACACACATGTTAAGACACTTCTTCTTCTCCTGCTTTTAACACCATTTAAGAGCATTTACCATGTTGATAGAGTATATCTAAATCTATTTAAAAATAAAAGCGTTTTTTAATCTATGGTTAAAACATTAACAATATCGTTTCTAGGGATGGCGTTTGGTTTGTAACGGCGACTCAGGCTCTAACCTGGATGACAGATCCACGCACGATCAAAGACCTCAACAAGTACGAGGCTTGGCGCTGCGACAAAAAAGACTTGCCACAGAAGCCTTGCAACTTGTCCAACAAGTGTGCGCTCTCCTTTAAGCTACCAGAATCAAATTTCACTGATACCCGCTATATGGAAACTTGCAGTGAATGCCCTAATCAGTAAGTCAATACAGTAATTTTTTGGATAATTATAGTTGAGTTTTAAAGATGACTCCTAGACCAGTCTACTAGAATGTTTAAATTAAGTGTAAGAGACATGCTTATAAGTAAACCATATTATAAAATTGAAGATTATTTGGATGATAAAAATGTCTGGATTTGAAAAACCTTTCAGCTTCATACATGACTGCGGTTTAATAATGTAAAATTGATAATGTTTAAAAGATTGACCGCTGAGATTCTTTCTGGTTCTCCTCGGTAAGAGCAACATTCCGACACAGTTGTGGCTTCATTTATCATATCGATCCTTGACAATTCAAAAGTGCTTGAAAGAGCTTATTTGAATAAAGATTATTTTGATTTGATGGCAAAAGAAATATTTGCTGTTATTTTATTGCAAATCCGGTAATAAATTGCTTTGTAGCGGTAATAAATTGGCACGTAAAATAAAACCTTCAACCGTATAACGTTTTAGCAAGTCCATCGTGCTTTTGACTCGAATATTAATTTTTAAAATAATTACGCATTTTTTTTATTCCTGCTTATATGTCACAGCAGTACACAAAGTATTCACATATAAACCTTGTTATGAAATTATTCTTCTTATTAAATTATAGGTGTGAAATAACAAAATTTACTCTAGCTTCCGAATAGATATTGTCGAGTAAACCGATAAATTTAGGATCATTTTATACCTTTGGCTAACGATTATTGACAGTTATTTCATATGTAAGCAGAGGGCTATATAGCAAATATCAGACAATTGTGCTATGTCAATAGTGTGGTAACTGCGTGAATGACTATTATTTGGATTTCTATTTCGCAATCATTAGTCCATTTGCGTTTTATCTGTACCTTAGAGGGAATGTTTTATATAACGATAGAGTTCTTATTATTCTTAATTCTTATTAAATTATTAGCCTATGGTAACTTTTATTCTGTATCTAATTAGTTTATTTACAACGAGTTTTGGCGGTAGAACGGCAGGTATATGGATAACAATTTCATTCCCTGGTTTCCTACCTGAGACATACTACATAGAAGATAATTTTATTATATAAGATACAACATTTTATTGATAATCTAGGTTAGTTATTATAGTATAGGTTAGTTCCATCAATCATTCGCGAGTTTATAGAGCAGCGAACACACAACTGTGAGGTTGACCTGGGTTCTATTATTCCTTTCTTCTTTAGTTTAATTAAAATTTATAATTATTTAATTTCATTTAAATTCCCTTTTTTTGCTTATTAATTGTTATTTTTCGTCATCGTAATTTATATTTTTTACTCCTGTACATATAAAGTTGAACCAAGTTAAGGTGGGCACTGGTTCCCAAAATACAGTTTAAACTAGCTTGGGAGCCAGCCAATAATTGTACATGTGCATTGTTGTAAAATAAACCAAAAAATAATAAAAAAAAAATATTATGCAGCAGTAACATCTAAAAATACTATTGATTTGTTTTAACTATTTTATATATAATAGTGTTGCCATCTATCTATCTAAACGGTAAAAGTGTCAAAGTAAAACAAAACCGTATTGTTAGATCAGATAGCAATCTTTTTGAAACAAAGTTTAGAAGAAATGTCATTACGTTATAAGCAACTTTAATATTTTTAATCAAATGTTCATTTTTAATTTTAGATATCCATGGTTGGGCGATTCTGGCGGAACAGGGATTCCCGGAAAAGATAACTACATACCCGAGAATCTCAGGAAGTGATAGGAATTAGTGTTTTGTTTTTCAAATTTAACTTACGATAGACTGTTGAAATGTTACAATAAAATAAATATTAACATTTCCCAATGTTATTTTGGGTTGTTGTAAATGCTTGTGTCTGTAATCCTTTTAAGGTATCGATTTAATAATCGTTACTAATTTAAATAAAACTATTAAATATAGTTTCCTCTTAAAAATACTTTTCTGTTATTACTAAATTAAAATTTTGTATAATTTGAATAAATGTGACATACTTACTATATACTGATTGGCGCGTTGGCGCAGTAGGTAATAACCCCGCCTTCAGCTCCATGAGACACGGGGTCGATTCCCGCCGAGGGCCAACATTTTGTATAAAAAAATTGTTGGTTCTTGGAGCCTGGATCTGTATTTGTATTTAAGTATGTATTTAAATCAATATATGTATATATTTACCAGTTGTCTGTCACCATAACACAAGTATTAAGTACTTTGGGGACCGACGACCGTGTGTGTAAGTGTCCGATATATTTTTATTTATACTACATAAAAATTATCTGTCAACTATTTAATTTTGTCAACATTCTGGTGGTAATTATGTATTCATAAAATAGTAAATATCATTAAATTAGATGTTTAAACGTTAGTTTTTTACGTCATTAATGTTTGTATAATTTAAATACATGTCATATTCATAATTTGTTTCATATCAAACTATATCTAAATATAAACATTTTTGGTTCTCTATTTAATTTCGTCAACAGTCTAGCATAAGTTTAAAAATAATCTATTCATTATATTAATGTACAGTAATGTTATTTTCAAAGCACTATTCAATATGCTCCATGTTTAATACACTAAAAGCGAAGCGTTTCAATACGAAAATTAAATTTACCTTCATATGAGACTCGTATGATATTCTGAATAGATTATTACATTGTACATACTCGTACTTATATATTTTTGTTGTATAGCAGTGACTAGTCATTGCGGCTTGAAGTGTATGGTTGTATAAAAGCTTTTTGAATGAATCTGTACTCCTCAGATATTAAATAGAAATATATTTAAAAAATTAGACTTCGCAGAAATGTTTGCCGCAGCTACACGGCGTTCTGAATTTAATAACGTAATGCGGATTCATAAAAGAGCTTTGTATTTTATTATAATGTATTGTAAGAATAAGATATTTTGACTATGATTTATTATAATGATAATACAATAAAAATATTGGTTTTTTTTTATTACCTTATCAACTTTAAGTGTTTAAAATTTTATTTCTAAAATTAAAAAGATGGGCTTAGAATTTCTGACTATTTAATTTTAAATTTAGAATCCACGCGGTTGGAATATCACAGATTTTATTGGGTGAAAAGTTAGCAGCACGATTTTTGGATTTACTGGAATTCTTAGATTTTTTAAGTAGTTGGTTTATGTTCGGGCAATATTTTCCACCGAGGGTAATCGGGGCTTGCTGCACCTGATGTGTGGATTGGTGACTAATTAATGTCACACCCAAAAGAGAAGATCGGTCGGCCGCGTAACACGGTGTACGGGCCTCTGAGTGAATTACAATTAATATAGGTGTTCGGTGGATGTTCGGATTAATATATACGAAATATAAAGGATAATTCAGTGTTTGTGTGTTTAAACTATATCAAAGAACAATTAAAGTTGTGATTCCACGAATATAGTTGGATTAAGTTTTTTGTGGTTATACTCCGGCCGGAGCGGCGTGGACGCCATAACTTAAGAAGAAGCCTCTAAGTCAAAGGTCAGTACTCCTTGATTATTCGGGGTGGAGAAATTGCCGGTTGTCTGCCTATCTCACCTATGCTCACTAACTGCAGCTATCGAAGGCACGCAGTAAGCGCGATCAGTTTACTTTGAAAAACCATACTAATAATTCTCAATGAAATTTTTTCGAAAAATACCTATATGGTGCGAAGTTTCAATTATTTTGTATAAGTAGGCTTCATTTTTTAATATATGTATATCTTATACATCGTTGACTAATACAACATCTAAGCGCATACCCACTTAAGTGTGTAATGTTGAATTCTACCTTTAAACCTAGCACAGGAGGCACATGTTCAAAATCCGTAGCGTGGAAAAAAGTTCATATAAATGCTTAACATTTTTTGTATTGTCTAAACGCTAACCTAACAAATTTTATAGCGTCACTGGGTGGATGGAGTAAAATGACAGCTTTTTATACCCTTTCCAACTCAAAAAAAGAGTTTTGTTCAAAGTTATTAGAAATAAAAAAAAATATCGACTTAAAATGGACTCTGTAGTTTTCTTAAGCATTTTATTTTTTTGACATAAAATAGAAAAATTAGGGAATCAAATACATTTTTTACGATTTGATCAAGAAAGAAAGTCTTCATAATTGCAAACTTTTTCACATTTACTTTAGAAACTTTTAAAAATCATTGAAGGCAGCAACAGTTAATTCTGCTTTTATTTCAGAATTCTTAATATTTTCTCTTCAAAAGATGCTAAGAAACCGCTTTGTATTTAAATATATCAGCACTTCTGAATTGTTTAAGAACAAATTATCATATAATATATGAACAATATTCCCTCTATTTTTTCTTTTTGAATGTAATTTTTTTGTGAAGTATTAAGCAATTACAATTTCCTGAAACAGTAATGATAAATAATCATTACATTTTTGTACAAGTAACTTTTAAACGTCATATTTAAATGACTGCTCTTACCGCTGCTCTATTTTTTTTTTACAAATCAAGGTACAGTTTAGTTCATCGCGAACATGCTACGTTGAATTAGAATGGAGTAAAGATATCGCCGCTAACTTCAAAATAAATATCAATCCTGGCGTCATATTTTTTAGCTATAACCAGCCCTTTTCTATTTTACGTATTTGCAATTTTACCTTTATTATTGTGGATTCACTTTACATTTGATTATATAACCGATATTCTTTATCATTTATAACAAAATATAAGTGTAGCAGGTGTGGTCAAGCAGAGAATTTTAAACAACAAGAATACAGAACAACTCTGTTTTCTAAAAGTGACAAATTCTTTTATTATGAAAGTAATCAATTAACTTTTTTTTTGTCGGATTATGTAAGATACAAAAATGCAATGAAAAAATAATGCGGAATAACTATAAATCGTGTTTGTAAAACATCATCGTTTTATAATCCTTAGTTTGAGTTCGTTATTTCTATTTTTCAACAATTCTAAAGCAGCAATTTGGTTTGTCCAATTTAGCTAAGTTTTGTATTTTGGGTCGGAAAAATAACAATGTTCCATCGATAAGCGGCCGCAGACAAGTTGTCTGTCCGGACGATAAATCGTTTTGTAGACGATTCGCATTTGGTTTTTGTGATGCAGCTATTTTAGTGTGCGGTAAATTAGGTGTCGCTGAATTTCAAGATATAAATCACAGAAAGCAAACCCTGAATTTGATTTTCACTTGACATTTTTTTAATACGGAAACAGTTTTGTTACTTTGTTTATTTTTGGAATTAAATAGGTAATAAACAAATTTACGTCTAAAAATCATCATCATCCTCCTGCCCTTAACCCACTCTAAGTGGGGTCGGCACAACATGTTATATCCATGCTGTCACATGATTTGGCTGCGTTTTTACGACCGGCCGCCTGCCTGACGTCAACTTACCTTAGTCGCCTTTTACGACACCTCGGTAAGAAATAAGGTTGGTCTATTCTACTCAGCCGGATGCCACACGGCGGGTCGACTTACCTTAGTCGCCTATTACGTTACGTCTAAAAATATATTAAAGATAATTGTAATATATGCGAAATAAATTTGTAGCTTATATTTTGCAATGCTGGATCATTGTCTTTTATATGTATATCTACTTATTCTTTCATGTCCCGGTCATTCATGTCGAGTCCTAGCCATCATTGCCTTTTTTTATATCTTTACAAAAGAAATACCGAGCTAGGCTCGGTCACCTAGATACTAAATCTTTATATAAAATTCGGTAAATAAACAAAAGGTTTAAATTAGGTAGATTTATGGCCATACAGAAAACTTACATGTTGACCCGTTTTATTATGAGCATCTTATTAAATTTTATGAGACCCTCATGCATGCTGGGGCTCGTAATGTGGCGTTCAAAACACACAAGAATATATTATTTACTACGTACCTTGGGTAATATTTATTTAGGTACCTACGTATAAAGACAAGAAACTAGTGCACGCTATTGGTACTGGAATTGTTATACTATTTAGGCGGTATTTTTGAATATCTTAATAAAAATTATAATTTTACTATATGTGCCAGCAGTTTCGCCCGCATGGAAATCAGTGCGTCCCAATTTTTTCCCGAACTGAAATTTTGCACATTAAAGTCGTTACAGTGAGTTAATTATTAGAGATTTTTGAATAATTTTCACCTTTTACTTAGCGCACGCAAGGAAAGCTTTAAATTTTGCCGTTTTCGCAATAAGTTTTATTGCTGCTCCTCTCTTATTCATCTTAGCGTGTATATAGTCTATAGCCTTCCTCGATACGTATAACTTACACTCAAAGATTTTTTAAATCAGTCCAGTAGTTCCTGAGATTAGCGCGTTCAAACAAATCAATCAAACAATCAACAACTCTTCAGATTTATATATTAGTATAGATTTAGATACTAAATTGGTAGGTGTCATTGGAATATAATGAATATCGCCAAACAGAAACACAGAGTTATAAATACATCCTAAAATAAAAATAGAATATAAAGTTCTGTTCACAGTTTCGTTAGTAGGCTACTTGTTTACTGTAGATTTTGTCACTCTAGCTTTGTATACTATCTCCTTAGTCTATAGCAATAATCACATCGATCTGATGCTTGATGCAGACTTGAATGAAGGACAAACAAACAAACAAACAAACACTTTTCCTTTATAATATTAGTTTGAATCATTCCCCAAGATGTAATAAATATCATAAAATTAACTCTATGAATAATACAACACCGCTAATTAACTGAATTTACAGATACATCTTATATATAAAAATCACAATGTTATTTACCTTCCCAAACAGTTTGACCGATTTTTATGAAATTTTATATGCACATTCAGTAAGCCAGGATCGGTTACTATTTATGCCCCTAAGTTATAACAGTTGTCCACTCCTAATATTTTTATTTTATTTTTAGACAAAAATTCTAATGTTCTCAAATTTTACACTGCAAAACAACGTTTGCCTGTTCCGCTAGTAGTATATAATAAAATATTTATTTTTCTTTAAATATAATGAAGAAAATATATAGTGAAGAAATCTTTACTGTTTCTAACGTAATAATAATTGATAGGCACACTGTGCAGAAGTCAAACGTCTTTACGTATTCAGAAGCGGTTGTATAAAGCGACAGTAAAGCTTGCTGTAGCTATAAAATTCACGTTAAACTGTGTGTAGGCTTGCACTAGAATTTTAATAGGCTTGGCAGTAAACACAGTGTAAGCGAGAATGTATAGCTTCATGAGCGATCGTAGGTCGTTGAGGAACTTGGAACTCGCAGCTGAATTGTGCAAGAACTACGTGCGACGTGATTGACGGAATGATTAAATTAGTTTTACTTAATTAACACAATTAATTGAATAAAACATATGATACTGGCCCTAGACAAATAATGACTCCTAGCAAAGGTGTTCGGGTGTTCTCTATCAATATTAAATAAAATATCATTAGTATCACTAAAGCGTATCCTGTAATCAGTTTTCAAAAATCAGACAAAACTGACTCAATGTACGCACTAAAAGTGAAGCTTCCTGCAGCTTAGCGCTGATGCTACGGACACTGAGTCTAGTGCGGATGTAATCATTACGAAGATGATCACTTTTTGTGACACGAACAAAAAAATGAAAAAATAGTTGGGCGGGTGGGGCTCGAAACTAGGTATCTTCACCTCCCTAGACCGCCCGTTCCCTAAATGAGCTACCATGACTTTTCGTTTAGCAAAAATTGTCTCATGAATTCAACGTAAATTTTAGTATTTTCCCGAAAACAAAGATAAAAAGACATTTTTTTTAATGAAACCTAGCTAGATTCAATTTTTCCCCCCAAAACTCCCTACATGCCGAATTTCATGAAAATTACATTACATTTATATACAAGATTAACTCATTTAAATATTAAAGATAGTAAAGTATTAATGTAGTAACCATCTGTAAGTTTTATTAGTTATTCCTTTGTTAAGATTTCATAATAGCATATTTTTGATTTACTAAGTCGTACTTAATGTCTGCCTATTCAAAGTTGTTATAGGACGTATTGTACCTAATATGAATTTGTTCTCTTTGAGGAACAGTTTTTAATTCTACCCTGCGAAATCTATTGTTCGTGTAACAAAAGCGTGCGGTGTCATTGTAGTTGGGTAAAGTTCATTTAAATTCCGTGCCCGTGAGAGGGAACAGAAGCAAATATAACTTCCTCTAGTCCTATTGTCAAAATATTCTCTAACAGAGCAGTGCATTTCAGAGCTGTATTGTAGAGCAGAGCAATAGTTTAAAATTAAATGCTAAGAAACGTAAAAAGGTTTTATTGTAAAAGTTACTTCTACACGTTTCAACTGATGAAATACCACTGTCTGGCATGTCTCTTTATCTATCAGGTCTTTCTTACTTTATGTATTAACGCCGTATGGGATTCCGTATGAGGTTGACGCTCAAACCACCATCGGTGGCCAGTCGTCGTTGATTTAAAGGTATTTGAGTTACCTGGTGTGATAGCTGATAGTGAAAGCTGTGATAGCCCACCGGTAAGACCATGCGACTATCTAGTGAGGATCATGAGTTCAAACCTCGAGCAGGCACCATGAGTTTTTCTATTAAAACTTATGTGTATACTTT
This sequence comes from Morpho helenor, assembly GCA_029227775.1. Classification (NCBI taxonomy): domain Eukaryota; kingdom Metazoa; phylum Arthropoda; class Insecta; order Lepidoptera; family Nymphalidae; genus Morpho; species Morpho helenor. The sequence continues at coordinate 9,700,806 of JARGCU010000010.1, read as the reverse complement.
ATAATTGCAATTTATCACATGCTTTTCGGTGAAGGATAACCATCGGTACGAAACCTGCATATCTCTAGAGAATTCTTGGAATATGTGTCCCAATTCGCATTTGAAGCAGCGATGTAGGTCTTACCTTCTTCTCTCCAAAAACGGAGAGAGGAGGTTTGTGCCCAGCAGTGGGAGAGTAACAGGCGATTGCCTTACTTGAGTTACCTGTTATAGATTGTTATAGAGACATTAAAGGACATCCTCTTCGTTTGATTTCTTTTGGTTGAGATAAATGAGCTTTGCGATCAGGGAACGATAACATTAGTACACTGTTAGTAATAAAGTGTATGGGGGTTACTTGTTACACATTGTTCGTATTGGATCTCAGATCTAGGCCAAAGTCGCAAATACTTAGAAGAACAGACATTGGGAAGTCAAGGTGTTGAAATGACGACCATAAATAACCGCTTGATTGAAGAGGAAAAAGTCCGTATAGGATAAAAATAACTTATGAAATCTAAATGAAAAATGAACAATAGTTAGATATCTATAGGATAAAGAAAGTGAAAGAACACTGATGCTAAAAATCATTATCTGATAGGTTTTTTCTTTTTAACCTTTAGAACAATATTTTTTCTTAGTTTCATTGACTTATTTTAAATTTACATCTGCCAAAATATCTCGATGAAAAACCAGTTAAAAATTACAGCGATTGTTATTATTAGTATTCACTGTTTTAAAAAACATATATTTGCTAATATTGGATAAAATTACATTCGTTAGAAATATGTTAAATAAAATTATACGGTAGTCTATTACAAAAGCTCATGGAAATGACGTGTATTTCTGTAAAAGTAATACATTTTTTTTTGTTTCGTTTGTAACATTGCAACTCTCATAACGAGTTGCATGAAGTTTAAATTGTGTTTCGCATTCAGCCCCGTGGAAATGCATCGTATGAAATTATACAGCGAAAACGTAAGGAAATAATATTTGAAAAATAATAAATCGTGACTCGTATTCTACGACCTTTGGCATACAGCGAGTTGTCTCACAAGCTCGAATTATACACGCGCCGAACAATTTCAATCTTCAAATTAATCTCCTTTCCTTCGCCCTGTAAAGTGTAAAGTTAATAACATTTTCAGATAAATAAATAAATATATGGGACACTTACACACACGGTCGTCCATCCTCAAAGTACGTAACTTAATTGTGTTATGGGTGAGAGACAACTGGCGAATATATACTTATACAATTTTTAATACATGTTTTAGTACAAATACACACCCAGGCTCGAAGAACCAACCCGTGACCTACGTAGCTGAAGGCAGGGTTACCCATTACGCCAACGGGCCAGATGAACGTAAACTTGATTTGAATCTTGACGAAATATTGATATTAGTTATTTACATTATCAACTCCGTTTATAATTGCCTAACCTGCGTAACTAAAACAAATCTCTTGCGAACAGCTTTATGTATTTAAAAGTTTATCAAATTTATTTCTTTCAGTCACATTAACATTTGAGATAAGAATATGTTCGTTATTATTTTATTTCAAACAAAGCTGCATTCAACGCTCATTGTAAATTTACAAATTGTGATCCATAAACGCTGTTAAAATACTTTTTTCTTTAAGTATTCTTGCAGCTTAAAAGTACTGCTGCAACTAACGATCGTCTGTAATGAAACGGTGGAAATCTGAAATTTAATGACAGACCCTTGGCGACTCGCTTTGTATTATAATACCAAGTTGACTCCGTACTGCAATTAAAAAGCGATTTAAAAGTATATACTTATTAATATAACCTTAAGAATATAAGATACCTTTACCTAAGCTTTTATTATGTAAAGTACATTCATCATCATCATCGTTTTCCTGCTCTTATCCCACTCTAAGTGAGGTCGGCATAATATGTTTTAAGCATGTTGTCATTTGGCTAGTTATTTTACGACCGCCCGACAACTTACTTTAGTTGCCTTTTACGACACCACGGTAAGAAATGAAGGTGGTCTATTCTACTAAGCTGAAATACCACACGGCGGGTGATTATTAAATTGTATTATACATTATTACTTAATATTAATGTCATATATATTATGATTGGCTATTCAGCAGGAAATATATTATTATACAACTGGTCTATTAGGTCGGGAAAATTTAATATAGGTATCTATTAAACACATTATGTCCAGTCACATTTAGGTACGATCTTTGATTATAATATAAGCCGTACCAAAATTAAAAAAAATATATACTTTACGGCTAGTTCGGTCACAAAAATCATAAGGATTTTCTTTAGATAAAACAAATTTTCTTTATTTCAGTTAGAATTTACTGCTTTGTATAAAAAAATCATTTAAAACTGTCTTAAAAAAAAGTATTTAAGACAGTTTTATGCATTATAATACATATCTAAAGAGTATTGGTAATTTTTCCTCTAGCGCTCTGTGCCGGCCAATATATTTACCAGTATCAGTATTTGCCTTTCCCAGGTAATGTAGGTATGAAAGATTGATAGCCTCCTATAAATCTTTCCTATCCAAACCACCCTATTTTTATGCTTGCTATATTCATAAGTTATTGAATTTTATATCAACAGCATTTATAAATTAATTCTAAATGTGCACGAAGTATAATATGGAAATCTCGCCGAGGTAGTCAAAAGCTGTTAAATTTAATGACAAAATTTGTATATTATCGTATAGATTTTACTTCATTAGACAGTATTGTTGTGCGGTAGGTATAAGAAATAAATAAATGATACGAGAAAACTATTAAAGAAATACATTGTATAATTTTTATCACTTATACACCTAGTGATTGAGGTCAGGTTTAAGTGATAATATCTGGTTGACCGAGCCTTGCTCGGTAATTTTTTTATATAATAAAAAAAGAAACTTCAAAAAAAAAGAAAAAAATAATAGTGTAGGTGGGACTCGATCCTAGGTATTTTCATTTCTCGAGACCACCCGTTCCCCGAATAAGCTACGCTGACTTGACCGTTAAAGACAAAAATTCAATTCAATATAAATTTTAGTATTTTTTAATACCCAAAAACAGGGATAGATCTATTCTTCTCCCTCACAACCCATCAGAATTTCAGGAAAATCGTTGGACCCGTAAAATAGAAAAAAAAACATCAGAGAAATTAAATAGTCCTTCCAATTTGATGAAAACAGAAAAGTTTGGGATTTAAAATTTCAAATAAAAGTTACCGGATAAATATTCCACTCGCAATTTTTTCTGCTCTGTTGGTAACAGGTCGTAAATTAGGCTTAACTTTTCTTGCAAAAGTTTCAATTTCTCTAGAGTACTATTTTAGCGACGAATTCCATAATTTCAAAAGTTTTGCAATGTTACTGAAAAAACGCAACGCAAAATTTTCCAAGCTTGCATATTATACAGCTTTTTAATTACAACAGGTTTCGCTGCATTTTTAATGTATTTTTAATATTTCTGCGTGATTTGTATTAAAATTTTGTGATTGTTTACTTGAACGTTATACAATAGTTATAACAATTAGCGCTATTACTAACTGTCAACTGGTACTAGTTGTCTTCATTGATAACAGATTTTAGGTTTAGGTTTAAATCATTTATTCTCAAAAAAAGCCAATGGCCACTTACATCTATCTATCTATACTTATAATAAATCTGTAGAGAGGTCAATTCTGTAACTGGAATATATTTCCAAAATAACTATCAGGGGGTGATTAGGGATCGATACTGATGCCAAAAATGCAATCAGTAAAAATTTTGTCTGTCTGTCTGTCTGTCTGTCTGTCTGTCTGTCTGTCTGTCTGTATAACCGTTATAGAAACAAAAACTACTCGACGGATTTTAACGAAACTCGGTACAATTATTTTTCATACTCCTGAGCTGGTTATAGTATACTTTTCATCACGCTACAATCAATAGGAGCAGAGCAGTGAAGGGAAATGTCGGGAAAACGGGAGAAGTTACTCCATTTTTTAAGCTTCCGTCGCGTGTGCAACCTTGATGGTTAAAACTACACAGAAATCATGTATGACGGAAATGTTCTCCTTAAAATTATATAAAAAATATACCACGACAGCATATGTCTATCTTTTATGGTTGACTCACAATAAGACGTGTAACTCCCGATAGCTTAGCAGTTCGAAGCTTTCTGGTTATATTTGTCTACTCTTACGTTTATATCACTCTCAGTCATCCCTAAATAAAAAAGTGTATAGTATTAACCATTGTATAAAAAAAGAATCATTGAAATCGGTATAGAAACACCAAAGTTATACATGAAATACGCTAATAATAAGCCATCGCGCGTGAATACTGAATCATGCTATAGGGATTATCACTACATAGTATAAAACAAAGTCACATTCTTTGTTTGTCCCTATGTCCCTATGACTGCTTAAATCTTTAAAACTACGCAACAGATTTTGATGCGGTTTTTTTAATAGATAGAGTGATTCAAGAGGAATGTATAATAACATTCAATATGGAGTAGAGAAATACTGTAATGTTTCTAATGTGATGTCGTAAATAATTACTTTGATGTTAGATATAGCAGGAAATCTTCTTGGTATAGGGAGAGGGGAATTGTTTTTCTTCAAATTTAACGCGTGCGGGCCACGGGCAGTAATGAATAAATTAAAACTACTGGATCGATTTTAATAATTTTTTTCACTGAGTGACATAGGCTATATATTTTATACCCGTGCGAAGTAGGGTAGGCCGCTAGTTTTATAATAAAATTAAATTATTTTGGTCGTATTGCATTACACATTTTTTATAAAGTTAGATGTTTCGGTTTCTACTGTTTCAATAAACAGAATTACTAAAGTTCTTATTTGTCCTTTACTACATATTACTTTATTTATATTTTTTATTGTATTTTTACTTTTAACAACCATTGATGCAACGTAAGAATGAGTTAAACAAATTTTAGATTATGGCTGATTTTTAAATAAAAGTATACTTATTTTAATATAGTTATATAAAGATCACCTTTACATACCATTACAGTGTTTTATTGCCCAATGATGGGAGTAATCATTAATTAGATTGACGTTTCAGTTTTGTATTTCCTACGTTTATTTACCATTAACATTTTAAATTATTTGTCTCTTATACAGTAATTACTGGCATTTGTATGTGTAGTCTACGATGTGTTTCTGATTGTACTTGTACTGTTCTCACTTCAGAATTCAGTCTTTGACTGCAATAAAAAGTACTTTTTGTATTAATCCATGTTATAAATTATATGCAAGCCAAGTTTTTTCTAATTCGTTCCAACATTTATGAGTTTTTTGCCTTAAATAACAAAAATATATGATTTAAACTCATTCGGATACCGCTTTCCATCTGCAAGTTATGCTATTTGCTTTTAGAAAAGTTGGTACACATTTTTAACGTATCTGATTTTTGGAGAAAAATTACAAACACAGGTAAAGGGAACGCTTGGAGGTCAGTCGGGTTTGTTCAAATGTGCGGTTTGGCGAAAAATTTACAACTTTTCTCGGTGGTCGGTGTCAGATGGAGGCCGTAAAGTCGGAAGCAATCTCGCCGCATGGCGACCAAGTTATTTGGCGGAATATTGCGGTGCGCGTGACTAATAAAATGACAAATTGAGGTTCTCGCTTCAAGAATGATACCAAGAGAAAATTTTGCGGATATCTTAAACAAATGCATGATTTTAGGAACACTCTGTGTCAACTTTTTGAAAATTTTTCGTAAAAACTTAAAATAACGTATAATTATTATTTCATCATCCTCCTGCCCTTATCTCACTCTAAGTGGGGTCGCCAAAATATGTTATAAACATGTTATCACATGATTTGGCTACATATTTTACAACTCAACTCAACTTACCTCGGTAAGAAATGAGGGTGGTCTATTGTACTCTGCTGGATACCACACGGCAATATTACTAAGCGTGCGATGTTTTATTAATATTTATATTCTAAAAAAGCTTAACTTTGTCGCATTATATTTGAAAGCGTTAGTAATTTCTAATTAAAATATTAAATTTCCACAGCATTTCGACATTTATGTTTCCAGATTCTCAACTTTAATAAATAGTTTGTATTTATTCTACTTATATTAATACAAGTTGAAGTATCTGCAGGCTGGATTATACCGCATAAACACACTTCAGAATATTTAATGAAATACAAACGTTATGATTAATGCAGTTAAATTTATATTAGTAATTTTAATTAACAATATAAATTACGAATAAGAAAATAAATGATATTTTATTTCATTTAATTAAAATATTATTTAATGCAATTCCTATAAATACAAGTTAAATTAAATTATTTTCAAATGAGCTTTGAGTATACGATTTTAAAAGAAAGGTCAGTTAAACATATGATTCATATATGTGGTCTTAAACTAAACCAAACTAAAAAGCAGCTTATGCTATGCTTCAGGCGTATGTGTTTTATTTTACAAAAATCATATCAATTTGTTGCTTCATCATAACATGAAATAAGTTTAAAGAAACACTAAAATGCACTTTGCACTTGTAATATACTAGCATTTACCCGCAACTTCGTTCGCGTGAACTGTTGTCGCGTGAGAGGTTGATAATAGATGGCGCTTTTTAGTGTCATCCTATTCCTTTAGAATTAACAGAATTTCTGTAGTCTTTATGTTATTCCGGTGTATAAGGAATAATTGTGCCAAATTTGATCGATATTGATGAAAGAGTAACAAACATACATCCATACTCACAAACTTTCGCTTTATAATATTAAGTAGGATAGGAAGTCACGGCCTGTTACTATCCCACTGCTGGGCATAAGCCTCTTCTCTCCGTTTTTGGAGAGAAGGATTGGAGCTAAGACCTACCTCGCTGCTCCAAATGCATGCCGGACTCTCAGTGTCTAAGAACTTAACAGTGCTCCACCACGCTGCTGATGGCGGGGACAGGTTACCGTTATAGACATTACCCCCATCTCCCATTAAGACCTTTAACTGCCAGTAATACTAGTAATAGGTAAAAAGAAAGTTATATATAGAAGTATGACATTTTCAATTAAATATAGCGTTATACATTCTGATAGTAGCATAAAGTCTATATCACATGTAACAATTTTATACAGACAAAAAGATTTGTATATTAAACGCGATGAATAGAGAACCGAGCTGTACAGGACTCGAGAGCAGTATTGCGAATTTAATCTCGCAGAAGCGTATCGCAGATATTGCACTCTGTTTACGAGACCTATCTGCAAGCATGTTACTTTTGAATGAAAAGGAAATTGTTATTTTTTTATTTTTAGAGTTATAGAGCTTAAGACATTTCAAAAAGTAAAACGTAAACATTGTCTAGTTTAGTGTAAAAGATTCGATATGAAATTGAGAAATTTTCGAATAGTAGATATATAGCGAATAGGAGCGTAGGGTCCGTCAAAATAATTTTTACCAACTATATTTAAATTCAAGTTCAAAAAATTGTCAAAATCGTCGAATCAATATAAGCTACTCGGAAAAGATTCGGAAAAGTGCTCGTACCTAAAAGAATCAGAAAGAATTTTGGCGATTTATTTTCAAGGATATTTTTCCACGACAATAGATGCTTAAAAAGTGTTTGCAATTTATATTCAAGGTTATTACGATTATAATATATTTTATAATTGAAAATTATAAAATATATTATAATCGTAAATAGTGAAACTTTAAAGTTTCTTAAAATAACTCTTTGAATTTGTGTCAATAAGGTTTACTTTAAGCGTGTTTATTTTTTGCCTTGAATAATTAAAAGTTAAATTGTAAATTTAACTTTAAATTAAAAGTGATCTTGATTTTACGGTACATGAGTTATACGTTGATAAAAATTTTGTCATTTGGCAACTATTTCAAATTTGGTTACCAACAACAAAAAACAAAGAAAATATGATAATGACTTTATCTTAAAAAGGTTTTCCAGTTTGCATAAAACTTTCATTTTTTTGTTGAGCAATATCGAAATGTTATTAATATAAACCTATTCGTGATATTTAACCAAAACATGTTGTATGTAATAGTTATTTTCAAAATGAAACACAGATAGTGCTATAATACGCAAAATTTTAACCAAAACTTGATTTTAATATATTTTAATATATTTACCCACTTTAATATATTTTATAACATATTTTAATGTTATTTTCTGACAATATAGTTGGATAATAATAGAAACCATATATCAGGTAAAACGCTTCATGTAGTCTAAAGTTAAATTGGAAAACTTATGCGTTGCAATGTTCTGCAAACTGCTGCTTTGTACCTATTAACAGAAACAGCATAACTTTTAAAGTACATACAAGTATATAATCTGTTACCCGATATGGAAAGGGTCCATTAGCTTGTTATTTGAAGTAAATTGAATAATATATGGTTTTGTTTCTTTCATTTTGTTCATAGTATTTTTTATTATTTAGAATTTAAAAAAAACCTTTTTCAGTACTATAAAATTTAGAGAATTATAAAACAAATTCCTCAAAAGCTGTCGGCCTGTATGTGATCGATTTTCTCAAAATTGTGTCAAAATACCCTCAAATACTCGTAAGTTTCATATTGATTTTTATTTTTCCCGAAGGAGAAATGAAAATTAATATTGGCAAATTCTTTTATTCTGTATGTTGACCCGATACACAAGATAAAATTGTACCAAATTTCGTCAAAGCCCAACAGAGAGACGGAAATTCAGTCACACAACACAAACAGACTTTCGCATTTATAATTGGAACGAAACTTTTCCTAGTTTTCCGGGAAATGTACAAATTATCACTGATGAGTAGCAAGAATTTACCACCCACCTTTTAATTTCGATGTCACTTTCCACTTGAAGGTCCAATGTCCTTGTAGGCCCAGAAAGAAAGATGTTACACAAGAATATAAAAAAAATCATTTAATATTTACGAACATAGATTCGGTTGGAATACTATTTATTGTTACTTCATATAACGGAATTCATGTCGATGATTTCGCAGTTAAGTTATTTTAACGATGCCAGATTTATCTATAAACTCTCGTGGGAAAGTTACAATCCCTAACACTCATATATTTTTACATACAGCCGATTCCACGACATTGTCAATGTTTGTTTTCTCTGTGTATTCTTCAATTTCAATGTGTATTATTTTTGTTAAGTTAGAATATTTTGGTCGATAAGTTAAATATTTTTTTATATTTTAAATAACAGTACATATAGTAAAGAACTAATAATTTAGAGTTAAACAATATTACAAATAATAATAACAATAAATAAATAAATATATTAGGAAACTTACACACACGGTCGTCCGTCCCCAAAGTAAATAACTTAATACTTGTGTTATGGTAGACAAAAAACTGGTGAATATATACTTATATTTTTTTAAATACATACTTAAATACAAATACACACCCAGGCTCAAAGGCCAACAAATTTATTTATATAAAATGTTGGCCCTCGGCGGGAATCGAACCCGCGATCCGCGGAGCTGAAGGCAGGATCACTACCCACTGCGCCAACGGGCCAGTCAAAGTTCTAAATGTTTGCTTTCATTGCAAAGAAAAATACTGATTGAACGTTACATTGAAATAATAAATTAGTGCTTTAACTTATGTAATCACGAATTAATTATAGTCTTTTATAGCAGTCCTAGAATAACTCGGTCTTTACTATTTGACAAGTATAGAGTTTGTGTTCATTGTAGCTGAAGTCAAAACCAAGACGTTACTACAAACAACAACACGAATTCGCAAATAAGATTAAATAGTAAACATTTAGGTTGTTCGAAGCTAAAGATGGTATAGCACTGTAACATAGTTGCTAAAGTGCATATTAGATGTTTTTGTTTCTACATTAAATCGAAGTCAGTGCCTACATACAAAAACATTTTAGAAGTATAACCCGATTTTCGTATATATTAACTTGATACATTAAGTTACTACTTACCGTTTCTAGATTATTACCGATTTCGTCTTATGTTTGCCACCTTTCAATACTGTCATACCCTTCATTACATTATACCGTTTTCCACATAACAACATGCTTTGAACGAGATGCCGACGGACAATCTCTAAAAACCTGTGTTATATTTTTATACATATTGTGTTCAATATAAAATATGATTTACGTAAAGTAGATCGAATTTTTTCATTTTAATCACGATTTCGCAGGGAAGCGGTGAAAAATTGCGGAACCGACTCACGATTGCGAACGTGAGAAAGTAATCAAAATTTATTATTCTTTTCTACAATTCGAACGACGTGAGAAGTTATTTTAATAGAAGTTTAATTCAATTCCATCCATCGCATCGAACATCTGTAACTCCGGTAGGTAGAAATAAGCTTGCCATGTTATAAAGTACTGAATAATTCATATAGGTTTACATATTTAAAGTACAATAAAAAATGTTTATTTAAGAAAAACTGCCAAAAAAGCTAACATAAACACTTGTCATAGGAGAATAACCTTTCTCACTGCTCTAATGCGAATTACTGTCATATACCTACATGTTCAAGAGATTTAATCGACATTCGCAAATTATATGATGATATATTTTTATTATAAATTGTAATAATTATTGTTTATATTATTAATGTTTGAAGATCACAAGTATAGTTATAAGAAATAGAAATATATAATTTTTGGAAATATAAATTACCAAGTTTATAGGCGATTAACCAATAAGAAAGGTGTGTACATATAAAAAACTATTATAAAAAGAAATACTAATTAAAGCTCTCAAATTACGTTACACAAATTTTGTAAGAATACAATTCTAATTTTGGTTATGCAGACTAAGCTTTGATATGAATCTAGTAAACGATTTAATTCCGACGTAATTTGATTGTGTCAGGCTGTGTACTAATTACATTCCGCGATTGGGATTTCATGGGATATGTCTCATCGAAATATAATATACAAACGCTTGATATGAATTCATACTTAACAATATCATTGTATAATTATAGCAGTCTACTATTCGAATTATTCCTAAAAGCATTAAGGTGCGATTTTACCCATGGATTATAACTTAATGTTTGTGGTTTTCTTGAATGGTTCGATAACATTGATTTTTATTGTTTGTTTCGTAACGAAATGTTTATAATAAAATGTAAATAAATTTTTGGAATGCAATTTCAGATATCATTTGAGGACTCAAAAGCGAGTCTTGTTCATTTTTTTCTAGTATATCATAATAAATATTATTATATTGTGTTTCTTAACAATGCTGTGTAACTTTCATCCTTTGTTTAAGTTGACAAACTTATATGAGCAAGAATTAACTGACTTCTGTCGGCGGGCTCATATCGTATACATGAACATTCCAAACAAACCTCAAGCTCTATATTCAAGGGACTATTTATATGAGATTACATACACAACAGCTATATACAAATACCGTGTAATTTGACTATTCAGACGTCTGTTAGTTTTGTACCGCAATAACTATTGGGCTGCTATATTGTAATGGCATAAAACAAATGTACTATCAACTTGGCTTAAATAATAAACTTTGGCATTCATATGCACTGTTTTTTACCACAATAATACCACATAAAGTTATAAATCATAATTTTCATTTAATATTAGTTCATGTTCGGCAAAGCCAAACATATTGCGAAAACCTTCACATCTTTGGAGAGTTTCTGCTGTGTGTGTAAGTCTATCCACATTGACAAGCGTAGCGGTCAAAGCTTCAATCGTTCTCTCCAAAAGGAGGCGTTTTGGAGAGCATTACTCAGCAGTAGGAAAGTAACAGGTTGTTATATACTTTTTTACTACTATCGAATCTGCAAAATCTTATAAGGCATATGCATTTATCTTTTTTTATTTCATAGCTTGATTAAAGCCTTGTTAAAGGTTTGTTAGTCACTTGAAAAATTTACTTGAATCAATTACCTGTGATGCCTTATTTGTTTTATAGAAAACAATATTTTTTTAAGACCCCCTAATAGTACTGACAATTAAAATAGCTATAAGAATTTTAAGTAATATCAGTCTATTAATTATTAAAAATTAAGATTATTTTAAAGTAGAGAAAATATTCAAGAAATTCTAGAAAGTGGAAATTACTAGGAAAGTTAGAATTCTAATAGTATTTTTTTTAATATCAATGTAGTGACTGTAACATTATACCGTTTTGCAATTTTTTGCCTATATCATTGCCTAAATGAATTCATTGTATTAAAAAATACTATTTTAATAATATATGACCAAAGACAACAGAAATCGATTTTTTTTATAAAAATGAATTCCACTAAAATAGTCTAATTTTAATTAAATTGAATCGTATTAAATTATTGCCAATATGGTTCAGGAATTTCTAAAGACAACGCAATTACTAGAGATGAAAATCGTCATGAGTCTCTTCGCGTACTGGGTTCCAAATTTACTATCGTAGTCAAACTGAGGATTCAATTTGTACATTAAATTACATTATTTGAAGAGGATGAGCTGCGAATAGCTATTAGATCTCTGGATCACGTTTCTCTACTGTTAGTGCGGACATTTCTACCACCTGGTACTGTACACTATTTGGATAGAAACATTTAAGTTGACAAGGTTTTTTTAGTTACATAATAATATATCAATCAATCATCAATAATACATATATCAAATCAATTAAGTCTTGTATGATACATAAAAAGGTTAGTTAGGATGGTTGGGACATCCCTGATAGTAATTTTCATATAAATTTGGAATGCTTGTCACTACAATATATCCACTAATGTGGTATTCTATATCCGCTGAACGAATATCGATGAAATTTGGCACAATTATTCCTTATACACCAGCATAACATATAGGCTATAGACATACCTAGACCTGTTAATTCTGCAGGAATACGATGACATTGAAAGCGCCATTTATTATCAACCTATCACACGACAACATTCCACGCGAACTAAGCTGCAGGTAAAGCAAGTAAATTATATGTACACCGACTTGCTTTGTAATATAACAAAGAGGCTGTGGTAATCGATTAAAAGCGTTTAATCAGTCTGTTCCAGCCAACTTTAACACTTTTGACCGATATCGAACAGCACCGCTGTCGTATAATGGAGAAAACCCGCAAGCCTTGCGTGGTTTCATTATTTATTAGTATGATATTATTAGAATGAACCTTCATTGGATTTCAGATGTGTTCACAGCTGCTAGGTCACGTCAGGTCTGTTATTTCTGAATATGGTTGAGGTCCGGGTCACGGAGTTTTAGGAGTCTCTGCTTGAGATTCCATTGCTAACGTGTTCGTGTACACTGTAATACTTTTATTTATTAAGTACTAAGTATTGTATTTTCCGTATATAAGTGCATCGTTCGGAATAATATTCTATTCACCTCAGCCTTTACTGTGTTCAAAATCAAATTCAAAATATTCTTTATTCAAATAAAGTTGTAAACAAGTTTTGAATCGTCAACTCTACTGCTGGTTCGGAAAGCTGTTCCTACCGAGAAGAGCCAACAAGAAACTCGACGGCTCCTCTTTTAAAAATATTATTCTTATTACTATTGACGGATTAGTTATTACTGTCTTGTACAGGATCGAAGTGTAGCTACGTCCATGCATTTTTATCATCCAAGTATTCCTCAATAGTATTGTAGGCTTTCTGTATTAGCCTTTTATTGCTAGTGTTTTTAAAATGCTGTAATGGCAAAGCTAAAATTGATTGCCGAATTTTATTATACAATCTTATACCCAAACCCACAAACGACTTACGTACTTTTGCAAGGCGCAAAGCAGCAGCCACAAGCTTATGTCGGTTTCTACTTTGTCTATTATATACATCGTCAATCTTTATCATGTATCAGGCATTAAACATGCCGTAGCACTCTCAATAAACCGCTTGAGAAATATTTGCAATGTACGCTTGACGCCGCAATTTCTTATGAATGATACATGTTGGCATTTGCTAGTCAAGAAACGTAGCGTCTGTTAATACGCTGCGACGTACGTGGATGTATCGACTGTAGACATGATGAAAAATTTATATACTAAGTAACTGTAGCACTACAACTTTATGGGTCTTGGCTTCCTCAACGAGCTTTCCTACTTCGGTCTATCCCTGGCATCTGTCTCGTCTCCAAAATGTTAGTCTGCACATGTATCAGAGGTCTTCCTTAACGCAGTCTTTGAGTGGGTCTCTTCTGTTGCGAAGTCCACTTCATCATTATCAGCACACTTTCGTCCACTGCTGGATATAGGCCTCCCCAATTATACGCCACTTCTGCTTCCATCCACTGCCCGCTGTCCTATGTATATCGTCACTCCATCGAGTCTCAGGGTGTCCTACACTACGTTTAGTGTAGCTCTAGCATCGTCCATGCATTCCTGGTGGACCGCCCATCTGACTTTTGTGACTTGCAAAACCTGGCGATCGTTTCTTCAGCTAGACCAGTTTGCTGTTCATTCTTCTACGATGCATGCAATTATCTTCTGAGCTTCTCAGAATGGCATTAGTAGTCAAGAAACGAAGCGTCTGTTAATACGTTGCGATGTATATAGACGTATTGACTATAGACATGATGAAAAGTTTATATATCTTTTTAATTAATACTAAAAGAAATCTAATGTTTGTGCTAAAAAACAGTTTAACATCTTGTGCGAGAATAAACGGACATAGTAACCAATACAATTCTATATAATGGAATGATATAGTACAGAAGTATGGATTACATTGGAATAAATATATTTTTTTAAGGATTTTAAGCAGCTTAAGGTAGCAATAATCGTTAATTATCTAGCAATTGTTAATTATCTGGACGTTGCGGTTTACTTCGATACCATTTATTAGAGATGGATTAATATAAAAATATTTTCAATATTTTATTATTCACATTTGCTAAGAGTATCTCTGTTAGTAAAACGGGATAAAAAAACTTTAGTATAAATAGGCCTCCTTTTATTTAAAAATCTTATGTATGTGGAGTAACTATAGGGAAATGTTAGTATTACTGGAGGTGTAACTTTCGTTTGTTTAACAATGTTCATCTGAAAAATAATTTCGAACAAACAAGTTCTGTAACAATGTACTTTTTTTGTATTACAAACACGTTGTGACGTTGACATCAGCCTGCGAAGTTTAAATTGTGTTTGAAATTTAGTTCCGTGGTGTTCTACTGTATTGAGCAAAATTATTTTATTCTCTGAGAGATATGTAAGGTGACTGGGTTTTAAGCAAAGGTGGATTTTTTACTGTTCATTGTTTCTTTACTAGTTCTATAGATCACCAGTATGTTAAGATTTTCTAATATTGAAAACCTTTTATAAAAATAAATAATTAGTTGACTGTACTTTTGTGCATTATCGTCAAATACTTAACTACTGATTTTCATTCTTTTGACATGTTGCATAAAATTTATGAAATAAGTTTATTGTACTTAAAAATAAAACAGTAAATTATAGATCACCAAGATTAATGTTAACTTATTTTGATTAACCGATAAAAAATTGTATAGCCATGGTAAATAAATAGTCGCAAGCATTTCAGTTCGATAAATAAAGACCCTTTTTCAAAGGTTAATATGAAACTATACGAAGAAAGCGAGACTAAAGGCGTTATTCAGCATGTCACGCTAGCAAATGAAATGTTCCGTATAAATAATCCGGAATAAAGCCTTCACACAAAATGGGCCACGCAAGTGAGGGGAAGGCGAGATTTATCCTCTTGAATCTAATCTCGCGAATGGCGAAAAGAGCAGTTTCCAGAAATATTTTGGTCTCAATTCTCACGTCCATAGTAAGACTATTATACATGTCAAGTGCAATATTTTTTTGGTCATATTAAATCAATTCATTTGATATTACTGCTTTTGCGGTTATATTCATTGTTATTCAATTGAAACATTTCTATTTGTACCCTTTTGTATTCTAAACTAGATAGAAACCACCTTTTACGGGTATTACCTGTATGTATAGTAATATCAATGTTGCAGTTAAAAGATTTTATTGTTTAAATTTGCCGAAATGAAATTATGAACATAAAAGTAGTTATTGTGAGTGAGAACTATAGTCTATAAGATATAGAGACACGCTGTCGCAGACTTTTTTGTTGCATTTTTGTAGGTCTACTTTGATGTATATCTGCTGGTAATTGCGTGACCTCTTCAACATAATTAATCAACGTATTATAATCGTACGAAACAATTGTACTATCTTTTATTATAAACCTTACAAAAATCCGTTTAGTTGATTTTGAGAAAATCGATCACTTCTAGAAAGACAGCTGTTTATGTTTTATGATAAGTATCAAAAATCCGTTTAGTTTATTTTCTATATACAATTAGTTGGTGCTTCGAGCCTGGGTGTTTTTTTGTTATTTAAGTACGTATTTAAAATTCTATATATTTGCTCTACATGCCATTTATTGTTTATTATTAAAATGATAGTTATCCTCTATATCTTTAGTAGATCCGGCTGAGTAGAATAGTACCACCCTCATTTCTGGTATTTACCGAGGTGTGGTAAACGGCGACTAAGGTAAGTTGACCCACCGTGTGGTATTCGGTTTAGTAGAATAGACCACCCTCTTTCTTACCGAGGTGTCGTAAAATACTACTAAGGTAAGTTGACGTCAGGCAGAAGGCCGGTCGTTAAAACGCAGCCAAATCATGTGACAACATGTTGTACCGACCCCACTCAGAGTGGGATAAGGGCAGGAGGATGATGATGATGATCCTCTATATCTTATCAGAAGGTTCTTAAATAGCCATACATAAAGCTAAGAAAGATGGTTAATCACATTATAAATATTAATTCTTGTGGTGGTAAACATAAGCCATCTGAATAGCGCAAATTGAACAGAGCTAATTATACATAATAATATATACTGACTGTAAAGATTATTATATATAATATATATAATAATCTTTACAGTATACAATATATAATATATACAGTATATAATATATACAGTATATAATAAAATAGTAATAATAGTAAAGATTATTATATATAATATATATAATAATCTTTACAGTCTTAAAAAACTTTGAAAGTCTCAATTAAATTATAACGCTAAAAAAATATTATGCAACATTGTTTCTGCGGCTTATACCAGTTTCTAGACTTAAACGCTTTGCGATTATGCATATGTTATTGATATTATCAATTGTTATCACTCTATTTAATAAAATTTTGGGCGTAGGCAGCTATATGATAAATGTTATTCTGCTTGTATGAACATTGAGAATTTTCATTTTGCCGGAATGTTGATTGTGTAAGGGAACTAATTACATTCCTGGTTTAGAGAATTTCATGATTCTTGTTTGTTGGATACATTCTTCAGGGGTATATTTGATATGTAATCGTGCGTTAACGCCATTAATAATTGTAAGTAAGGACAATATTTAATATATCCGGTATTCTGTGCGTATATACGTTTAGAACAATAAACAAGATTTATGCGATATAAATAGAGTCGTAGGATATTATAGTTTTCTGACCTATTGTGAAAAACTAATTTGTCATACTGTCAATTCTTTCATACATAGTAATAAAAATTTGTTGTGTTGTTGTAAATTTTAGTTTATGAATCTCATTTGAACAACGAAATTTAAAATTAAATTAACTACAATAGCAACTATGTTCTAGTAATGGTTGACGTAGTCTCCGTAAAACCTTCGAACTATCGTAATTCTCCTGCCCTTATCCCACTCTAAGTGGGACGGACACAATATGTTGCCGCATGATTTGGCTAGGTATGTTACAACCTGCCACCTGAATGACGTCAACTTACCTTATTTGCCTTTTGCGACACCTCGGTAAGAAATAGGGTAATTTATTCTACTCAACCGAATAACAAAAGGTGGGTCAACTTACCTTAGTCGCCTTGTACGACACGACGGTAAGAAATGGGGGTGATCTATTCTACTCAGCCAGATACACGGCGGGGTAAAAACTTCGAACAGATTGCAAGAAATCACTAAATAGAAACAAAGTTATTATATAATTTTGTATTTTCTCTATTGATTATCACATAAAATATATATATTTTTTTATTTTTAATTGTTTATTCATTAAGTTTTATTAATAATCGAATCAATTTTAAACACACGAAGACTTTTTTAAACGGTTTCTAAGGCGTGCCAGAAGCCATTATACTTTGTGTAAAACAAAATGTGATCTAACAAAGAATTTATAAATTATTTGAGGAAGGAGTAGCGTAGTACCAATAGATATTGCTATCCGATCACGTCTTCGTACTATTGGCGAAGATATTCGCACCATGTGTTCTCGTACACTGAGGCTTTAAACCGACCTCAGTTCTCTTGATAGACCGACTGTAAAATACATGTAGTGTATGAAGCCTGGGTTATAATGAATGTTTCTGTCCAATAAAGTATGTTTACATGAGGCAGGGATGTTTGTAAATATGGTTGTGCACTAATAATGTTATTTGATATTAAAACTGTCAAAATTAAGGACATCTACTAAAAATAAAGCACTTTATTTGTACAAATTTTGAGCTTTGTATATATGGATACAAATTGAATGCAATACTAAATCGAACGAAATCAAAATCGAATGAACATTCGGACGTATTGTTCGATTTTATTTAATAATAAAGATAGTGATTAAAAATAGATTTACGCTGTATAGTATCAGGCTGAATAGAATAGTACCATCCTCATTTCTTACCGAGATGTCATAAAAAGGCGACTAAGGTAAGTCGACCCTCCGTGTGGTATCCGGCTAAGTAGAATAGGCCATCCTCATTCCTTACCGAGGTGTCGTAAAAGGCGACTAAGGTAAATTGACCCACCGTGTGTTTTCCGGTTGAGTAGAATAGACCACCCTCTTTCTTACCGAGTTATCGTAAAATACGACTAAGGTAAGTTCATGTCAAGCAGGCGACCGGTCATAAAATACGTAGCCAAATCAAGTGACAACATGTTTATAACATGTTCTGCCGACCCTACTTAGAGCGGGATAAGGGCTAGAAGAAGAAGATTTTTTGGGTAGACTTATCTATTTTTTTCGTATAGTTTTAAAATTTAGCACCAACTTGACATTGTTTGTAAAACATTTCAGTTGTCTTCGTATCTATGTGACTCGTGTAAGTTAATATTAACTTCACTTCAGAGTATGTAAAAGTTGGAGACATCTCAGTATGGTCGTGGCCGTATCTCAAATTAAATCTTACCAACAAATCTTAGCGGGGATGAACTGTCGTTACCACTACTACTGACATTTTAAATATTAAACTCATACTTATTTTAAATTAAACTCACACGAGTCATATTTAATATTAATAAATAACAAAACTACATACTACTTTACAGTTAGTACATGAGTATATTATTGCTTTAAGTATAGTACCTGAAGACCGAGTTATGCTCGGTAATTTTATTTTGATTATAAAACGTAAATAAAAGCAAAAAAGGTGGTAATAATAGGGGCTTTATTCTAGATATTTCACTTCTTTAGTCCGCCCTTTACGCACTGAGCTATCAAAAGTTTACAAATGACAGCTAAAATATCATTTGCCTTATATATACACAAGATTACTCATTTTAATATTAAAGATTGGTAAGATTAGTATAATATATAACATTGAAAAAATCCCAAGAATGCGTTTTCGCGTTATAGAATAATACATGAATGTAATTTAGGTAATAAAAAGTTATAAAACTAGCTTTATGTATATAAGCTAACTGTATAATGCAGTTATGAATCATTATTCTTTACGTTGGAAGAACACTGGTTCGCACATATTAGTTGTTTGTAAGCTACTTTCATATTTGACAAATAAGTAAATTCTATTGAAATATTTTCTCTTTAGGAATTTAGTGATTAAGTAAAATGATTCCGTAGTAGGGTCGAAACCTCATCTCTTGGCAGAGTCGCGGAGCTCGGGGTCGCAATTTGTTACTTTAAAAATCTTCTTTTTATTGTTGCAACTCTCATTTCAACCCGATCTGTGCGTTTTCAAGGATCGTAATAAACTTTTACACGCGAAAGTATTGAAGAAACGAAAAGTGTGAAATAACATTGGCGCGCGATATAAATTTTCAATTTATTCTGGTGAATTCAGTGATAATGGAGAAAGTCTAAAATTGCAAATCGTCAACTATAAAACGCTATATTGTACTGGTAAAACATTTTGAATAGATTATTACGAAATCTTACTACCAAACATTTATTGTAGGTTTTTAATGTAGTATCTGTAGAAAACTTTTGATAAAAATAATTTGCTATATTCTGCGATAACCTGTCATTACTTAACTGCAAATATACAGTAAGTGATAAATCCTCCTGCCCTTATCCAACTCTAAGTTGAATCGGCACAACATGTCACATGATTTGGCTACGTATTTTACGTCCGGCCTTCCCTGACGTCAACTTATCTTAGTCGCCTATTATGCCACCTCGGTAAGAAATGAGGGTGGTATATTCTACTCAGCCGGATACCACGCGGTGGGTCAACTTTCCTTAGTCGCCTTTTACGACACCTCAGTAAGAAATGAGGGTGGTCTATTCTACTCAGCTGGATACCACACGACGAGTCGACTTAACTCAATCGCCTTTTATGACACCTCGGTAAGAAATGAGGGTGGTCTGTTCTACTCAGCCGGATAGCACACGCCTTTAACTAAGTCATCATATACAAACTATTATAAAGTACTACTTAAAATAAAGTTATTTTACGCATTGTCAAAATTTTGCTGTCATTATTGTTATTAATATTGCATTTTTTATTTGTTTTTGAACTATGGTTTTCCACAAAACAAAGCTTACTTCTATAAATTATCGTCACTAATTCGGCAATATTAATTATATCAAGTATGAAGTCTGAAACTTTACTTAATTAATTAATTAAAATTTCATATAGCTCAAAAATGAGCGAAAAATAATGGCTTACATTCAAGTTTTCACATAGAAATGTTCAGTGGGATGCAAAAGAATCAACAAAAGTTGATTAAAAGGAAGTTGGGTGTTTATTAGGCACCATTGGCTCCCACTCAGTTCGGACTTGTTGACTACATTAAACTGATTGCTGCAATTAGCGAAAGATGTTGTCCTCCATTTTTAAAAGCTTCTAATGATTTCTCTTTTCGGAAGTGAATAAACATGGAATGAACAATAATTAACTTAAAATATTTTGTTTGTATTAACGGGCTTGTGATTCACAAACTCAACAATTGTTTCGCCCGCAACCGCAACAAAATTACAAAGCTTTGCGATTTTGTTGCCGCAGAGCTTTGCGATTTTGTCGTAGATTCTATCTCCTGCTGATGCTCCGGTTGCGGGGCTAATTGTTGAGTTGAGTTTGTGATAGTGAACGTGTGTAGTGCTTGTGTATTGTGGTGGAGATTTGTGCATGTGTTTTTACGAATCCTGCATGTATCGTTCATGAAAAGGGATAGTCTACTTTACATTTAGTATTATATATGTTTTTAATTTTACTTTATTGCGGATTATACCAAAATAATTTTATTATTACTTTTTAACTATGGATCTCCGTAAAGTAACGCCTAATTCTATAAATTCTTTATCCAATATTTAGTCGAAAATTTTTATACAACTTTATACTGCTCGAGTAAAGTGGCTTGCCACGATATCTTTAACGTCATAAGTCTACCAGTACTGAGACTTCCGGTTCCGGCCGTCAAACCTCGGGACTTATATTTTACATTATGTACTTTGCATACTCACCTTTCAATATATTGGGCGGTAAAAATTGATTGAACCATAAAATTATCTATAATAAGGTATTATATATTATTTCTTTAAGTAAGCTTTTTACATTTTATGTATTTAAATGTAAAATAGTACAATTCTCAGAAGAAATAACTATTCAGTATAAAAATAAATCGAAACTATACTTAAAAACACCATTCGTTTTTGCTTTGCTTTTTTGTAACTTAATTATTTATTAATAATTAACATCTTAACCAGTTCTTGACAATATTTTTTTTTTAAAGATTTATAAAAATGTTTGAATGTAATATGTAATACTTTGTAAATGCTTCTAATAACATAGTATTTGTGTAAGTGATACATCAAGTCAAACTTTATATATTTTATCTTAATAGTTGCAGCTCTTGTTTTCTATAATTTCGATTGTGTAAATACATCATTTAATATCAACACATGATACTTGCTTCACTTAACAAATTTAAACAAGCACAAGTTTTAGCGAGAAATTTAGGATCCTTTTCCAAGCGTATTAAGAAATTAGTTGAATAAAAAATTATATGAATAGTTTCATATTTAGGCAAGCTTCGTATTACCTTGTTTTTGAAGACATGTTGACGCCCTGCTAAGAATAGTTATGAAATTACTGATCCCAGTAAACTCAAATCTATTTCTAGTTTTTAATTATTTTAACCACTATTGACTTGAACCACAATTTGCTAGCTTCCTGCAAAAACAGGATGATTTTTTAAGCGACGTTTATAAGTATAGCGACGTTGTTTAGATTACATGTTTCTTAAGTTAGGAAGCTGAAATTAAGTCATAGTTAAAGATGCACTTAAACCACCGTTATTAAAACATCAATGCAAACAATATTTGATTGTTTGTTTTTTAATGTTTTGCGAAAATTTATTGCGGTGAATGTACAATAGTTATAATATGATTACTTGTTTACTTTGAATTTGCGCACGTAAATTTCTCGTTTGTACAAAGTTTATGAAAATTAGTTTTGTTACAAATAGTTTTGGAAAGCTGTTTCAAGTTGGAGAGATAGTTATGATGTTTACGGTCGTTGGTTTTAATTAGAAATACTAGTATAGAATTTTAATATAAGAATCTGTGCAGAGAGGCAATTATGATTATATATTATTGTTATGTAATATATATATATATATATATATATATATATATATATATATATATATATATATATATATAATAAAGATAAATTATTAAGGATATAATATGTCAGCATTTTTATGATAAATGCGGTGTTTACTTTTAAATAAGTAATACGTTTATAAATAAATTCTAGTAAATAAGAAGTTGTAAATGTTTCAATGTATGTATTTATAAGTAAACCTTTTAAATAAATAAAGGATAAAAGTTTATTGATTTCTTAAGTTTATTGACTGTGTTAATCTATGAGTGTCGTTGTCTTAATTAAGTAATGAGAACTTTAACTTGGTTCATATAGATACGGTTCTTTCATGTTATATTAGACGAGAGAAGTTTATCAAAAACTAACATCTAAATGCTTTGTGAGTTTGCCAACAAGGTGATAATTATCCAGATTACTGGCTTATTTATTATTTTACCAGCTTCAAAATGAAACTTGCGTATTTGTTTAATAGGATTTTAGTTGTATTCGGTTTCAGGTTTGCATCTATTATTACCAGACGATGATAAGTAGTGATAAAGTCTTAGATAGAGACACTCACGAGGAGGAGGAATCTCCATGGAAGTTGCAGGATACGCGAAAATCTTTCGGTATTTAAGTCGATTAATATGTGTTTTCTTATTGGCCTTATCTATACTTACTCGTAATATATAAAGCTGAAAAGTTTGTTTGTTACATTGTTAGAACGCCGATTTGAAAAATTCTTTGAGTTTAGGATATTTCATTTATCACGCTAAGATGAATTAGAGAGGAGCAGCAATAAAAAAATATTACGAAGACGGCTAAATTTCAAGCTTTCCTTGTGTGCGCTGAGTAAACGGTGAGAGTTATTCTAAAATAATGTATTACAAAATTGTTCCCCTTTAAAAGTTCTAAATAAAAGTCCGCGACAGTATATGTCTAGCTTTGAAAGTTTACCTACTTTAACCAATTTTATGGTTATTAAAAAGACTATATTACGGTTTTAATCTTTCCACGCGGGCTGAGCCGCTGGCAATTGCTAGTATACATATATAATCGTATGAATGAGACTGTTATAAGCTGGTTCTTGTACATTTCGACAGAGCTTAAAAGGATAATATAGTTGGGAGATCAAGGTCATGAAGCTATTTTTTCTAAGTGAGAGCTTTTGTATCTTAGATACTCATATCTCACCGCAAACGTCTCTTAAGACGCAAAAAGTAGCTTTTGAGATTCGGTTCTCATGAAATTGGAAAATAATTTCTCAGATATTTTATATGCTGTTTTTATACAAACTAAAATACTATAAACTATCTGAGTATGTTATTACGTCTAAATCAGTTCAGTTGTTTTTACGTTATAAAGAAAGAAACGTCCAAACACAGAAATTCGCTTATGTTTATAGTAGCTGTATACAACTTAGTCGATTTCGAATACTACCAACTGGTTGGAATTTGAAGTAATGCCGTCTTATCCGTTTGTTTGTCTAGTTGGAGGAGATCCCGGCACGAATTCGTGTTATTTCAGCTATACGAGCTTAAGTCTTGAAATTCATGCGAATATCTCCAGGAACTTGTACAGTGTATTGTTTTATGATTTTGGGTAAAATTTAATGGTTTTTATTATCTCTGAGATATTTTAATTGAATGCAGCAAGTTTAATTTAAACATTGTTTATAGTTAGTCTGTTAAATATTTTATTTAGAATTTTTATTTATTCCAAGTAAGGTATTCGTTTTTTTTGTAACTAAAGTACTCAAACATTATTTACATAAATATGAATATATTAGTTCAATTTTCATTTTAAATTAACGGGCATAGTTTTTTACATTTGTGAGCGTAAATATAATTTACAGTTACTCGCAAGTTTGTAGTACTTGTTGATCCATACATATACAGTTTTGTTCATTATATTTTTATTCAGCACATGATAAATTGTAAACATAAATGAAGTATACAAGTTTTCCTAAGACCGAAAAGTTATCACCTTAAATTAATGAAAATTATATTCTTTCAATTAAGGAGCGTCGATATTCAGGTTGGACACAACAAAAACCATACTATCGTCGCCGCGGCACGCAACGACAATTCCGACTATTTATTTCACTTTATGTGTCAGCAAGGTGCGATTCTACGAATTTATAACCTTCATTCTGAATGGTTTAATCTTCATTTATACTTCATAATTTATGACTTTGAAATAGCTACATAAATGGTATAGAAGCTATTTAGCAAATTCTGCACATTGGAAAGGTTGTTCGATATAAACCTAATATTCTTTTTTGTTTCAATTATAACATAGTTCAAATTTTAAAAATACGCCATAGTATTTAAATAAAAATAACAATATTAATAGTCTTTTGAAATACTTAAAATTTAGAAGATCGTTAAAACATGCATTAGGTCGTGTACAGACATGGCGAGGCGAACGTCGCGAATAGTTTGTCACGCATGTCTCAACCTAAGGCATATATTACATACACATTTATACATGCTTCCCGAATGACATATGCTCAACCTGAGAACACAAACAACCACATATGTCATTCGCCAGTAGAAAAATAGCTCCAACAAGGCGAGACGTGCAGATTGCAGCTGCGGACTTATAGTAATTCATAAAATTAAAAATTCACAAAATATTACATTATGGGAATACATGGGCTCCACGACTCATGAGCGTGCAACGTAAACAAAACATCCCACTATACGGAGCGCACAGCTCGCACTGAGACAGCGTTTGCAAACTACGTAAGATGCGAAGGCTCACTATGAACACACGAGTCCACACAGCTCGAGGCATGTGAGGCGAACCATTCGCAACGCATGCTTCGCGATGTTTGTACGCACCTTTAGAGGCGATATGATATTTCATTTATAGTAGTGGCGAATTTGAATTACTTGTAAGCATTGCAGGGTAATAACATTTACGACAATTATCCGATTTAGAAACGTCTTCTAACAAGACTGGTGTAACATATATTTATTTCTAACTGATAAGATATACTTCCCTATGCTAATTTTTTAGGGGTATATTAAGACTTTGACTCTCGTGTACTTGTGAATGCTGTATGTGTATTTGTGATGGCTAGTCGTAAATAAGAGACGTGGTTTGTGAATCGCAACTGTGTAAGCCTGTTTAGAGAGACTAAAGGATTTTATACGCTGCACTCGGAGCTGTTTAGAAATATACGTTGTGAAGAATAGTACTTGTAAATAAATTTTTAAAGTTCTCCTGGATCGTAAAACGTCTGTAAGTTTATAATAAATATACCAATAGTAGAACAGTGCTTTAGCTCAGTAAAATCAGTTCAAAATAATACTAAATTTATTTTGGTGTTAAACTGTTTCGTTTATATAATCCTTAATTGTGACACGGTTTAGGAATGACTTTACTCTAAATGCTTTGATAGATGCATTTATACTCAAGGTCATGGATTCTCTAATTTCAGTGCCGAATTTGCGGATTTATTAAAGCTTCTTTCTAAGCACTGTAAAAGTGCTTAAAATTATATTTTTTGCTTAATGTTATTGACACTAAATTACTGCTGACGCGCATGCGGTCATGATTTTTTTAAGCGAATCACAGAAAGGTCTTAACAACAGAATTATCTTCGTAGCTTTGCGTGTTTTGGAATGAGATGAAAACAATTATTCAATTTGGAAATAACATTCATATGAACGTATTTTTAATAAGTTTTAAATTAATTTTACTATTAGTAACTTAAGGTCTACGAAAAAATAGTTTAAAATGTTTTCTTTGCTTTAAACTATTTTTAATATTTAAATAAGTTCATCTTATATATATACATTTTCTGGATCTCGGAAACGGCTCCAAAATGTTCATGAAATTCAGCATGTGGGGATTTTATGGGGAAAAAATATCGTGTTATTCCTGTTTTCGGGCACTGAAAAAATGCTAACATGTTGAATAAAATGCATATGATATTTTTAGCTGTCATTTGTAAATGTGATAGCTCAGTGTATTACGGGTGGACGACTTAAGTGAAATAACCTGTATAATGACAATAATGTATAACATTTACGAATATATGTATACGTAAAGCTAGTTTCGTCTTCCTAGCTTTGAGTAATTAAGCAATGACTGTGAGAAGTTACTTCGTATTAAGAAGCAGCGGTGCTATGAATGTTGGCATACAGTTTTCGCAAGGAAATATGGCGTTAGACGTGTTCTAGTAATATTTGGTTGAAGGTTCATCATAAAACAGAGACGTGTCTTAAGACTCATATAGCATATGCTCAGGTGGCGCGAGTATTCCCGCCATTTGTATGGAGACGTGATCGGAAAATCCAATAGCTATTAGTTATTCGTAAAAACTTAGAGTAATGAATTATTTGTATAGTAAATTTTTTTACTTAGCATTTTCATGTTTTTTATGACAGGATTGATAATTGACAGTTGTATATTTCATATACTTAAACTATTATGAGACTAGCATATACGGAGTATACATATATAGTATACGGTGTCGATCTGAGTTTAAAACCCCATCATCATGTCTCATGTCACATATCTTTATCCCGTCACAACATGTTATAAACATGTTGTCACATGATTTGGCTTAGTATTTTACGATCGGCCGCCTGCCTGACGTCAACTTATCATAGTCGTATTTTACGACACCTCAACAAGAAATGAGGCTGGTCTGTTTTTTTATAGCATGTTGTGTGTTATGTACGCGTCCTTGTGTGCGTGGCTGCGCCCACCACGCACTTACCTTTATTCAATAAAGCAGTGCGTTAACAACCATCTCGCGTGTTACTTGTGTCCCGCTCCTCGCGTATGTAATATTGTGCCAACCCCACTTAGAATGGGATAATGGTAGGAGGATGATGACTTCGCTCCGATGTATAACAGTGGGATAGTAATAGGCCGCTACATATAAAGTTCTGTGGAAGTATATTATTACTTTTCTCTCATTATGAAACTTATTCGTAACTCTAGGTAGCTACGAGCAACTTTGCTCAAAGGACGCGAAAATCTTGCTATTCAGTTCTCATAAAATTTAAGATATATGTTTGAGTTTCACAGACGGTTCGAGTGTCTTAACATTTATTTATTTAACACTAGCCCCACTAGGCCGTCTTCGCACGGGTATAAAAAATATAGCCCATGTCACTCAGTGAAAAAATAATTAAAATCTATCCAGTGGTTTTGTTTTATTCATTACTGCCCGTTATTACTGCATTTACAAAAACAAAATTACGTTTAGCTGCCATTTATTAAATGAGCAACTAAAAGAACATGACGTCACATTAGATAATGCGCGTATATCAGTAATGGAAGAAAAGGTAGAGGAAATGATGAGAAAGCAAAGAGAAACCTGTGTGGAAATTAAGAATGTACCTTATAAACGAGATGAACAACTTTTACAAACAGTCCGAGAAATTTATCTTAAATTATCTATTCCATACAATGAAAAGGATATAATAGAATGTCATCGTATTTTTTGCAACGAAAATTCAAAACGCCACATAATTATTAAATTTCATTCGATTATAAATAAAAAAAACTTTCTGCGTGCCTTGAAAAAATTTAATAGAGAGAATAAAAATGAGCCACTTAGTATCAACAGCATTGGTTTCGTTGGAGAAAATCAACCCATTTATGCTTCTCACTACCTTACACCCACTGGTACTAAACTATTTTATCTTGGAAGACAACTAAAGAAAAATTTTGGATATAAGTATTGTTGGTCCAATTATGGTAAAATATATGTTAAGAAGGAAGATAATTCTGCTGCCATTCTTATCAAAAACCAATGTCAAGTCGAGAATTTGATGAAAACTGACAACTTACTTCTAAATAACTAACTAATAAAATAGTAATAACTACCAGTATAAATCCTAAATAATTTTATTAGGTGACAGTATGAGTGCCAAATTAAATTTTTTCTTTGTGAAATACAGTGATAAACTACGATGTACCGTGTGATATTAGTTTAAGTCTAAATTTTCCTTTTTTTTTCTCTTTAAGTAATTGTTTTTCTTTATTATTGTATGCAGTCTTGTTGTTTTATCTCGGTGGGTGAGTTTTCTTATTCTGCATTCATTTTAGAATTCATAAAATTAATAAAGTACTTATTATACATAAAATTAAGGTGAAATATAATTTACATATAGATAATATACATATTAAAAACTTGTTAAAAACATATACATATATAAAAATTGTAAAAATAACTAAGTATTTAATACTTTATCAGCTTCTAAAAACTTGACATATACTGCCGCATTGACTATGTCATCCGCGCAAGCGACGGTCGATGGTCGTCAACTGTTATTTTCTTACTTACCCACCTACATAAAAAAATAACTTTGAAATTAAATTTATTTAGGTTCGGTCGAAAGTCTGGCTTCCCATAGCACAGGGAATCCTAGTTTGGGGGCCAGGATTTCGCTATATGTTTTAAGTTGTATATTATTGGGATAAAAAGTTATTTAAGCATGTAACAAGTTATTGTAAAGTTGAAAGTTGAATAAATAAATAAATTTATGTTTTGTTATTCCACTATCATTTGCGTTTTGTTATTCCATGTCATAGTAGTTTTTGTTATTCCACGGTTTATAGTGACTTGACGGAAACGCAGGCGAACAGGATAAAAAGTATCCTATGTCCGTCTCCTGGTTTTAAGCAACCTCTCCACCAGTTTTCAGCCAAATTGGTTCATTCGTTCTTGAGTTATAAATAGTGTAACTAACACCACTTTCTTTTATATATATAGATTTTCAATTGTCTTAACCGTCTAAATAGATCATATGAATGGCATCTAATCCGAAGAGCTTAACGCGGAAAACTTAACTTCCTGTGATAGGGTTCCAAATCAACAACTACGCTCCGGTGCTCATAACAAAGTTATAAAACTCTAATCTGCTAAGTATACCAACTTACGACACCCTTGACTGATGACAGGTAACGTAGATCGCTTTGACGAGCTACATAATTTTATTCATGAGAACCGACGCACCCGATTACGTATCAAACGAGTCTGACACGATATTTTCTTGGCAAACTTTACGCAATGTTTCTAAGCTGTTAATATAATTAATATGAATTGTGATACTATTAACACACTGTATGGTATACGACTAAATAGAATAGACTACCCTTATTTTAATAAATGGGGTGTCGTAAAAGGCGACTAAGGTAAGTTGACCCACCGCGCCGTGTGGTATCCGATTGTGTAGAATAGACCTTTTTTATACAGGAAAAAACCCCTTATGGTACCGCCGCCCGACGGGGACGGGCGGCGGTTATGTCAAACTCGCATCGACTAAAACGACCTGTGTGCTCCACCACGCTGCCGATGTCAAGGACAGGATATCGTTATAAACATTGCCCCCATCCCCGCCGACAGCTCTGATCCCAGAGAACGCCTCCTCCGGGTAGGGGCCCCTCGAAAGAGAAGCCCCACTCCAGTATCCGGTGCACCGGGAGCACCAGATGCACCGACCGCCTCGGGGACCTGTAAGCTAGACGTCCGATATAGAGTAGAATAGACCAATCTTATTTTTACCGAGGTGTCATAAAGGCGACTAAGGTAATTAAACGCAGCTGCCGGGCATAAAATACTTAGCAAAATTCTTTAAAAGAAATATTATGCCGATCCCACTTACGAGTGGGATAAGGGCGGGAGAACGATGAATATGTTATTATGAACAGTGTGAATTTTATGCTATTGGATAATTAATTGTTATCATTATTGTCTTGCCCTTATCCTTATTGGAAAAGTAATGTATAATATGTATATTTATTTCAATATAAATTATTGAAATATTTAATTGACTAAAGTATCAATACATAAACGACCGTTATAACTAAATCCACATTTCACATTTGAAATACATTTCGATTGACTTTAGTTAGCTCTTTAGGCAGACCTGAGAGCTTAGCGTCGAGAGACCTGTATTGTTCATTACCGTACGCCAGCCTCCCTTTTGATGCAGCTTTAGGGTAGACAGCTTAATACAAAGACATAATGAGTATTGATATTTCAAGCAAATAGTTAATCCCATTAATTATCACTTATTGGATTAAAGCATTATCGCTTACTGAAGGAAATGAATAAATGCTTAAAATATTCCGGAATTATTTATTTCATTATTTCTTCATTGTACATACGTGTTGTAAGAAAAGAGTAAGAAAAAGTAAAATAGCACATGTACAAAGGCGGTCTTATCCTTAAAAGGCATCCATCCCAGTCAACCATTGCGTAGCAGAAGGAAAAGGAGAAGTATAGTAAGAAATAAGGGTAATACGAGTATAGAAAGAAGGAAAAAAAACCAAAAAACTACATATATACATAGGTTAATTTTGCATACATTACATAAAAGATAAAAAAGATGCAGTATTTGGTGAACAGTAATTGATTTATTTACTGAGGGTTGCCTCTTTTTAGAAGTCTTCTTCTTCTTCTTTAATCGATGGACGTCTACTGCTGGGCATAGGTCTCTTCATGGGATCTCCACAACACACGATTTTGTGCCGCTTGTATCCTGCGGTTCCCCGCGATCTTTTTGAGGTCGTCATTCCATCTAGTAGGGGGTCTTCTGACACTGCGCTTTTCGGTGCGGGGCCGCCACTCCAACTCTTTAATCGATCTATATATGGAAGATCAAACTATTAATAAGTATAGATACCATTTTTCCCTATTTTTCAATACAGTCTCATATTATCAGTCTCATAAAATGATAATATCTTTCTCGTTGTTTGATATCAAGGTTAAAAGTTTTTTTATCCAAAAGTAATAATAAAATTATTTTGCTATAATCCGCGATGAAGTAAAAATAGAAAATATATATAATGCTAAATGTAGAGTGGACAATCGGTTATCATACCTGATACATGCAGGAGTCGTAAAAAACACATGCACAAACCTCCACCACCGCCACCACGATACACAAGCACTATATACGTTCACTATCACAAACTCAACAATCGTTTCGCCCCGCAACCGAAGTTTGCTTCATCGCGGATTATAGCAAAATAATTTTATTATTACTTTTGTATTATGGATCTCCGCAAAGTAACGCCTAATTCTATAAATTAGTTTTTTTATCCTTTTAAAGTTAAGTCAAGCTAAGTGTGTCATAAATTATGTACATCAATATGCCTCGGCAGCGAATTGACTTTTAGAAGACATTAGACCGTTGACTGATAACTGAGCTGTTTTTATACAAGAATGATTGAGTTATTAGGTATGGTGTAGTTATTGGTATATAGGTATGATTGTCTTTGAGATATTTATAGCAGTATTTCAAAGAAACTGATATACGTAACGTAGAATGTTTTGTTAAAATTGATACTCGCAGAATGGCAAGTGTCACCCGGTCGAATGACAAGGCACGAAGATAACAAATTTGTTGATACGTTTTTATGCAAATTGTTTCAGTTCAAGTTGCCAATTATAGTGTATAATTATAGGTATATCATATGAGGTTTAGGATCATCGTCCTTGACAACAGTGAATTCGACTGACAAACCCAATATTATTGGTAATATATCAACTAAGACATTTTTACAAGGTGCTGCGCGCATAATGATGTCGTCAACGAGAGTATATTGTTCTAAAAATAATAGGAGTTGGAAGTATAGAGTGGACAAGTTAACAGTGAAACAAATTCTAATAACTGCTGTTCTGTGCAAAGTAACACTGCAAATAATATAGTGGTGCGTATATATAAATTTTTTTCCCAAATGCTGCCATCATTCACTTCCACTTTATGACAAAAATAAAGTATTCTTTTTATCATTTGAAATAAATGATCTAGAGCGGTATCTATGTTTCATTTTGCATAGTTTTCAATTATAAAATTGAAGGTACAAATACAATGCTGACAATCTATGAAATACAGCATAGGCTAGCAGGGCTAGCTAGAACCGTAACAAAATGCATTCAATATTAAATTTATTATAGTGCTTATCGTTCAATTTAGTGTAGAATTTTGGCTGTTGCAGTTTAGAATGGCGGGCGGTTATAAATTGTGAATATTATTGTTGTTTGAAATTTTGTTGTATTTAGCAAAATAAAATTCCGACATAATTATTACTACTACTTATGTAGAATTTTTTTTTATGTAACTAGCCAATCTAGAAAACGGCACAATGTATTAGCCTAAAATCAGCAATTTAGAATTCGTTGTATTCTATTTTTTTGGTTAACAATTAATCGTGTTTATCGATAAAATATTTTTAGATAACCTTATAATACAAATCATAACGTGACATATTAATCATTTTATGAAATAATCTAAAGTCTGAGGAATAATTAATGACGAAATAATAAATTTAAAAAAAATATTTAGGTGTTTCAAAAATATTAATTTTTATATTAAGAAATATAAAAGAATCCTTGCATTACTGTTATTAAAGTAAAATTTAAGCATTTTCAAAATCTCAAATCATTATAAATCCGTTTTAAAATAAAAATAATAAATCAATGGTGTGAACGTAATTTAGGAAACTCAGTCCTAAGTTTCCAATATTTAGAAGTAACTAATCTTCAACCCTTATTCTGTTTCAAAACGAAAACGCTAATAATATGCTTTTAAATTATTAATTATTTTAAATACATATGATTAATTTAAGAAATTTTTTAGTTGCCAAGCCTAAACAAAACAAAGTTATAAATATGTTAAAGTTTAATTGCAACAACTGATACAATACAACCGATGATTCTGGTGACAGTTATTATTATTAGCTAACGGCTCTCAATATTATTTAAAAAAGGATATTGTTTCAAAAGTTCTACAGTTAAATTGAATGGAATTATTTTAATTACTTAACATTTGAGAATTATCTACGTAACACCATCGTATTTGCTGTTCATTACAGGCAAGCACCTTTATTTACATTTTATCGTTGGTTTCAAAATTAACTTACCGCAATAACGACTTTGTAAATTAAAGTTAATTGGTCTTACGACTAATTAGCTTTGTAATTTAATAAAACATCGCGACCGAAATGTGATGCGTGGAAAAGAGCTAATTTCACCTTTTATTTACTTTTTTAATTAAGTATGTACAAATAGTGTAATAAAATAAATACAACATAAAAAGAATTCTTATAAAATGTAATAATAAATAAGATGTGTTAGCTTAATGGTTAAATAAAATATGATTTTAAGAGTTTTCGAGTTTCCAGAAATCTCTTTCTATAATCTTTAATATTTAATCATAGAAAGAGTTATATTTGTATGTTTATATATGTGTATATTTTAGGAAT
Organism: Morpho helenor; assembly: GCA_029227775.1. Lineage (NCBI taxonomy): Eukaryota > Metazoa > Arthropoda > Insecta > Lepidoptera > Nymphalidae > Morpho > Morpho helenor. Next base: position 9,666,835 of record JARGCU010000010.1, on the reverse strand, counting down.
CTCGGAAACGACTTCAATGATTTTGCTGAAATTCAGCAGGTTTAGGAGAGAAGATTCGATCTAGCTAGGTTTTATGTAAAAAAATAGTTTTATCCCTGTTTTTGGGAATTTCTTTAATATTTAAATGAGTTAATCTTGTATATAAATATATATTTTCGGAATCTCGGAAGCGGCTCCAACGAAGTTCCTGAAATTCAGCATGTAGGGGGTTTTGGTGAGAAAAATCGATCTAGCTAGATTTATATAAACAAAATCTTCCCTGCTTTTTGGGCATTAATAAATACTAAAATTTATATCGCATATAAAAACTATTTTTGCCATAAACTGTGAAGGCAGCATAGCTCATTCAGCGAACGGGCAGTCTCGAGTATATAATCGAGTAAATGTAAATACCAGGATCAATACCAAATACCTAATTGTTTTTTTCTTTTTTTTTATTAAATTTGTTTTTTTTATTTTTTAAAAAATTACCGAGCAAGGCACGGTCAACCAGGTACTTCTAATAAAACGCCTATTACTAGAATATGTTTTACAATAACGCATCATGTGTTTTCCCGTGACGGAAAATATTGTGATGAAACCATGTTACTCCTATGTGCCTACAGAATTTCTTGAATATATGAAATCTGTCCACTCGAATTGGATTTGCGAAGTGGTGAATGGTTCGGCACCATATTTCTTACGTATTACCAATTATTTGTTTAACAAATGATACTAGAATGTTTCATATAAACAAATACCGTCGATTGTCCAGTTATTACTTTATCAAAATTAAATTAAATTACAATTACCTGCAGTAACTGTGACGCCGACGGCACATAAATCAGTGTTTATTACTAAAATGGAAGATTTAATAATGAAATCCTATGATTTATGGTTACTCGGGGATTAAAATTTAATATAAACCTTGTAATCAGTTTTATCCTGATTCATTAATGGTTCATTGTGACGTGAAAATGAAGGTTACTGTGCAAAAGAGATTGTAATAATTTTATTTGTTTTACGAGTACATTATGTTTATAATTATTAAACAGTTTTATTTGTTGATATTGCAAGTAGATAAATAAACCTAATAAATAAATCTTTAAAAAAATAAATGAAAAACAACACACACACACACATATTGGTTTGGAAATCCGTGATGGAAAGTCTTAATTTTCGATTTTCGAGTACCTTCCAGAACCAGTCGTAGCTTCATTGTAATTTGACGATTTAAAAGTGCTTGTAAAAGCCAATTTCAATAAAGAATTATTTGAATTTGAATACTCGTCTACTAGATTGACATACGACCTAAAACGTCGCTGTATAAAATAGACCATTCTCTTTCTTACCGAGGTGTCATAAAATACGACTAAGATAAGTTGACGTCGGGCAGGCGGCCGGTCGTAAAATATACGTATTTTACAAAATCACGTGATAACATGTTTATAACATGTTAAATGATGGATGATTAACTAGCGCTTTAGATTAAATTGAACAGTTTTTGTTTCTGAAATAAAAGTAACACGTATAAACTCAGGGATCGCAAACGGCTACTTGAATATAAGTTATAATTCCACAAAACTATCGCTGAACGTGTCACTAGCAGGGAGCACCTTAATTTGTCACTTTATGGTCAGCGTCCGCAATATTCTGGCAAATAACTCTGTTATCGCGCGGTGAGATTACTTTGGAGTTTACGGCCTACATCCGGCACCGACAACTGACACAGGTTGTTCCTATATTTTTCCCAAATTTCTTATCTTTATGAAAATAGTTTAGCAAGATAAGTAAAGTTAAAGAAGCCGCTGTATTTATTTTACTGCTGAGTAAAGGACTACTCTTTCATCATCTTCCTGCCCTTATCCCACTCTAAGTGGGGTCGGTACAACATGTTATGTCTATTTAAAATTACTTACACGCTAGGACTATATAAATCATGCCCACGTGGAATAGTCCCAAGAATGCTGGCAGCATTTCCACATTGAATCGCTAAGCTGAATCTTTGTGCGAAAAACGAGCCAGCCCTCTTGTCACCTGAAGAGGCAATAATCCGAGATGTTAAAACGGATAATTTATTTTAACACTTTTATTCTATAGTACTTTAATTCAGAATAACTGTTGAAAATCTTCCTTTGTGTATGTGAATGTTGTCAGTATAAACGCCGTTGCTGTCCATTCCAGGCGGTAATGTATTACTGAATACAAACATAATGTTTCATTCGAATTTAACGGCTCAGTGATCTGACTGGATTGAATTCAATTTATTATAATTGTGCAATTTCTGCAATACCAATATATGTTCGTAATAATAATTATCTGGAATTTATCGTCTTATTGCACAGCTTATATTTTAATCTCAGATTACAGCCAAAATAATTAATGCTATGATTATGTGGAATATTTTTGATAACCATTAAATGAGCAAAATTCAAGATTATGTGCGGCAATGGAAGCAAAAAAAACGGGTTTCACTCCGCGTTTGCGGCAGAAGTGAAAACTTGAATATTAACGTTGCATTTTGGATATTTTTTTAAATCTTTTGATTTTTTTTTTGATTTGATATCGCCAAAATAATATCAAAATAACTGTTGCCTGTACAAAAAATAAGTCAATTAAAATAAGTCAGTGAAAATGTAACAAGTCCCTTTTATCCTTTGTTATTTATATTATATTCTCAGAAGTAAGTAAGCACTAAAAGTTATAATATGTGGGAAAGTTTTGTAATGTATAAAATAAAACGGATTTTATGTGCAACATTTATCCAGTTTTATAATATGAGTCTCATTATGTTTGTAAGACCCTCTTGCATGCTTTAAGAATCCCGCAATATGCTATCGTGATATACAAAACTTATTAAATACGTTCTACCAAGCCTTTTTTACTATAAATGATTTTATCCTTTTTACTATAAAAGAAGTGATTCAATGTAGTGATAACAAAAAATGTTTACGAAATTTCCTTTAACGAGACCATTAGAGTTCTGTATACATTTTGGTAAATCAAATTACTTTTATAAATATACTTGATGTACAGCCCGCTTCGCCGGGTTTAATTTATAACACTTATAAAAAAAGCATCAATTACCAGAAAACATTACAGTATCATCCAATCCGTCATCGTAAAGTTTTTCTAATTTTTTTTTTTAAATAAGGCTCGCCGTTTCGAAGTCTATAAAGGACATCCAGACAAATTCATTTTTCTATACTAAGAAGATATATTAAATTATAATCAAGTATGTTATATTATCGTGCATTTTAACTGCAACCGAGAACTATTCGCAGACTATGGGACCCATAAGTGTCGTGGCACAAGATTGGATACCATGAAAATTTATTGAAAAGGCATATGTTATTCTGACATCCATCATATAAAGAAAATAATTATAAATAGACTGTTATCACATTATGTATAAAATAAAATTTCTGTTAATTAACGAATGATTTTAACTAATTTCATTTTAAAATATCAGATATATAAAGTTTACCTTTAAAAGCAAAATTATTTTGTAAATAAAGCTATAAACTATTATTAGCAAATTACTACTAAAAATATTTTCTATTAAAAAGGGACGCCAAATAACATGTTAATCTAGTAAAAGTATGGTACTCGTAGGTGTTATGAGGCGCAACCTTTAAATTCCATTTAGTCTGAGCTTGTCAACTACATTAAAGTGATTGCAATTAGCAAATGGTATAAAATCTTATTTTTAAGTCATCCTTAAGACTCATAGTAAATAGAGACTCAAAAAATATTGGTTTGGTAGGTTTTCCTCCTTTCGATCACTTTCGCTGACATCATTTAGCTTCGATTATATTCTTAATTAAGTTAAGTGGATTTCTAATCGTATTTATTACGTTATTGTCTGGATTTTCGGTCGCTGCGGTGACATTCCATTTGTTATAATGTGATTACTAGATTGTACTCTAATGTTTTCGCTTCCAACAATGGGCGAGAGAATTTCGCAAGCTAACGTAAACTGTAAACAGATTTTAGGAAAATGAGTTTAGTTTGAAATAGCTTTAGAAGTCTGTTTGTAATTGGGGAAATATTTGCAATATTGTTGAAGGAACCGAAATGTTCTGCGGTAAAATATACATTTATTTTAGTGTTTTAAATAAGCACAAACGTAAATGAAATTAAAAAAGTGATAATTTAAATTTTGAAACTCTTTTGAACAACATTTCTACATCGTGTTGTAATGCCATAATATACTGATTCGATAAGGCAATTACTCTTAGCACTTATCGGACCTAAAATTCAAACTTCATTTAGATATTGTTACTCTCTAACTAGGTAATGATCGACACCTGAAAAGAAAATGTTTGCAGGTATCGTTTGCATCATCTAGCACTGCATAGCTAATGAATTAAAGTAGAATTGTATTTTTTAAGTGTGAACAACCATTTTTCAGACTGGAAGTGAATAAGCTCATTTTTTTCTAAGAACTGTGTACAAGTAATGAATATTAATAGTTACAGTAAAGCTCTATTTGTCTTGTCGATTAATGGGCGTAGTTTTTTATTATTATCTTTTGTAAACGACTAGTTTTGGACTATATCTGCCATTTATAACTTGAACATGTTTCATACATTACTGGTCATCAATGCACCGGTAAATTATTTTACGTGATAGTAGACCGAAATAATAGACATTTAAAACTTATCAATAGCTTTATGAACGGGAACGGAGAGGTATTTGACATATATTAAAAATTGTTGTGTGTATTATATTTTACGACGTAATCACCTAAAGCTAATGAAAAACGTGACTTGGGATTTATATTTTACATTTTGTCAGTTCATAAAACGTTCGGCAGAATGTCTTTTGCCGCGGTTGCCTTTCTTTTCATTTCAGTGTAAAGATCGTTTACAACCAAAACGTGACTCATTAATTATCATAATATAATAAGAATAAATATTGAAAAAATTACTAACACTAAATTACTAAATTATTGCTTTAATACTTTAAAGATTTTCTTTGTTTATTTTAAACTTCTTATCACATAATTAATTAATTCATTTTCTAAATTAACTCCCAAAATCTTTTTTTTCCTTTATAATTTGTCTCTTTAAGGAATTTCATTAAAATGATCTTTTGTAGACTTGGGCCAATAGAAATGTGCCTATTTTTGAGCTCCTATTTTCTATCTAGATTTGGGCCTAGTGTGGAGTGGATAGTTTGAGAGGCCATCAGCGTCACGATAAGAAGTGGCAGTAATTTGGTTAAAAGTAAATAAAACTCCTCCGGAATTGTAATATGATTTCGTAGATACGAATATAATACATGAATAGCTTGCTTTATCGTCTGCTTAGATACTGAGCTTGTGCTCTTAGCCTCTATTAGTCATCACTGGTAATACACACTTCTCAATTGATTGTTAAGGACTGAGGAACTTGGAAAATGATATCGAGTAATTTTCTTACTAGAGCTCTTTGATAAGCTCGCTTACATATAATTTAAAAACGTAAATTTATGAAAAAAGTTCTTTATTGTCGTCAAAGGCTGAAAAGCCAAGTTTTGAAGTTTTTTGTCGTATAGACTGTAATGCAGTAGTTCGTTTATTATTAATAGACCCACAGCGCTAAATCCCGGCACCATTCAGAAATTATGCATCAACTACCAGTGAGTACAAAAAGCGATCGAATCATTTCATGCCAGAAAGCGGCGAACGAAGTTAACGGTTATTTGTATAATTTATAAGGAAATATAGCCCAAGGCGAAAGTCGAGTTGGCAATCGAAAAAAGATTTTTATACGGCTGGAAATTTTGTACAATAGACTGTTCTATTTAATAATCTGATCTAATTAACTATCACAATAATAACTCAGAAATGTGTTTTATATCATTGTAAACATATACCTATTAACACATAATTTTTGGAATTACAACGTTAATTTTTTTATGACACATTTGCTAATTTTTTAGAAGTTTAAATTAAATTTGAAATATACTTTAGTAAAATTGGTTTTTATTATTAATTTTGAAATGTCACATTGAGATGAAGCTACTATTCGTTAGGAAAGGTGATCTTATTCAAAAGAATTAGTAGAAAACAGGCAGTCGCTCTTTCCAAAAAAAATTTGTTTTGTTTTAAATCAGCTTACAATATTATTTATTCTAAGCGTGTCAATTTAAATTTCAGGTACCCAATAATTTATGTAGTCTTTCTTAATGTGGGTCGTTTGAAGTGCTTTTTTGATATTTGTATAAAGGCAAGGCCACAAAATATTTTGTGAAATTTTATTCTGAAAAGTATGCCGAACAAATGGCTTTAGAACTTTAAGTACGCATGTCCTATATACCATTACTTAATTTCGGTTCTTGGGTGCTTATTATGCATATATATTATTATTATTATTATTTTATAGCTTTCATAACACATACGTTATAAGTATTTCAAAGCGACTGTAAAAAATATGTACATTTAAATTTATCACAAAGTAAAGTTTCTTATAATAAATAGTACAGCTCTTTTTTGAAGTATGTACTCATCTTTGAAGAAAAAACACTACTGAAATAGTTGAAATATTGTAATTATGTCAATCTTAAATAACAAGAAAGTACGATCTGTTAACAATAAATGAGAGGTTGATAATGGAATATGGCAAGTCATTTGTATTTATTAGAAACAACAATGGTCTTAAAATACATCCTTGAGGCTCACCCATATATCTGATAGATTCTAACTACTTTCCACAATTTACACACACTCTTTTACTTTTATTAGTATGATATGGTGCTACTACGATATTATAATAGGTCTGAGTAGTAATCTTACTCAGTAGTATAGTAGTAATCCTAATCCTTCTTTGATTTACATGTTCTTCAAATTTAATTTTTGCAATTACCATAAAACCCGCAACATCCATTTTGTATTTTAGATTATATTTTTTTTGTTACTACTTGATAATAGTCGTAATATTAAAGATTACTTAACCGCCCATTTCTCAACTCAGAGAACATTTTGCAATACAGTTTTCAAGATACTAGAGGCATGTTTAAAGTTTCATAGAGTACGGGCACAGGTGTTTCAAATATACTTGGCAATAGTGTAGAATCGTGATTGGAAAATCTAAATCTTTCTTCACTTCTTATTTAAATAACGAAATTTAGTATTCATTATTCTAGTTGGTTATTTTATCTTTTTATTACTTATTTAAACAACACTTACAATCATATTTGAACATTTTAAAAGATACCTCTTTAAATTTTTTTCTTGGTAACAGTCAACTTTGCTAGATCGAGTTAAAAAAATGCTATTGCTATACAAATCATGCCCAAGCGAAAGTCCTAAGATTGCTGACAGCGTTTCTGCGCTAAATAGCTGGGCTATATGTCTAATTCTATATGTCCAATACATATACATGTTTGTTACAGTTGTGACTTCTTATATGTGAAGAAAACTATCACTGTATATAAATGGATAAATGTCTTGAAACATTCTCTTTCAGGTCCTCAAAACTAAATAGTTTCCTTTGTTAGGTATACGATATTGGCATAAATACCAGCATCTCAGTAACTAAAGTTGATTTTCAAGTGGGTACATAGTTGTGTACAAGTAGTTACAAATGTCCTTTGTTCACAGTTCATGAGGTTTGCTGAGCTCTCGTGTGCGATATGAGCTCGCCAAGACAAGGAAATAATTATCCCTTGTTAGCGCAAGTTTGACTATTCGAGATATATACGAGTAATATTTACGATTACTCTATGTTGTCTTGTTAAGTTAAAATCATTTATCTTGTAGAGCAATAAAATTTATTACTGTGTAGTTCTATACTTCTTTTATATGTTTTCGTCTGTTAAACAAAGAGGTAGAGCAAAAATTGTATTATTTTGCTATAATCTGCGATAAAAGAAAAGATATGCAATGCTAAACGTAGAGTGTACTATCCGTTCCTATAAATGCAGAATTCGACGAATGACAAATTCCATTGCGATTTTGTCGTGAAGTTTATCTCCCGACGATGCTTTTTTTTGTTTTATAGACCTCCAAAAAGGCCTGATTCTATAAGCTATAAAGGGATAGATATTTAACCCGATAGAAAAGAACACAATATGTTGAATTTGAAAATTTCAACAGAAACTTTTAAAGAGACCTTTTAGTGTTGTGTCTGTTACATGTGGCCTCCCAAGTAACCCAATACGCGTTAAATCTATACATGTGGCCTCAACATATATACTCAATTTGTGTCATATTGGCAACAAAAGGCGCTATAGTAGTTTAATAATTAAAAACTATTTCTTTTAAAAAGAAAGACCTTAAATCTCTACGTCCATAAAACGGTATTACGCTAATCACCTTAACGTTTCAAATCTTACAGTACTTTAAAAGGACCTTCTCAGTAAATACTTTTAATACAGCAACTGAATACTAAACTCAGCGTTCGAATAGACCGCAGAAACTCTCTCGCTGGCAATAAACTCGCTGAGAAATATTTTCACATCGTTGTGGAAGTTAAAATAAAAGTAACTACACCCCACAGAGCAATAGCCGACCCGGCCGACGACGGGTAACGCGGAATATTTTCACGAGCTACATAATTTTATTCATGAGCCCGATGCGTCCGATTCCATATAAAACAATTTCATTCAAATATATTTCCTATTAGACCGCTAACCATAACAACTCATAGGCGTAAATATTCTCACGAGAAAGGCAAAATTATCGTTACTGAATCGTTACATGTACTGAATATGTGCTTAATTTTGCTTTTATGTTTAAAAACATTACCATATAGTAATTTAAGTAGCTGAGTGTCCGTAATAATATATGTTAAATATATTTCAAAATTACAAAAGAAAATAAAAATTATTTTTATCTGGGATCGATTCTAGTTTTCTGAATTCGAGACCGCCTTTTACCCAATTTGCAATTGACAGCGTAATTATCCCTTGCTTTCACATAAAATTATAGCATTTTTTTTCAATGCTCTAAAACAGGGATAAAACAACATATTTTTAATAAAACCTAGCTATGTAAATCGATTCCCCTCCCACTCCCAAACCCTCTACATGCTGTATTTCATGAAAATAGTTTTTGCCGTTTTCAAAATCCGGAAAAAATATATATACAAGATTAACTTATTTAAATATTAAAGATTTCTTAGATTTACAGCAATTTTTAAAAGCTTTTATTCAACTTGCAATGTATGTATGTGAAGGTGGAATCTTGCAAGTTAAATTTGACCCACTTCCCGGTATTCCATTGAGCTGAAATTTAACATACTGCTCCAGTCTCGATGACAATCCATATGCTTATGAAAAGCATGACCTGATGTTACTGCCCGGATTGGCTCCAAATTAAGGAACTCGTCAACGGCTAACAGTAGGGACATTAGTTTTGTTAAAAGCTTTTTTTAAAGCCTTTTTAATTTCACTTATTCTATTTTAGGTGTAAAGGCTGTTTAGTTCTTTTTTTACAAAGAATAAAGCGATTCTAGGGACTGGTCTCTAATATGAGCATAATATTTATATAATTAGCTTGATAGTTAATTAAATTCCGATTGTAAATTTTAATGAAAACAAAATTGGAGTAATCCGTTTTTATTTATCTGCTATCGTCCATTCTAGAAAAGTTTAAAGTGACATTTTGATGTTCACGATGATAATATTGCAAACGTAATAAATTAAATTGCAAGTGAATAGTGTTCATAGTTTATGTATAGAAATCGGCTATACTCAAGTATTATTCTCAATATACTCAATACTTGTCGGACAAGTATTGAGTCTATCCGGACCACTTACTCATAAGCTATTTATACGGCGTTATCGCGACGTAACTCTTAGCCGGATAGAATAAGACGTGAGTATAACCGGTTTCTATATATAAATTAAATACATTGTGCCAAGGTTGGAAAGAATTTAAAGCATGTTTCGTGGTGGTAAAGGAAAAAAATACGGGAGCGATAAACACTATTAGTTTTCGTGGAAAAAACTTTATTAATGTGTACGTTGCACAGAAAGGCTTACTGTCACTTTCTCTAAAAGTGTTACTTTTTCCGACACGTTGCTCGGATTCCTTCTTAAGTAATGCGAAAAAATGGCTTTGACACTAAAAGTCTTGCTAATGTAGCAAGAGATTGTGTAAAGGAACGGTATTACACATTTTATTAATGTATTTATTTATTTATTTATTCCATAGAATTACCAACAGAATTACATGTGTAACTAAAGTTACATGGTTATATTTCCTTGAGTTGCTAATAACATATAAATCTAATAAGGTAGTCACAGTGTGCTTAAAAGGTAACAAACGTACAATAACTATTATAACTAAAATTAGAAAATATGAAGTCTAACAAACTTAGGGAAAATATGGAAAATAGGTAGCTTAGAAATAGTATGTAATCTGATATTAGCATATAAGTACATCATCATCATCCTGCCCTTATCCCACTCTAAGTGGGGTCGGCACAACATGTTATAAACATGTTGTCATATGATTTGGCGTATTTTACAACCGGCAGCCTGCTTAACGTCAACTTAGCTTAGTCGTATTTTACCACACCTCGGTAAGAAAGATTGTGGTCTATTGTACTCAACCGGATACTACACGGTAGATCGACTTACCTTAGTCGGCTTTTACGACGCCTCGGTAAGAAATGAGGGTGGTACTCAGCCTTTCATGCGTTCTGCCGTCATTCTACAGTAAAATTTAAGGAATAAAGAGTTATAAAGTATCCGAGGTACTTTTAATTTTGTGATCAAAACATATCTTATATCGAACATCTTACATCTGTATCAACATATCTTGTATCTATAATATATAAAATATATTTTCGCATTTATAATTAAAAACAAAATATCTAAGCTGTAAAAGCAATCTTCAATAGTGTTGCAATTGTTAAAAAAATCCCAAGCGACTATTTTTTATAACCATTCAAAATATGGCAAATTCATTTTTTTCCACTTTTTTAACTTGAGGTTTCTTACCTTAGTTAATGTCAAAAAAGTTATCTGCAAGATATTTGTAGTTGTAATTTCATGAAGACACAAAGTTTTATTTGATTTTTTATGTAAATATAATTAATTTCAAAAATAATTGTAATACCTAAGACGTTCTGTATATAAACACGACGAAATTACTCTGTCTAATATTAAAATGCGCCAGGAAAATTAGTCGTACCATAGCTATTAGCAAATTGTGTAATTTTCCTTTTTCAAATTTCTGTAGGCTCCTGACAAAATTACTTTGCCCTTCCAGCCCGCCATTATAGAAGAAATGACGAAAATTGGTGGCATTAATAATTACATGAATCAAGTTAGCTTTACTCAGCTTTCGTATTTGAACTTAGGTAGAATAACAAACTCGAGGTAACATTAAAGAATTGATTTTTAGATGGTTTTATAGCACGGTATATAGGTTTATTTCGTGACAAAACCATGTCTCCGTTTTTTTAAATAATTTAGTATGTATTAATTCGTAAGTATAAAACTTTCTTTATAGTGAAAGTTACACCAAGCATATTTAAGTATAACTTTAAAAGAATTTGATGTGTAGAAAAGAAATCATTTCAGAGGCTGGTAATAATCTCAGTGAAATCAGTAGTGTTTTCATATATGTAGTTATTAATATAAAAACAGGGGAGCCCTAGGCAAGCCTGTAAGTGATAGCGACACAATGTACAAATGAAAGGGAATATGATACTCGTATACTTCATTTTCGTCTAATCACATTTAAAAAAAAGAGACGCATAGATCACTCTCATTTGCTTTCTATTTATTGTAATATAGCACATTTTGAGTGGTGTACCAGCTCTAGTATATAAGTCTATGATTGCTGTCGACATATTTACTCTGTAACGTCACAAACAACTATTCACAATAACATATACGATAGGATAACAACTATTCAATATCGATTTGAAATCTTTACAGTTTACTCTATACATATTGACAACTTATTACTAACGTACTTACGTTAAAATTTACATTAAAATATGAAACAAAAACATTTTGTTATGCACCCTAAAACTTTTATTACCAACTCCAATTGAGGTTGTTGAAACAAGCTTAAAATCGACTTTATGAAAGAAATTCCAGTAAACACAATATTGATGCATTCGTTACTCTGGTACGAAATTAAAAATAACTTTGCATAAAAACAATGCCAGCGTTGACCTTTGTTCTGTGAACAACACATTTTGAAGGAAAAATGTAAACTATGAACAAAGGAGTACCAATTCATATCGATGCATTGTCCCGGAAAAATGACGATGATAGACTCGATGGTATATCGGCATAGTTCGTCTATATTGTTATGCAAATAGTACGAAGTTAACTTTTTGAGAATCAAGGACTTCACGAAGTGAATTCCATTTACGAATTTTTAAAATATTATATGATAATAAAGAAATAATATTTTTTTTCTATCATCTATCATAAAATGGAATATACTTTTTAATTTTTCAATGCTCAAATATACCCAGCAAACTTATTTTGATTTACGAAACTCAAAAGAGATCCATAAAAATAATCTATTCAATCTAAATATCGCAGATTTAGCCAAATTATTACGCAAAAAGATCCGCAGTTTTGGAGTGTATATCGGGTATGTTTTGAAGTGACTGTGCTTTGCAATCCTATGTACAAAAAAAAATTGAAGAAGAAAATGACATAAAGCATTTGGATAATAAAAGAAGTGACCCAATTAGTTACATATAAGAAATTGCTTATCAGTTTTATTAATTGAATTCTTAACAAATTGCATAATTGTTATGAAAATATCTATGTTCTGTATATTTTGCGTTTTAGATTAAGAATTGCAATGAAAAAGTGAAGAAGTGCAGAAAGATATATTGCATTTATACGTATATATTAAGTGGAAAATTCTTTGCGTATTAAAGTTAGATTGGAAAACTTATTGCACGTTACGTTGTTGCAATGTGATTCTGCGACATAGTTTGTTGGCAAATTGTAATACATCAAGTTATCTAGTCCAGATACCTAAGAAGCTTCGAAAACATTATTTTAATAAGTTTTTAAGTAATTTAAATTAAATTAAATTAAGTAATTTAATTTAAAGTCTTTTTTTTAAATAATAAATACATTTTCTTATTAAATTATTTAGTAAAATACAGTTGTTTTTTAATAATATTCATTTTATAAATTTATCAAGTAATTTTAACAATTTATAAAATGTATAAATATTGACGCAGATCTATGTTTTTATGAACTGATTTTTTATAAAGATACGTACATTCGTTTGACAAATAAAATAAAAAAATAACAGACTTGTGTACTCACTGACTCAGTACCATTCCGTATTATTAAGTAAGAAACCTTCACTAGTTTATATATATTAGTATACTCATAACAAATCTTCTCAAAAATTGGTTCATCTCTTTGTTTCAACCATTAAAAGGTTGTAAATAAAAGCAAAAAGTATTACTATACTATTTGTATCAATACATGGTTTATCTGAAGCCGTGTGGCGTTCGGCTGAGTAGAATAGACCACCCTCATTTCTTAGCGAGACGTCGTAAAAGATGACTAAGGTAAGTTGACCCACCGTGTGGTGTCTGTTGTGTGTGTGTTAGTGGTTTGTGTGCGTGGTAGAGTAGAATAGACCACCTTCTTTCTTACCGAGGTGTCGTAAAATACGATTAAGGTAAGTTGACGTGAGGCAGCTTTAGCCAAATCATGTGACATGTTTATAACATGTTTTTTTTTTTTTTTTTTTTTTTTTTTTTTTTTAATGTCAGGAAAACCCATTATGGGTCGTCACCGCCCGACGGGGACGAGCGGCGGGTATGTCGGACTCTCACCGACTAAAAACCTGACAGTGCTCCACCACGCTGCTGGTGGCGGGGACAGGGTACCTATGAAGACATTGCCCCCCATCCCCGCCAGCAGCAGCTCTGTACCCCGGAGAGCGCCACCTCCGGGTCGGGGCCTCTCTAAACAGTGGCCCCTCCCTCCGCTAATCGATGCATCGGGAGCACCAGATGCATCGACCGCCTCGGGGACCTAACTCCAGCGAGCGTCCGATGAACCCCGTTCGGATCGCTCGGAGGTCCCCGTTAGGGCGGCATGCGACGGACTTCGGCGAGTCGCCTGCGCCCCGCTCGCCTGCGGCGGATCGGATCCAAGGACTCGACTTCCCGGATCCGCCCCGCCGCCTCCTTCCGCGAGATAACGTCCTCGCAGAAGGAGGCCATCGCTGCCCACGATTCCTCCCTGTCCACCATGGCACGAACCACGGTGGGCAGGGAGAGATCGTGCCCCACCTCTGCCACGAGCTTCGCCCGCTGAACTGCCCAAGCTGGGCAGTCTGCAAGCGTGTGCAGCGCCGTGTCGAACTCGGCGCCGCACTCGTGGCACTCACCAGTCGCTTCGCGCTGGGCCACCCGCCACAAATACCTCCCGAAACAACCATGTCCGGAAAGTACCTGCGTCAGGCGGAAGGTGAGGACCCCATGCCTCCTGGCGACCCAGCCCTGGAGAATGGGCTGGATGGCCGAAATCGTCCAGGCTCCTGCACTGGGCGATTGAAGCCGCCGCCTCCACTGGCGGAGGAGCTCCTCCTGAGCTGCCCTCCGCCAGTCCACCTCTACCACCGCTGAGTGTCCCCCCGATGAACGGGCTTCAACTCTACGGTGGTAGGCCTGAGCTAGCACCTCAGCCTCTAGGTCCCACGGAGGGGACCCGGCCAAGGCGCAGGCCGCCTCGCCGGAGATGGTCCGGTAGCCCCGCACAAGTCTGACCGCCATGATCCTCTGCGCCCTGCGCAGCAGGGGCAAGGATCTCGCGGTCAGCCGCCCCGCCCATATGGGAGCGCCGTACAGGGCCATCGACCGAACCACCCCGGCGTATAGGCGCCGGCAGCCTGCATTAGGCCCTCCCAAATTTGGAAGGAGCCTGCTCAGGGCCCCGGCGGTCGCCGTTAACTTAGGGGCGAGCCGCCGGAAGTGAGCCTCGAACGTCCATCGGCTGTCGAGGAGCAATCCCAGGTACTGTAAAGTACCCGAGATTTCGATGGACGTCCCGCCCACCACCAACCGGGAGCCCACTGGGGGCGCCATCCGAGGCCTGTGGAAGCAAATGACCTCGGATTTCTCCAAGGCCACCCCCAGTCCCAGCCGGCGAATCCGGGCCACAACGTGAGCCGTAGCCGCGGTCGCCAGCACTCGGGCTTCCCGGTGGGTGCTCGCGCGAGCAGTCACGAGGGTGTCGTCTGCGTAGCAGAACAGTCGCACCCCCGGAAGCATTTGCCCGCGCAGCACCCAGTCGTAGCCGATGTTCCACAGGAGGGGGCCAAGAACCGACCCCTGTGGAACACCGCACGACATCCTCCGCTCCTTCCACCCACCCCCAACCGTCGGGTACCTAACAGCGCGATCAGCCAGATAGTTACTGACCACACGCTGCAGGTACAAGGGGATACGGTGGAAGCGTAGGGCCTCCTTGATCACTTCCCAAGGCAAGGTATTGAATGCATTGGCGATGTCCAACGACACCGCCAACACCACCTCGCCCCGGGTAGTCGCCTCCTCCGCCAGGACTCTCACACCCTCGATGCAGTCGAGGGTGGACTTGCCCCGACGGAATCCGCACTGGAGGCGACTGAGGTCGGGCCCTACCTCCTGAAGGTGCTGGACTATGCGGGAAGCTACGATGCGTTCAAGCAGCTTTCCTGCCTCATCCAGCAAAACGATCGGCCGATAAGCGGAGGGTGTATCAGCCGGTCTTCCCTCTTTCCTGAGCAGGACTAGTTTCCCCGTTTTCCACCTACGGGGAAACAATCCCTGCTCGAGGCAGGCACTGTACGTCGCCCTGAGTCCTGACTCCAACGGGCCCAGGGCAAGAGCCCAGGCGCGCCCAGGGATGCCGTCAGGACCAGGAGCGGTGTTTTTCGCCTTCATGCGACTCACCGCCCCCGCTAATTCCCACTCCGACACCTCCGGCGCACCTGACACAGTGTCTTCCTCTTCCTGAAGAGGCGCCATACGAGGCGGCTGAACTTCGGCTCCCTGCGGGAACAGGGCTTCCACAATGGCTTCCAAGAGATCCGGCCGAAGACTCTCGGTAAGGGGAGGGGCGCGGGCACGAAGTTTCTTTCGTGCCGCTATATATGGCCTCCCCCACGGATTCCGATTGAGCTCTTCGACCTGCTCCCTGTGGGCCCTGTCCTTGGCCTCAGCAATGGCCGTCCGCAAGGAGACGCGGACAGCCTTATATGCCTCGTAGCGGCGCCTCTCCTCCTCAATGTCGCGTCGCCTACGACGTCTGTATCGAGTGTACTGGCGGCGCACGGCTACGCACTGTTCACGCAGCCGCGCCAGCTCCTCAGACCACCAATACACCCTGCATGCCGGCCCTGTGCCACGCACCCTCGGCATGCTGGCGTCGCAGACGAGCGACATTCGCCGCTGGAGGTCTTCAACATCCGCGGCAACACACCCACTCGTGGGCCCTGCCACCCATGCCTGAACGGTTGCGGCCTCAACCAGGAACTCGGGATCCATTTTCTTGACGGACCACCGAGGGCCGTCATTTTTTCTCCCTGACTGAGGAAAAATGGGAGTGGGGCGTGTGGAGACCTCGAACCATATATAACGATGATCCGAGAGTGACTCCACACCCACCATTACCTCCCAATTGCTGACACATGGTGAAAAGGCGGCGTCGACAAAGGTGACGTCGACTTTGGAGCCGCCATTCCATCGCACACATGTGTCAGCCGTCCCCCGATTCATGACGACCATTCCAGCTGAGGCCAACCAACCCTCCAGGAATCTCCCCCTTACGTCCGTGACCGGAGACCCCCACGCAGCGGATTTTGCGTTGAGGTCTCCAGCCAGGACCACCTTGCCAGGACGCAACCTACTCACCAAATCTCCGATTTCAGCCATAAACAGCTCGAAGTCGGAGAACAGTTTGTTTGGTGAGAAGTACGCCCCGATGACGGATACGTCTCCAATTTTGGTGGAGACATACCCGCGTCCCCTGACCACGCGCTCCAGGGATGGAGAGCCGACTGCAGCCCTGGACGTGATGGCCACATCCCCGTTACGGTCTCCGACCCACTCCTCGCCCGACGGAACGAAGAGAGGTTCGGAAACCACGGCCACGTGCACCATGCGCTCCGCCAAGGTCTGGAAGATAAGGTCCTGGGCCCTGGTGGAGCGCATAATATTCGCCTGGAGGAATCTCATAGAGGCCATTATCTATTACTGACCTCCATAGATTCCTCCATTGCCCGGCTCATTGTGATTTGAACCGGGCCGGCGGCGGGTGGTGAGGGGACCCTCGGGCCATCACCCCCCCTTCCCCTCCTCGCAAAGACGGACGGTGCCTTGCACTGCCCGCCCCCCGCCCGATGGTTGGCATTTAGCCCCGCTCTTTGGCAGCTCCCACAATGTGGAGCAGCCGAACAGGACTGGGCCTTGTGGCCGTTTTGACCGCAACGATAACACTCATCGCTGCGGTCAATCGCTGAACCACATTCCACCCGCAGGTGCCCCTTTTCTAAGCACCTAAAGCAGCGGCGTGGGCGAGCTTCAAGCAGGTGGACTCGGGCCGAAACCCAACCCACCAAAACTCTGCCCACAGCTACTACTTTTTTGGCTGCTGCTACAGGAACTCGTAACCAGAGAGAGCCAAGTCCTCCCTCTGTCCTGCGTATCACCCCAGTCTGAATGTCCTGATAAGGACATTCCCCGACCCGAGCGATGGCGACCACAACATCCCCCTCAGTAGTGGCGTCATCAAGGCCCACGATGCGCAATTCTACACATTTTGTGGGCGTTGTGACACGCACCGCCGGCTCCTCCATGAAGAGGTCGCGGAGCCGGGTGGCGAGGGCACCCGCCTTCTCTTCTTTGTTGGGCCCGGAGATTTCAAACATCCGGGCTCCGGTGGCAGCCTTTTTCAGACGCATGCCACCCTCTAGGCCCAGCTCTTCGATTTTTATGCACCGCTGAGCCCGGGCCAATACGTCCATGTAAGTAAGGCTCTCATCCGCAGCCTCTTTATCTAGGGTCACCACGACAACAGCCGAACGCGGGGTCTTAAGTTTTCCCTCTCGCTTGGGCTGTGCTTTGAGTGTGGTGACCGCAGCTTTTTCTCTTGCGGTAGGCGCAGACTTCTTCTTTGAGCCCCTCCGAGCCACCACATTCCAACCCTCGCTCATTGATGTCGGGGCAGGTGGCAGCGGTCGAGGCTCCAGCTGGGCCCCGGTGTTCTTCTTCTTTTTCCCCTTTCTCTTTGCCGTTTTATTAGGGCTGACCAAATCCTTCGTACCGGGTTCGACAACCCGAATTTTCGGCCGCACTCTCGGCTTTTGGGGCCAACTCGGGGCAGCCACAGAAGCTGCTAGGACCACCTCTTTGTCACTAGTCCTGGTCGCTGCCACCCGTCTTTTATCGGCGGCAAGCGGCGGTCTGAGTCTGGGTTCGGGAGGCAGGCGACTCTCAACGCTATCCAATCGCGCCGTCAACATGTTCTTGAGCCTAACAACTTCCTCCTCTACGGTTAGGCCCTTCACGGCTTGGGAGCTACCAGTAGGAGCCAACTCTTTCCCGGCTTCCCTGTTGACACGGGTGATCATTTCCTTCAAGGTTGAAATCTCTACTGAGAGATTGTTGACCACCTGTGTCAGCCGGGCGTTATCTTCTCTTAGGAGACGGATTTCGTCCGACTCCGTTCTTTCCGCTAAAGCCCTCGCGGCTTCCTCCATTGTTTGGGCGACCATGTTTAGGGTACCTCTACATTTGCCATTGAGGTTTCGCGATTTCCCAACGGTCGCCCGCATCGTCTCCGCGTTCTTGACCAGAACGTCACAGACCCGCGACGTGTCTACGTCCTTTAGGACCAGTTTCAGCTTCTCACCAGATGTAGTCGATGCCGATCTTGTCGTCCGGTCACTTAATTCAGTCTCTTCCGTTTGGTGATCCTCAAAAAGCTCGCCACGCCTCACGGCGTCGCGGGCTTCCCGAAGACCCGTTTTGGATCCCCGCAGATAGTATTTGATATTTGCTTTCTTAGCATCCCGGTCCTCATCCGGCTCTGCAGGGTTCGCCGACTCCGCCCTTGTTCTTTTTTTTGAACGAGCACGTCTATTGGTACAGTCCAGCATTTCAAGGGACACACTTCTGGATACGTCCATACCGGAGTTCTCGCTCAGGTCTCTGCCTGAACCGGAACTAGCACTCCGGTTGCCCTTATCTCCTCCACATCCACGCGCAGTCCTGCGCCTCGATCCTCCACACGTACCAGCAGAAATACCAGTCGAGCCGGTTTCAATTCCGCTAGCACCCTCCGACGACAAAGCATGTGTTGCCCCCCCAGATACGATGGGGCGACCACGGCCGGTCTCGTACCCCAAGGCCAGAACAACACTGGCCCGAGATTCGACACCGGTCGTGGTGAGGGATTCCCCGGTAGAACCGGGACCCTCCTGGGTAGTTCTTTCAGAATCTGTTTTACCCATGCTGATTTTTTTTTTTGTGAAGCCCTAGCGACCGGATTCCCCCCGGCCATTCATCCTCTCGGCGGGCTCTGACCTTAGGATTGGGGTAATTTTTTATAGAGGTTTTCTTCCTCGCAACCCGAAGGTCCCCGTTCCCACTGCTGGGCTTCCGGGCTTGGCCGACGGTGGCCGAAACCATATCCAGTCAGACTTAAACAAAGCCCAACCGAACCCGTCACCGAATGGAAACTCCACCCCCCCGGAGTCCCCGGCCCATCCAGATTGCCATCTGCTAATCAGAGGGACAACTGGATTGGGCACCCTCACAGTGGTCCGTTCGCCAAGACTAAGCTTGCCCAGGGTGCGCCACGAGGAGGCCGACCACTTTGGCACCCCATGTTTATAACATGTTGTGCCGACCCCATTTACAGTGGGATAAGGGCTGATGATCAGTGGTTTATCTGATACTCCGTTTAAAGACGTCTGTTAATAATGAATAACAAAATATGTTGAAATTCTCATAGCTTTCAATTGCATTTATATATCTAGTTTTTATATAATAAGCACTCAGATCGATCTCAGATGTAAAGCGATTCCTGCAAACACTTCTACGAGATTAAATTCGTAATATCATTTCCAATTTCCGAACAACTCGATTCCTGTTCATCGCGCTTAATACGTGCATCCTATTGAATAAATAATATTTTACAATCGAGTTACTCGATATCCATCTTCGTATCTGCTAGAGGCATCGGTATGGTTTACAGCATTAGCACTATCAGGTTATATAACGCATTTATTACAGGATGTTCAAACCGAATCAAGACTTGAAGTCGTTCGTGAGAACCCTTAACTTTTCTAAAGTATCAGAAAATTCTTTTTTCAAATTCAAATAATCCTTTATTCAAGTTGGCTTTTAAAAACACTTACAAGGAGGATGATGAAATTGACTATTGGATTACTTTAACTGTGAATTGATAAAAACATTCTCCAGATAAACAAAAAAAAATCAATATTCTATCGCATATATAAAAATCAATATTCTATCGAAATAATAAATTGTTTCGCCTAACGTGAAGGCAGTTCGGATTCTATAAATAAAATAAGTTGTTGCAGTTATCGAAGTTGTAAACGATTCTTTATCGTTTTATTAATACAAAGTTAAATTGGAAAAGTTATGCAGCAATAATGTGTAGTCGTACCGTAACTCGTCTGCCGGAACACTAAGAACAAATTGAATTTATAACTATTGTAGGTAGTGAAATTTCAGAATAGTATTAAATATCATCATCTTCCTGCCCTTATCCCACTCTAAGTGGGGTCTAATTAAATAAAATACATTTTGGTCTTTGATTATCTTTAATCTTTGAATGAGTTAATCTTGTGTATATATTTAGATCTGAATTTCGGAAACGGCTCGAACGATTTTCATGAAACTTGTATGCAGGGGGTTTCGAGGGCGTTTAATTGATATAGCTAGGTTTTGTTTAAAGATATGTCTTTTATTCCTGTTTTCAGCTATTGAAAAACTACTAAAATATAAATAGAATAAAAAGGTAAATTGGTATTACATACAATTATAAAGTTGTATGTAATAGCTCAATGGGGAAAGGGCGGACTAAAGAAGTGAAAATACCCGGTAGCGAGTGCCAGATATCACCAATTTTTTAGTTGCATTTTTTATATAAAAAAAATACCGACTAAGCTTGATCACACAGGTACTCATATTTTAGATTAGTAGATAATAAATTAAGTAATTTAAAAAAATAAAAATAACCATATAAAGACCTATCGTAAAATGATCTCTATGTGTCTAAATTGCCAAAAGTTGTGGCTTTTCCTATAGTGTAATATACAAATATGACCGATGCCGAAATTACCCACACGAGCAAAAATATATCTCATATTCTAAATTTTTTTACAATATATTATTTTAAATACTTTATTTTCTCTTCATAAATTTGGGCTTTTACATTTTAAATATCACAAAACTGTTTAAAAATATATTACTATTCATTATATACACATTTTAACAAACAAAAGTTGTAGATATGGTTATGATTTTATTTAAAATATCTTCTGTACAATAATAAAATGTAAATAGTCTTCAAAACGATTTATTTTACGAACAGACAACTTGATGACGACCTCTTATCGACGTAACATTGTTATTTGTCTTGTGGATAATAGAATTGCCGACTAAATTGTTATGACCAAATTGCTTCTTGAGAACTATATTGAAATAAAAATAACCAAAATTGGACAAATACCATATTACATATTTACTCAATTTCAAGAAAAATATACTATGGGTTTTCTACGTGTTTATAACATTACAAATGGAATTTGTTTAAGATATATTAGCTTATAGTTAATCTTTAACTTTAACAATCAAAAGATTGTGCTTTATTATTATTGCTTAACTTACGTTCTTCATGATTTGCCCAAAATTCTGAATAATTCTGATTTAAAATAATATTTCATACTACAGAGTATCTCAGTGAATCTTTGAGATTTTTTCTATAACCGTGATTGAGGTTTTGGTTATGAACTAGATAATTATTAATAATAAATACACGAATAACATTTATAGCATACAATAGATCGTTTTTTTCAGATTATATTGTTACAACATGTTTCAAATACAACCTCCTTCATATAAGTAAAGTAAGTAAGTAACGGCCTGTTACTATCCCACTGCTGGGCATAGGCCTCTTCTCTCCGTTTTTTTTTTTGGAGAGAAGGATTGGAGCTACTACCTACCACACGGCTCCAATGCGGATTGGTAGGTTACACATATCCCCAAAATTCTCTAGAGATATGCAGGTTTCCTCACGATGTTTTCCTTCACCGAAAAGCTTGTGATAAATTGCAATTATCAATTAGACACATAAGTTTTACTAGAAAACTCATTGGTGTCTGCCCGGGTTTGAACCCTAGACCTACTCGAAAGAGGCGCACGGTGTTACCGCTGGGCTACCAAAGCTTCCTTCATATAGTTGGTCAATTATATGAAAAACATTGCGGCCGTCATTATGTCATTGAGTGTAAATGGGTTCACTTCTGAGGAAAGTGTTTTTTATTTATTGAATAAGTATAAAGGAAAAATATCGTTGTTGTTATAATATACAAATTACTGTATTTGTAAATGCTTTTAATGTATTTGTAAAAGATAATTATTAATATATGGTTTAGTAAGAGGTATTTAATAAATACAGCATAACGGTAATAATCGTTTAGAAATCTGTCTAAGTGTTCAGAAGTTTTTTTTTATATTTGTTCCATTTAGGTACAAAAGTAATAATAAAATCAAAATAATATTAAAATTCGTAAAGCTTTGCGATTTTGGTCGTGGAGTCTATCTCCTGATGATGCTTCGGTAGCGGGGCGAAACGATTGTTGAGTTTGTGATAGTGAACGTATGTAGTGCTTGTGTATTGTGGTGGCGGTGGTGGAGGTTGTGCATGTTTTTACGAATCCTGCATGTATCAGGTATGAAAAAGGATTGTCCACTCTACGTTTAGCATTATATATATTTTCAATTATACTTCATTGCGGATTATAGCATAATAATTTTATTATTACTTTTGTATTACTCCGCAAAGTAACGCCCAATTCTATAAATTATAATCCCTCCCTCTATAAATTATAGTCCCTTAATCAGTCTAACGGATATATTTTGCATTTATTTTGTTTTAGCATATGCTTAGCTTTCTCTGTAATTATTTGCTCCAAAAGGCACAGGTACATGTATGTCGTAATCACATTCTCCTCAGTCTCGTCGTCATTTCCTTCAAAACGTAGCCTCGTGACAAAGTTCCTTTGAGTCGTCTACCGGCATTTCACGCTCCATACATTCTGTTTACTGTCAAGCCTATTAAAATTCCAGTTCAAACTCGCGTATAATTTAACGTTTACTTTATGGACATAGCAAACGTGGTTGATATTTCACGAAGCGTTTGTTAATCTGAAGATTGTTATTCTACATTTATAATGAAATCATTATCCTTCTGCACTTATCCCACTCTAAGTGGGGTCGGCACAACATTTTTGAAAACATAATGTCACATGGTTTGGCTATGTTTTTACGACCGGCTGCCTGCCTGTCGTCAACTTCCTTAAGTTGTATTTTACGACACCTCGGTAAAAAATGAGGTTGGACTATTTTACTCAGCTGGATACCACACGGCTATTTCTCCATTTATACTGACAATAAAGTATAATAATATTATTTATTGGCAATTGAAGCAGCATAAAACTTAGTCTTAGCTTTCAAATTAGAGTCGATAGGAAGCGCTGTAGTGGCTCGGTTCAGTATGTAGAAGTGGTCTTTAGTAACGATCCGCTACTTTTTATTATCTTGTTCCCATTGCATGTTAATTATTGGGACAAATCCACACATGTTATAATACAAAGTCAAATATATCGCTTGCCAAAACAAAGGTTAAGTGTATTCAGTGAGAATACATATTTTTAATAAATTACCGAATAATATAAAAGAATTAAATTTTGTAAATTTCAAAAAGGCACATACCATCACACACCTTCTAGAAAGTTGTTTCTATTCACTTAAAGAATATTTAAATTACCGTA
Organism: Morpho helenor; assembly: GCA_029227775.1. Lineage (NCBI taxonomy): Eukaryota > Metazoa > Arthropoda > Insecta > Lepidoptera > Nymphalidae > Morpho > Morpho helenor. Next base: position 9,642,849 of record JARGCU010000010.1, on the reverse strand, counting down.
CCACTAATTATACTAATTTATATTTTTTACATCGGAAACGACAGATATGATTGTACTTATCATACCTTTAAAAACACATTTGTAACCATATCTTTCCAAATAAACTATTTGAATTTGAAAGCTGAATGACTGTTAACATGTGATCCATTTTCTCAAAATCTACTGAACGGATTTTTATACGGTTTATATTACAAAATAGTGCAACTTTTGAGGAAGGTTTAAGTAAATAATACATTACGGTTATAAATTGAATTTATATAACTTTAATATAGTTATAATAACAAAGATATAAGCGTAAAGAAAAACAGTATAGTAACCATATGGTTTCCTCTGGGGAGAATAGCTTCAGAGCTGCATAATAACTTATATGCTCTCATAGATTTGTGCAAGATTTTCTCAGTCGTATTACTTGGCAGACTCCTTATCTCCCGGCTACAGTTTGTTTATCGCTTGACTTCCATTTACGAGTTCGTTATTTCCCTATTCTGGAGACATAAAAATGTCATCTATGAGATTAACCCTGTGCTTTCATCTTCATATGTACTCTGATAAGGAAGAATAATGAGGGAACTTATTCGGATCGATGGAGCTAAATTTGTTATTGTAACAAGTTAACTATGTTCGTAAGTGTATAAGACAAAGAATTAACGTAGCAATATATTTAGTAAGTCAGGGATATTGTGTTATATTAAGGTAAGATTTACAAAGGTATTTCTTTTATTTTCTATTATTTGTATTTTCGGTTGTAGAGTAGAAACCAAAAATAAGAAGGTTAATTATGTTTTTTTTTATAATATTGTAACTTAACTATTAGTATCAATAAAAGAAATATTCTAAATCAGTTTTATTGTTTTCATAAGAAATGCAAAAAAATATAATTAAAGCAAACTCTCATTTGCTATTCGCGGGCTAGGCGCTAATGACAGCGGCTGTCACATCTCCCACGTCAAAATGGCGCGAAAGGCTGTGGCAAGATGTGACGTTATGGCTTGCTTGCTTGCTTGCTTGCAATAGCGACACGGCGGCGTTGTTACAATATACATAAAATGAACTTACTTTTGATGTAGTTTTGATTGTTCTATGATCTTCATTTCTTACTAAAAAAAGGCCTAACGTCATGAGATGTTACAATAAAAACTTTATTTGTTGAAAAAATGCCATGAAAACTAAGCATGAAGACACCTTAAGTTCAGAAATTTTTTAATTAACTTAAATTAAAAGTCTCAGTCAATAGCTATGATTTAAAAAAAAAATTATACTAGCCTATCAGATGTGAAGTAAAATGTAGAAGACGTCAAGTAAAAAAACTGATAACGTCTGTCCGCTTCACTTGCTTGGACTCTATTACTCAACCCTTAAATTACGCTTCCATATCAAAAGTCACATTAATCTGTTGCATAAAAAAACGAAAAAACACATTTTCATACATATAACAACCATCAAGCCCCGTGTCCATATCCAGCCGAATAGAATAGTGCCACCCTCATTTCTTACCGAGGTGTCGTAAAAGGCGACTAAGGTAAGTCGACCCGCCGTGTGGTATGTGGCTGAGTAGAATAGACCAACCTCATTTCTTACCGAGGTGTCGTAAAATACGACTAAGGTAAGTTGACGACAGGCAGGCGGCCGGTCGTAAAATACGTAGCCAAATCGTATGACAACATGTATGTAACATGCTGTGCCGACCCCATTTAGAGTGGGATAAGGGCAGGAGGATGATGATAACAACCATCAAGCCATCAATCACGCAGGAACGGATAAGACAATTTCGGTTATTTGTTAATTATTGTCAGGAGAAAGTTCTTATGAAATGATGTCTTTTAAGTTTAGCGGAACACTAACAAATTTTGAAAAATCACTATTTTTATTCATAATCTATATCTAACTTCATTTAACTACATATCCTCTGCGAGTAGTCATGCGGGGCTCAGCTACTTCATAATAAATATAAAAAAAAATCCAGTTAATTACAAAAAACTCTTTCAGGTGTCTTTCTTTGGTATTCTGATAATTGGAGGTCCATTAAACTTAATATTATTTATTAACAGCTAGCTTTTTCTCGCAACTTCGTTCGCGTGATTAGTTGATAATAAATGGCGTTTACATTGTCATCCTATTAGCAGTATTAACAGTATTTCTATAACCTCTATGTTAACCCGGTGTATAATTAATAATTGTGCCAAATTTGATCGATATTAGTGCAGGGGATTCGCCATGAAAGTTTACTCGCAAACTTTCGCATTTATAATATTAGTACGATATACTCGTAGTACCCAATATTATGTACTTAAAAAGCTCTCATAATAACCACTAAGTCAAAGACTGTATAATTTGGTAGGCAAACAACCCACGTAAGGTACACATAATCGTTGACCCGTTTACATTATGCCAATCTTGTTATATTTTACGAGGCCCTCACGCATGCTCTAGAAAACCATAATGTGCCGCTGGAGGCACTCATGACACTATATAATATACCTGGCCTAACGTCTATTCACTCCAGTTGTTTGCTCTATGAAAGATAATATTATTAATAGTACCACGGAATACTAGTACGAAATAGTAATAAGAAATGAATTTGGTTGATGAAGGTAATTTTTAATAGAAGGAACTTATTGATTTTTTAATTATTGTATATAACATTAATATATTGTGTTTATTATTAATAAATGTTTTAACAATTTCTTTCACCTTAACAATTATTAGTTTCCAGCATTAATGTACAAGTATTTCCTAATTAAAGTGACTTGAGAATTGAAATTTATGTTTGATTTTATTTACTATGGGCACTTTTGGGGATATCTAACAATTAATGATTCTGTTTCTTTCATTTTATAATGTTGGTCGGTGACGGTTTCTCGCCATACATCCGGTGGCGTCATGACAAGTCACAGACTACCAGCAGCTTTGTATTTGTTACCGTCATATTTCACATTCACAACTACTATCCGTCTATCACTCTTATCCGTGATCCAAAAAATAGTGCCATACTTCAGATATAGACATCAGAATTGCAATTGCTATACGTTTGTTTAGCTTTGTTTCCCGCACGTCGCCTCAAGCCTTGTTATTCGTTGACCTATGTGGTTAAATCTAGTTTTTCTGCAATTCCCTATTTTTCTTATTTATTTAGTTTGCTTATTTTGCGGAGATACTTCAAGCGTAGTTCTTCACAATATATATACAAGGAAATTTCAGTTGCATTAAACTTCAATAAAAATATATTATTAATGTTTGAAACTATAGAAAAATCGCTCAGCTATAGAAAAGAAGATGCAATTGTAGTTTATTATATCTAGCTGATCTGCAGGGAAATTGAACGCTTTGATAAAATATTAACAATGCTGTGACTGCATTTCCATTCTCCTGAGTATTTGCAATCGATATTCGAATTGTATTTTTTTTCTAGGTGAGAAATGAAATAACCGGCACTTAACGATAAATTTGTATATACAAATATGGATACATCGTTGTTTCTTGTTTATAATTATTACGAGTAGTCTATTGATTAAAATTGGTATCTTAGAAGGAGTTCTACTCTACACTATCTTGTTTGTCTTGAGTCCAGCAGCTCTTTATGACCTTTATGAGGTTGTCTTTCCATCCACTGGAGTCTATGAACATTATTTTTTCGGATGAGTGGTCGGTTCTTTGAAAGTAAGAGATATATAATATAGAAACGAAATAGTTTGGTATGATAAGAACCTTGAACGATTCAAAAGGCTTTGAATTTGAATAGAGATATGATTCCATGGCAGCATGGCAATGAATGAAAGATATGAATCCTTTGAGCGATGCAATGTTCTATTACGTAGATTGCTAGTGTTTATGCTGTTAAATTATTTTCAAAGATTACAGTGTACATGATTATTTTCATGTTATGACTCGCACTGTCATCTTGACGCTAAATTTATTTGTTATATAAAACTGAACTTTATATAAAATTTGTTATGTAAAACTGAATTGATCTACTGCCCCCTTTAGCCATCATTCAGCCTTACATACAGAATATAGAAAAATTATATACTATATAGTTGTTATGTATGCAATACTATAGGCAGATATGATTAACTACGTGAAAGATATCTGTTAATCTTCTCTGTGATATAAACTGGCGTATATCGAATTCGGGAGTTCATTGTTTTGTATAGATCAAAGTGACATTCAATCTATGAGTTCTAAACTTAATAAGGTTGACAGAGGACGGTAAAGGTCGATTTTCGTTTGAAAGTTAGTTTACTTCAACAAAGTTTCAAATAAGGGTTCAATCCAACCCTCATAAATAGACTGCAAATAAATAGGTGAAAATTGCCTTGCTTTAAATTTGATTTTATGTGAAATATGTACACCGAAGCTGAATCTAAAAGATTTGATCTGATTTAGTCAAATTCAATCGAAAGATCAGTAAAGCTTCAAAAACCTGTAAAGCTATTCCTTACTAACAACTACATACATACGACTACTATACTAATAAAATAAATTACTTTGTCCTTTACCTGAAATTCGACAATTTACAATTATTTATTTAAAACTTGAATACTCGAGTGTAAAATCGGAAACTTGCTATTTATATTTTTTGTTGTCCAGAAAGGTGAATAATGAATTTAGAATTATTATATTTGTGCATTTAGGTGATGCTGATTTTGATAATGATGCCACTAATTCTTATAATAAGATGTTTACGGAATACAAGATACCATAAAAATCAGAGCATATTTTTATCCGCCTATATTAAAAGCCCATCCTATTCATAAGTTAATGTCAAATTCAGTGATTATGCCGAAGAGACCCATTATCATTTACGTAACGAGTAAATACATTTATTAAATTGTTTTCCGCTAAATATTTTCCTAATATTTAAATGAGTCAGCGTAACTTATTCGGGGAACGGGCAGTCTCGAGAAATGTAAGTACTTAATATCGAGCCCCAACTACCTAATTATTTTTTCTTTTTTTAAGTTTCTTTTTTTAATTTTGTAAAAATTATCATATACGTGGAATAATGCTATTTTCATTATTTTCTTCGAATGGAGTTAGTGGTCATAAAATCATAAAAAAGCAACTTAAATCTGTCATATTGGTTGCTTTTGTTATTAAGGGTTCTCTTAATAGAGAAATAAAAAATTATAATAATTTAAAAATTAGGCGCTCATTTAAGAAGTTCCATTATACAAAAGTCTATATATAGCAAAATAATCCTATCCTATAAATATTATAAATGCGAAAGTTTATAAGTATGGATGTATGTTTGTTACACCAATATCGATGAAATTTGATAAAATATTTCTTGTACACCGGTTTAACATATAGGCTATAGAAATCCTGTGAATTCTACAGGAATAGGATGACATTGAAAAGAGCCATCTATCATCAACCTATCACGCGACGACAGTCCACGCAAACGAATTTGCGGGTAAAAGCTAGTATTATTTAATTTGTAAACAGAATCTCAATAGAAGGTAATACTGGCAGCACAGTTTACAGGTACCAAGACATTATTATGACACACAATCTTTATAAATGAGGGATAATTTATTCTTTACTCGCTCGTTTTGTCACCAGTTAAGCTTGACAGATAGTAGCGCCCTATTGTTGATACGAAATACGAAGTAACAAACGAATATGGCACCGAGCTCTCATAAACGGGCTCGAACATTAATCCTTTAACAAATTATCACAATATCTTCTCGTGAAAAGAGAGAAACTTGGATTATATTACTACTATACAACGACCTAAAATTGATTAGTTGCAATTAAAATCTTATATGTGTTAACAACTTTATTTACGCCGTGTGGTATCCGGCTGAATAGAATAGTACCACCCTCAACTCTTACTGAGGTGTCGTAAAAGGCGATTAAGGTAAGTCAACCCGCCGTGTGATATCCGGCTGAGTAGAATTGAACAACCTCATTTTTTACCGAGGTGTCGTAAAAGGCGACTAAGTTAAGTTGACCCACCAAGTGGTATCCGGTTTAGTTAAATAGACCACCCTCTTTCTTACCGAGGTGTCGTAAAATACGACTAAGGTAAGTTGACGTCATACAAGTGGCCGGTCATAAAAACGCAGCCAAATGTGACAGCATGTTTATAACATCTTGTGCCGACCCCACTTAGAGTGGGATAAGGGCAGGAGGATGATGATGGTAACAACTTTATTAATAAGATTTTTATAATAACCAAACGTTTGTGGAAATACGAAAATATATTTCTAAGCTACAAATGAAGAAAATGCATATTATCAAAGATGCTTTGTTTTGTTCACTTTAATTCGGACCTGTGCTTAAAGGGGCCGGTGCGACTTGATTAATTTCCTAGCTGCATTATAAATTTGTATCTCCTTTGTTTCTTTTCTAACCAAAGGTTTCAGTTGCCTATTGTGGTTTAAACAAACAATAGAAAGAAATATGTGTTTCTTGTGTACTAATACCATGTCTTGCAATTGCGTTGCCGTAACAAAAGATGCATTTTGCAGGTAGCTTTCACGATATTCAGTAAACAAATTTTCATCTAACGTATTTTATCTTCTTTATGCTTATGTTAGGTCCTCAATATGATGTTTTACAGAAATAAAGTACTATTTTTTTGGTAATCACGTCTATATAAATAACATTTTCATTCTCCTACACTTATCCCGCTCTAAGTGGGGTCGGCAAACATGTTATAAACATGTCACATAATTTGGCTACGTATTTTACGACACCTCGGCATAAAAGAGGGTGGTCTATTCTACTTAATCGCATACCACACGGTGGGTCAACTTACCTTAGTCTCCTTTTACGACACCTCGGTAAGAAATGACGGTTGTCTATTTTACTCAGCCGGATACCACACGGCGGGTCAACTTACCTTAGTCGTCTTTTACTACACCTTAGTAAGAAATGAAGGTGTATAAATGACAATAGTTTATTAGTTTAGTTTTTTATTTCTATAAAATTTTGTATTTTTAGGACTGGAACGATAGCAGTTTAACAGTATCGTAATTTATTCGTTGTTACTAGTAATAGTTAATGTTTCATTTTTGAACAATGTACAAAATAAAAAATAGAGGTATAAATGTTTTAAATTTAGTTTTACAAAACCTTTTACAAAAAATATTTGTGTGTCATCGTCTTTCAATATTTCAATTGAATTTCGAGTTCGCAAGTATGCCCCAACCCAACCCTAGGGTGAGGCCCTAAGGGCTGGCGCATACTTGTATACAGTCAAAGCGCATCAAAGTGTCAAATTCTTTTCGATAAAAGGGAGGTTCCACTAATGGGCAAGCATTCGCTTCTCTTCGTGTTTATTTATTTAAAACCTAGATGTTGTTAGCTATTTTTGTTCACTCCATAGTTAAATAAATTTTGTGTTAACCTTGATCTTGCTACGATTTTCAGAAATAATTTAATGAAAATTCTAAAAAACCAAAAATAAAGCAGCTCTGGTCAAAACTTTATTACTCGCAGTGGACGTGAGTATTCTATTAATTATCAAAATGCACGGGTATACGTGCGACTTTTCTTTCCAGACATTAATTTGTGCTTTGTCAAAATAAAAATTGTTTTAAGCATAGCAAGTTTCAAAGTGTTCCGTTTTTATTTTTGAGAAAGTTTAAAATAAAATCGTTGTACTTTGTAATCAAATTAAAACAACTGAGAATTACGAAACAAGATGGAAAATATCTTAATAACGACAAATCCACTTACCGTAATTAAATCCATAATCGACCTTACAATACAATCGCGCAAAGTAAAAAGAATGGACCCAGGCAAAACAATTTCTTCTCAGTTGTTCAATTTTATTCAATCCCAGAAAAGTCGTCGTGACCTGAGGGGCTCAAGTAATTTCCTGAGGAGGCAATAGGGTGAGGTGGGGAGACGGTTGAAAAACGAGAATTACACCATCCGCTAATTACAGCAATCAGTTTAATGTAGTCGACAAGACCGAACTGAATGAAACCCGCCTTATAAGCAGCAAGCATCCTTTTTAATCAAATGTCTTTTTTGTATGTCGTTGACTTTTTCGTGACCCTTGTTTTATTATAAAGTAAACTTTCTATACGAAATTGTTTTGTTTGTTATTAATGTTGTTTATCGTGAGTTCACTGCTGATATTAGTTGATTGCTTGGATCGTTTGTAGTGTATTTTGTATTCAGAAACGCATTATAATTTAGGACTAATTAATATTAAGTTTTAATTAAAATTAAATTATTATCTGTGGAAATTAGTAGTAATTAGTTCATATTATATTATTCATCAATCTGTTAATATTAAACTATGATTGCTTAAGAGATGCATTGCTCAATAGAGATATTTGCATTTTGTATCAGCCGCATATTCATTGACATTAAAATATTAAATATCTTGAGTACAGACAAGTTCGATGATCTATTTATTCGTAAGAATCTTAAAGGAAAAGTCAAAACAAGTAAAGTTAAAGGAATTTAACAACATATCGCCTCGAAATTAATTTAATAATAAAAGTTTGAGCGGATAGCTTTAAACTTGTTTGTTCTCAGCAATTGTTACGTTAGAACCGCAAGTTTATGTGTTATATTTCACTCTGGGAAGTATACTAGGCTGCATTCTCTTCATTACACTGGATTTAGTCTCTTATTAAAACTGGTTACTCACGCAGCGACTTTGATCGCCATCGACTCACTCAACTTTTAAGCTTTTGTGTCCACATTAAAGCGATCGTTCATTGTCCATTTGGTAGTGAATGTGCATAAACCCGTACCCGTAACTTCGTAATTTGTAATGTCTTTAAAAAGGCAGCTTTACTTTTATTCGTCTACAATGCCGGTAAAAGTTCAATAAATTCCAATACACAGTTACGTGAATAATTAATTTATAAGTCCGTCATTTTATTTTCTTTCGGAAATTGATATAAGTAGCGGCGTGCTATATATACTACGTGCACACAGCAGCGATATCGCTGGCGATCAACGACTGTGACATAATAAGTCTAGAAAATTCTCTCATATGAAACTCAATCAATGGAATAATTGTTTTCATTCAATATAAAGATATAATTTAATGGTACAATAATACTAATTAGTAAAAGACATAATTTGAATGGGATACATTATCTCCGAATTGCAATATCGGCTGTATGTAATTGATACGATTGTGAACATAAATTTTATCGATAAAATCATTTAATCACGTGAATTATTCGTAATAATATATATCATTTGATTGGTGCTTTTATTTGAACTTGCCTGTTTGCTGAATTAACATATACATTCGTGTAACGAGCCATCATTTTAAATGACACCCCAGTTGCATGCCAGTCAGCATTTCTGGATGGTGTAGTCTTTTGTCTAAGAATAAGCGTTCTTTATAGTTCGTAGAATTCTGCTTTATAAAATTGGCGCTTTCGCAGAATCCTTCCTACGATTTTGCTACTACAACTAAGATCATTAAAGAAAATATATTTTACCTCGCGAAAAATCATCGTTATTAACCGTCCCTTTGTTATGATAATTATGTTATTATGGGGGCATGGGCTTCCTCTCTTCGTTTTTGGAGTGAAGAGTTGCCCTTTTTTACATGTTGTCACATGATTTGGCTTAACTATTTTACGACACCTCTGATGTGGTCTATTCTACTCCGGTCTATTCTAACCGTACACCACAGAGTAGGTAAATCTACTTTAGTCTCCTTTTACGACACCTCGGTAAGAAATGAGGGTGGTCTTTCTATTCTGTCGGAAACCATACGGCAGGTCGACTTACCTTAATCGCCTTTTACGACAACTCGGTAAGAAATGAGGGTGATCTTTTCTATACACATATCCCCAGAATTTTCTAGAGATACGAAGGTTTCGTCACGCTGTTTACCGAAAACCGTGTGATAAGGGCAAATATCAATTAGACATAAAAAAACTCATTGGTGTCGGGTTTGAACTCGTGATACCCTCGAAAGAGTCTCCAAATCTCAACATGCATATATGACTCTAATTAAAACAGTTATCTATATGACTCTATCGTGAGTGGAATTCATAATTAATGTATAGAAACCGGCTATACTCACGTGTTATTTTATCGGATGAGCCCGACTAGTTTCAAGCCCATACGGGGCTCTTATTCATGAGCTCTTTACGCGGCGTTATCGCGGCGGGAAACTAGTCGGGCTCATCCGATAAAATAACACGTGAGTATAGCCGGTTTCTATACATTAATTATATGACTCTAATTAAAACAGTTAAATTGAACCTGTCAGAAATAAAGCCGTTACTCGTAGTTCTTAGTAAAACACACAGCTCCAGGGTTAAAAAACAATAACATAGTTTTCATTTTCCTTTATAGGTGGAAACTATCAAAGCGGTAACAGTAAATGAAGTATCTGTACTTTAGCGATAGCTCTAAAGAAGTGCTTTTGACATTTACAATTGTTAGTTCACGCCATTATGTGGGAGTAGTGGAGGGGTAAAAGTAAGGAGTTAAACGCTGTCTGCGATGGAGAGCGCTCAACCGTAGACATTTAGTCCTTCTGCCAGCTGTGTTATGACTGCATTCTCTTTTTGTTGTTTATAAATATTAATAGAATCACTTTTGTCTAGACATCTGCACTTTGTTAATTATTTTTTATTCCTTTAAATATGTGCTAAAATTTCACGATGTTATATGACTCAATCTTCTGCCAAGTGATTATTGTGCTTTGCTAAGCTAGACGACTAAGTTTTTAGGGTTGTTTTTTTTTGTGAATATGTCGTTATTTATTTATAGAATCCGAACTGCCTTCACGTTAGGCGAAACAATTTATTTTTTCAATATGCGATAGAATAATGAATTTTTTTTGTTTGTCTGGAGAATAAAATTTATCGATTCCTACTCATATCCCACTCTAAGTGGGGTCGGCACAACATGTTATAAAAATTTTGTCACATGATTTGTCTGCGTATTTTAGGATCGGCCGCCTGCCTGACGTCAGCTTAGTCGTATTTTACGACACCTTGGTAAGAAATGAGGGTGGTCTATTCTACTCAGGCGGATACCACACGGCATAAGAAGTTGAGAAAAGTAAATACTAACTCTACCGAATATAATACGATGGACGGTTTCTAAAGTACAATTCTTAGAGGACTTCCATATTGCTCTTCTGAATGTTAAAAATATTACCTATAATAAAGCTTATCAAAAAGATGTATGCCATGATACAGTGGTACAGTTCATAGATCCATGTGATGAATTGTACTGAAATGAAATATTAAATTAACGGCTGTGCCACAAATAATGTTAAAAACTTCATTTAATAAAGCGTTCCGGGGCATAGATTATAGAGCAACAAAAAGCCTTATTCTATTTCGAGCGGACCGTTTTGACAATGGGACTAAAGGAATTCATATTTGCTACCGTTCTCTTTCACGGGCACGGAATTTAAATGAACTTGCTCCACAACAATGATACTACGGACTTTTGTTTCACGAACAATACATTCTGCCGGAAAAATTAAAACTGCGAACAAAACAGTACAAATTCATATTGCGGCGCGGCTCCGTGACGATTACGTAGTTACAGTATGATGCTTACATGGGAGGAAATAAGCAACATTTCCTATATATCTTTCCAACTCACGTGCATAAGGCATGGTTATTTTCTTGTCTATAAAAAAATTACTCAAATTACTCATATACTCAAAACGAAGACCAAAATATCAGAAAAGATTAACAAATCGTCTACTTATATATTAGAATTTTATTATTGTTTAAATGGCTTTCACATCTGATTTGTTTGTCTACTCTTAGTTAGCCCTGCTGATACGGAGAAAGGTTAAATTTTTTCCTAATATCAGTCAGTGACTTTCGTACGAAGTGCCTTTGGAGCACCTGCGGAAATGACCGAATCTAGCAAACGCTGAAAGTATGTGTACATCTCTAATTTAGAGTTACATATTAATGCCATTTGAAGTTAAGACCATAGAGCCATGGGACATAACCCGGATATAGCCCCTTCGAAATGGTCCCGGTGATTTCGTATAAAACCAGCGTATAAGGAATTTAAGTTAGATATACTTATATATTTTTGTTGTAAAGAAGAGTTAAATGTTACATTTAAAGTCTCAGTGTCTAATTATAATAATATTTTCCCTTGCCCAGCAAAAACGGGTGATTAAAAAAGATTAAAGAGTAACTTGTAGCGACATAACATATATTTTGTCTCTGTATTATGAGTCTGGGGGGAGAATTAATTTCAACATGTTGATCGTGTCAGCGACCCGAATAATTTTACATTGAAAGAGAATCGTGGGATCCATCTTATTTGTAGAACATAAAATATTAATGAAAAGAAATATTATATGCTGTTTAATAGTGTATTTTATATATGGCTTTTATGCTCACGGATCACAGGAAACCGAAATATGACATAATGATAGTTATAAAAATACTCTAAATATAAATAGGAGAAGCTGATAAGTAATATTCAAAGATGGCGTTATAGGGAAGTCAGCAATGACAATTTATCAACCATAAGGAAGGACGAATACTAATAACAAGTTCCTAGGACTTTTATGACCACAGAAGATAGTCACCGTCGTCATATATAAGTCTATTTAAGTAGTTTCTTCCATTGACGTGAAGTGTAGGTCTATTAAATTTACGAACACATGGCTTATATACTCAAAGTCGATATAAAATTGGCACTTAACACAGGTAATAAAATTCTCCCGAAAATGTCAAGTAGAATAGGTAGTCATAACTTAAGAGTATTAGATATCTAATATATTGGCATGGTAGAACATAAAGCTCGATAGCTGTAATAAATTTCAAATTTCATTATTCGGAAAGGAAGTCGCGAATTGCCAATAGCTTTTGGGTTTTCTGATCACGTCTCCATACTATTGGCGAAGATATTCGCGCCACCTGTGCCGTTACTCTATGAGGCTTTAAACACGATTCCGCTCTCGATAAACCGACTGTGAAATATTCGCAGTGTACGCCTCAAGCTACATTTCCTTATGAATGATACATTCCAGATTTCGCTCCACCGCGCTCCGCTTTTTGGCATGAAGTGATCGAACAACTTGTAGTTGTTGCATAATTTCTGAAAGTTACTGGCACGTACGAGTTTCAGCTTTATACACGATTTAAATAAAACTATGAACACGTCGATACAAATTCTTGGCAAATCGAGAAGAAGGGCTGAAAAGTTTTATCAAAGACATAGGCGATTTAATATACTTTTTATTAAGTTATTGATTTCAGTTTTGTGTACTTTGAAGTTTATTACCAGTATTTTAAGAATATATGTAGGTGGTATGGATTTTCAGTTTAAAGTAAAACATAACATACAAAAATCATAAATGTGAATATGATCAATATAACTTTTGGTACGAAAATAGATGAAAGCTGAAGAATAACTTATTACGTACTTTTTATTAGATTTAGACAATATAACACCCAGTTTACTGACACCAGTTGCTATAAATATTAAGTAACAGAACTATCAGGAATATGAGAACCCACATTTATTAGGTATAAGTTTTTAATTTATGCAGTTAACTTCATCAGAAATAATATAGTAATTTGTAATATTAAGTGCGCACCTATTATGTTTTATCTTTTAAATGATCTTTAGGTTTTTGTTAAAACTAAAACTATGGTTAAGGTTTTCCAGTGAGAACTATACAAATATTTGCAAAATTATGCACACTAGTGAAAAAGTAAGCAACAAAAGATGGGTACGCCCTGAATTGTGGTCGTGACCGTATCTTCAATTACATCTCGACAACAAATCTTCGCGAAGACTTAACCTACGCCACCCCTACCATCGGATTTCGGTTTTAGGTCAGGGTTGGATTTTTGGTTTAATTTTATTTTAAGGTGTTATCATACTACTTTAATTGACGATGAGTTACAGTAGTAACTTATTTATTGAATAAAAGTAAATTAATATACGAAATAGAAAATAACTTTAATATTTAAATCCAAACTAATAAACTGTCATTTAGCTTATTCGGAACATCTCTGACACATATTTCGGAATTTTGTGTTACTCAGTTTTCTGATAAGCTTATTCAGCACTTAAAGTCCATAATAAGTTAACAGGTAGATCATGTGGCTGTCATTTTGTTTATCTGCTGGATAGCAAATACCTATTTCAAAATGGCCGCGATTTTTTTTAATTTTTCACTTTTTAGAGACATTTATCGATAGGTTTAATTTAAAGAAATGTCGTTTTATACCTGTTTTTGAGCATTGAAAAAATGCTAAAATGTAGAATAGAATGCAAATGAAATTTTTGCTGTCATATGTAAAGTTTTGATAGCTTAATAGTAAACGGGCGGACAGACAAGTAAAAATTCCGAATATGGCTTAGTCACCTAGTATCTTTTAACTTTAAGATAAATATTATATTCTTGGAGAATTTTTAATATACATTTACATAAAAGCAATTACATAATTTTCTTTAAGAAGAGAGAGGTACTTGCTTAAAAATAAAATAGTTACTATTGTACTTATTTTAGTAGTAGTAAAAATAATCTTAATTTTTGCATTCAAATACGAGTATAGCTTGCGAAAGTTGAATTATTTCATAGTATGGGATCATCTCTTGGCAAAGTCGCTGATGCTTCGAGACGCAATTTGTTTTCGTATACTCTTAAAAATCCGCATTTTATTGTTCCGCCCCTCATTTCTACCCAAACTGCGCCTCTTCAAGGGTCGCATTACCATCCATCACGTAAGAAAATTTCTTAAATAAGGATGAAACTGTAATTTTACAATAAGTTTTATTATGATTACTTACATAATTTATATAAGTAGGCGTCACTTTGTGAAATCCACTACACGTAAATAATAATAATTTTATTGTATTATAATTCGGGTTTTTTGTTACTTAAATTTTTTCGTAAGTTTTGCAAATTTTGGAAGGTATATTATGGTTATAAAAATAGCCGCTTTTAAACTAGGCTCTTTATATTTATGGTTTTGATTGATATTTATAAATTATTATCGTACCTTTTACGAATATGAAGTCCGTAAACTACATATCAAAAGAATTTATACGATACGATACGATACGAAAGACTGTCTGTCTGTTACGCGATACGTAAGACTGTCTGTCTCTTACGTTATCACGGCTCATCCGCTGGAACAATATTGGTGAAATTTGGCACAATTAACGCTTATATACCAAGCTAACTTATAAGATAATGACTTCTATTTTTATATTGCATAAATACGGGTCTTCTTCTTTTTTTTTTCAATAAATGGCTATCCACTGCTGGATATAGGTCTCTTTAAGGGATCTCTACACACCCGATCTTGTGCGACTTGGATCCAGCGACTACCTGCGACCTTTTTGAGGTCGTCAGTCCCTCTGGAATAAATGAGGGTACTTAAATTATTATGTTGTCGATGTCAGGTATACCGCTAGTAAAAGTATATAATTAGAATTATTGCAACGGTTGATTTAATCCGAATAAACCCACTCTACCGGTGAATTAAGCAAAAGGACGAACGTCAAATAGTACGTTATTAGAACTGTGATTGCGAAAAGGATTTAACGAAGGTTTAATTTGAGCAAGTTTATGAAGGATTAGTGGATCACGCTGCGATCGTAAACGGACCCGAGACTAAAATGAAAATGAGGATAGCACCGTCCAGAGACCTACTGTTAAATGTTTTATGGCTTTGCCATATATAACCGTTCTATATTTAAATTTGCATCATTCGAAGACCGCATAATTACTAATTTATTACTTTGCTACAATGCGTGAAATTACAATAAAAGTATATTATAGTATAGGTACTATAATGAGGCTTGCTCGGTAATTTTTTGAAATAATTTTTTTTAAATCTGGGATCGATCCTAGTATTCTAAATTCGAGACCGCCCGTTACTCAATTGATTATATTATGACTTCACGACTTTGCAATTGACAGCGTAATTATCCTTTAGTTTCTCATAAAATTATAGCAGTTTTTATCAGTGTCCGGAAACAGGGATAAAACGACATTTTTAAGCGACTAAGGTAAGTTGACTCGCTGTGCGGTATCCGGCTGAGTAGAATAGTCCACCCTCTTTCTTACCGACGTTTCGTAAAAGACGTCTAAGGTAAGGTTAATGTCAGGCAGGCGTCGGTCGTAAAATAGCAATATTGTATGACAAAATGTTTATAACACGTCGTGCTGACCTACTTAGAGTGGGATAAGAGTAGGAGAATTATGTTGATAGTATAATATACCAATAGTGCCGATAGTGGTTTGATAATTTGAGTTTTTAAATTAAACCAATCATACCGAGGCATCCCACCAGATTAGACCAGAAAATATTTTTTACCCTATATAATAAAATTTCTAAATACGGTGTGGTATCCGGCGGAATAGAATTGTACCACCCCCATTTCTTATCGAGGTGTCGTAAAAGGCGACTACAGTAAGTCGACCCGCCGTTTGGTATCCGCTTGAGTTAAATAGACCACCCTCTTTCTTACGAGGTGTCGTAAAATACGACTAAGCTAAGTTGACGTCAGGCAGGCGGCCGGTCGTAAAAACGCAGCCAAATCATGTTACAGCATGTTTATAACATGTTGTGCAGACCCCACTTAGAGTGGGATAAGGGCAGGAAGATGATGATGATAATTAAATTTCGAAATAACTTTAACCATTTATCCTGTATATACTTCACCAGTAAAATGATGATCATTTATATGAAAGGTTATCATTTTCCTTCCATGGAAACATTGGTGGTTCAGCTATTCCCAAAACAATAAGTTACTTTGTACAGGTGAAGATTAAACCGTTTGAGAGGGCGGGTATAAATTCGTGGAATCGCACCTTGCTGACACATAAAGTGAAATAAATAGTCGGAACTGGCGTTGCGTGCCTCCGCGACGCGCCGCAGAGAGGATGTTATACTGTCATTTCCAATACTAACTTCCCGGTATATTTGTGAAAATATACCTAAAAATGAATATAATCGAATTATTTACGTTAACACTAACATATTTATTTATGTATTTAGACATCCATTAGCATCCTACCGCAATAACGTCGTGTAAAGAGCTCATGAATAAGTGCTCCATGGGCTCGAAACTAGTTGGGCTAACCCGATAGATTAAGAAGCTTTATCGGGCGACCATCTGAAAAAGTCGATCGAGACTGTCGTTGCATCTGGTGCTCCCGATGCATCGATTAGCGGGGGAAGGGGTCACTTCTATAGAGGCTCTTCAAAGAAGGTTTGGAGATTAGACCCACCACGATGCGGTAGGTATATACCAGGCATTTGCCAAAGGTGCAGGTTTCCTCACGAAGTTCTCCTTCACCAAAAAGCGTGTGAAAAACTGTAAAATATTAATTTGGGACATGAGTTTTAAATAGAAAACATAGCATTTGGCTAAGAAAAATTAATTTAAGGAACCTAAAGAAAAAAAAATTTCGTATATATGAACTTAAAGAAAAATAACTTTCATGTACAACTTTTAAATATATCACAGTATCTACTAAATATATAGAAGAATATAAAATAGAAATTTAAGCGTGAATTGAATAGATTATAAGTAAACAGCACATTATAATAATAACCTATTATATATATTTAATCCCCTAATGTGGTTAAGGAGATTAGAGCACCCTCATTTCTTACCGACGTGTTGTAAAAGGCGACTAATGTAAGTTGACGTCAGGCAGGGGGCCGGTCGTAAAATAACTAACCAAGTGAACTAACAACATTTTTAAAACATGTTGTGGCGACCCCACTTAAAGTGCGGTAAGGGTAGGAAAGTGATGATTATAACCACCGGTTTTAGTGGTGTGTTATAAGTGCCGTTACTAATCCTTATTGTGTAAGATGTAAGAATGGATAAATTTTCTTAAAAAACGAGGTTTATTGCAAAATAATTCTATCATTATTTTTGTACTCTGGGATTCCGCAAAGTAACGCCTATTCCTATAAATTATGTAAATATTCAACTCTAAACTCATACAACTGGAATAACAGGGATCTCGTCTCAAACTAGTCAAACAAAGGGATGGGTTTTGAAAGCGTTGAACGAAATTCGTTACACATAGATGTTTCAAATCCTTATATAATCCGGTAAGCGTATATCCCTTATATATTTGTTATATTAAGCTTACCGTCTTGCAATTGTCCTATTGTACTAAATAGTGTATTTTATCTTTGTTTACATAATAAAATAATTGTACCCGAGACTTCGTTCGTGGCTACTTATACGACACAATACTCTTAATAATGTATTGTTTTTTGTAGGAAGGGAAGGATTTTTTGTCCTCTATGTTATTCAAATTCAAATTCAAATTCAAAATATTCTTTATTCAAATAAACTTGTAAACAAGTGCTTTTGAATCGTCAACTCTACTGCTGGTTCGGAAAGCTGTTCCTACCGAGAAGAGCCAGCAAGAAACTCGGCGGTTGCTCTTTTAAAAAAAAATATAATTCTTAATATTATTTACATTAAGTCGTTACTGTCTTGTACAGGTTCAAAGAGAGCTATATCCACACATTCTTATCTTCCAAATAATCCTCAAGAGTATAGTAGGCTTTCTGTATCAGCCTCTTTTTAACAGTGTTTTTAAACTGCTGTAATGGCAGTGCTGAAATTGATTGCGGAATTTTATTATAGAATCTTATACCAAAACCCACAAACGAGTTACGCACTTTTGCAAGGCGCAAAGCAGGAACCGCAAGCTTATGTCGGTTCCTGCTTTGTCTATTGTATACATCACCTATCGTTTTATAATTTTTTATATTTTTATGTACATAAATTAAATTGCTTAAAATATACTGTGAAGCAAATGTAAGAATACCTGTTTCCTTAAACTTCTCTCGCAGGGAATCACGCGGTCTTAAATTATAAATGCCACGTACAGCTCTTTTTTGTAAAACAAAAATTTTTTCACTATCCGCGCATTTACCCCATAGCAATATTCCATAAGACATAATGCTATGGAAGTAGGCAAAATAAACAAGTTTTGCTGTTTCGACGTCTGTGAATTGTCTTATCTTTCGAACAGCGTAGGCCGCTGAACTCAGTTTCCCTGCAAGAGTTGTTATGTGTGTGCTCCATTGGAGTTTTGTATCCAAGGATACTCCCAAAAATACAGTTGAATTTTCTGTTTTTAGTGGTACATTATTTAAAGAGAGTCTATTTGCTGTTTTTGCAGCATTAGGTAATGCAAATTCAATACATTTAGTTTTATTCGAGTTCAGTACCAAGTTATTTAGCCTGAACCAATGAGCTACTTGCGATAAACCCCTGTTTACTTCGTCAATATTATTGTCATGCCTATTTACTTTAAAAATTAATGATGTATCATCCGCAAACAGTACAATATCGCAAATATTATGAATAAAATATGGCAAATCATTTATATAAACTAAAAACAGAAACGGACCAAGGATTGATCCTTGAGGCACACCCATAACTAAGGCCGTTCCGGATGACTGCACATCATTAATGCACACTCTTTGAATCCGGCTGTGAAGATACGATGCAACGAGACGAAGTGCATTGTCTTTAATGCCATAATAGCCAAGCTTTAGCAATAAAATTTCGTGTTGAACGCAATCAAATGCTTTGGACAAGTCACAAAATACCCCTATGGCATTTTGTGAGTTCTCCCACGCATCGTAGACATGCTTCAACAACTTCACACCCGCATCCGTTGTAGACCGACCCTTAGTAAACCCATACTGCTCAGGATGAAGTAAATTATTTAAATTAAAATGCTGGAGCAGCTGCTTTAAAATGATTTTCTCAAAAATCTTGCTTAGAGTTGGCAAGACCGAAATGGGTCTATAGTTCTGAGGGTCGCTCTTATCACCGGACTTAAAAAGTGGGATCAATTTACTATGTTTCATTAAATTGGGAAATATCCCTGTGTCTACAGATTTGTTAAAGATCTTGGCCATAATCGGGGCGATAATATCAATAATATTATTAATTAATTTTACGGACATTCCCCACAGATCAGTTGTTTTTTTAATATTTAATGTTTTAAAAGTTTTGACGATATCGTATGGGGAAATGTGTTCAAAGTTAAAATTAACACTGCACTCCGTGACGCTGTCCTTCAAAACATTAAAAGCTTCCATTGGGGATGAATTTATTGAGCCAGTGATAGAAATGGGTATATTCTGAAAGAAATGCTCAAAAGCACTAGCTACTGCTGTATCAGAATTAATAAGTTCATTCCCAATTTTAAGCTCTATGGAAGAATTTTGCATTTTATGTCTACCTGTTTCATTTCCAATAACATTCCAGGTTGTTTTTATTTTATTTTTGGAATTAATTATTTTACTCTTAATATGAAGAGATTTGGCCTGTGTGCAGACACTTCTAAACGTTTTTGAATATTTTTTTACATATTCAAGAAAAGTGGGGGACTGATTATATTGTTTTTCTGCATACAGATCAAATAACTTATTCCTACTCTTATAGATGCCATTAGTGGCCCATTCGCTAAACCTAAGATTTTTGAACACTTTTTTTTCTATAATATTAAAAGTCTTATTAAACTCACAACCAATCATTCCAAAGAGGGCATTAAAAAGTTCATCTGAGCTACCGCGACTTTTGTCGAATTGCAATATCTTTGATGATATTTTTGATTGAAATCGCTTTATTTTATTCGAAGTGAAAGGCCTGTACTTGATATAATCATTTTTTTCCTGCATATAGTTAGGGACAGATATAATTTGCCCACTATGGTCAGACTTTAAGCGATTTATTATAGATTTTTCTAAGATATTACAACTGTAGTTAGTAAAAATATTATCAACACCGGTAGCCGAAGTTGCAGTTATCCTGGTAGGTTCGTTAAATACATTGATCATATCAAAACATTGAAATAAATTAAGTAACCTACAACGATTACAGGTATCCACTAAGATGTCAACATTAAAGTCTCCACATATTAAAACTTGTTTTGAAGATTTAGAGATCTTCTTAAGAACTTCCTCCATGACGCTCTCAAATAATATATAATCACTGGAGGGTGGGCGGTACACAGAAACTATAATATAGCGCTCTAACTCCACACAAGACAGTTCAATGGTACGTTCAACAGAAAGACCGACAATATCATTTCGTTCTTTACAATGTACTTTGGAATGAGTTAATATCAAAGATCCCCCATGCTGGGCGGTCTTCCTCAAGAACGCACTGGACACTTTATAATTTTTAATATTTAATAAGAAATTAGAACTGTTTAGCCAATGCTCGGTTATACATAAAATATCAATACTAAATTTATTCATAAACAGTTCTATTTCAAATTCCTTGCCAGATAGACCTTGCAGATTCTGGTGTACAATATTCAAGTTACAAGGTCTATCTATTGTCTTATTATCTAGTTTAAAGTAACATTTTCCGTACCTAAAATGTTACTTGATATACTATTAGTACTACTACTAGTACACATGTCAATATATGAATAATTAGTACTTAATGTACAGTTTGTATATGAGTCAATAGACTTAGTTACATCACATGTAACTGTATCATTTAAATTATATGCTAGCAATGAAGCTAGACTCCGATAACATTTTTTAGACAGATACATAGTATCTCTAGTCAACTTAAATGAGGAAATAAATTTATTTATGTCAAAATAAAATATAGCGTCACTATGACGGTATGTCAAATTATACATTTGTAAGTTTAAATTATATATGTGCTCATTCTGCCTACTAGTCAGTATATCTGAGTAGGGAAAAGCACACATAACAAATTTACATTTATATTTCTCATTTAAAAGTATTAATTTTTCGATGCATTTTGTAATCTGTGGTTTTTTTACATTTAAGCTGTCACCAAACATTAATATGACTGTAGTATTAGAATCAAAATCATTACAATTCCAATTATTCATTATATAATCATAAGTTGCTCCGGGTGAACATTTATTAATTACTGAATGTCTTAAGTACATATTCATAATTGCTCCAAAACCTTTACCCAACTTGTCAGAGAAAATAATGGTTTTTTTCTCTGGTTTTACAACATTGTTTATATTTAAAGTGTTTGATAGATTAACAGTATTAATATATGATGGTGAAGTACTTTCAATGTGCTTCCTCAAAGAGCATTGACATTCCTTATCCTCATACTCTTTATACTTATTTGACAATGACACGAATCGTTCCATGTTGTCATTGCAAATTTCCAATAGACCGTCGATATATGTATATACATATGTTAGTCAGGTATATGGACTTCTTTTGTACAAAATTTTGATACCATTACATAACATAACATACAGAAAGAAGAACAGACATACGGACATTTGGATTTATAATATTAGTATGGTTACATATAAACAAACACATCATCATTCTCCTCCTCTTATCCCACTCTAAGTGGAATCGGCACAACATGTTTAAACATGTTTTGGCTAGTTATTTTACGAACGACCGCCTGCCTGACGTCAACTTACTTTAGTCGCCTTTTACGACACCTCGGTAAGAAATGAGGGTGGTCTATTCTACTCAGCCGGACACCACACGGTAGGTTAACTAAGTTTAGTCACCTTTTATGACACCTCGATAATAAATGAGAGTAGTCTATTCTTCTCAGCCGGATATCACATGGGGAGTCAACTTACCTTAGTCGCTTTTTATGACACTTCTGTAAATAAGGGTGGTCTTTTCTACTCAGCCGAATACCATACAGCGGACATATAAATAAACATATACCACATAATATTGGAAATGACTTGTTTAATATTTCAAGTTCTATTGTATTGAAAATGTAATATATTCTAATATAAAATGAATTGCATTCACTGCGAATTGCATTATAAATATTTCAATATCGAATTGAACATACTGAAGCGATCTTGATATGGTATGACCGGTATTGCATACTTCACGTTTCATGTGTATAATATTGTTGCAATTGTAAAGTAAAGTAAACTACGACGCTTATATGCAGGTTGGAAAGTTAGGCACGTTCCAGGAATTTTCCAAACATATGTAGATTTCTAAGCCGCATGATATCCAGCTGAGTAGAATAGACCAACCTCATTTTTTACCAAGGTGTCGTAAAAGGCGACTAAGTTTTTTTTTATTGTTTAATAGGCGAGCGCTTGGCTGCAATCATGCCTGATGGCAAGCACTGACGCAGTCTAAGGTGGAACGTGCATGCCTATAAGATGCCTACACCAGAAGTTGACCCGCCGTGTGGTTACTTGTTAAGTAGGATAAACAGCCCTCTTTGTTACCGAGGTGTCGTAAAATACGACTAAGGTCGACGTCAGGTAGGTGGCCGGTCGTAAAATACGTAGCAAAGTCATGTTTTTAACATGTTGTGCCGACCCTACTTAGAGTGGAATAAGGGCAAGAGGATGATGATGTAGATTTCCATACAGTGCGTTTCTTCACCAAAGTACGTGATAATTATAAATCGCTCACAGGTGGACTCACAACGGAACAATCGTGTTTTGATATAAATGGGTTTCAAGTTTTCATTGCTAAGAAAATGCAAAATGCTTTAGTTTGCTTAAACGAACGGCTTAATATTGAATTATGTGTTCTGCCGGTTTCGCTGCTGAAAAGAATGTGTATTTTAACATTAACGCCCATTCTAAGTCCAAAACACGTGTTTTTTTGAATTGCACTATTGCAGCCCATTAGCAAAATATGCACATATGGTTTTCTATAAACCTCATATATAACTTTGCGATTCGATCACATGACAATAAACCTCATTAACAAACAGGTTGTTCTGATAAATAAATTAAAATAAAATTAATTAAATAATCATATAATGATAAACTTTCGTATAAACAGATAATATACAGATAAACTTTCGTATTTAAAATATTAGGATAGGATATGCTTTGTCTTTTTAAATTTGTATGCAATCATTTGATAAAAAGCTGGCACGGTTAGAACATGCCAGCCCGCGGCTTCGCAATTCAGATGCCAAGTTATTGCAGAGTTGCCGCTTGTTGTATATGTACACTATGCATAATTTATCAACCACACTTGTTTGATGAATACAATGGATGTTGTACAACCGTGGATTTTAACCTAATCCACAGCGACACAAGGTATAATAACCGCCTCAGTTCTGTAATATCAACGCTAGCTTTACCTAACTTAACCGACATTGTAGTTTCATATACACGCACACATCTGTATCACAAAGCTCTCTGTAGCTTTGTCTTTCGGATGCAATCTGTCAAGGCTACGCGTAATAAATTGAAACAGATTAAACTCGCTCACTAGATGCGGCTATTCATTGTGTGTAACAAAACAACAGTAGGTATCTCCCCATTGTTTCGGCCGATGTTGAAATACATCACCGGAGTGATACTGCGTTGGAACGAGCCTCACAACCTTTGTAATTATTTACTCATGTTTTTAAAATGCTTAGCAAAACACAAAAAAAAAACACATATCCAATAAGTAATTTACGGCGGATTTGTTTCTATTACATATTTTGTATACCAAAAGCTTAGTTTTTCGTGTAAATTCAATTTAAATATTTTAGAAACTTTAATTTTCGTCAATGCCTTTTAAATAACTTTTATCCGTGTGTATCCGTGTGAATAAATAGATCACCCTCATTTCTTATCAAGGTGTCGTAAAATGCGACTAAGGTAAGTACCGTGTAGTATCCGGCTGCGAAGAGTAAACCACCCTTATTGCTTACCGAGGTGTTGTAAAAGGCGACTAAAGTAAGTTGATATCAGGCAGGCGGCCGGTCGCAAAATACCTACTCAAATCGCATCACAACATGGTAGATGATAAGAGTGGGATAAGGGTTAAGCATCACACTGCTTCCAAGAATAAGAAGAATAAGAATAGATTTATTATGTCACACAATTATAAAAGTACAAAACAAGGAAGAAATTAAGAAAATTAAAATATTATGGGTGTGACTCCAAAACAATGTTATGGTAAAATGGCTGTTTGCTATTGTATTTAAAGTGAGCTAGTATTATCTTTATGATCAATGACCAATCTCTTCTTAAGAACATTCTTGTATGTTTTTTTTCTAGAAATCGTTAATTAGACTTTTTGTAGTTACTTTTAGAAACATTTCTTATTTCTATGAAGCAAATCGCCAAAGGATAAGAAGGAATAGACGTGGTAAATCAAACATTATGCGACATGGGAAAATAGCTACATAAACAGCAATTGTTTCTGATACAAGGGTGTTTGGGCTTTCCAGTAAGTTATCGCGTTACATAACTTCCCATTTACAACTCCTCGTATATCCTATGCTACAAATTCTGTGGTATGTAAATTGAAATTGAAACAATTTTAGCAACATTTCTAAACATGTCAACTCCATTACACGCAGCTGATTACACGTTTCTGCCAGTGGCGATCGCCATCGAGCTATGGCTGATAGTTTACACTAGTGTTACGTGAATATCTAATACTCACATTGAATTAAAAGGTACTTTGACATAACTGGTAGGGTGATTAAGTTAGACATGTCTCAGGAATTTTCTAAACATATGTAGATTTCTAAGCCGTATGGTTTCCGGCTGAGTAGAATGGACCACCCTCATTTCTTACTGGGGTGTTGTAAAAGGCGACTAAGGTAAGTTGACCCGCCATGTGGTTACTTGTTGAGTAGAATAAACCACCCTCTTTGTTACCGAGGTGTCCTAAAATACGACTAAGGTCGACTCAGGTAGGCGGCCGGTCTTAAAATACGTAGCAAAGTCATGTGACAACATGTTTGTTACATGTTGTGCCGACCCCACATAGAGTGGGGTCGGCCACCCCACATAGACAACAGTCCGCCAAACGAAGTTACGGGTAAAAGCTACTTTATCATATTGTTAAAACATGTTTCAAATACAACCTCCTTCATATATATAGTTGGTTAATAGTTAAAAAAACATTATTGCCGTCAGTTAGTTATTGTTTTTTTTTATCCTTTTGATAATAATTTAACATGATATTTAGCATAATTGTTTTCATTTATTCAAATAATAAATAAGTCAATAAAATTAAATATAAAGATGTATGAGTAAAACAGTTTTATTTATAAAAGCAATCTCTTGCAGGCAAGCATTGTGTAGAGAACGGGACATGATTTACTAGGGTCAAGTGTATATACAATATTCAGAACAAAACAATAAGATATATTTGCGTATGAAATAAAAGAAATTTTAAGTTGTTTGATAGTGAATTTAAGTTAAAAAATCGTAAAAAGGAAAAAAATCGTAATACACCCATGAAATGAATCACGTCATGCCGAGTCCTTCGGGAACTGCTCTGAATTAAAATGGTCAACAAAATCCTGTTACAGAGAGAACATGATAAAAATACTGGAAAGTAATTTGATTTCAGTTGCATTTGCTTATTAAATTTACTTTTATGTATTTTTAAAGTGTTCATTGCATGTCATATAATAATACTTTAATAATAAAATTATCAGGATTGATAAAAATCTAGTGGCCAAGATTTTTTGTATGAATATGAATGGATATATGATTAGAGAGAGGCTTAAGAATGTGATGTATATATGCATATACAAGGAATAGCGATTTAGAAATAGAAACGAACGGAAGATGAAAACTTTTATTGCCGGCCCCGCTTATAGTGCGAAAAGGGTAAGATAATTATGACATACTCGTATGTTATATAAAGTTTACCATGTTATTAGAAATAGGGCACGGTAGTTGTTCTCAAAGAACGTCGATTTTCTAAAAACCTACAACTAAGTTGATGTCAGCGTAATGTTTGCAGATTTGTAATGTATGGACATAGTATGAGTATGAAATAGGCCTGTGTTATCCGTCTGGCTTTCAGTAAATTCAAAAATCTGTGGAATAGGTAATTTTAGAGTACTTTTCGTTGACGTCGTCTGTTAAAACGAATTCGTAAATTTTATAACACCTACAAGTAAATGTACGTTATTTTATCTTACTGATCCATTGTATCTTTCCAGATTGATCAAGGTTTAAGATAAAACAATGATAAGAAAGTAACATTGCGTAATAAATCCTAATTCAGCTTATTTCGTTTAAGAAAAAGTCACTGAGTCATTGACTGGTCAAAAATAATTACATAAAGAATGTAATGAATCAGAAGTTCAAGTACTTGAAGGTTGATGTTAGTTTTTATATTACGTATTAAATATATATAAAAAAATTAGATGAAAAGAACAACGTTCAAAGGTGCTTTAGGTGCTTAACAATTTATATATTCTTACTTCCAATCTACTCGGAGAAAAAATAAATTTCTTTATAAATTTGCCACATAAGGGAATCTTTAAACCCTAAAAATTGGAATGAACAAATGAACAATCTAGTGCCGTTCATATCCGGCTATCCTTAGTCGCAAAAGGCGACTAAGGTAAGTTGACGTCAGGCAGGCGACCTGTGGTAAAATACCTACCTAAATCATTTTACAGTATGTTTATAACATGTTGTGCGGAACCAACTTAGAGTGGGGTAAAGGCAGTAAAATGATGAATTGAAATGAAAAATCTAATAAAAAAGATTATTTACTATTTAAAGGATCTCTGAATATATACAGAGGGGCAAATTTAATGACGTGTCAGAACGGGCTTTATAGTTTAAGTATATCGTTATATGATATACTCTTTACCAACTAAGCCATAACGGTAAGTAATACGTAAACAATATTATGTTCCGTAGCGGTTTACCGTCGTCGATCGTGCAGTGCATGTTCCTCACGTACCCCGAGTTTGTTTTGCCAACGTTCGATGGTTACCTTATTGGTGCACGGTTCGCCTCGCTTATATCGAATGGAAATTCAATTTTAGTGTGTATATTTATAAAACTGTTATCCCGTTTATGTATCAGGCTTATTTGATTAGACAACTTCAAAATATTAAGTTAAGTCTTTACATTAAGTTCAATGATTTTGACTCTTTCATATGAAAAAAAAATTTTTACACAAAAAAGTATTCAGTAAAAAAAGTAATACATGCTGTCGCGGACTTTTTGCTAGTATTTATGTAGATCCACAATTATGTATTACATTACTTTAGTGTATCTCTGTTGGTTTACGCGGCGCACGCGAGTAA
The DNA here is from genome assembly GCA_029227775.1 of Morpho helenor. Classification (NCBI taxonomy): domain Eukaryota; kingdom Metazoa; phylum Arthropoda; class Insecta; order Lepidoptera; family Nymphalidae; genus Morpho; species Morpho helenor. The sequence goes on along the minus strand of JARGCU010000010.1, from coordinate 9,614,880 downwards.
AGCTCCTAGCAAACTTTTTTTTTTACAGCGACCTTTTCCCCACAATTTACATTAAAAAAAATAAAAAAAATGGTAGTGTATTAACCTAAACCTTCCGGAAGAATTGTACTATCTTTTAGTTAACACCGTACAAAAATTTGTCCAGTAATTTTAAGAAAATCTAATACATATGGGGACTATTTTATTTTAGACTAGCGGCCTGCCCCTGCTTCGCACGGGTATAAAATATATATCCCATGTCATTCAGTGTAAAAAAATGATTAAAACCGATCCAGTAGTTTTGATTTATTCATTACTGCTCGTGGCCCGCAAGCGTTAAATTTGGAGAAAAACAATTTCCTTTCCCTATACCAAGAAGATTTCCTGCTATCTTTGGAATATCTAAATTCATATAGTACATTTTTACTTATTTACTTTTAAATTTTCTCGATGTATTTAATTTTTACAATTAATTACAGAATGTCTTTATATACAACATTCACAGCTTCCTTGTTGTTAAACAAACTCTGGAAAGAACGATATAGCTGCTGGATTCGAAGTGCTATAGGGTGAAGCGCGGCCTCCTCATGGCATTTTAAATCTGTAATATCTCCGAAAATGTTCACTTAAATTACATGCTGTAAACGGCGATATTGATCTATATTAAATCAACAATTAATTTAAGGTACTTAATTGGATAAGGATTAATGCTGTAGTGTATAAAAATTGTTTCAAAAATAAGGCATTATTTTTCGTAAAAAGTAAATGACAAAAAATGCTATTCTGGGTTATTCATAAGAGATAGACATATACCATCGAGGACTTTTTTAAGGTGTACAAATACTTAGTACATCATTTTGATAAATCTCGTAGGGTTTAGCCTGCGTTTGCAATGTAAGCGGAAAAAAATGTAATTATTTACAGACACCTCAAAATTTACAGTATTTCTCTACTTCGTATTGAATGTTATTATACGTACAAACCTTCCTTTTGAATCACTCTATCTATTAAAAAAAACCGCATCAAAATCGGTTGCGTAGTTTTAAAGTTTTATGCGTACATACGGAAATATGGACTTTGTTTTATAATATGTAGTGATGATATACATACTTCTTATATTCGCTATTAAGTTTACATGCAAGACTGAGTATTGAATATTATACAATTTATTCGGAAAATGTGTCGATAAGTGTATCAGTCGTAATTTAATTAAAGTCCTTAAACTAATCAAAGACGAACTTCGGTTTAATATACTCGTATACATGTCGGGCGGACCAATTATCTGATGAAAGGCTGATAACTACATGAAACGTAGTTTCAATCATATCGCAACTCGGTTGCGACGCGAACCGAATCAGATATATCTCATTCGAGCTCCATACGCCACAGCGGCTTATCGAGTACTAACATCTAACTGCTTTGTGAGTTTGCCAACTATGTAGATGACAAATTTCCAGAATGAATACTTCAAAGAGATAACTGAATAATAACAAATTCATATATTGATATTGAAATTGAGTTCTACGTATTTTCAATAATCTGTATCGACTATATTGAAATATGTTTAATAATTTGCGTTATTACATACTAGTTGTCGCCACGACTTTGTTCATGTTAACCTTAGTGTTAAAATACCCTCGATTACTAAGTCGTATTTTTTGTTCATCATTCTTCTTTCAGCCCTTATCTCACTAAGTGGGGTCGGCACAACATGTTATAAACAATGTTGTACCGACCTTTTCATTTGGCTACGTATTTTACGACCGGGCGCCTGCCTGATGTCAACTTAACTTAGTCATATTTTACGAATCCTCAGTAAGAAAGAGGGTGGTCTATTCTACTCAACCGGATACCACACGGTGGGTCAACTTGCCTTAGTCGCCTTTTACGACACCTTGGTAAGAAATGAGGTTGGTCTATTCTACTCAGCCGGATACCACACGGCGGGTCGACTTACCTTAGTCGTCTTTTGCGACACCTCGTTAAGAAATGAGGGTGGTCTATTCTACTCAACCCGATACCACACGGCTAGAATTTTTAGTTTTTATTTTATTTTTATTTTTTTTTGTTGCCGAGTGAACTTTGGGAATTTTATATTATATATAATTTATATCGTAATTATATTAATAGTATGGATTAATTATGAAAAGTGTTTGGTCCATACTGGGTAAAGGTCTTTTGTTTCCTTTAAGAGAACAATTTAAGTTGAGTGCACTAATGCAGATTTGTAGGTTACATATATCTCAGAAGTTCTCTCGTGATATGCAGGTTCTCACGATGTTTTCCTTCACCGTAAAGCGCACGGTGAAATGTAAATATACATATTGTGAATAAGGCACATTTTGTTATTGAAATGTTTTAAGTAATTATTTAACAAATACAAATCAATGATAAAGTAAAGGTACTATCAAATAGCAATATATAACGCTAACGCTCTTGATCATTCGCAAAACGAATTGGTTACGGAATTGCGTTCTAAATTAGACTGCTTCGATGGCAGACAATTTGCCAAGACATTTGTATTCTTAGGCAATAGCGTTCAACGAACATCTGATAGAGGGGCTATAAAATAAACGTGGACACTTGAAACAATTGAGAATTTTTTAAATCATTTACAGATAAAGTACACGTACCTTGTCATTTCGTCACTGAGAGTATACATTTTTGCAACTCAAAGTAACGAAACGACTGATAACTCTGTAGTTATTTCTTGAGTTGCTTGCATTTCAAATTTGAGTAACAGTTAATATCTTGTAACAACGGATAAATTACTAGCGACTACCCTCATTCCTTACCGAGGTTAAAAAAAAGGTAAAAGGCGACTAGGTAAGATAAGTTCACGTCAGGACGGTCGGTCGTTAAACAACTAGCCAAAACATGTTTAAAACATGTTGTGCCGCCCGACTTAGAGTGGGATAAGAGCAGAAGAATGATCACATTATATCTTTATATCAGAATGGGATCTATAAATTGACTTCAGACGATATATCTATTTTTGAAAGTTTTTATTCAACTTGACGTGTATGTTTGTAAAGGTAAGGCAAGATCCTTTGATAGTTAAATTTCACCCACTTCCCGATATCCCATCACTGATGATAATGCATGTTTATGATAAGCATGGTCTGATGCTGCTGTCAGGATTTGCTCCAGGCGAGAGAACCTCTCATCGGCTAACAGAAGGGACTTGAAATTGACGAATGACATTGTATTTAATAGTACCACATATTTATTTATTTGTTTATTTAAATTAAGTCTTGGGTTCAGCTTGCAAAAGATAAAGTCAATATACTATTTATTGCAAACTATATTGCTACCAAAATGAATCAATAGGACTCTATGTTGTAATATCTTAGAAAAATCTGTAATAAGTCGCTTAAGGTCTGATCATAGTAGGCAAATTATATCTGTCCCTGACTATATACATGAAAAAAAACAATTAATTAAATACAGGCCTATCACTTCTCAAAAAATAAAGCGATTCCAAGTAAAAATATCATCAAAACTATCAAAGATTGACAAAAGTTGCGGTAGCTCAGATGATCTTTTTAATGCCCTCTTTGGTATTATTGGTTGTGAATTCAATAAGACATTTAATATAATAGAAAAAAAAGTGTCAAAACATCTCAAGTTTAGCGATTGGGCCACTGATGGTATTTATAAAAGCAGAAACAAGTTATTTGATCTGTATGCAGAAAAGCAATATAATCGTTCTCCCACTTTTCTAGAATATGTAAAAAATTATTCTAAAATATTTCGAAATGTTTGCATACAGGCCAAATCACTTCACATTAAGAGAAAAATAATTAAATCTGAAAATAAAATCAAAACAACTTGGGATGTTATAGGTGAAGAAATAGGCAGACAAAAAATAGATAATTCTGCCATGCAGCTTAAAATTGGGAATGAGATTATCAATTCCGATACAGCAGTGGCAAGTGCATTTGAGCACTTCTTTCAGAATATACCAATTTCTACCACTAGCTCAATAAGCTCATCCTCAATAGAAGCTTTTAATATATTGAAGGGCTGCGTCGCGGAGAGCATTGTTTGTTTTAAATTTGAACACGTTACCCCATACAACATTGTCAAAACTTTTAAGTCATTAAATATTAAAAAAACAACAGATCTATGGGGAATGTCTGTAAAATTAATTAATAATATTATTGAGATCATTGCACCAATTATGGCCAAGATCTTTAACAAATCTGTAGACACAGGGATATTTCCGAATTTAATGAAATATAGTAAATTGATTCCAGTCTTTAAATCGGGTGATAAGAGCGACCCTAACAACTATAGACCCATTTCCATCTTGCCAACTCTTAGCAAGGTGTTTGAAAAAATCATTCTTAATCAACTGCTCAGGCATTTCAATTTAAATAACTTGCTTCACCCTGAGCAGTATGGGTTTACTAAGGGTCGGTCTACAACGGATGCGGGTGTGAGATTGGTGAAGCACATCTTTGATGCATGGGAGAACTCACAGAATGCCATAGGGGTATTTTGTGATTTGTCCAAGGCATTTGATTGTGTTCAACATGAGACACTGTTGCTAAAGCTTGGTCATTATGGTATCACAGACAATGCGCTTCGACTCGTGGCATCTTATCTTCACAGCCGAATTCAAAGAGTGTGCATTAATGATGTGCAGTCATCTGGATCGGCCTTAGTTATGGGTGTGCCTCAAGGCTCAATCCTAGGTCCTTTTCTGTTTTTAGTATATATAAATGATTTACCGTATTTTACTCAGAGTATATGCGATATTGTACTGTTTGCTGATGACACATCTTTGATATTTAAAATAAATAGAAATGACGACAATTTTGACGAGGTAAACAGTGGTTTGTCGCAGGTTGCTCATTGGTTCAGACAAAATAATTTAGTACTGAACTCAAATAAAACAAAATGGATAGAATTTGTATTACCTAATGCTGCTAAAACAGCAAATAGACTTTTTATAAATAATGTTTCACTAAAAACAGATAATGCAACTGTATTTTTGGGAATGACTTTGGATACAAAACTCCAATGGAGCACACACATAACAACTCTTGCAGGGAAACTCAGTTCAGCGGCCTATGCCGTTCGAAAGATTAGACAGTTTACTGACGTCGAAACGGCAAAACTTGTTTATTTTGCTTACTTCCATAGTGTTATGTCCTATGGAATATTGCTATGGGGTAAATGCGCGGATAATGAAAAAATCTTTGTATTACAAAAAAGAGCCGTACGTGGCATTTACAATTTAAGACCGCGGGATTCCCTGCGAGAGAAGTTTAAGGAAATAGGTATTCTTACATTTGCTTCACAGTATATTTTAAGTAATTTAATTTTTGTATATAAAAATATAAAAAATTATAAAACAATAGGCGATGTATATAATAGACAAAGTAGGAACCGACATAAGCTAGCGGCCCCTGCTTTGCGCCTTGAAAAAGTACGTAAGTCGTTTGTGGGTTTGGGTATAAGATTCTATAATAAAATTCCACAATCAATTTTAACTTTGCCATTACAGCAGTTTAAAAACACTATTAAGGAGAGGCTGATACAGAAAGCCTACTATACTGTTGAGGATTATTTAGACGATAAAAATGCGTGGATATAAATATTGTTCGACCCTGTACAAGATAGAAACATTAAATGTAACTAGCATTAAGAATTGTATTTTTTTAAAAAGAGCAACCGCCGAGTTTCTTGCTGGCTCTTCTCGGTAGGAACAGCTTTCCGAACCAGCAGTAGAGTTGACGATTCAAAAGCACTTGTTTACAAGTTTATTTGAATAAAGAATATTTTGAATATTTTGAATTTTATGGATCGTAAATTATGGACCTTCTGTGGTCTCAGTAATTGTCACGATACGTTATGACATTCATTGTGATTTGAACAAAGCTTACAATGTACAACAGAGATTTCAATTAACAATACCATTCCATTCATATTTTAGTCCATATTTTTTAAATCAATTAAAAAATAATTGATTGATATTATCAAGAATAACCTATTAGACATGAATAATAAGAATAAATACGACATGTTTTTGTTCCTATGGATATATTTTAAAAAGCTGTACACGCTGTTATTAATTTGAAAAATTACTTGTTTCGATACATCCAATAAAGTGATACAAATAAATGAATCATTCAATTTCATACGATTAGAGTTAAATTTATAGGAATATTTGTAATTGGAAACACATTAATAAATCATACCATATAGCGAAGAACATAATACACGAACTTCGGCTCCAAGTTACAATCGAGGTGAACGAGGAAGTTCGCGACAATTCTCTAAAACTTTTATTATTAAGCAAATTTCTACGCAATATGTTATTAAACTCCAGTTACATGCTTGTATCTATAAAAGTTGTCGAACAAAAATTTTATTTATTATATATGAACATGCTTAAAATTTGGTATAAAAAATGTTACGACGTAGGTATTGAAAGAGATTCACTGTTTGACCTAGTTAGTGTTTTTAAGGGTAAATCACGAAAGTAAGTTGTGATAGCCTAGCGGTGAGACTGTACGTCTTTCTTAAGGGGTGTCACGGGTTTGATCCCCGGGCAGGCACCATTGAGTTTTCTGTTTGTGTCTAATTGATAATTGTAATTTATCAAACACTTTTCGTTAAAGGAAAACATCGTGAGGAAACCTGCATAGCTTTAGAGAATTCTAGGGACATGTGTAACCTACCAGTCCGCATTGGAGTAGCGTGGTCTTTGCTCCAACCGTTCTCTCCAAAAATGGAGAGAGGAGGCCTATGTTCAGCAGTGAGATAGTACTTAGTCAAAAAAATTGGAATGTGTTGCAAGTTCCTCTTGGGAACTTTCCTGGTTTATCGTATAAAAGAGAATGCTAATAATTTTCAATCAACATCAATATGACGGAATGTCTCACGATTTATTCCTTATCCAAAAAGAACATGCACTATTTAGATCAACTATAACTATAGATTAGATAATAATATTTTAACCGCATTTAGCTTGATGTAGGCTTAAAATAAACGCAATTTAAATAAAATTTGCGCTTCTCGTTACCAGTAAATGTATTTTTACTACGTCTTCATGTAAAAAATATTTCAAAATAGATGTCTAAAACCTTTTAAGCTCACTCTCGTATACAACGACAACGTAGCACGATCTCCATCACAATTTGCAGGTATTAAAAATATGGCATAAAATGTCACTCATTTATATAGACTACGGCTATTTATTCTTTCGCGCTTATTTTGTCGCGCGTTGAGCCTGACAGATAGCGGGATCGTTCGGTTGGTACATGGTCGGTATGAAGTAACAAACAAATATGGCATCAAGCTCTCATAAACGGGCTCAAATATTAATCCCCTAACAAATCATCACGTTTTCAGCCCGCAGTGAACAATCTGAAACGTGACGTTGTTTCGACATTCCAAATTATTGTTTAATAGGCGCCAAATTGACTTTGTTATTTGTTCCATCCTTTGTAATAGCTGCTTGTGTATAGCTTTATAAGGCATAAATTCTAGTTATATTTAATTATATGCCAAATCGTTTAAGTACCTACCTATTCTGTTTGATGATATTTATTATTTTGGATTTATAACATTGAACATTTTACTCAAATAATATTAAGAAAGATTGAATTAAGTTGTAAAAAATTTCTAAGTTATACTGCGTCCATCATATTATCAGTCTTTTGACAGCTCACGCTCATTAAGTTTTGTATTGCTTACGTACAAATATCATACAAATAATATTTGTACTTTATGGATGGGTACCGCCCACTTAGTGATGTCACACATAATGGTTACTACGATTATGCCACAGATTAAAAATAATCGGTAGAAATCGATGTTACGAGTATTAAAAGACATTTAATAACATTATATAAAGTTTTACTTTCTTCTTAGTTAATACATGAATACAAATAAAACAATCAGGATATTTTAATTTATTTTATTAGCACGAGTCGTCGGAATGATAATCAACACTAGACTCCTCCGATGAGGAGTCTTCAGTAGCAGTTATTATTAGCTCTTGTGTAGATAATATATTATCAAACGCAATATCACGTTCCCAATCAGAGAATATTACTCTTTTAGTTCTTTCCACCACACTTGCCCAGTTCTCGGCCGTTACGTGGGTGCAAGCATTTTTTAGCAATTGCAACATTTTATTCGCTGTGAATGGGGGGCTTGTATTGCATCTCGCAGCATGCCCTTTTACTTGTGCCCATATAAGTTCTATTGCGTTGTACTGACAGTGATATGGAGGAATCCGAAGAACAGTATGGCCATATTCTGCTGCCATTTCATTGATTACATAGCGTTTTGCTCTCTTTTTGGTTTTTAATATTTTTATTAATTCAACTTTTAACATTGAGTCGTCCACATTTTCTCCATTGTCCCGAAGCCAATTAATTATTTCATGCTTTTTATTAGCCTGTGTTGGCATTTTGTCAATTTGACGGGAGTGGTAGGGCGCATTATCAATAAAAATTATTGATGGTTCTTCCAATGAAATGAGCATTTTTTTGAACCACTCTTCATACACATTTGCATTCATCTCTTCGTGGTAGTCATTTGATTTCTTCGATTTAAATGCCAACAGTGCGTCTTGTACAAATCCTTTTGCTGTACCTGCATGGCAAATGATTAGGCGCTCACCTTTTCCCATTGGTACTGAGGAAGTGGAATCAGCAGTATCATCAGTCCAGAAACGAGATAGTGTGTGGTTAGCGTTGAGCCATGTTTCATCCGTGAAAACAATATTTGCCCAATCTTGTATTTTCTTTGCCTCTCTTAAAAAATCACAACGTGCTATAGCTATATCTGTGCGTTCCATTAATAATTTTCTTTTATTTAACTTTTTATATGAAAAGCCAATTGTGTTCAAAACTTTGACCAAAGAAGATTTTTCACCATGAAATAGACCACTTCTTTTCAAAGAAACAATAAGTTTTCTCAAAGTTGGAATTTCTTTTCTCAAGTAGTAATCATATACATGACGACGAATAGCGTCAGCGTCAAAGTCATCAACAGCTGTCACCTTATGAGCCCGGCGCTTTCTTTTTGGTGTAGATGGTTTGTTTTGCTCCAAGCCGCTCCTGCCGTAGGCATCAGTAGTGATTTTAGTCACAGTTGATAGACTGATCCCCAACGCGGCTGCAACACGGTTTCGGACTTGCGTGATAGGTATAAGAGGTCCGCTATTTTGATTTTCTTGCTCAAAATACTCATGAAGTTTTAACACTAACTGTCTCGATTGTGCTTTCAACACACGTCCTTTCGGCATTTTCACGATCAATTAATATAAGTTTCACAAAAGTTTTTCCGAGGAATAAAGATACTTAACTCAAGGTGTAACAGATGCGAGAGAACACTCAGCGAACGTAAATGCGTGTGACTATCACGGGCGTTTCGTTGAGAGTGACAGATCACGTCAAAATGGCGGCCGAGCGGAAGGTCTGTTGATGTTGCCAGTTGATGTATAATATATTTTTTATGATTATAATAAATACACACGGATTAACATTTATTTTCAAAAAACTAAGGCAATATTAAATCAAAATGTTGATTTCTATATCTGTTATTAGTTTACGTAGGTTATCATTAATCGAATTACTTAGGTACGTAATTCGATTAATGATAGTAGGTACTATAATCGGAATGGTATCGCATACGAGAATCTTTAGGACATCACTAAATATGTAAATCGTCAATCTGTCAAAAGATGGTTAATATAATGGACAGTGTATAATGGACTTCCACGGTTTGAATTCTTATTTTGATTGTCATTACATGTTATTATTTATCTGGTAAATAAGGTAGTGATGAATTTGCTTACACCCAAGTAAGAAAGGCTAAATACTGTCTGCTTTTTAAAGAAGTCTAATTTTGCGGTAGCAACGAGATACTTAATATGTCGTGAAGAAAGTTAGGTAAGATCTTAAAACAGAAGTTATGTCCTAAATTTGTCAATACTTTAAGACTTCAAGCATACACATCCAAAGCAAAAAATATGGCTATGCCCAGCTTTAGAATATGAACAGGTTGTTACTTTACTTTACTTTTTACAAGTTTCACTTGTACCTTCATATACCTATTGTAGTGTTTATAAACTAATGTTGTATGAATATAGCACAGACTCAAACACGCATTAACAAGTAACAACATGTCACTTCACGACCAAGAGCTTTCGTGTAACTGTCGTGGTGCATCCTGAGACCATGTATGTACCTTTGTAGTAGTGTGAGTTAGTGTGACTATGTTCATGTATGTATTACACATTTATGTGTCTTGTATATACACACGTCTCAACCCGCATACACTACACCTATACCTATACTTACAGGGTACGACGGGTGATGCTTTCAGTATTAAATAATGAAAAATAAAATGATTTAATCGTCAGGCCTTTATTAACAAAGCAATTGTTGCCGGGGCTTCATTTCGAAAACCAACAATGAGAATAAAAACAACATAATAGAGCAAGAGCGCGCTCGCCCACTCCTACTAATGAATGAGGAGCAGACATTTAAGGTTAAATAAAAACAAACATTAATAAATGGAAAGCTTAATAATTAGTTAGGGTTTTAAAATAATGAATACAGGCAGCTTCTTACGATTACTTTGTACTTTACTTGTGATAGTTTATATAATGCTGATATATTAAGTAAATATCACTAAACTTGGTCATGTATATGAACGAAGGCACTTCATTCTCCTGCCCTTATCCCACTCTAAATGGGTTCGGCACAACATGCTTTGAACATGTTGTTACTTGATTTGGCTAGGTATTTTACGACAAGCCGCCTGTCTGACGTCAACTTACCTTAGTCACCTTTTACAACACCTTGGTAAAAAATGAGGGTGGTCTATTCTAATCAGTCGGATACCACACGGTAGGGACAAGCGAAGGCCCTTCATAATCATTATTTTTTAAGTAAGACACTGTGAGTAATTAGAATAGTTATTGCGTTAAGAAAATATATAATAAACCTTTTTTTTTATGTACCCGATTTATTATGGTATTGATTGATATATATTGATATAATTGATATTGATATAATTGATTTATCATGTAATACACAGTACTTGGGTAACTCGGTTTTTTTTTTAAATTATAAAAAACTTTTTTTTTAAAGTTGAAAAAGGGTTGGTACTAACAGGGGCATGATCCCGGGTATTTTCACTTTTTTAGTCCGCCCGTTTACCTTAGGGTTATCACAGCATTACGTTTGATAGTTTAACTTTAATTTACTTCTATTCAATATTTTAGCATTTTTTCAGTGCCTGAAGAGAGAGATAAACCGTATTTTTTTATATATAACGTAATATATATAAATATATATATGTATATATATATATTAATGCCCAAAAACAGAGATAAACCAATTTTTTTTACCTAACCTAGCTAGACAATTTTTCTCGCCCAAAACCTCCTACATGAAGAATTTCAGGAAAATCGTTGGAGCCATTTCCGAGATTCTGAAAATATATATATACATACAAGATTAACTCATTTAAATATTAAAGACATAATTGATTAGTGTCATATTTTACGTTATTAATTTTATGATATATCTAAATTTCGAGACCTACTAACAAAGTTTCGATATACGAGTAATTGAAACTATATCTCAGATAGTTATCGCCTTCCATTTGGGAATTGACTTCTGTGACATGTATTCATTAACCTAAATTTTGTGTTTGATATATTATTCGATCATTTAAAGCTCGTTATGGAATTACGTACAATTCTTTCTCAATCACAAAAACAGAGTTTAATAGAGTTATTGTAATATAATTATTTGAACTAACTTTTTGCTTATTTTGAAAAACATACGTAAATGAACTTTATTTTTTTTAGGTAAATGAAAACTCAAATCATGAAGGACAAGGTGCGTTCACTTTGTAGCGTACTTGTGACCTAATACAAGAGTAACTCTTTCACGTTAATTTAATATCTATTGGTGTTATGGTAACGTTATCCAAGCTGGTGAAAAATTTTATGGAACGTTAGTTACGAAACTGAACGATTAAATATGGGTTATCATGGTTGGGTTTTGATCACGTTTACCCTGTAATATTGAGGATACTGCTTATTTTTCTTTTAAAAAGATTTTTGATACATATGTTATTATAAATGTACTCACTATCGTAATAAATAAATGCAAAAATATATCAGAAGTAGTGCATAAGAGTTTATGAAAGCTTCAAACTGAATCCAATGGATCAATCAAATAATTTCTGATGTAACAAATTATAAACAAGGCTTTTATTTGCATATTGACGATTGGTGGTGTTAATTGATGTGTCGGAAATAATGTGGTTTTATTGTTTTTAAGCCGCAGAGCTGCTAAAAACTATTATTTTTAAACTAGCGGCCTACCCTGCTTCGCACGGGTATAAAATATATAGCCTATGCCACTCAGTGAAAAAAATGATTAAAATTGATCCAGTAGTTTTAATTTAGGTATTCATTACTGCCCGTGGCCCGCACGCGTTAAATTTGAAGAAAAACAATTCCCCTCCCTATACCAAGAAGATTTCCTGCTATATCTAATATCTAAATTCATATACTACATTTTACATTTTTCCCTATATATTTTATGTTTAAAATTAATTACAGAATGTCTTTATATACAACATTCATAGCTTTGTTATCATTAGACAATACAAACATGTTTTCTTTAGAGGTTACTCTTAAAAGAGCGACATTTAGTTGCGCGTCCGATCGCTGCTAAATTCGGAGTACTATAGGGCGAAGCGCGGCCTCCTCGCGGGATTTTAAATCTGTGATATCTTCGAAAATGTTCATTTAAATTACATGCTGTAAACGGCCATATTGATCTATATTAAATCAACAATGTATTTAAGGTACTTAATTGGATAAGGATTAATGCTATATTGTATAAAAATTGCTTCGAAAATAAGGCATTATTTTTCGTAAAAGTAAGTTAATGACAAAAAGTGCTATTGTGGGTTATCCATAAGAGATAGTCATATACCATCGCGGACTTTTCTGTAGACCTTTTCAATGTGTACAAATACTTAGTACATTATTTTGATAAATCTCGTAGGGCTTAGCCTGTGTTCGCAATGTAAGCGGAAAAAAAAGTAATTATTTACGACATCACATTAGAAACCTCAAAAATTACAGTATTTCTCTACTCCACATTGAATGTTATTATACTTATAAACCTTCCTCTTGAATCACTCTATCTATTAAAAAAACCGCATCAAAATCTGTTCCGTAGTTTTAAAGATTTAAGCATACATAGGGATATAGGGACAAACAAAGAATGTGACTTTGTTTTATACTATGTAGTGATAATCCTTATAGCATTATTCATTATTCACGCGCGATGGCTTATTATTAGCGTATTTCATGTATAACTTTGGTGTTTCTATACCGATTTCAATGATTCTTTTTTTATATAATGGTTAATACTATTCACTTTTTTATTTAGGGATGACTGAGAGTGATATAAACGTAGGAGTAGACAAATATAACCAGAAAGCTTCGAACTGCTAAGCTATCGGGAGTTACACGTGTTATTGTGAGTCAACCATAAAAGATAGACATATGCTGTTCTGGGATATTTTTTATATAATTTTAAGGAGAACATTTCCGTCATACATGATTTCTGTGTAGCTTTAACCATCAAGGTTGCACACGCGACGGAAGCTTAAAAAATGGAGTAACTTCTCCCGTTTTCCCGACATTTCCCTTCACTGCTCTGCTCCTATTGATTGTAGCGTGATGAAAAGTATACTATAACCAGCCCAGGAGTATGAAAAACAATTGTACCGAGTTTCGTTAAAATCCGTCGAGTAGTTTTTGTTTCTATAACGGTTATACAGACAGACAGACAGACAGACAGACAGACAGACAGACAGACAAAAATTTTACTGATTGCATTTTTGGCATCAGTATCGATCCCTAATCACCCCCTGATAGTTATTTTGCAAATATATTCCAGTTACAGAATTGACCTCTCTACAGATTTATTATAAGTATAGAAGATAGATTATTGAGTAAAAAAAGGTTAAAATTTATTTTATGTTAAAAATAAGATTCAAAGGTTTCCTTTTACAGTAATGTATTCTCATTGTATAAGTTCAGCTATTCTAAGACAAAAGGTAAACCATTCCAGAAGAGTGTAAGCCTTCAGGTCTCTTATTGGTTAAAAACGGAATATTGGCGTCGCACTTATATGACTATATTCCTATTCCAATCGATGATTATATGGATAATTAGTAATAATGTTTAATCAACAAATTGAAAGTTTCACATAGAATTTTCAGTAGTAATAATTCACCTTTGAAATTATTTTTTTAATAATTTTTACCCTAAGGAAGAGTAATGTAAAATTATGTAAGGATTATGCAAAAGAGAATATGGACAATAATAATAAAAACTGTAATGTAACAGAGGTGGTATAGAATACTGAAATACCTAGGGTTGAATGGTATATGATAGGGTGTGTTTCAAAATCCTGGTATAGCAGAGAATAATGACGAATTAGTAGAAGTTTGTGATTATTGATTAAAGTATACTGAACAGAATTATAATTAAGAATTAAACATGTTGTAGCAATCGATTTGAATTGAAATCGATGTAAAATATACTTGAAATAATGGACGCAATAAGTAGATCATAAAATTATTTGTCATTTAAACTTATGCTCACAGATGCGTATGAATACGGCTGTATGGCGCCGATAATGATATTTGATTACAATATCACATTTGAATATTATATATCTAAAACAAATATTCATCATCCTCCTGCTCTTATCCCACTCTAAGTGGGTTCGGCCCACATTTGACTACGTATTTTACGACCGGCCGCCTCTGACGTCAACTTACTATAGTCGTATTTTACGACACCTCGGTAAGAAATGAGGTTGGTCTATTCTACTCAGCCGGATACCACACGGAGGGTTGACTTACTTTAGTCGCCTTTTACGACACCTCGGTAAATATTATTAGCAATAAATACTTCAAGAAAATATAAGACTACATTTTTTTAAACGTTAAATGTAAAAATAAGATTAGGCAAGACTAACTTTAAATTATAATAAGTTAATAAATTATAACAAGTACAGAAACAATTACTTTTAAAATCTTTTTTAATAAAACGTAACCTCAGCTGTATTTTTCTGTATATCTACGAAATAAGGAATTTCAAACAGCCTTGTAATAAGCGGGATTGAAACGGATGAATAAACAATAAAGCAAGGATCGCGAAATCACATCTTGTTAGCATGAAATTACATTTTTTCGTAAATATTCACAACGAGAGTTTTTCCTTTTAAATTATATTTTGAGCCGCGGCGCTAAATATATTTTCTTAAGAAGATTTTATACAATATACGAAATAGATTCTAGTTTTTAAGCATAATTATTATTTTTTAAATTGCAAAAATCCAGTTAATACAATAGATTGTGTTTTATTTCTTTTACAATTCATAACATTTATTTATTTATTTTCTTAGTATAGAAATACAATCTTTTGTTTATCACACAAATTAATTTTATCGATCGAATCGAATTCGATTTAATTGATTTTAGGTCTATTAAATCAATGCATATACTTTTTTTTTAAATATTTTTTTATATTATTTTTCAAATATTTTTTTCTATGTTTGGAAAGTATCCATAGGTTGCGAATCGAAATTACGTTCCCGTAAGTGCGACAGAGGGCTTCCTGTTTTCACATTTAGTAACCCCACGGACAGCGACTCTTTGATGCTAGTATAGTCGCTACAGTCTTATCATTTGATTTTTCCATCCTGCCTTTCTTACATTCTAATTTATATTAGAGATAAATCTTATTTCGTTATTTCCAATCTGTACATACTCGTATGAGTCGTTTGTTTCAGTTACAATAAATTATATTATGCACATATTATGTTATAAGAGGCGAATACAAAATAATAGCCCCCGCGACATGCTCCGAGGTTATAAAACGGCCATAAAATAAATTTCATATAAGTCCACGGAGGAGCGACACATAAAATCGTAGTAAATCACCGAAAGTCAGGCGTTCGAGACGTTTACAGCCTTGGAGGCTGTTACTTCCGGAAGTCTGTCGTGGGTCCTATTCCACGAGATATAACGACATTCTACATTATATAGGACGATACAATAATACCTATATATTATGTTTTCGCTATCTTTTAATACTTCAATGTTCATTTATAAGTTGTGTTACAACAATTTAACATGTATATTGTAATCATTCTTTATGCCAGATGTCATCATCATCATCCACCTGCCCTTATCCCACTCTAAGTGTGGTCGGCACAACATGTTGTCATATGATTTGGCTACGTATTTTACGACTGGCCGCCTGCCTGATGTCAACTTACCTTAGTCGTGTTTTACGACTCCTCGGTAAGAAAGAGGGTGGGCTATTTTACTCAACCAGATACCACACGGTGGGTCAACTTACCTTAGTCGCCTTTTACGACACCTCGGTAAGAAATGTGGTTGGTCTATTCTACTCAGCCGGATAACACACGGCGGATCGATTTATCTTAGTCGCCTTTTACGACACCTCGGTAAGAAATGAGGGTGGTACTATTCTATTTAGCCCGATACCACACGGCGTTTATCCGAAAAGTTATATAACCTGTATAATAATGTAGCGGCTTCTTTACTGTTGAGTAAATTCCTCGTCTATACGTTGCACAGAACTTGTATAAACAACTTTGAACTTGTTAACTTATATAAAGTGGGAAATCGTGCAAGGTGTGGTATAAAAATTTCCTATATTTTGAATTATAACAAAATTCTTCAAAACATCTTATATTTTGTCAATCTTCGAATATTTTATAAGTAGCAAGCCATAGAGTTAATCAGGCCACGGCTTAATGTAAATCGAGGGTTCTAAGGATTTAATACTCTAAGATTTAATACTCTCTTGTCAATCTCAAGTTTGAGAGCTCATTGTTTCGAAAGATCAGTGACATTTTGTTCAATTTATCTATCTTCAATTTATGTAGTAGATATAAAATAACAGTAAGAAATTGTAAGTATTTGCCCGAATATAGTAATTTTAAATAGTTTTTTAAACAATGTTTCGAGACTATATAACTGATGATACAAAAATTTTCTTTTATATATCCTTTATTCAATAAATAAAAAGCAATTTCCTCAAAACTCAACCCATTTAATCTTTGTCAACAACTCAATGACACATTGACGGCACAATGTTTTTTTATATTATTGACTTTTTATAATATTGTTTTTTTTATACTATTTGAAGAAGGTTGTATTTGAAACATGTTGTAACAGTATATATTATTGCGAATTTAAAACTTACGTTCATACTATCTGAAACATATTGTTTCAGACACAATATATTGGACTATATTGTTTCAGATAGTTTTTAGCGACAACTAAATTTAGTACAAAAGTAAATTATATGTCTACGTTGCATGATACGGAAAATTTATACAATAATTGTATATCTATTTTTAATAAGGAACAAAGGGATGAAAAACCTCGCCAGATGACAGTTTATTATATTAACAAAGCAATTGTTGCCGGGGCATAATTTTACAAACCAACAATGCAAAATAAAAATGGGATAGAGCGCACTCGTCCGCTCTTCCTAATGAATGAGGAGTAATTCGAGTTTAAATAAAGGGGAGCACAATATAATACCCGTTTTTAAAAAACAGTACCACGAGCAAATTACCGTGGCATCCAATTTAAATAGACAATAAGGGAAAATTGTTGACATCGCCATGCCCACTATGGAGATAACGAAACCGCATTGCCATTACAATACCGATTTTTGGCCTTCTCGTTACCCATTCACTAGCGCGTAAAATCCGCAAAACAATATGGAATGAGATAATGATACTTTTGTTTCAATTTTTATTCGATTAGACCGGATTAAAGTTTTCCCGTTTAATATATATTGTGCGGTTTGCATTTATAAAAATAACCATTTCAATCAATTTTAGCCTGATATATGGTGAATAAAATTTGAAAATGGTTTTACTTTTTATCCTTGCGCCGCAATTTTTTTTTATCTATTAGAACATTTGAAATTGGATTGAAAATTGTATTAAAATATTAGGAGTGAATTTGTGAGTTGAAGTTTGATATAGAAATTGTGATGTATATTATTTATAGATTATAAAAGTAAAAAGAAGATTCAGTACGGAATAGTGGTTTTTAATTTGATTCTGTAGATTATTAATTTCGTAAATAAATTGAATATTTAATTCAATTTATTTATGTAAAGAAATTTCTAATAGCGAAAAAATGAAAGTAACGTAGATCTTCAAGTTTAAATGGTCCTTTGATGTTTTATTAGATAAAGTGTTTTAACCTGTGCCGAATATTTAGTTTTCGATTATGAAAATATTTTCCTAAAAACTGAGAAACTCGGACGGCACGCCTCGTGCCGACTTAAATTATTTGCTCCCTTGTAAATTCGTCGTGGTCTGAATTAGACAAATGAGGTGTTATTTAATTTTTTTTCAGAGCTTGCCGCAGGGTGATGCTTGGTTGATTTATTAAGGTTTTTTAGGAATTTTATGAAAATTTTATTACTTTTCTGCCGCAGTTGTGCGAATATTACTTTTGCTGTACAAATTAAAAGTTAACATTTTACACCTTCTAAAAATAGATTGCTTTGAATGATGCTGTCTGCTGTCAGAACAAACAATCGTTTTCAATAATGACATAACTACCTTTTAATAATTACAATTATAGACTATTACAATACTGTAAAGGAATCTTGAAATGAGTAATGTAAACCTTTCAAAACTTAGATATCTTTGATTTATAAGTATTCACAAACAAAAAGTAAAACGTAGTAAAACTTTTGCAAAGGAAAACAGCAAAGCAGCACTAAGATACCTTTTTAGATTTTGAACAGTAAAAGGTAAATTTTGAGAAACAAGATTACGGAGCTATCACATTCAATATTGCATACCAAAGTTTCATGGAGTGATTGGCCTTTGCCCAATCGTGCACGTATTGCTAGCACTATAGACAGCTTTACTATTAGATAGTTGCGGTTGACTATTTTTTCGACAAGAATACAAATGCCTTGCCAAGTTGTCTGCCATTGAAGCAGTCCAATTTACAAAGCAATTTAGCGACCAATTCGTTTCGCGAATGGTTTAAAATGCCAACCTTTGATATTGGTATTTAATTCCTTTCGATCTTTAGACTTTTAAAAGAGATTTACAAATAAGAACCTAATTAATAAGAACATTTTTTTAAGAACCTCAACCACGTTTAGTATTCTTCGAAATCTTCAAATTTGTTTTAATGTTATTTCTAATAAACATTTTACTTCCGGTTTTCTTATATGTATGACTGAATCAATTTCTAACAAAAGTTTAGCTGAAAACGATCCGAAACAATCACAGATTTATTACCCTTAAACATCATCTAAGACAATTTTCGTTGATGTTACAATGATACCTGTTAACATGTTTAGTAACGCATTACTATAAACACAGTAGTTGATACCAGATCTGATTATGGATTCCTATTACTATGATATATACTGTAGTTTGAGTTAGAGTTGGTAATCGCAGTTCTGACCATGCTGCACCGACAGCGCTGCTGCCCACTGTCGGTCAAAAGGATTTGGGTCAGCTTCGGAATGGTTATATTGCTATTTATCAGTCGCCAGAGCCTCATCGGTTTATTTGCAGGGTGTATCCTGCACATGCAGGTGAGGTTGACATTTGAGGAGACTGGATGGGACGAGCACCCCTCCCCCCTTACACCCCATCTGATACATAAATATTCTAAATATCCTCAAATTCATGAAGGATCCTTATTAAAAATAGCAAATACAATAATTATTTATAGTCTATACTACACGACAGTACAGACATAGCCTACTGTTCTTCAAAGGCTGAATGGATCAATAGAACCACTGCTGGGACACCTATTGAAGTTCAGACAGCACTCTGTTCTAATTTAGGTCGGCTGGTTACATATATCCTGAGAATTCTCTAGATATATACAGCTTCTATCAAGTGATTGAAGCTCTTTGCTTAAGAGGTTTTTTAAATTGCCTAACTACTATGCCTTTTTATCAGTGAGATGCTCGCGAAGCTTCAAATCTTATGACTGATAAACCTATGCTTTTATTCAGACTAAGCCGTGGCACAGATAAAAATATAAAACAAAAGTAGATAAATCTTTACAATGTTTTTCGATAGAAACCTGCATCGCTGCAAAAAAGCGACTACGATTCGCAATAAACATTTTTATTCCGCGCGAAAAACGCTGTTTACACAGAAAACTATCGAAATCCAATCACCATTGGAACGTTATGTACTACTAATATTTAGCTTGCATATCTAAATATTTTTATGACTTTATTTTTGATATTCTTCTTCAATTCGGTTTTACCTGATACTGAGTGTCTGATTACGATTTGTGTGCCTATGGGCTGTGTGACTGTAAACAGAAAGACTGTACTCTAGGTACTTACATTTGAGTTTTCTATAACATAAATGATATCTACAATTTATCACGTACTTTTGTTCAAGAAAAACATCGTTTAGAAATCTCTCTCATCGTGAAGTTCTCCAGAGAAATCCTGAGATATGGTAACTTAACAATCCTGATTGGAGCATAGAATTCTTGGTCTATAGCCATACGTAACATAGTCCATGGGTATTAGGATCCCAAGATGTTGAAGTAGCCTGTACTGGATAACACAGTGACTAAACAAAAATTTAGCAAAATTTACTAATTAATACTTTAATCTTTTATAAATCTGCACCAGGATATTTATCTGAGCTTGTTGAGTTTCCTAGTTTCGAACAAGGAAACATTTGAAAGGAAACATTATTGTCTTTTATACGAAGTGGAAATGGATGGCATCAGAAATTATGTAAAAATATGAGGTCGAAGCATTGGTAGTGTTAACGTTGGAATTAATAATCAAACTACTGTCGATTTTGAAAGTAGTAATGGTGCTATAGATGGTGGTAATAATAACGAAGGACCCGGTAATAGCAATTTAGTGCTAAACGAGGAAAAAAATAACGTATCTCGAAAAAAGAAATATAAGAAAGTTATGAAAAAATCCTATTATACAAAGCCATGGGTAGCATTTAGTTAATATATAACTAAATCATAGAGATTAAAATTTTGTGAAATTACATTTGAAGTTAGACGTAGAGTAAACTTAATTATTATTCTAATTCCAGTGTTTACAATATTGGAAACATCATGAGTATATGCGATCAAATCTCTAATTTAAATTATCTAGTACTGCGTAATTCATGAATATGCAATGATTTTGCCAGATAATATTATGATATGCATAATTTTATTGTATTCCAATGTTCGTATCTACAAATAAATCTAGATTTAAAATGGATCATGCAGACAGCAGTAACGTTCCTATGAAAATGATGTAATAATACAATTAAATGATTTCATTTATAGAAGTAGGTATTACTTGAAGTAGGAATCCATTTTTAAAAAGTAATAATAGAATAATTTTTACTATAACCCGAGTTTTGCAAATATCTATTTTTTTCAAAATCTATTTTTGAGAATTTGAAGTTTCGCTTCAGACGTTTCTGATTTACAAATTTACAGACAATGAGGTGGAAATTACAGAGGCTTTATTTTTACGCCTTTTCACTTTCTTTTTCAGTCACGTTCTGTCTCTGTAGTCACCTATTTACCAAACATTTCATATAAGATTTTCAACTTTGTTACGGTTTAATTTTTACAAAAAACTCTTAAATTTACATGACCAATATTTGTTAAATAGGTAATATGCATAAGAAAGATCTTTGTTAGTCATGATTATATAAGTTATATCTCGGAAAATTTTTGTAAAAAACCATTTACTTTACTCTGTTACATACTTGTCGATATTCCAATATTTATCTACTAACAAGCCGAGTTAAGAAACAAAACTGTTAACACATATTTATTATCTAAAGTACAATAAGAACGACCGGCTAATATGTTTGTTTGGTAAGTTTGATAAGAAAAACTTTTGTAATTTAAACGAATGAGAAAGCGATTTTGTCAGAGATAATACTGTTGTTAAAGCTTAAGCACGGACCATGAAGAAATATTTGTTCTCATGTTCCGATGATTGGCTCCTGCCCAATTTCACGAGCAGTTTCAAGTACGGACTGAAGACAGACTCCGCATATCTTCACTATCAGATGTTCGTGGAAAGCTATTTTTCTCCACAAGAATACAAATGTCTTGCCAAATTGTCTGCCATCAAAGCAGTCTAATTTGGAAAGCAATTTCGCAACCAATTCGTTTTGTGAGCGGATCAAGGATAACGTTAAACATTCTTATTGATTTGTATTCCTTAAACGTTACAGATGCATTAATAACATTTGGAAAGTTAATATTTATTACACTTGGCATCTATCGTAAAAGTTATACGAACGGCCTTGTTTCAACAGAATTAGAGTGAGAGAGTTTACATTCTCTCATCAGTACGAATATTTTCAAAAGAAGAATATTTGAATTTGTCATACTCAAGGAATTAAAGGTAACTTTATGTTAAAAGCTCTTGCCTAAACATGTGTTTACCACTCTCAAATAATATTTTTGGAAATATAAACATTCGTTTTTATAATATTAAGTGGTTGACACTGGTGTGTGACTGGGGTGCTGAAACCTTGCAACTATATCCAGAGGGTCACAGGTTCAAATCCGGGCAGGCACCGATTAATTTTTCAGTTAAAACTTATGTGTCTCATTGATGATTGCAATTTATCACACGATTTTCGGTGAAGGAAAACATCGCTAGGAAACCCGCATATCTCTAGATAATTCTGGGGATATGTGTAACCTGCCAATTTGCATTGGAGTAGCTTGTTGGGTCAGACCTATGCCCAGCAGCGGAATAGTAATTGGCTATTACTTTACTATATTTAACGAACTATTTTTTAAGGGAGCTCCAAGTGACTGCGATTGGCATCTTTAGATTAGTATTTTAATGGTATTCAGTTTTTAGATATGAACTATATACGTTATTTTGGTCTCAAAATATAATTATATTATTTAAAAAAGTACCTTATTCAACCTTTCTATTCCCGTTATATAAGACGAATTAGGAAAATTCGTCTGTTTTTTGTTGTCAGGTAAGTTGCCGATTTCATTCGAATTTACGGTGGAAATCTTATTATTCAGGTTTTACGGTTTGTAAAAATAAGGCCCGTCTTAAAATCCGGATATGTTTTATCGGCTGAGGTAAAATTGAGATTGGTATTAAGGATAATATTGTATTGGCAATTTTTGTGTGGCAATAGCAATTTTACCTACATAGAACTTCTTAGATATATAGTTAATTAATATACGAATATTTCTAATAATATAACACTAGATTTTTCCCTCCAGTGTTATAAATTGAGTGTTTGAAAGAAAACATCGTACATATATCTAAAATTTCTCTAAGGATATGTTTACCTTGCCAATATG
Source organism: Morpho helenor (assembly GCA_029227775.1). NCBI lineage: Eukaryota > Metazoa > Arthropoda > Insecta > Lepidoptera > Nymphalidae > Morpho > Morpho helenor. The sequence continues at coordinate 9,591,456 of JARGCU010000010.1, read as the reverse complement.
TACTAGAGTTTCTTGGTGGATCTCCGCTCCGATCTCATTAATCTCAATACGTTTTAGTATGGTTGAGTCTTTAGATTTTCGTAAGATCTTCGGATTAAAATATTTATTTGGGAAAAGTTTTGAATTTATAATTTTATTTGTTTTATTGAGGTAGCATGGGCGGTGAAACAATATCGTATTCATTTTAATATAAAAAAGATATGAAACAACTATTTAATTTTTTTTCAAATGTACAAATTGTAAGCCGAACATTTATTTCCATTTACTATGATAAAACTAGCGATTTGCATCGGTTGGAGGCGGATGAATTTTAACACATCTCTTTCCAATTCTGATTTTGTGTAAAAAATGGCGCCCGAAAATACGTGACGCTATTTCAATTGGAATTCCCTGTAGAAATTGTCAGTGTTCGCATCTATTCGAAGTGTCAGTTTCGCTTTGATTATGTGACGTGCAATGCAACTAAATTGCGTCGGACACTGACACTATAGTGCCGTGGCTCAATTAATGCTGTTTCATAGATGTAGAAACGCAGAATTAAATGCCGAAATTGTTTTCAACGCTTTTCCATCAATTCTGCTCAAACTATAATGAGTTATTCATTAGATCACAGACATAATTAAACAAGAATGGTATAATTATAAAACGAGGTATTTTAAATGGCATTAACTTTTAGGCATAGTCAATAACACCAGTCAAGTATAAACAAAGTACATAAGGTTCAGCCAGCGATATATTGGGCGTGGATTATTTCTTCAACTCCATCTTGATTCTAGAAACATTTGTATTACTCTAGTGCTCCGTTCTGCCTTATAAGATAAAACTGACAAGCAGAAGATAAGAAAGACAGACAATCAAATACACTTAAACCAATTACATTAGTATGTTTTTAGACAAAAATCTTTTTATTGCCACGGTAGATATTTTACATTAGTGTTACTATATTTAATTAATTCATCGAATGAATCTCATCTAGTAAGCGTCTCAAGTTTTCATCATTTGGCTATCTTTTGGATGGCTTTTAAGGCTACCAACATTTATATAGGTAACAGTATGACGGGTGTTAACAATTTTTATATGCGTCATTATTATAAAGCGGCTTAGACCAAGCAATTCAACAAATTCACGTCTTTATCGACAGGTTGATCAAATCATCATTAGATGAAACGTATTAATCTATGATAAGTATGTTTATTTAATTGCAACATAACAACATTTGGAACCTTGAAAATTAGCGTAAGAATGCGAAAACATTGAACAGTTTTATAACTCACATTATGCACACTAGGTGGTATAAGGCACGAACAGAAATAACTTTGGGAGTGTTTGGGTCGTAAAATCGCCATAAAATAAATTTAATATAAATCCAAGGAGGGATGACACATAAAATTGAAGTAAATCACCAAAAGTCAGGCGCTGGAGACGTTAACAGCCACGGAGGCTGTTAGTTCCGGAAACGGATACCACTTCGTAAGGAATAACGAGATACATATTCGAATTTGCTGTTATAAATTTCAACTTTTCAAGTCTAATGGCGAAAACATATTTTTCAACGGTACCCAATTAGATAGGATTCCATCGTATGAGCGTGGTTCTTATTATATATCTTCATTTCAAATTGTATACGTGCCAAGTTAACTTTTTGAATAATTGTGTCATGAGTGTATTCTACTTACCCAGGTACTAAAAAAAATAAGAGATATTTCATGAGTCAAATGAAAGTGGCGACTTGTTCATAACAATTATTTCAAGAATGTTATATTGGCGTCGCAATTTTGGTGCTACGCTGCAATTGTATTATTATTGTGGCCGCTTCACCACTAAGCTAGATGTATGGGCTATTTGCAGACACTCGCGTGAAACGGTTCTTGTTGTAAATGGCACTATTTCGATACTTGGCTAATGTGAAATAGTCATCAATTAATATTTTTTATAAATTTTTACATTTTTGCAATAGGTAGTAATAAGTTAAACATGATTTCCTGGGAGACGAGTTTAAGGAAATAGATAATGTAAGAAACATTGGCTTCACAGTATATTTTTAGCAATTAAATTTTTGTGCATAAGAATATACATAATTATAAAAGAAATTGGCTACGTATATAATAGTCAAAGTATGGCCGACATATAACCTTGAGGCTCCATTGCGACTTGTAAAAGTTCGTAAGTTGTTTGGGTTTGGCTATAATATTCTAAAATAAATTCCACAATCAATTTTAGGTTTGCCATTATACCAGTTTAAAACACTGTTAACGCTGTTACAACTTTTTGATGCTGTACAATACAGTAATAACTTTAACCGCTAACTCAGCGCACGCAAGCAAAGCTAAAAATTTTGCCGTTTATTTTTTATTGCTCCTTCTGTCATCTTAGCGTGATGATATAGGTATATTGATAAATGGTTCCTCCATAGGTGGACTATCATCATCCTCCTACCCTTATCCCACTCTAAGTGGGGTCGGCACAACATGTTACAAACATGTTGTCATATGATTTGGCTACGTATTTTACGGCCGGCCGCCTGCCTGACGTCAACTTACCTTAGTCGTATTTTACGACTCCTCGGTAAGAAAGAGGGTGGTCTATTTTACTAAACCGGATACCACACGGTGGGTCAACTTACCTTAGTCGCCTTTTACGACACCTCGGTAAGAAATGAGGTTGGTCTATTCTACTCAGCCGGATACCACACGGCGGGTCGACTTACCTCAGTCGCCTTTTACGACACCTCAGTAAGAAATGAGGGTGGTACTATTCTATTCAGCCGGATACCACACGGCGTCATAAGTGGACTATCTTACACTTAAATAATTTTTCAAATCGGTCCAGAAGTTCCTGAGATAAGGTCGTTCAAAAAAACAAACAAACTCTTCAGCTTTATATATTAGTATAGATTATTGTCAGAATCGTATTATCTTCATCAATAGAATCGTTGTGGTGGAACGAGTCGAATAAGTGAACCTTAAGAAAACATATGTTGTTTACGATGTACTGGGATTGCATGAAATATGCACAGATATGCAAGTATTTTGACCGCAACTCAAAAGCGCTTCCAGGCCTTTCGACATTTGCCGTGGTAACTGCTGTAAGTTAAATATTAGTGTTGTACGAGTTTACATGCTTGTGGGAATCTACTAATTAATTCATGTATCTAAGCATATACTTAGGTATTTATTTATAACGTTAAATAAACGGATTATAGCAAAAAAATATTTTATTACTTTTGCTAAAATCACTGCTAAAAAGCAACGTTACATAGATTTTTTTGGTTAGTTTTTATTAATTTGTGTGAAATGTTATAATGAAATATGTATGTAAAACTTCTATTTTGATAAACCACATGTCTGGTCCGTTGGCGCAGATAGCAGTGACCCTATCTTCAGCTCCGAGGGTCTTAGGTTTGATTACCGCCGAGCATCGATGTTTTCTAAAAATTGTTCTTCTCGTTTCGGTGTACTTATTGTATTTAAGTATTGTTAAAGAAGGCCAAGAAGTGAGAAATAATGAAACCCAAACCTATAATTAAACTTGTATTATCGCACTCGTAATTAATACCAAGTCCATGTTTTAAGTTAATATCTTTAAATTAATACATCGATTATAGAAATAATTACTTATGACATGTAAGCTTTTGATCAAGATGGCCGATTTGGCTGCAATGTTTCATGTTTGTTTAACATATATTAAATATTATATTATTGTTTTAAATTTCATTGTTATGCCATAATTGTTTTATGTTTTATTCATTCATTAATCTGTCGCACTTGCAATCAATTTATAAACAAAGGTCTTTTTACACCGGTTTGGAGTATTTATGTTTTATCGTAACTATGACACTCAGTGGCCAGTACGAATGATTATTATTGCCAAAGCTAGTATAAAAATTATGATCAAAAGAACGCACCACTGAGATCACGAGCGACCTAAATAAAAAAGTCCATCTTTATTCTATAACATAACGAAACGCGTTCATAACAACAAATAATCTTATTTGAACTAAGTCATCCTTTAACTTTACTTTATCGCTTTTCTCTATTTTTCCAACAGTTAAGTACGAAAGTGGGCATGAAACAGACCGTCACGTTCAATTTATTTAGTTAGCCAGTAGTCCTACGTGTTCGTTTCGATTTACGTGTATAGTTATTCTTATACTACAATACGCTTAACAAAGTTACCGTTAACGATTGGTTAAGATATTAGTATTATCAACCCTATTTTGAATTACGAATTCCTTGTAAGCTCGTTGAATTGGTAAAATATGTACTAAGTCCTCCTTTACCTCGTATATAAATTTAATGTTGTGAGGTTTTTAAAAGACCACCATTTGATTTAATCCCTCTTTGAGCTTTTACTTTAATAGAGCGCTATAATTTCTATGTTTTATTGAAGATGCTTCTTTTCTCGCCTATCCCGGTGATGCTTTAAAAATCACTAGCAAACATCAATCAAATTCTAATTTAAAGTAATCTTTATTTAAATAAACTCGTAAACAGATGCCTTTATATCGCCAATTCTAGCGCTGATTTAGAAAAATGCTTCTTCCGAGATAACTCAGCAAGGAAATCGGCGGTTGTTCTTTTCAAAATATCATTCTTTTAACTGGTTACCTTTTGTCATGGCTATCTTGTATAAAATACAAGAGTAGTTTTTTTTAAATTAATCTATTCTAACAATTCTAAGAACGGATTGTTATCCTAGACTGAAGTCTACCACCTCACCATTTTCACGAGGTCTTACAACTTACAACCACGCTGTATATTTCTGAAACATAAACACGCCATCTAAAAATACCACTTGATCCAATATCCGTTTGGGTAACTATAATGAGTGGTGGTAGAGCAAACTCGCAGAACGTGAGCTACATACACTGCGAGAGCAATGTTGTTAAACCGCCTCGCAACAAATTAGTCACGTAGATATCTACCAAATGGTCTTAATATCTCTTTTCTACCTTTAGTTTTCGGTAAAACTGTTAGTGGATAGCTTGTTTCAATTATAACTCGCCAAGGCTGACTCGAAGAAACTCTATCTATGATTTCTTGTAACGAAAACTTTATACAATTTAATTAAAAGTTATGGATATACTAGCGACTGATTTTAATTAACAGTATAAATAGCGGCCACTTACTGTACCACTGTTAAGCATAGACCTATTTTTATTTGGAAAGTTTATAGCCACCACGTTGCTTCTGTGCAGATTGATAGGTTACACATATTCCAGATTTCTCAAGAGATATGCAAGTTTCCTCACAATGGTTTTCTTCACCGAAAATCATGTGGAGAATTGCAAATATCAATTAGGCACAAATGTTTTAACAGAAACCTATGACCCTCTGAACACACAATAAACAGTACAATAAAGAACGAAGGATTGTTCTTTATATATGTTTGTTGTGCGTATATTTTAATCACTTTGAATCAAATTTAACTTCAAAAGCCTTTTACAAGCTTTGGTCAGATGTCGTGTATTAGATAGAAGAGAGGAAATCATAAGTTCTGGGCTACTTAGTTGCGAGGACATTTGGAGCCAACGTCAAACTTAAAGCCGTTAATTCAGCAACTGCCAGATGACACACTTTCCATTTTGCCCGTATTTTAAATTAAAAAATTACCCACGATGAAGGTATATGTTTTGTATCCTTAAATATGTATATTGATTAAAGATGATAGACTACTTACAGGCATATTACTTTGTAAAGTTTAAACATTATGCATTCAAACAACTTCCGAAGACCTGCACGAGCCTTTTAATGGTTGTACTTTGAACGTTAATTTTTAATGGTAGTTAAGTCTTAAGCTTTTGAGAGTGCCTATTTAAGCCTATGCCGACATAAAATTTGGACATTTTGCTGAAAATATATACGCAACATTAAAATAATTTTTATTTGTAGAGCGACATAGATACAATAATTAGTGAAAATTAAGAAGATAGTTGCCTTTCTCATAAGATTCACCACGAATTATAATAACGAAGCTGTCGTTGCAAATATTTTTGTCTCATTCTAAGTATGAGATCGTAATTTATTTCGATTAAGATAGTCAAAACAGAGACATCGTATGGTATACTTTAGTTAAGATTGCACAGGCGGGTGTGGATGGGCTATTGAAATCCTTTTTTCAGAATTGTCAACGATTTTAACTAAATTTCTAGTCGAGACAGCCGAATGGTGAAGTTTCATCAGTTATGCAAAATTCTAAAAGTAGAACATTGGAGATAAGCTAGAGTCAGAGGACGTTTTCCCAGTGGTGTTCTGTAAAGTTCTACTAGGACACTACCTATACTGTTAAAACTAGCATCGTGTAGTAGAAAGCTAGGACGACTTTGAGGTCAATGCAAATGGCTAGGCAGACACTGCGGATAATTCACTCTGTATATGCTTACTATGTGTCTCTACATTGGCGATATTGAATTGAGCGTTAGAATCGTATAGCATGCTTTTACTTGCGTATATTTTTGGCAGGCCGATCTAACAAAAGTGTAGGTGAATAGCACTGTTATGAAAGTTAATTAAATGTTACATTGAGAACCACTTACTTTTGATATGGATAAAAATAAATTACATACTGTTAATATCAACTGTCGTTACATTAATTCGCCCGATATAGTTAATACAATTTGTACAGTTCATGAGGTGTGACGTTGTTAAATTAATTGAGATTACATTTAAAAAAAACATGCTAATTAAATCAATGTCTATAGAAAGGCGATAGTGAACCCCTGATTGCAGGGTAAGCACGCAATTCGGCAATAAACTTGCAACTATGGAACTAAAATTTCAACGCAACTTTATTTTTATCGAAGGAAGTCGTTAGACGGTATCTGAACCACCTCGCACGTATTAACATACATAATTATAGCAAGTTTAACAATTGGAGCGCTGCCAAACCGAATCAATCCGAACAATTGTTGTTTTTAGGTTTTCATTCGTATGGGAAACAATTGAACAAATATGTCTTGTTTTAGTTGAAACTGTCAGCTGTGTATTTACGGCAAAGTAAACTCACTGTATTTTAAAACGATTTGTTAGCTGGTTTGGTTGTTTAGTTTAAAAGCCTGAAAATAATTTAACTATGAAAGGTTTGTTCGCACGAATGAAATATTATTTATAACCCAGTATTTTTGTACACTATAATTTTTATTGAAATGATAAAAATATTTCTGTCATTGCACTTATTATTAATAGTTGAATGCAAGTTTCTCTTTTGATAAAATTCGGAATCTATTCCGGTTGTGAATTTTTTAAAATTCGGTTGGACGATCGAATAAAGAAATTGGATTTGAATACTTTTGTTTCGCAGTTGTGTTTGTAGTGAGTTGAACTTTAGGATAGAACGTTTATAAGCAAATTTGAGATATTACATGTTTTTCATATGACAATTTTATTTGTCTTAAGTTTATTACTATTTATCGTTGGTTCAATAAAAATCATAGAAATTTAGAATTTTCTAACGAACTTTTTATATATTTATTACTACTATACACTAGATTTTGCTCGTGACTTCGTGTGCTTAGATTTCAGTACGACTTCGAATTATGGCATTAATATTGTCAATATAATGAAACGTAAAAAAATGTCAAACTTGTAACACAAATATAAACTTTCTATAACTTTGTATAAATCAACTCTCTTCGGTGTGTGTAATCTGCTTAAGTATCTTAACAAATTTTCCCTTCGAAATTTTGCCCCGACTTATAAAGGTGTCGTTTCTATACACTTTCAGAAGAAAATTTCAAAAGAACTTTCAAAAGAACCAAAAATTAAGACATCAATGGGTCATATTATACCTTGACGATTAAATAAAAATGGCCATCACAAATGGTATCCAGCTGAATAGAAAAGTACCACCCTCATTTCTTACCGAGGTGTCGTAAAAGGCGACTGGGGTAAGTTTACCCACCGTATGGTATCCGGTTGAGTAGAATAGATCACCCTCTTTCTTGCCGAGGTGTCGCAAAAGGCGACTAAGGCGGCCGGTCGTAGAATGCGTAGCCAAATCATGTGACAACACGTTTATAACATGTTGAGCCGACCCCACTTAGAGTGGTATAAGGGCAGGAGAATAGCAATCACAAAATATGAAGTAGTTTTGGGATGTACGAATGTAGCTTCTTGACTGACAATGCTTTAAAGGAGGTATGCTAAAGAAGCGTAATAATGCTTGTGCTTCCGATAACGCTATAAAAATTAGGATAGGACGTATTATCAAGTCAATAAAAATCCTTACATTTTAAAGAATAAGGCTCTCTACACTTTTTTGTTTTTTTTTAAATTCTCATTTAAAGAGCTGAGTCCTTTATGTGACTATATTGCTCTGGTAGGCCTACCTAAAACTAAACTAACAATACTTGGTTGGCCGTATTTTGTAAAACGTGTCACTGCCATAAACTTAGTGGTGAGTGACAGTGGTAAAGTCGCGCGACCAATCGAACAGTCGCGCTGCAGCCGCCATTGCGGTTTATCGCCGCGCCGCAACCGCCATTACGACTGACACTGACAAGTCGAGTCCCTACCGCTTGCCCGCATCATCGCTTTTTGTACCGCAACGGTCACCGCGCCGCGCCTTCTTCGGATCCCGAGAGATCTGGAGCAGGCTACCACCATACAATCCACAACCCCTAAAGTAAGTGCTTTTACTTGCTGTTGCACTATACGCCTTATCCGCATATCCGCAGGGGAGAACATAGGATCGCGGAACCGCCCCGTGGGCTTAACCACCAATACTTATCCTAATTACATATACACTTAACTAAATTATAACTACTGACTCTATACAGATATCTTGCCATGTCAGAGGTTGGAGTCGCCAAGCTAATGTTACACGCTCCTATTGCCCTATCTGTTTTAAAGCGTACGTTTCGAACACATTCCAGTAAAATATGGTGCACATAGATAAAGTTGTTTTCTAAGGATTAAGATGTTGATTTTTCTAGTAATTGAGGTTTACTGGGTTGAACAAAAGAGACTGTATATTTCCCTTTATTGTCACGTACAGGGGAAGTGTAACTGACACGTCGATTTAATACCGACCCTTGGTTTCATAAAAGACCTTTTACTGGTCCGCCCGTTGTTTAAGGATTACCCGTGTACAATTTTGTACAAAAATAGTTTTTAAAATGATTTTCAATTATTATTTTAGAAGATTTTTACCATTACCATAAAAATAAAATTAAAAAGTGTTTGTCATATATTTCACGAATTTAACTGTAAGAGCTATAGTATTAATTTTTTTTGTAATTTAGTTAACTCCCCGTGTGGTATCCGACTAAGTAGAATAGACCACCCTAATTTCTTACCGAGGTTTCGTAAAACGTAACTAAGGTAAGTTGACGTCTGGCAGGCGAAGTTTAAAGCAACCGACCCCACTTTGAATGGGATAAGGATAGGAGAATGATTATTTAGTTTTAAATTAACAGTTTTGTAAGTTCTTCTTATTCTTATCCTTAACTGGTTCACTGTTTTCATCTCCATCGTAATACGGAGTATAACAGATTCTAAGATTTGAATTGATTGTAAAGATAACATTAGATAGTAATTCAATATTTTCTTTTATATTACATAAATCTTTAGTCAAACAATGAGTAAATCTAAAACCTTAAACCCACTCGACGATAATTATAATGGATTTAGCGTAAAAGATCCAACAAAAAACTACACCCAAAAAATTTAGTTACCATCGACGTTAAAATATCATAATGTTATTTTAGTATATGTGTGCTTATAAGTCATATTCAATCCTCTTTGCTATCCAGACGAGTTATTGAAGGAAAATATTTTCTTTCCATTTTGGCATCTGTGGCGTACATTAACTTTTCACTAAAGGATATCCATAAAGATTCACGGAACCCAATTGGTGCTAAATGTCTCCTTTGTTACATAACAAAGACCGAGAAAAATAGCACGGTTAAGAGAAGGAGGGAAAGTAAATTCAGCAATTTATTGCTGAGGCCAGGGCTTTATATTTGTTGCAAATGAAGACAGTTGCGAGGTGACAATTTTGGGATGCTGGAACAAAATGACCGCTCTGGGATGAAACGAGGTCGTAGTATCGTGGTTCCCTAGTTTTATTTTTATAGCTCGTATTTTAGGATTCTGTATATTAGAGGTGCTTGCGGCAGACTTTTGCAGAATTTTATTTTCATGCCGGCATGGCGTCGTTTTTGGTAAAATTTAATCTATATTTATAGCAGCGTCCTGAAATGGTATTGTTTATCAAGATAATTCAAATTTGGTGTGATATAACCTTTGTTTTTCATCCTTCATTGTCCTTTTAAAAATAGAAACTAACAAAATGTGAATATGAATTTTAAAAAAATCGCAATGCTTCGCAATCGTACGTAAATCGTTTGTGGGTTTTGGTGATTCTAATTCTAGAATTCCATTATTAATGTTACTTTCACTACACCAATATAATATAGCTACAAAAATGACAATATGACTATGTTAAAAAAATATTTTTGTTAAAGTAAGGTTTCATTTTACATTTTGGTTTTCGCAAGTATTTAATTTCAAAAACCGTAATTGCATTCTTCCTTTATGCTAACAGTCAAGCAAATGCAAGAGATAACGTTTAAATTAATTCTTAATTACAAAGCTTTTTCAGTAATTTCAAACGTTGATAGGCATTCCTAGCTCTCACACGCAACAGAGAACTTTTTTATATCGTTTTTAGATCATTTTCGCCTTTTTCTTTGTACAATTTGCATTCTGGTAAACATTGTATGTGATTTTAACCGAGTCTGCAGTAGTATTGCAAGTCTAAATGTAATTTTACTTCTAAAAGGTAAATAAAATATTTAGGTTCATGTATTTAATCAAACTATGTTAGTTATGTATTTTTGATATAGGTTCGAATCATTATTAAACATAAATAAATCTTTTAGTTTAGTTAAATTGGTAAATATTTTAATGAACGTGGAAGTCCATCCAATGGAAGCGAAAAAGATGAAGAAGTCCATTTTGGATAAAAGATATGCGTTCTTTTCATATTTAGACATTTTATGACCACTGGGTGACACTAGTACGAATAAATTCTTGTACAATAATGTACGGCTATTTATATATGAAGATTTCTTTAGGCCATTTTCAAGCTATACAATCTTGTTCGGTTTCAAGTTATACAATCCAGTAACTGTTTGTGATCTTTTTGAGGTTGTCGTGTCTAGCAGCCTTTTTTGATGAGAGGTTGCTACTCCGACTTCTTAAGATCTCTTGAGATCGCCGTTCGATAGTTAATAGGACCCCCGGGGCGTCTACATTTTTGGGGGTCGATCTAAATAGATTCATATTCTGGTTCTAACTGGAGTGTAGGTAGAAGGCTCTGACATAAGCGGACTGGGGTGAATGAAATAGGTTCATATTGTCGGTTAGTCGTTTTAACTGCACTATTGATGGAAGCCACTGACATAAGCGGACTGAAGTGAAAAAGCAAGAGGAAATAAAGAAGTTTATATTTTTGGTAGATTGTTCAAAGTGGAGTGTATGTGGAGGGCTCTGATATGCGGCCGGCTCTAATATGCGGACTGGGTTGGAATAGGTTCATACTTTCGGTTGGTCTAGAACGATCTATTGTAAATATGACCCACTCCAGTTAGAACAGTGGAGTAAGTAAGTAAGTAAGTAGCGGCCTGTTACTATCCCACTGCTGGGCATAGGCCTCTTCTCTCCGTTATTGGAGAGAAGGATTGGAGCTAAGACCTACCACGCTGCTCCAATGCGGATTGGTAGGTTACACATATCTCCAGAATTCTCTAGAGATATGCAGGTTTCCTCACGATGTTTTCCTTCACCGAAAAGCGTGTGATAAATTGCAATTATCAATTAGACACATAAGTTTTAATAGAAAAACTCATTGGTGTCTGCCCGGGTTTGAACCCATGATCGTCTCTAGAGATTCACACGGTCGCACCGCTAGGCCATCACAACTTGGAACAGTGGAGTGTAGATAAAATTCACTGACATAAGTGGACTGAGTAGAAATACGTTCATATTTTCTGTGGGTATTGTTTTTTTCATAATTATGTTATGATTCGTTATAAAATCGGTTGAAGTAATATTCTGACAACGGTTCTCAAAGCTATTGGAATTACACTGTCAAACTGGCCTGTAGGCCTCAGTTAGTCAATATTCAGTTAATTATACATCGCAATCACAATTATCATTCTGTCAGTTGCCGCATCCGCCCCCACTTCTCGTCACATCGGATGGGTGCTCAAAGCGTAAACTGTGAGGCAATTAGACGCCTATAATTACCATGTTAATTACAGTCACCGTTCTTGTCTGTTATCTTACTATTTCAACAGTTCAGTTTTGCATATTTAATATTTTGTTCTGTCCAAGGATATTTTATCCTTTAAATCATTTTTATGAAACTATGATTGAAATATACTTAGCATCTTCATCCTATTAAAAAAAACTAATTTACATACAATGTGGTTGAAATTTGGGGCGAATAGTATCAATTACTATAGGTACTATTCGTAGAGTAGAAGTAGTTCGTACAGAAGTTTATAAAATAATTCATTCTATACACAATATTTTATGAATATCGGCCTAAATTTAGGGTTTTGTTTAATAATAATCAAACAGAATTTCTATACATAAAATAAATGTTGTTCGGGCAATATTTTCCACCGAGGGTAATTGGAGCTTGCTGCACCTGAGGTGTAGGTAGGTGACTAATTAATGTAACACACAAAAAAAGAAAATCGGTCGGCCCCGCGCAACACGGTGCACGGGCCTCTAAGTGAATTGCAATAAATATCGGTGTTCGGTGGATTATCGTATTATTATATAAGAAATATAAAGGATAATTCGGTGTTTGTGTATATAAACTATATTAAAGAACAATTAGATTTGTGATTCCACAAATATAGGTGGATTAAGTTTTTTGTGGTTATACTTCGGCCGGAGCGGCGTGGACGCCATAACTTAAGAAAAAGCCTCCAAGTTAAAGGTCAGTACTCCTTGATTATTCGGGGTGGAGAAATTGCCGGTTGTCTGCCTATCCTACCTATGCTCACCAACTGCAGCTATCGAAGGCACGCAGTAGGCGCGAACAAATATGAACTTTACATTAAATATATATTTTATAAATTTCACCTCAACTTTTTTTTTCAGTTATGCGTTCCACTTCAAAATCTCTTATATATCCTATCTTACTTCCTACCCTACTAATATTATAAATGCGAAACTTTGTGAGTATGGATGTATGTTTGTTATTCTTTCCACGATATTGTCATTTACCTTTAAAGGTCATGATGTCTATATTTTCATTATATTTGTTAATTTCAAAGTTATTTAACAGAAAACTTAATAAACGGTATTTATAAATGTGCGCCATTTACGTGTAATAAGAACTGCGCCATTTACGTGTAATAAGAATTTCGGCTCACGCCTTTGCAGTACGCTGTTGGAAAAGTAATCCGCGAAGAAATACGGATGCTACGTCTGCTGCTCCCACATTTGTAACTGCGAATCTCCATTTCTCTTTGACTAGCAGTCGTTTCAAAAGCCACTGACTCCCCGGTGTGTCGTCTAAAGGCGACACTCATAAAAATTCACCGTGCGGAAGTTTCGCCTTGACGTGTCATGGTTTCGTGAAGTCGAAGCAGATTTTCCTAAAATATTTTATAACTGAACTGTAAAATATGACGGCCATTTTAACGTAAGCCTTTTCAATAGATTCAAATGGAAATTCATTATTACATTTTCAGTTTAAATGGTTTTTTATGTCTTTCAGTTATACGTAATATAATATGAATAGACTTGTACAATTTTTTTAAACTGATAAATTAAATGAGTGTATGAATTATAAGACGTGACTAACATATCAATGCAGTCAAGTCTTAAGATATTAGAATTACATTAGTACATTATACCAACTTCCTGCCCTTATCCCACTCTAAGTGGGGTCGGCACAATATGTTATAAACATGCTGTCAGATGATTAATGAGGCCGCCTACCTGACGTCAACTTACCTCTGTCATATTTTACGACACCTCGGTAAGAAAGGGGGTGGTCTATTATACTAAACCGGATACTACACGGTGGGTCAACTTACTTTAGTCGCCTTTTACGACACCTCGGTAAGAAATGAGGTTGGTCTATTCTACTCAGCCGGGTACCACATGGCGGGTCGACTTACCTTAGTCGCCTTTTACGACACCTCGATAAGAAATGAGGGTGGTACTATTCTATTCCGCCGGATACCACACGACGTAATTACATTAGTACATACATTACATTAAAAACTTACATTAAAAACTACATTAAAAATCTTCGGCTGTGATTGGTCTATATACTCGAACTGTAATCGAGTACCCTAAAGACCATCATCATCATCATCTTCCTGCCCTTGTCCCACTCTAAGTGGGGTCGGCACAACATGTTATAAACATGGTGTCACATGATTTGGCTGCGTTTTTATGACCGGCCGCCTGCCTGACGTCAACTTACCTCTGTCGTATTTTACGACACCTCGGTAAGAAAGAGGGTGGTCTATTCTACTAAACCGGATACCACACGGTGGGTCAACTTACCTTAGTCGCCTTTTACGACACCTCGGTAAGAAATGAGGGTGGTCTATTCTACTCAGCCGGATATCACACGGCGGGTCGACTTACCTTAGTCGCCTTTTACGACACCTCGGTAAGAAAAGAGGGTGGTACTATTCTATTCAGCCGGATACCACACGGCGTGAGTACCCTAAAGACCATGGAGCTAAAATGTAATTTTTTTACTCAGTTTAATACCTCGTTAAATTGCCTCTTGAGATGTTAGACAATAGGGCAGGCCCGTCTTTAAAAAGAGTGAGTAAGAAATTAACGCGGAAGAAGACGATATTAACTTTAAAGAATATACATAACAATATATAGAAGTGAATACACATAAGTTATATTTGACATTTATCATCATCCCCCTGCCATTATACCACTTCCAGTGGGGTCGGCACAACATTTTATAAGCATGTTGTCACATGTATTGGCTACTATTTTTTACGACTGGGCGCCAACGTGACGTCAAATTACCTTAGTCGTATATTACGACACACACCTCTAAATAATTTAAAATTTATATTTTTTTATTATTTACAAAATTATTGTCATTCAGTATGTGAAATATAGGAAGGAAACACAGTTTAGATATTGGCCCAGCAACGGTAAATGTAATGTAGGTAGAACCTCCTTATTTTGGATAGATAATCTCAAAATGATCGGAGCTATTAATTCAAGTAGTATAAGATCCTTTATTTGGATTATCCTTAAAGAGGCCTATGTTTAACAGTGGATGTTCATTGGTTGAAAAGAGAAAATATTGTTAATTTTAAAAATGTGCCATGACTATTTTTTTATTAATTTTTCTAAATACTATAATTAATTATACCAAACGACTTATGAAACTGTTAACTGAATGAAAATACGTGAGATTGTTTTCAGTAAAGTTGCGTACAATTTAGTATGCAATTCTCGTACTATTTGCGAGACATCCTGTTAGGTTTCCGATAGATCTGGCAGCAGACCAATGACTAGGTACGTGCGTGCTTTTACAATGTATCGACTAAAGATCAACGCCCACTACATAGGTTCACGCTTAAGTTATTTTCTTGCATTAATATTGAAATTTTTTATTTGTCGAGTAGTTAAGCAGTTCCTTTATGCGTAAAATTAAAATTAACTTTTGTCAGTTTAGGTTTACTAAATTGGTAATTTATATTCATGGTATTATGTATCTAGAAAAGTAAGTCAATTTAGTTCGCCAAAAATTATATTTGCACCTGACTGCGTATAGAATATAAAACAAATTTATGACTCTCTTTACATACTTACGTACTTACTGATAAAAAAATAACAGTACGGTTAAGAAAAACATCATGAGGGTACCTGTCTACCGCTGAGGAATTCCCAGGGTGTGTGTTATAAACCAATTTAATTTGAGCAGCATTGTGGATCTTAACTCGAGTCTTTCTCTCCAAAAAATAGAGGATACTTTTCAACAAGAGTAATAACAAATGCTAATTACTTTACTAGTTTTCTTTCTTGGTTTATGTGAGAATGGGAATGTTTTTATTAGCGGCTTCGCTCCCACATTTGTTCTCTCTCTATGATGTTAGGGGCGTCTACGTTGTCTGTAATAAGTGTCCCGAATAACATTAAAACAAGTGACTTAAAAGACTTTAATTAGAACCTAACAATCCTATTAATTAAACTTCAACAAACTTCAACTTCAGTGTTATGAAATAAGTAATGTAGCAACAGTTTTAGTGAACGTGACATAGGCGTAATAGTTAACATATTACATAATTAACAAAACTTTTTCTACAATATATTTTCTGACTTTAATGAGCACCAACCCTTAGATTAGAACCACCAGTTTGTCATAATTATTTTAATTAACATGAAATACTACTTTATATCATAGTAATACCTTAAGTAACTGCCTTCGTTATGAGGCTTTTAATTTTAATTAATTCTCAGAGCATGAACTGCAGTTATAGTAATACTTATATATTTCTATTATAGTAATACTTATAGTAATCATACTTATTATAGTAATTATTGATATTGCTCTTGTTTCGTTATTTTTCTATTGAAGTCGTTTCGCTTTTTGATCCCTAAACGTAAATTATTGTAAAGTTGTTCTATACCAAAACTCGAAAAGATTCATAGCTCCGTTGAGAGGTCAATAAACACTTTTGCATTATATAATATTAGCATGGAGCGTACCACAAACCCGTCATTACCATCGTGACACTATAATAGAAATGCACACATTCACTAAGACAATCTCAACGATTCTTTCTTCTCGTAAGCGAAGTATCATCAGGAGATCAGCTCCCCGACAAAATTTTAAAGCTTTGCGATACATGATCGCTCCGAACTTCAGCTAAAAGTCTTTTTAGAAGCAGTCTAGAGTATCCTATACTTGCATATTATATCACTAAAATATATTATGCGCATAATATATCACGTCGAGTGTGCATTGTACACAAACTTAATCTTACCAGCATTTAGTAATGGTGCGTTAATACAATATGATATATTATGTCATTTACCATATTCAACGATAAACATATTGCTTATGTCATGACATACTACGATAATACTATCACAGTTTTGGTGGTAAGTGTACTTTATAATAGAGACTTTATATTAATATTGAACTAAACAGTAATAATAAATCCGAGATTTGTTACACAAAGATGTAAGCCAATAAGACTTGTTATAAAAATAGATAATGAAAAACATGTTTTATTTATTCTGCCCTAACATAGCTGGCTTATTTCTCAGTATTTTATTTTTATTGGTTATAAACGTAAATAATTCTATTTATTTTGCTTTAACACGTTAAACCGGCTTAGATATTGAATAACGTAGAATAATATATATTTATACAAATAACAGTGCATGTCAATTTCAAAGTCACTATAGTTATTTGGGTAACGGGTGATCTCAAATTATCAGAATACCAGGATCGATTCCAGATAACATAATCTTTTTTTTTATTGAATTTTTTTATATTTTTAAAAATTACCGAGTAGGTTTCGATACCCAGGTCATATAAAAAATCGGTGACGATAATTTTCATTCAAGTTTTTTGAATTTTTAATTAAGTTACTAATTTTATGACTTAAAAATTATGTAATGGGTTTACCAACGTAACAGTTTGGCAACGTGGCTTGTTTCACATTCTATCTCGGACAGAGATTTATTTGCCTATTTAAAGCGCGGTCGTCGCGCCCCGATTTCTGCACGCCCTATACAAATTGAAAATCAATGAACTGGGGGATTTAATTTAATAAAATGCCAGCGCTAACTTTATAGATATTATTCCTATACCGTTTAATGAACAATTATCAACCTTTTAATATGCTGAACAAGAGTACTAAGAATAGCTTTTTTTTAAGGTCACCAAATAATTTTATTTATCGGCCTGCTACTATTTCCGTTCTATTATCAGTCATCAATACCTCTTCTCTACTTATTGGAATAAAGAGTTGATCTTCCACCACGCTGCTCCATGCATATTCTTAGATTAAACATATAAAAAGGCTCTTCTTAAGAGATACAGGTGTAAACTAAAGTAATAATAAAAACATAAAACGACAAAATCGCAAAGCTTCGCGATTTCGTCGAGGAGTCTATCTCCTGATGATGGTTCGGTTGCGGGGAGAAACGATTGTTGAGTTTATGATTGTGAACGTGTGTAGTACTTTTACTTCATCGCGGATTGTAGCAAAATAATTTTATTATTACTTTTGTATTATGAATCTCCGCAAAGTAATGCCTAATTCTACATATAAGATACAGGTGTATTTTTTATAATATAACATTTTAAGCTTTAATTATAATGCACGTATATTTTAATAAATTTTAAATCAACAGCTTCTTTATAGGAGGCGAACACTTCATTAATATGGGTTTCCCCGGGCGTTAAGTTGAAGTTTCTTTTGATTTGATAATTTTAATGAGGATTTAATTTTATTTCTACTCGTTCATTTCATGTGAAATTCAAAACGTTTCGATACTTTTAATTAGATCGATACTAACCAAGTTTACATCAAAAATTCTTCTGGTCAATAATGATTTTTGTAGAAGAAAACTATAATATTGCAAGGTATGCTCTTGATTTCGTTCTCGTCAACTTAAATGTTTATATACACTCAACTAAGTTGTACGTGGTTTTTCCTTTTCCCAAAGAAATAAGATAATTTTTTAAGCTTATGTGTATTATACACTCTTCAATTAATTTCAATTTTTTACCAATTATGTTTTTTTCCAACATTTTTTATGGTACATAAATAAATAAATAAATAAATTTCATCAATATTCATCAAACGGATTAGCCGTGAATACTGAACAATCAGACCGACTTTATAATATTAGTATAGAGGTTATAAAACGTAAAATTGATACAGGTACTTTGTCAGAAATAATAATTAAGGTTTTTCTACGATTATTGTCCTCATTGGCATAAGCGTTTGACAGCCGATATTTGCAATTAGCAAAAGGTATATACGGCATTGAGGAATTTATTGTAGGGATATATAAAAGAGGAATTACCTATATTGTTGTTACATGGATACATACATTGTTGTTTTATCTCAAACGGATAAGGCAGCGTCTTCTATAAAAGAAATAAGGCATAATTATTGTGATATATTAAAATCCGTTTAGTAATTCTTGACTATGTCGCGCAAAGACATCAGTAAGACAGGCAGCTATACTCATCATCATCATCTTCCTGCCCTTATCCCACTTTAAGTGGGGTCGGCACAACATGTTATAAACATGTTGTCATATGATTTGGCTACGTATTTTACGACCGGCCGCCTGCCTGACATCAACTTACTTAATCGTATTTTACGACACCTCGGTTAGAAAGAGGGTGGTCTATTCTACTTAACCGGATACCACACGGTGAGTCAACTTACATTAGTCGCCTTTTACGACACCTCGGTAAGAAATGAGAGTGGTCTATTCTACTCAGCCAGATACAACACAGCGGGTCGACTTACCTTAGTCGTCTTTTACGACACCTCGGTAAGAAATGAGGGTGGTACTATTCTATTCAGCCGGATACGACACGGCGTATACTTTGTATCACTACATATTATAAAACAAAGTCCATATTTCCGTATGTACGCATAAAACTTTAAAACTACGCAACCGATTTTGATGCGGTTTTTTTTCATAGATAGAGTGATTCCAGAGGAAGGTTTGTACGTATAATAACATTCAATACGAAGTACGATCAATCAATCGATCAACCAATCGACCAACCAATCGACCAATCAATCGACCAACCCATCGACCAACCCGTCGATCAACCCGTCGGCCAACCAGTCGACCAACCCGTCGACCAACCAGTCGACCAACCAGTCGACCAACCCGTCGACCAACCAGTCGACCAACCCGTCGACCAACCCGTCGACCAACCCGTCGACCAACCCGTCGACCAGCCCGTCGACCAGCCCGTCGACCAGCCCGTCGACCAACCAGTCGACCAACCCGTCGGCCAACCCGTCGGCCAACCCGTCGGCCAACCCGTCGGCCAACCCGTCGGCCAACCCGTCGACCAGCCCGTCGACCAGCCCGTCGACCAACCAGTCGACCAACCCGTCGGCCAACCAGTCGACCAACCCGTCGACCAACCAGTCGACCAACCAGTCGACCAACCAGTTGACCAACCAGTCGACCAACCCGTCGACCAATCAGTCGACCAACCCGTCGACCAACCCGTCGACCAGCCCGTCGACCAACCCGTCGACCAGCCCGTCGACCAGCCCGTCGACCAGCCCGTCGACCAACCAGTCGACCAACCCGTCGACCAACCCGTCGGCCAACCCGTCGGCCAACCCGTCGGCCAGCCCGTCGGCCAACCCGTCGACCAGCCCGTCGACCAGCCCGTCGACCAACCAGTCGACCAACCCGTCGGCCAACCCGTCGACCAGCCCGTCGGCCAACCCGTCGACCAGCCCGTCGGCCAACCCGTCGACCAACCAGTCGACCAACCCGTCGACCAACCAGTCGACCAACCCGTCGACCAACCAGTCGACCAACCCGTCGACCAACCAGTCGACCAACCCGTCGGCCAACCAGTCGACCAACCAGTCGACCAACCAGTCGAACAACCCGTCGACCAACCCGTCGACCAGCCCGTCGACCAGCCCGTCGACCAACCAGTCGACCAACCCGTCGGCCAACCCGTCGGCCAACCCGTCGGCCAGCCCGTCGACCAGCCCGTCGACCAACCAATCGACCAATCAATCGACCAACCCATCGACCTACCCGTCGACCAACCCGTCGACCAACCCGTCGACCAACCCGTCGACCAGCCCGTCGACCAGCCCGTCGACCAGCCCGTCGACCAACCCGTCGACCAACCGGTCGACCAACCGGTCGACCAACCGGTCGACCAACCGGTCGACCAACCGGTCGACCAACCCGTCGACCAACCCGTCGACCAACCCATCGACCAACCCATCGACCAACCGGTCGACGAACCCATCGACCAACCCATCGACCAACCCGTCGACCAACCCGTCGGCCAACCCGTCGGCCAACCCGTCGGCCAACCCGGCGGCCAACCCGTCGACCAACCCGTCGGCCAACCAGTCGACCAACCCGTCGACCAACCCGTCGACCAACCCGTCGACCAACCCGTCGACCATCCCGTCGACGGTTGGCCGACGGGTTGGCCGACGGGTTGGCCGACGGGTTGGCCGACGGGTTGGTCGATGGGTTGGTCGATGGGTTCGTCAACCGGTTGGTCGATGGGTTGGTCGATGGGTTGGTCGACGGGTTGGTCGACGGGTTGGTCGACCGGTTGGTCGACCGGTTGGTCGACCGGTTGGTCGACCGGTTGGTCGACCGGTTGGTCGACGGGTTGGTCGACGGGCTGGTCGACGGGCTGGTCGACGGGCTGGTCGACGGGTTGGTCGACGGGTTGGTCGACGGGTTGGTCGACGGGTAGGTCGATGGGTTGGTCGATTGATTGGTCGATTGGTTGGTCGATTGGTTGATCGATTGATTGATCGTACTTCGTATTGAATGTTATTATACGTACAAACCTTCCTCTGGAATCACTCTATCTATGAAAAAAAACCGCATCAAAATCGGTTGCGTAGTTTTAAAGTTTTATGCGTACATACGGAAATATGGACTTTGTTTTATAATATGTAGTGATAAATAAATAAATAAAATAAATTTTTGAGGTTTCTAATGTGATGTCGTAAATAATTTCATTTCTTCCGCTTACATTGCAAACGCAGGCTGAACCCTACGAGATACATCAAAATAATGTACTAAGTATTTATACAACTTGAACAGCTCTACAGAAAACTCCGCGATGGTATATGTCTATCTCTTATGGATAACCCATAATTGCATTTTTTTGTCATTTACTTTTTATGAAAAATAATTCCTTATTTTCGAAGCAATTTTAAACAATACAGCATTAACCCTTATTCAATTAAGTACCTTAAATATATTGTTGATTTAATATAGATCAATTTGGCCGTTTACAGCATGTAATTTAAATGAAAATTTTAGAAGGTTTACAGATTTAAATTGCCGTGAGGACGCCGCGCTTCGCCCTATAACACTTCGACTTTAGCAGCTATGTCGCTCTTTCAAGAGTTTGTTTAAAGACATTCTGTAATTAATTAGATAGGCCACGGGCAGTAATGAATAAATCAAAACTACTGGATCGATTTTAATAATTTTTTTCACTGAGTGACATGGGCTATATATTTTATATCCGTGCGAAGCCGGAGCGGGCAGCTAGTTAAATATGAAATGATAACCCTATAGCGACTTATTTGACTCACAGAAAAGCAGATTTTTTAAATGGTGTCTTCGCTTCTACTAATGAGATAGCTTCAATATATCCTTACATATTATTTTTCCGACAGCGACAGAGTAGTAGCACTGAGTTGGAATTTTCATTACATGTGAATCATGCCGCAGTCACGATTTTGTGACAGAAGTAAATGGTAGCCGTTATGAATATTATGTTGCACTATCCTTCCTGTCAAGTTCTTAGTTTATTTAAAACGTAATAAAACACTATTAATACCTAAAGTCACTCTTCCCGCCGTATGGTATCTGGCTGAGTAGAATAGACCACCCTCTTTTTTACCGAGGTGTCGTAAAATACGACTAAGGTAAGTTGATATCAGGCTGTAAAATACGTAGCCAAATCATTTGCCAACAGGTTGTGCCCACCCCACTTAGAGTGGGATAAGGGCAGGAAGATGATGAAAGAAAGCATCTCTTAGACCCTGTACAAGACAGTACTGACTAAATGTAACTACTGATAAAGATTATTTTTTACAGAGCAACCGCCGAGTTTCTTGCTGGCCCTTCTCGGTAGGAACAACTTTCCAGACCAGCAGTAGAGTTGACAATTCAAAAGCACTTGTTTGAAAGTAGGTATATTTGAATAAAGAATATTTTTAAGGCACATCTAGTATTTTATAAAGTTCTGTCACCTAAACTAATGTTGTTCAATTATTACTTCAACGCTCAATGTAAAGACATTGTATCATTTGTCAATGTAATTTTGTACAAAAATACAATACAATGAAATAAGCAGTAAAGTTATTTCAGAAAAAGATATTTGATTATTATGTATGCAATGAAAATCTGTCGGGGTTCATATGCTGCGACTGAAAAATATGTATTCATAATTTTAATTTAATGCTTCTGTGAATCAGATAATTTATATGTTTTTCTGAATGTTTTTCAAATTTAAACATCCATATATTTACCGTGTTGGAAGTTTTACGCGTCAATCATCATCGATCATTTTCGAATTACGCAAATTTATCCTCCTCTCTATTAAATTTCCAACTTAGGTCTATAATCTAACTTTTTGTAATACTATTACTTTCTTGTTGAACACCGTAAACTTTTAATGAACCTTTTTCTTGAATATTTATACTTTTTAGATGCTCGTTATGTTTAGCTTTCAAACTTAGACACTTGTATATTTTAGTAATTTGTGAAATTTTGGCTTTTTCTTTGTCTTAAGAAAGGTAAGTATCAAAGAAAAAATTCTTATATGAACCAAGGTACATTTTTTAAAATTCCAAGTTCCATCATGTTAATTCAGTTTTGCAATTCGGTAAGCTATTTTGGTTAACCGTTGTTTCGACCCTGGACATGGATTTTCAATAAATCAAAAATATAATGTTGTTTCCCTTTATTGTACCAACGGAAAACCGGTAAATGGAAATAATGAGGTCAATTTCATGTTTTATGAGGGTTTTGCTTTAAAATTAATTTCCTCTTTCAAATAATTGAATGGTTACAATGAAACTGATATGAGGCAATCAATTTGACCTCGACTGACAATGTTCGCTATTTTACCATATCATGTGTTAGAGAATATAAAGAATTAATTTGGTAATTTTTATTAATTTCTGTTTAATAGTTAAAAAAACAATTCGATACATAGTTTATAAGTCATTTCTGGTGACAAACATTTGCTTTCATATGATCTTTGATCGTCTAAATTATTCTTTAAGGGAAAATTCGCACTTAGCGGATATCTTATAGAAATCTAAAATATTTTACTACATAGTCTAGGTATGTACTCGTATAATTTTAGAATCGTTGTGAGAAATTCACGTAAAATATCATGTTACCTATATTTAATTACGCACAGACAAATCAATAACTATAATAACATAATGTTTATAAATGGAACCTAGCAAAAAGTTAGAGGACTATGGATTTGTTCTCCGAATATATGATAAAATAAGTTGTCTGCGAACCCAAAATTGATAAGGACGACAAGAGGTCGTCTGAATTTTTATCAACTATTATTTATGCTTTATTGTTAGTTACCTAAACAGTTTCGAAAGGTGTGAAAAGGTTGTATTCCTCTACTAATTGGGAATTTTAAAGTTTTTATAGAATAAGCGAAATAATCTTGTTGTTTTTAAGAGACATGCAAAACATAGTTACAAAAACCATGTCTAAACGCGTTAAAAAAATAACAATATTTTAAGCCAAGCGAACATTTTTGGTAAAATATTTATTTAAAGTAGAAAAATACACGTAGAGCGCTTACTGCAATTTTATGTACATAATATTTTATCTTGTAGCGATACGAAATGGTCTTGTTTATTTAACATACCGGTATGAACAAAGTTTGTATGTAGGAACTACAGTTCAGCAGTTGAAATTAAACATATGGTACTCGGAGAAGCCTTGATGGATGAAATATTTGTTTAGAGTGTTTACCTGACATTATTACTTTTAGATATATTAAATTTTTTTTATTATACTTGTGGTGTATGTGAGACGTGTGATTCTTAACTTGTATATTTATATATAGGACACACAACATATATTCCATAAATGAATATACCAATACATAAACATACGAAAACTAGTGTACAAACGAAACCTCACGCTATCTCAAAACGCACCACGTTAGTAACACCAGAGCTCATAGGCGAGAGTGGACGTGTAGTGATATACTGTTAGTACGTGATTGAATCGGTCCTATATTCCAATACAACACAATTTAACACACACCACAATATTGAATAATGTATAAATATATTTTGGTTAAAGGCTGCAGCTTTTGTATATGTAACGGTCCGTACGCAAAACCCTAAAGTAACGGCCAGTTAGTAATAACCTGCTAGGGAAAATCTTAATCTCTCTGAGAGAGCTATTATATAAGACTACTTGGAGAAAACGATCGTAAGATTGTCGTATTGAATGTGTGTAGTGTGGTACCTTGTTGGTGGCGGGATTTTGTAATATGTGTGGTAACTGGTCCTGCATGTATAGGGTATGTGAACGTTGTCTTTTTCCTACATTAAGCATCACATAAGATTTTCTTAAACAAACGCGGATTATAGCAAAATAATTCTATCATGGTGTCTTAAAAGGCGACTCAGGTAAGTTGACCCACCGTGTGGTGTCCGGTTTAGTAGAATAGACCGCCCTCCTTACCGAGGTATCGTAAAATACGACTAAGGTAAGTTGACGTCAGGCAGGCGGCAGGTCGTAAAAACGCAGCCAAATAATGTTACAGCATGTTTATAACATGTTGTGCCGACCCCACTTAGAGTGGGATAAGGGCAGGAGGATGTATATAATTCTATCATAACTTTTGGACGTCAAAGACCTTTCTGCAGTATTATATTAAGCAGTGTTTATATTAGGTTTATATAGAGCACAAAAATGTTAAGAATTTAATATTAAAAAAATGGAAGACAGAATATATAAACCAAAGAACAGGTAAATAAATTAATAACATAAATTTTCATACAAATTTTCTCATTAAGGCACACTGGATGTAGTATTTCCCCTCAAAGGTATTCTATGAGATTAGTCTGAACATCAATTTTCATAACAAGCAGGTGCACAGCTTGATAGGTAGCAGCGACGCCGCGTTTATTAAGGCTTGATGAAAACTTTACATCATCATATTTTCTAGTCCCTTCGCTTAAATTATAGGTAATTTATATTTCAATGTAAGCAGCTTGTGCTCTGTTGAGCTTTATTAAACAAATAAAATAATGAATTGCCTCGCTCCATAAACAACCACGCGAAAATTTAAGTCTCCACGGTATTTATATAAGATTGAATAGAGACTTTTCTGTCTAGCGATATTACAAAAGTAATGAAAATATTATTTTGCTATAATCCACGATAAAAGAAAATATATGTAATGCTAAATATAGAGTGTACTATTCGTTCTCGTACCTGATACATTAATTAGAATAAAGACTAACTAGATACTAACTACATAGCTAGGACTAGTACGAATAAAAAAATAACAGTTGCGCTGTTTCCGAAATTCATTAAAATCTGTTGTTTGGCTACATTAGTTTCCCAAGAACGCATATATTAAGAAAAAAAGTGAAATAACAGGATAAATAATATAATCGTTTTTTTTAAACCGATTTATAATATTTAAATAATCGATTATCATCATCATCTTACTGTCCTTATCCCACTCTAATTGGGGTAGGCACAACATGTTATAAACATGCTGTCACATGATTTGGCTGCGTTTTTACGCCTGTCTGACGTCAACTTACCTCAGTCGTATTTTACGACACCTCGGTAAGAAAGAGGGTGGTCTATTCTACTAAACCGGATACCGCACGGTGAGTCAACTTACCTTAGTCGCCTTTTACGACACCTCAGTAAGAAATGAGGTTGGTCTATACTACTCAGCCAGATACCACACGGCTAAATCGATTATTAAAATTAGATAATCGATTAATATAATATAATAATAGAAAATAATCGATTAATATAAAAATTGTATATTTTTTCTCATCTCTACCCCATTGCAAATATCAGGCTTCATATTATTAACAGAAACTAGTTTCAATTAGTGCTCATAACGTCAACCCTGGATTAAAGTGCGTACGGTATCAATATCGTCTACAAAGTTTTGAAAGCTGTGGCCCATAAAGTTACAGTGGTAGCCGTGGACGAAATAACGTTTATTACGTCTTGCGTCAAAGTTCTCTACTCTCACATGTGTTAGAGAAACTTTAGTAATTAAAGTTGTATGTTTTTACGTAATATTATATCACTGAGTATTGTAGATAATACGTAGATTAGGCCTCGTGATGTACAGGTACCTTAGTTTCGGCAGTCAGTCCCCTATACTTAATACAAGCTTCATTGTATTTTGTAATTTGGCTGCTCTCTAATTTTGTATATCCGCTGTCGCCTACGCGCATACTTTAGTTTTTTCTGATTATTTTTGTGTTTTAGTTCTGTTCCTATGCCGTGTGGTATCCGGCTGAGTTGAATAGACAACCATCATTTCTTACCGAGGTGTCGTAAAAAGAGACTAAGGTAAATCGACCCGGCGTGTGGTATCCAGCCGAGTAGATTAGACCACACTTATTTCTTACCGAAGTGTCATAAATTACGACTAAGGTAAGTTGACGCCAGGCAGGCAGCCGGTCGTAAAATACGTAGCCAAATCATGCAACAACATGTTTATAAGATGTTGTGCCGGCCCCACTTAGAATGGGGTAAGGGCAGGAGGATTATGAAAGAATAGGTTCGATTATATATAATTTTTTTAAAAATGTTTTTTTTCAACCACTGAAAGCGTGCGTTGTATGTTTTTCTTAGAACAATGTAAAGTATAAATTATTTAAGTACTGTCCGTAATCGGGAACTGAAATAAAACATCTAACGGTTGCCTGAAGCCAGCCTTCTAGGATTCACTTTAATTCGTTTTATTTACAAAATAAATAGTCTCTAATCGTCCTATCTCTCGAGTTTCCTTTGTAAAGAACGAATTTATGTTAAAATAACAACGAAACGACCGGAATAGCACAATGGGAAACAAGAGCTGTGTCTGTAATTAACATAGTAATTATAGGTGTCTAATTGCCTCAAATTCAAATTCAAATTCAAATTCAAAATATTCTTTATTCAAGTGGACTGTTTACAGTACTTTTGAATCGTCAAATGTTTTAAAGAAGCTACCACTGATTCGGAAGTTTGCTCCTACCGAGAAGAATCAGCAAGAAACTCGGCGGCTAATCTTTTAAAAATTATTACAATTTGATGGTTACAGATAATCGTTGCAGCTGGATGCGTAGCTGACTGCAGTTAAGATAAGCTATCACTCAAATAATCCTCAATAGTATAGTAAGCTTTATGTAGCAACATGGTTTTGAGATAATTTCTAAACTTGTGTAAAGGCAAGTCCAGATAATGTTGAGGAATTTTGTTATAAAAACGTGTACCGAGACCGACAAATGATTTTCGGACCTTTTGGAGGCGTAATCTAGGCGTCATTAGTTTATGTCTGTTTCTTGTATGTCTGTCATACCTATCACTATTTTTACTATACAAGTGAATATTTTTACGTACAAATAGTATATTACTGTAGATGTATTGTGAAGCTACAGTCATAACGCCAATTTCTTTGAACTTTTCCCTAAGAGAATCACGAGGTTTCATATTATAAATACCACGTATAGCTCTTTTTTGCAAAACAAAGACCCTGTGAATATCAGCCGCTGTACCCCATAGCATGATTCCATATGACATAATGCTATGAAAATAGGAAAAATAAACAAGTTTTGCTGTGTCAACATCAGTTAATTGTCTAATTTTCCTAACAGCGTAGGCAGCGGAACTTAATTTTCCACAAAGGTTTGTTATATGGGGTCCCCATTGGATCTTTGTATCTAAGGTCATTCCTAAAAACACAGTTGTATTTTCTTTCACTAATATTTCATTATTTCCTCACAGTTCATGCTATGACTGTCAAACGCGTGAAAAGAGAGAACATAATTGTGACGGTGGCAAAGCGTGTGACTAACCCATCAAAATGTGTAATTAACATTAACAATTATATTGACAAACAAGCTTCATAGCGAATTACATACGGAACCCTAAAGTGAAGTAGAAATCCAAAAAATTATAATTAATTTATTAAATAATACTTTACAATTAATCTATAGCTAAACTAATCTAGTTATCAGATCGTAGTGGGATCAAGATGAAAGAGCAAGATATTATTGCGAAACCGTAAACAGAGTCGGCATGACCCCGATGACGGCTGCTTACTTCGTTGTTCGATTATCTTGCAATTTTCCGAGGCTGCAACTTAGGTACTTTAGGTTGCCGCATGTAATTAGCGTTTATCAGGGTAGTAGCTATTAAATAGGCTTGTTAGTTATTTTTCATTTGGTCATTTTAATGTTATTTTTTTTTTAGTATGTATGTATATATATATATATATATATATATATATATATATATATATATATATATATATATATGTTTACATACATAAAACTTCACTTAAAAGAAAGTCCCAACCTTGATCCTGTAATATTTATTTATCAAACTAATAATTATTAGGATTACTATAGTTTCTGCAAGACTGTTATTTTTGATGTGATAGTCATTGAAAACATTTTCTTAGATGGAAGGGCACGAACATAGCTGTCTATGTTAGCACCCTTTGCTATTTAGTCGTGGAGTCGCGCAATGATGTTGAGATTTTCGTAGTGAATGTGTGTAGTGTGCTGTTGGTGGTTATGTTTTGTGATATGCGCAGTAACTAGTCCTGCATGTATAAGGTATAAGAACAGTTTTTGCTATAGAACGGTTAACATAAGAAAGATTTTCAGTTAAAGTTTCGGTTAAGTGGTTTGTATCTACATTGAAGTAGGGATTTAGTTAGTCGATATCTTACTGGCTGTTATATATTAATTTTGAAAATCTTTTTATATTCATATGCGTAAGACAAATTGCTCTAATTGTCTTGTTTGTATTGTTTGCTATTGTACATTATATATCAGTAGAGTTTTATGTAGTAATCAACAAAAGCTTTGTTTTAATAACGAAACAAATAACAGTATTATTTTGTGAATAATACTTTTGTACGCTTCATCAGCACATCCTCTGAATATTAAATGTAGAATTCATTACGAGGCATAGCAATTAAAACAGCTCGTTATGGCGTCTGTCCGAAGAATAAGTAAGAATACCCCTCATTTCCTGCGCCAAGACGGCGCTACTCATCTGCAGTTACCTGTTATATTTCTTCTTTATACACTACAACTAGCGACTTTATACTTTTATTT
Organism: Morpho helenor; assembly: GCA_029227775.1. Lineage (NCBI taxonomy): Eukaryota > Metazoa > Arthropoda > Insecta > Lepidoptera > Nymphalidae > Morpho > Morpho helenor. Next base: position 9,561,350 of record JARGCU010000010.1, on the reverse strand, counting down.
TTAGATATTGGCAACTAAATGTATCTTACATTAATACATTGCTATTTTACGCTTATACTTCTTAGACTTTCAATTTAAGTGTGAGGTAAAATGGTACTTTACTTTATAAAACTTATTATATGTAAGAAGTACTTAAATTTAATTTATTTATATAAATAATATAATTTGTGTATTAACACACTGATAATATTATTTATATATCTATTTCTATATATTTTATTTGACGAAACTTTTGTATAATTTTATTATCTTAAATATCCCTGAAAGCTAATGGATAGTTAAGCCATAATATGTTGAGGAGTTAAGATCTATCAGTTGGTCTATTCTAATTCATCTTAATAATAAAAAGAATGAGATCAGTAACCTATTAATATTATAATAACCGATTAAAATAAAATATATTTTTATATTTTTTTTTATTTCCACATATAATATATAGGAGTATGTAATCGATGTAATCGATCGATCGTTCGATAATTTAACCTTTTAATAATCAGTGCTTCATGATTAGAAGTTTAACTAATGCTTTCAAGAAATATAAATCGTAAATCATTTTAACAGCAAACTGTTCGTACAACGACTTTAGTTCACTTTTGTGGCTATCCTCTTGTGGAGTGAATCCAATCCAAACCGCAGCAAACTTTAAAATAGTCGCCGCGCTAGTTTCCGTAACAGAGGCGACTTAATTTAATTGAAAGGTTATATTAGTATCATTGATTACTTAACGAATTTTTCCTTCCTACAAATATGATTTACAATAGAAGAGGGTACATATGATTATATAACGCTGTCGGGGATAATTCCAAGAACAGGATCTGTGTGTTTATCCAATTATATATTTATTGTCCAAGATTATCTAAGATTATATAAGTTCCAACATTGACAGCCTTGTTACTCTCATTTTTCTTATTATTCTCGTTATTATTCTTGTTGCCGTAGTAACGAGGCCGTCCGGTGTTACCGGCCAGGCGTATTAGAATTCCCAACATCCTCCCCCCCCTTGGGAACTTGCTTCCCAAAGAGCTCTTGGGAATCTGACGTGCCTTCCAATGCACAAAGTTTCGAGATGGATCTCTTAATGATACCACCTGCAGTTTGAACGTCGACGACTCTGCATAGTCCGTCGGCGCCAAGGTATAGTCGATGGATGCGGCCCAGAAGCCACTTCATCGGCGTTAAGTGATCATCCATCATTCACACGTTCCTGTAGAGTCGACAAGTAATCCCTTTTCCAGCGTGACCAAAAGTGATGTCTCAGGCGTTCGATCAGCTCGTATCTGTTGAGGCTGATACGTTCGATATTAGGCGAAGGCAGTGAAGTCAACGGTCGACCCACTAAGAAGTGCCCAGGTGTTAAGGGTAGTAGATCAGAAGGATCAGATGACATTGACGTAAGTGGACGTGAGTTCATGATCGCTTCAACCTGAGCAAACAGTGTATACAATTCTTCGAAAGTTAGACTAGAGTTACCTGCTATTCGTTTTAAATGATATTTGGCCGATTTAACCCCTGCCTCCCAGACCCCACCAAAACTAGGTGCATAGACGGGAGAAAATTTAAAATTAATACCCTCATTGCACGCAAAGTCGCTGACTGGTGCTTGACATTTCTTTAGAAGTCTGTTTAGTTCATTACTAGCTCCTACAAAGTTTTTCCCATTATCGCAAAAAATAGTATGAGGTTTACCACGTCTTGCGATAAACCTACGCAAGCATAGAATAAACGCATTGCTACTTAGGTCGCTAACTACTTCCAAGTGTACAGCCTTTGTAGCAAAACAGATGAAAATACATAAATAGCACTTGGAAGTCTTTGCGCCTCTACCTTTACGATTAAGAATAAGAAAAGGTCCAGCGAAGTCGGTGCCACAAGTCTCAAAAGGAGAAGCAGGAGTAACACGAGGTTCAGGTAAGTCACCCATTAATTGTTGCATAGGCTTAGCCCTAAATCTTTGACAACGTACGCATAATCGTACAGTAGCAGTTGCTAACACTTTGCCACCTAATGGCCAAAAAAGTTCTCTAATGGAACTCAACAACTGTTGAGGACCACAATGTAAAAGCCGTAAGTGTTCTTTTTCAAATAACATTCTCGTAAATACATGTTTAGGGTCTAGTAAAATAGGATGCCTTTTATTATAAGGGCAATATGAAGCGTTGTCGATACGACCACCGACACGTAATATGCCTTGATCGTCCAAAAACGGATTTAAAGAAAGAATAGAAGATTTACGATTTAGGATTTTATCAGTTTCTAGCGAGTGTATAACTTTAATGAAAGTTTCTCTTTGTGAAGCTTTCGCTAGCAAGGTAAGTGAAGTGTGCAATTCAGAACAGGTGAGATTACCAGTTATTTTGGTATTATTTTTTCTAATATTATTTATAAATCTCAGTACATAACCAAAAATTCTTTGCAATTTATAGAGTTTAGAGTATTTATTAAACGGTATTACATCATTAGGTAAAATATTAGTATTTAAGCTTATTCTTGTTTCAGGTAACACAGCAGGAGCATGTGGAGAAGAAGGCCATTCTTTTTCAGGTTTAGCCAGAAAGGACGGGCCGTGCCACCAAAGGACATTCCCAGGAAGAAGACGAGGCTGAATCCCTCTGGAAGCCATGTCAGCAGGATTCAATTCGGTAGGTACATGACGCCAGCAGTTTTCATTAGTTAAGTCCCTAATTTGTTCAATACGATTACTAACAAACGTTTTAAGTGTTTTAGGTGGAGTGTGCAGCCATCCCAGAACAATAGTAGAATCTGTCCAGAATACAGAACGAGTAATAGGAATTTTAAGTGACAGTATAACCTTAGCATATAATTTAGCGCCAAGCAAAGCGCCTAGGAGCTCTAAGCGTGGAATAGTTTCAGATTTCAACGGACTGACCTTGGCCTTAGCACAGAGTAAATTAACAGATTGATCACCCTTATCATTAGTAGATTTTAGATAAATGCAAGTCCCATAAGCGTCTTGTGACGCATCTGTAAAGCAGTGCGCTTCTACAGACGTAGGAGATTCACAAAGTACATATCTAGAAACATTTATGTCTTCAAACAATTTCGTCTCATTATAGAAGCTTAGCCAAGATTTTTTTGTATCTTCTGGGAGGCTATCATCCCAGTCAAGTTTACTAAGCCATAATTTTTGAAGAGTAATTTTATGGAATATGGTACAAGCTGATAACAAACCCAATGGGTCAAAGATTTTACAAGAGTTTGACAGTATAGAACGTTTAGTTACTTTAGCAATGTTTTCGACATCAACCGAAAAATGTAAAGTATCAGGGTCAGGTGTCCATCTTAGTCCCAATACAGAAGACTGTTTACAGAAATCTTGAAATTCATTACAAGTAGGAATATCGTCAAATAAATCAGGAGCATTAGTACGGAATTTCCTCAAAGGAAAACAACCTTCGTTAAGTTTATCAATAACCCCTTTTACAGTAGAAACTAAGACAGTTTTAGAATCAGCAGCAGTATTCAAATCATCGACATAGAAATTGTGCCTCACCATACCATATGGTGAGGAATGTAGTAACTAAAGGTAAGTCGGTCCATGACTTCTCTCACGGTACCCAAGTTAGTAAGATGTTCTAGTTTTTCATACTCATTAATAAAGTTAGCATAGTCTGCTTTCAAGTTACATTTAGACAATTTCTTTTCCAGATTATAGAAACGCCTCTTGGCTAGATGATAAGAGTCGCCAAGAGCCACCTCGGGAACCTCGCGAAAAGGAATTTTAACAGAGAACCTACCATTCTCCAAGCGCACAGTATTAGAAGTAAAATGATTTTCACAATACTCCTTATCTTTAGAAGGAGATATATTAGTAGCTAGAGGAATATCTTCGATTTCCCAGAATTTAGCAATAGAATCTTTAATCTCTTGACAAAAGTTAGAATGAGTAGTAGAAGCAGGACTCTGAGTAGTAGTAGGTCCTGTCACGAGCCAACCTAGTTTAGATTTTTGGAGCGTGGGCTTATTTTTGCCTAACTTGATTTGTTTGGAATCCATTATGTCCCAAAAAATATCGGCACCAAGTAGTATATCAATATCAGAGGGATGATGGAAATGTGGGTCAGCAAGTTCAATAGAATCAGGAAGAGAAAGTCGCGAAATATCTACCTCGACACCAGGTAGTTTACCACTAATCGCAGGTATGACATAGCAAGAAACATTACACTTGAAAGTATTCACCCGTGACTTCAATGTTACCTTACATTTCTTAGTAGTAGTAGTGACTCTATTGTTTATACCAGCAATAGACAGATTAGTATTCGAGCAAGGAATTTGTAATTTATTTTGCAAATTTTCAGTAATAAAAGAAGACTGAGATCCATTGTCTAGAAGAGCTCTAACAACATGACAGTTATTAGTATTAGTATCAACAAGCTCCACTTCAGCAGTACACAACAAGACCTGACCGAGAGTTACAGCGGACAATGATACAGGATCTATCATAGCAACAGTGGAAATCGGAGCAGAAGCTTCTTCAGACGAAGAGGACGCAGGAGCGGACGCTGCGACAGAAGCGCCAGAAGTATTTCTAGTATTTCTATGTAATAATAGATTATGTTTTTTGTTACAGAACTTGCATGGAGTATGTTTGCACCTAGAAGAAAAATGTCCAGGACGCAAACAATTTTGACACAAGCGGTATTTTAAAACCTCACTGTATCTAGAGTCTATTGACATAGATTTAAACTTATCACATTTATACACTAAATGTTGTTCTGAGCAAATAACACAATTAGCATTTTTAAAAGTAGGAGAAGCTACAAAAGATGTAGAAAGTTTATTTTCCTTTGAAAACGACTGTCGTTGTTTTTCAGATTTAGTGACATTATTATAGTGCAAAGTTTCTAAAATATCAGCGCGATTGCGCAAAAATTCATTAAATTCAGCTAAAGTAGGCGAAGTATTCGTGTTAGTCCTACTTTCTTCCCATTTGCGACTAGTGGCGCCATCTAGTTTCGACACCATCACATAAACAATCAATGTGTCCCAATGAGAAGTAGGTTCATTTAAATTATTTAAGGAACTCAAATTTTTAGAATAGTAATCAATCATATAACGCAGAGACTTAAAGCTTTCCTTAGAAATCGGTTCAAAATTAAAAAGAGAGTTTAAGTGGTTGTTTACAAGTATTCTATTATTATTATAACGTTTAACAAGCAAATCCCAAGCAGATTTATAGTTAGCAGCAGTAAACTCAACCGATTTTATAACTTGAGACGCTCCACCTTCAAGTGAAGAGCGTAAATAATGAAATTTATTGATGTCAGGGATATTATTACTATTTATTAAAGACTCAAACGTATCCCTAAACTCCATCCATTTAAGGTAATTGCCGTCAAACCGCGGAAGTTGGATGGTGGGAAGCTTTATACTATCAATATTATGGTTACGAACGTTTTCAGTAGAGTGCGAAGGCACTTTTGAGCCAGCTATCGAGCCATAATTTGAGGACACATGTAGAGCAGTTACACTTTGAATTATACTTTCGGCACGAGAAATATTCAAACAAAAATCATTTTCGATTTCCTCATGTTCCTCTAACTGATCGAAATCTAACATCTCAATATTATCCTTTAAAGAATCAAACTGAGTAAATAAGTCTCTATGTCGCGATAGTTTTAATTCAAGTTCCGCAACTAATGCCTTTGTAAGTTCCTTAGGATCAATTAATGAAGTAGTTTGTAAGTATTTCGCAAACGTCGTAATTCGACTCTTTATACTAGCACGTTTCCGAACAAGTTCTTTCAAATCTTCCGCCATAGTAAATAACAATTTAATGCCTTATTACAATAATCAACTAAACAGACTGTTCGGGGTAAGTAATGACAATATAGGTATCAAAGAACCGCAACGTTAGTTACAGCGTCAAAAAATGACGACGCCGGCCCCAGTCAGGTGCTCGCGGTCAGTGGAGGTCACACGCAGTCGACGCGATGTAACAGCACCGAACACCAACTTTACGCGGGGTCGGAGAAGCAGTGGCCACAAAGAACCTAGAATGATTTAGATTTTTAGTTAGAAAGATGCAAACAAAGAATGAAATTAAAGACAGTGTATTTAATGACAATATTTATAAGAAATAAAGATAAGTTAGTAACTCTAATTGTTTCAATTCAGTATTAAGAACTTCAATAATATTGTAAGAGAGTAACATTCGTTCTTATATAAGTAGATAGGTAAGTAGGTAGCTAATTTTAATATAAGTTGTTTAGAGTAACACATTCGTATTCATAGTAAAGTAAATAGTTTTATAGTTTTACCTAGTTCAATCTAGGGCTAGCTTTAAGTACTATAGTAATAGTATAGAATAGTATTCAGTTGAGTTTAATCAAGCGGATGTGAACACTGTTTGCAGATGCAAAACAATCATGAACACAACGTTCTTCCGTCTGCACACACAAAGTATAAGACCAAAATTGGGCGTACTTCCCTGTGAGTAGAACGAAAGACAACACAGATCCTTCGCACAATAGTATCACGTAGATCACGTAGGGGTCACCAAAATATGTCGGGGATAATTCCAAGAACAGGATCTGTGTGTTTATCCAATTATATATTTATTATCCAAGATTATCTAAGATTATATAAGTTCCAACATTGACAGCCTTGTTACTCTCATTTTTCTTATTATTCTCGTTATTATTCTTGTTGCCGTAGTAACGAGGCCGTCCGGTGTTACCGGCCAGGCGTATTAGAATTCCCAACAAACGCTCAATTACTAATTGACGTTTTAAATAAATCAAACGACTACGATATTTCAAGTGAGTTCATTGCTTTCATTTTTTTATCATTTCAAATTTACAGGCGAATGTTTGCGAAATAAGAGTAAAAGGATATGTAATACAGTGTTTTATCAATAAAAATACTGAATACGCTTCGCTGTAATAAATTAAAAATGTGCGCTTCCTCTCGTACGGTTCTATAAATTTAAATAAAGTATCTTTTTCAATCGCGAATTTTTTACGCACTTGCTCCATTGTTATCTTATTTTTTTTTATACATGTATCCCTTTATGCAGATTATATGAAAACATTGAATACAATTTGTATTCCAATTTAACGAGATATGAGATATATAAAAATTGTTTTAGCTGATTTATGTACATTCTTATTTCGTGGAACAAACAGTACTATAATAAACCAAAAAGTTATATTAATAAGTTAAAAGAAAGTAATAAATTGATATCAAGTCATGTATATGTGTTTGAAATAGCATTTAAAATCCGTTTAGTAAACGTATATCTTGTTTTTTAAACTAGAATTTCAATTATTGAAAACAAACGCGCGCACACACAGACAACCCACACACACTCACACAACCTCACTCAATACACACTTTCTTGCATATAAACAGACACATCCGAAATTTTTTGTAATAATGGAAGGAACTGCCTTCTGTGATACAGGGTTTGCCTAGTACAGAGGGTAGTGTAAATCTGAAAATTATGTTAAATTAAGGTGTCTAATAAAGGATTATTATTATATTATTATTAAACGCGCAAATGGGTCTTTTATGTTCGGTTTGTATTGCAAACAATCGGCAAGCAATTGATACATAAAAAGGCATTTATTTGAATATTGATTATATACCTAAATTTATATGCTATACAGTTTTGATACTTCGAATATTTAATAGAAATGTGAGCTTTATGGTACTTAGTGGCGTTGTGTTCTCTACAAGAACTTACTACTTAATTATGACTAAAAAAATACATAATTAGATTTTTGCTTTTATTATCATCGCCATATCTTTTAGGGCTCTTATTCCAAAGTGGGGTCTCTCAATGTTGCATTAAAGTAAATTCTCCAATTTAATAAGGTGATTGGCAAATTTATGTTTTAATTGTTTTTGTACTTGTTGTTGTATCTTATTTGTACTATTACAATTGCTTGTAATTATTCTATTCCTAAATTACGGAAGTCGCCGTCGGAGGACTCAAAGAAACCGAAAATGACTTTTAACTAATTTATTTTTATATAAAAATTACAATCTAATTACAAACTGAAATCATCTATCCTAGTTCGGTACTAGAGAAAGAATGTTCAATTTAATAACTATTCCTAAGGTCCGGACGGCGTCCTATGATCCAGTTACACCGACGATGCAAACATTCGACGTAGACACATTATTTATTATAGTACTATTGTTATACAACTATTATAACACCTATATAAAAGAATCATTTTACTTACGATAGGAAGAGTTTTTTAATTAACTATGGTATAACAGTGTTTGTACCAAATATCTTACCACTTAGTAACGGTAAGATATTTCCTGAATAATATCTAAAAGCGAGAGAAATATGAAATGGGAAGCATTTCCTAAAAGGACGCTGGCAACATAAAAAACATAACCGCAATTCAATTTACGAGCTCCACCACATTCGGCATTAGTACTTAACCGCGCATAATATTTGGCATTTTCACGAAATTTGCATCATGATTTTGTGCCAAATGTCGAATACGATTCCCCCTGTAGGCATGAACAGGTCTATTTCCATTTTGAAATGTCGGCTGAACCTCGGGGCTCAAGTGTGCCGCCAGAATATTTGAATATTTTACTATCAAAGACCGACTGAAACAGATTATGAATCAGCAAGTTTTTTTATGAATGAGAATATAGTTTGCAGAAGATTTATGGGCGCCCCTGCATTTATCTTAAAATAGTCTTGTAATACGAACATATCTAGTACTGCATAACTCTGCAATTTTACTCGGATACGTGTAGGAAATTTTTCTCTCCGCATTGGAGCAACGTGAGTAATCTAAATTTTCTCTTCAAACAAGAATTTTGTCCAGCTCTGAGAGATACAAATTGCTGCTGCTTTCATAACATTTAGCATAGTAACGACTTGTTACTGTCTCTATGCTGAGCATAGGCCTCCTCTCTCTGTTTCTGGAGAGAAGGATTGAAGCTAAGATCTACGATGCTCTAACGCGGATTGGTAGGTTACACATATGTGTATGTATCTCTAAAGAAATCTGGGGATATGTGGGGATATCCCCAGATTTCTTTAGAGATATAGAGATTTCCTCACGATGTTTTCCTTTACCGATAAGCGTATGACAAATTGCAATTATCAATTAGACACAAAACTTTTATTACAATAACTCATTGGTGCCTGCCCGGGGTTGAACTTGTGACATACTCAAAAAAATAGCACGGTCTCACCGCTAGGCTATCACAGCTTATACATTTAGAATACTGTTGTAAAAAATGTTAAAGATATTAATTGAAATGGCTTTCTCTAGCATGAAAAATAACTAGGTTTAAATATTAATTTTCTTTCGCTTCCTAAAACATTTTCTTTTCGTATATAATATAGTAATTAAAAAAAAAATATTTGTCAGGATTAGTTAAATATTATCTTATTAAAGATCCTAATTATATAACAAGTGTTTAATTAATTAAAAGCGATTTACGATCAGATGCTGTGAGACTTTTATGGCAAGCTCCGTATGTGGAACAAATCCAAACCGCAGCATTAGAGCCGCAGCGCCAGCGTCCACTGCGACCAAATGAAACCGCGAAATTAAAATAATTTCACGTTTAGCCAACAACATCTAAAATAAACTGCACGGAATTCATTAAATTGTTTAGAACACTAGAAAGTAATGTGCTCTAAAAATAGTTTGTGTCACTTTTATTTTAAAGCTTTTGGCTTCTCGTGGCTATAATAATTTATAACAACGATATTCTTCCTTCACTTCATACCAATATTATAAATGCGAAAGTTTGTGAGTATGGATGTACATATGTTTGTTACTCTTTCACGGCGAATACGTTGAACCAATATCGATGAAATTTGGTTCAAGTATTCCTTATTCACCGGGGTACATAGGCTGTAGAAATCCTGCAAATTCTACAGGAATAGGATGACATGCAAAAGCGCCATATATTATCAACCTATCACGCGACAACAGTCCACGCAAACGAAGTTGCGGGTAAAAGCTAGTATTCAATAAATAAGAAGCAATTTTCTCAATAGTCAATCAATTTATTCTTTTTTAACAACTCCTCAACTCAAGAAGACTACCTCAAATGGCGCCACTACTCTCCTCTCCGCACCGCACCGCACCTTTCAGTCACACAGCCACAGCCATATCTTCACATCTCTATGCCACAAAATCTGTTCCTTCCTTTTCCTTCCGTTACAAGTTGGGAGAGTTTTGAATCAGTTGATAATTGAACTTCTATGATTTATTAAAGTACGTCCATTATACGCGTTTATAGCTCAGTACTTCTAGACGCAATCATACACATATACACTTTATACATGTGTGTGATTGCGTCTAGATGTATTTGCCACAATTCCTACTTAATGTTAGTGAGCCTTCATGTTTACTTTTTTATTCTGGTATAGAATAATATCCTTTAAGTATATAACTACTCTGAAAATGATGTTTTCATAATTTAGTTTTTCACCTCGACTTCAAAAATGTATATAAATTTAAAAAATCTTTTAAATTCTTTTTATTTTAATTTTTTCCGTATTATTTTATAATGTAAAGAGATTTCTGGATTGTGTTAACTATGAATGCTCATTGAAGTAACCTGGTAGGCTTAAGTTGGAGGTTGTTCAGCAGTGCGATTACAGGCGATATATTTAAGTATTTACTAATGTAAGTGTATGTAATGTAAGATATATTTCAGTATTTACTAATGTACAAGTGTCAGTAAAATATATTCACACATTTTTGAATACTAAGAGCGCGCACAAATTTTCTTCCTATAGCTAAAGAATGATGAAATAAGAAAAAAAAATGTGTATATGTACACACTCCGTTAAGCCCGTTAGAATTGAATTGTAGTGAAATGGATTAACAGAATCTCAATTCCTACTCCATTGTGAATTCGCGTTATATAATTCAAAGTTATAGTTACAACGTCTCTCCTAGAAACTTTGTGAATTGTTAAATCCTATTCCTGTAAAGTTATTCTGCTTCTCGGGCGTCCCTACTTTTAACTAGAAATTAATAATTCACGTGTAGAGACTTGGTGTAGGCCTTATTAAGTACAGGTACTGGGTCGACAGGTGAGCCATGCACGACTTTACAATGACTAATTTAACAATTACGTAGATGACTTAGACGGATGGAAGGGTTGTTCCCTTAGGCGCACAGGTCTAAAGGAATTTAGATCGTGTTTTAAGCATACTTAAGAGAAACTGTATTATACGAATATTTGAAGGTTTTTACTGATGATTTTGTTGGTAAACTACTATCACACTTGACTGTAAGAATTAAATTTCTATGATATCCGAAATTTTTTACCTTAATATACTTATTTAATTTAATTATTTATAATTTAAAAAAAAATATGTGTGATGGTAATGTAATTTATTTAAATTTTATGACTTTTGTAAATTTTAATAATCTTGTTTTTTAATTTTCAATGTTTTATTAATTTTTTGGACTAATATCAATATTTATACTGGTTCTTGATATAAATTTTTATGTAAAAATAATTATTTTCGCTATCTTTAATATTTTTAATAATTGTACAATTTAGCATAAGCTTTGCATGCCAGAGTATTGGCGGAGCCTGAGAACACTTTTGTGTTTTAAATTTTTCAACCTCATAACCATGTTCCAAGCAAATGTATTAAATAAATAAATAAATAAGTGATATCGATATCTAAGTTACAAACACATATATTTGAAGTAGATTAAGATAAGAAATTTGCCCTTTCATATTATGTTTACGTACATTAATAAAAGGATAATTTCCTATGTCATACTCCTTACCTCAACTTTATCTTAATATATAAAAATGAATTTTTGTCTGTCCTTTATAGACTCAGAATCGGCTGGGCCGATTTTATCCATCTTATTTATTAGACAATTTTTATTATTTTGGCATTATTTTCTGTTGAGCCTTCACAACATCAGAGATTGTTGAGATGGTCGTGGAATTGAAGCGAAACGATTTTTGAGACCAAAGTTATATTTTTTTTCACTTATTTAATTTTAGTTTAATTACTTTCAGCCATTTTTATGAGAAATGAGAAAATATTTTTTCAGTGGCTATTAAACAAGATTTAATTATGTCATGTACCTTTTGTGCTAACAAAGTCCCTTCATATGATTAAATTCATTCATATTTCTCAAAAGCCCTGATATTATTATAATGAAATTATTATGCTAACCTAGTATGTCTACGAATCTTTCAAAGGGGATTTAATATTCATCTCTTTTTTAACTCAAAGCCGTGTTCTCATTCTGCAAGGGATTGTAGTTTTAGACGACTCTGGAAGAAGCAATACCCCGAAAATTGCAATCACGCAAATTGAAAATTAATGGAGCACGAAATCCAATTTTGTATTAAAGCTTTCTGTTACTCAACGCACTCAGTTCTTTGTAGTCAGTGTTATTTCTTAGGATAATAAGATTTTTGTTTTGACAAATGTCACTGTGAGCCAGCAGAAGTTTGTAAAAAGTGTAGTGATAGAACTCTCAATTGCCAACAAATAGAGTCTTTTACTGTAATATTTAGAGTCTTTTTTGTTCCGAGTCCGAAGCATTCTATAAAAAGTCAAAACGTTATATAGTTATATTTTATATTGATAGTAACAGTTCTACTAATTTTATAACAGTGATAGTGTATGGTTTTGACACCCCAAAATCTCATTAGACATACGAAATTTTTGGTACTGGTAGATCAAAGCACGGAGACGCACTGGACATTTTGTATTCCCAACAAAATTGATTTTTATCTATATCTATAAAATGGTATAATATGTAGGACGTAGTTCCAAATCCCGCCGTGTGGTATCCGGGTGAGTAGAATATACCACCCTCATTTCTTACCAAGGTGTCGTAAAAGGCGACTAAGGTAAGTTGACCCACCGTGTGGTATCTGGTTCAGTAGAATAGAGCACCCTCTTTCTTACCGAGGTGTCGTTAAATACGACTAAGGTAAGTTGATGTCAGGCAGGTGGCCGATCGTAAAATACGTAGCGAAATCATGTGATATCATGTTTATGTTATGTTGTGCCGATCGCACTTAGAGTGGGATAAGGGCAGGAGGATGTAGTTCCAAAATAAAAGAATATTTTAATTACAAATCTAAAATATTGTAACCCTGTGTGACAAATCACATCAAAAGAGATATAACATAGTGCGCTCTGACGCCTCACGAGCCAACGTGAGAGATAGCTTTCAGTATCAAATTGAATTCCGCGGTTCATTGATTTTCAATTTGTTAGAGAGTCCTTTCACCATTTACCATAGATGCCCTGCGATCCGGGGCATTATAAATCTTCTGAAACACCTCGTGAATCTGTGTTCAGAATTCTATTTGAAAAAAAAGTATGTCTAATGTAAAGTATATATTTTTAAAGGTTAGTCTAGTCTATAAACGTTCTAATTTTAATAAAAAGTATTTCACGAATCACAAGAAAAATTATTATCTAAAATGTTTATTGATGGAGTTCATTCAATCCCATCTAATTCTTATATGTTATACATCATTTTTTACTAAAAACAGCTTTTCAATGAAGAACTAATACGAACACATAAATATAAAGCGATAAAAACAAAAAGCGGATAGCCAATATGTAAACAGGGGCAAGGGCCAATCAAAATGATATCCGCAATATTACTTTACCCTATTTCACTTATAAGAGCGCTGGACGTAGAAAATACATTTTGCCTCGAGCATTTTGTGGAAAGGAAATGTGTGTTTCCCATGATTTATATCCCAAATAGAGACGCGAGGTGACCGCCTCATATGAGCGCGGCTGGCCGCTAGCGATAAGCCGAAGCCTTCCTATATCCACTCCGAAAGAAAATAAACAAAGTACCCCTCAACTTATATTCCCTCAATAATCTTTAGACCTTGCAAACATTTCGTTTTCTATACTCGCAATCTAGTTTGGCTTTTTCTGGATGCAATATATTTTAAGTGCGGTACATTAAAAGAAAAACATTAATTATGGAAGTATTTCAACTCTATTGTTTTAATATCTAGCGGTCAAATTTATCATTAAAACCGTTTGATACCTTTTAAAATATATATCAAGCTTTGGCGTTTTTCAGATACTACTAATTCAAACTGTCACTATTTGTTAATAATGCAATACTAATAAGTTTCATTGTATTAAACAAAAATTACCATATTATATACCCAAAATATTTTGAGCAATTGCGATGCGTCGCCTTCTTTAATTTACCTTCTTTAATCTTATAATAATGATAAGAAAAAAAAGGATTAATGTCATTACTTTCATCGGCTTATCCATGGCCAGAAATATTTCTTAAGGACCTGACAGTGTAAGGGCTCCAGGATTACTTCGAGCTACCCTTTCATAAGAAAAAAACGGGTAATATGCTGTTAGTCCGGTTATTACATTATCACTACGCAGGATAAACGAGTATAGGCGCATCGTTAAGAGTGCTAAAATCGGAGAGTAGAGCGCAAAAACTTAACTAATTGGGCAAACGTTGTCCTAAAAGTACCTACCAAGGATAGCGACCCCTGTAACGCATGGTGTATTGAAAGACGATATGGATGTAACTATGACAGATATATTCACGACCAACGGCCGTCAGAAACTGAAATAACGTCTTCACCGGCAAGGCAACCCTGTGTACCAACATTTGTGTGGTATTTGTTCGCCATGGCCATATAGAATGCTTCGACGTCGCATATATTTTTGTTTCGATCTAACAGTAGCTTAGTGGAATTCATATTCAAGTACGACTTTGAGAAGCGCTAAAAAGATGAACTTTCGTGGGTATGTGAAGCGGTTATGAGAGCTTTTGAAATAAATAAACAAGTTTTTCTTGCGCTTTAAATTTACGAGATACACATTTTGCACAGCAATACACATAATTATAAGAAAATTAATTATTCAATCAATCCTCGTTCGGTTACGGGGTAAAACCATTGTTGAGAGTGTGGTAGTGAATGTGTGCAATGCTTATTATTTTGTTATTGGTGGGTGGGTAATGCATGAATTTTTACGAATTCTGCATCAGGTATGAGAACGGATAGTATACTCGACAATTAGCATTTCATATATTTTCTTATATCGCAGAGTACAGCATAATAATATTTTCACTACTTTTCTACACTATTTTAAAAAATAAGAGTAATATCGTAAATGATTACAAAGTTGTAGATCTGTGACCATGCATTTTATAGCAAGAACATGATATAGGAAAAAATAATATAAAAAGGAACAACAATTGATTTCTACACTACTTTTTATATACTTATACTAGTTCTTGTTTTCGGAACTGTTTACTTTATAATTAAAAAAGGGCGCTCAAAAGTTTATTTTCATAAAGTACATACTATAAGATTTTCCTTAAAGCGTAAATTAGGGCTTATCTCTGGGGTAAAACTGTAAATAAATTTTAGAAGCTGCAAGGGAAACTTTGCAAATGAGATCTTATATTCCACTTATAAGTTTTATTAACGATCTAAGAAAACCGGGCAGGTGCCTGTATTTTAAACGTATTGCCGAGTATTACAAGGTGAAATATAACAGAAGTTTTAACAAACTCTAAATAAAGATTATAAAGTTCAGACCGAATCTCAGCTTGTAATAAATTAAAGTATTATTTTAATGAATGGATATACAAAAAATAATGAAATTACAACCGAGTATACTTTTAAATGTCGAAATCTTAAAGTAAAAGAGCTACAAATAAACGTATCACTACATATTATAAAACAAAGTCCATATTTCCGTATGTACGCATAAAACTTTAAAACTACGTAACCGATTTTGATGCGGTTTTTTTTAATAGATAGAGTGATTCAAAAGGAAGGGTTGTACGTATAATAACATTCAATACGAAGTAGAGAAATACTGTAATTTTTGAGGTTTCTGTAAATAATGACATTTTTTCCGCTTACATTGCAAACGCAGGCTAAACCCTACAAGATTTATCAAAATGATGTACTAAGTATTTGTACACCTTAAAAAGGTTTACAGAAAAGTCCGCGATGGTATATGTCTATCTCTTATGGATAACCCACAATAGCAGTTTTTTTCACTTACTTTTTACGAAAAATGATGCCTTATGTTCAAAGCAATTTTTATACAATACAGCATTAATCCTTATCCAATTGAGTACCTTAAATAAATTGTTGATTTAATATAGATCAATATTGCCGTTTACAGCATGTAATTTAAGTGAACATTTTCGGAAATATTACAGATTTAAAATCCCGCGAGGAGGCCGCGCTTCGACCTATAAGCACTTTGAATTTAGCAGCGACCGGAGGCGCAACTAAATGTCCTTCTTTCAAGTTTATATTGTCTAATGATAAGAAAGCTATGAATGTTGTATGTAAAGACATTGTCTAATCAATTGTAAAAATAAATAATATCACTACATAGTATAAAACACAGTCGCATTCTCTGTCTGTCCTTATGTCCGTATATCCCTATGTATGCTTCAATCTTTAAAACTACACAACAGATTTTGATGCGGTTTTTTTTAATAGATAGAGTGATTCTAGAGGAAGGTTTGTACGTATAATAAAATTCAATACATAGTAGAAAAATACTGTAATATTTGAGGTTTCTGTAAATAATTACATTTTTTTCCGCTTACATTGCAAACGCAGGCTTAACCCTACGAGATTTATCAAAATGATGTACTAAGTATTTGTACACCTTGAAAAGGTCTACAGAAAAGTCCGCGATGGTATATGTCTATCTCTTATGAATAACCCACAATAGCATTTTTTGTCATTTACTTTTTACGAAAAATAATGCCTTATTTTTGAAGCAATTTTTATACACTACAGCATTAATCCTTATCCAATTAAGTACCTTAAGTAAATTGTTGATTTAATATAGATCAATATCGCCGTTTACAGCATGTAATTTAAGTGAACATTTTCGGAGATATTACAGATTTAAAATGCCATGCGGAGGCCGCGCTTCACCCTATAGCACTTCGAATCCAGCAGCTCTATCGTTCTTTCCAGAGTTTGTTTAACGACAAGGAAGCTGTGAATGTTGTATATAAAGACATTCTGTAATTAATTGTAAAAATTAAATACATAGGGAAAATGTAAAAGTAAATTAGTAAAAATGTACTATATGAATTTAGATATTCCAAAGATAGCAGGAAATCTTCTTGGTATAGGGAAAGGAAATTGTTTTTCTCCAAATTTAACGCTTGCGGGCCACGGGCAGTAATGAATTTGCGGGCCACGGGCAGTAATGAATAAATCAAAACTACTGGATCGGTTTTAATCATTTTTTTACACTGAATGACATGGGATATATATTTTATACCCGTGCGAAGCAGGGGCAGGCCGCTAGTTAGCATATAAAAAGATAAGTTTCAATGTAAACGGATATAAAAATGAATTAATTAATTTTTAAATTAAAACTATCGTGAGTAGTATTCATAGTTAATGTATAGAACCGGCTATATTCACGCCTTATTCTAGTCGCGCCCAGCGAGCTGCTGGACGCAGTTCCCGCCGCGATAACGTCGTGTAAAGAGCTCATGAATAATTGCCCCGGATGGGTTCGAAACTAGTCGGGCTAACCCGATAGAATAACACGTGAGTATAGCCGATTCTATACAATAACTATGAATTAATTAATGTTGAATATGCTATGAAATATATATATATTCATAGTGTTATGAATCTGAAAAGAAATTTGATCGAACACCTTTGTGTCTGATTTTGAACGTTCGAGAGTGCGGAAGCTGCAGGTAGTTTTTACTTCGGAACGTTTAAGGTATGAAAAACAAAACAATTTGAGTTTTATCTATCTGTGTAAACAGATGAAACGTTCCGGCAAAATCATTATCATAAACCTAATGGCTTATGTTAATGTTATCAGGATTATTGCGTACAATTGATCGGATTTTGTCGATTTGTATGTACTTATAACTATTAAACAATAGTACCTGGGTCACCGAGCCTTGCTATATAGGAGGCTTTAGTAGCCCAGCGGTAATACCATGTTACTCTTTTGAGGAGGTCACGGGTTCAAACCCGAGAAGACACCAACGAGTTTTTCTGTTAAAACATATGTGTCTAATTGATAATTGCAATTTATCTATATATTTATTTATTATATAGGTGAAGGAAAACATCGTGAGGAAACCTAGATATGTCTAGAGAATTCTGGAGATATGTGAAATCTACCAATCTGTAAACCATCTAAAGCCCCTTCTCTCCAAAAAAAAGAGACAAGAGGCTTTACACGGTTAAGATTATCCTATAACCATATACCAGAAATTTCCCTTAACTATACTGGTTCATATCAAACAAGAAAATTGAAAGGTACTAAAAGCTATCTGATAATCAAATCTACGAACCATTAGACGCATAAAATCTATATAATTATCATTTAATTTGCAGCGTTGCTTAAAACTAAGTATATTATGTATTTGCTTGAAAAATTTGTAACCAATAAGGATTGATTATTAAAATCATAAACACGTATGGATGGATGCAAATAAAGGCTACCACGCGACTTCCATGTATTTTAAGTTAAACATATCCTACAATTTTTTAAGACACGCTGTATGAATCATTAGATTTCAGTAAAAAATCTATCAGCTAAGGTCTATAAAAAATATAATTTTACAGCTGCAAGATTGCTCTATAAGAAAGAATATTATAATAAAATAAAACCCCATCTGGCCTTCTTCAAAGTTCATTAACTTAGTTTTTATCATACTTCCACGATAGTTTTACAAAGTATTAAAAATTTGATTATATTCTACGTTGAACTGAAATTTATTATAACGGAATTAAGCCTTCCTTGCCTCCTAGAGTATGTTTTAAAAAAAATACACTTATAGTAAAAAACAAAGTTCTCATGACCACGGTCATCTTATTGGTTACAATAGGTTACTAATTGTGATAGCCCTAATATTTTGAGAAACCAAAGTATTAAGCCTCGCTCATTACCTGTATTCAAATTAAATTTTAATCAATTGCAAAAAAACGCAGATACATTATAACATACTGTTATGAAATACTGCAGTCTTTCTGTATTATTTATATTTTTTTTAATGTTAATTTTAAAGGAAAAGCAAGGATTTTTTTTGGCAAAATTAATGATCATCAGTAATCAAAGTATTTTTGTATATTCCTACAATTTGGTAATAACTTATCCTAAAATTTATAGATTGCCAAAAAATAAACTGGACAAATAATTCAAATTGATATTTTATATATTAAAATCAAAATAATATATAATCTATGATAAATGAAAAATGAAATTTAAAAAATAAAGTAGCATAATTTATAGAATTAGGCGTTACTTTGCGGTGGTGGAGGTTCGTGCATGTGATTTTACGAATCCTGCCTGTATCAGGTATGAAAACGGATAGTCCACTCTACATTTAGCATTATATATATTTTCTATTTTACTTTATAGTGCATTATAGCAAAATAATTTTGGTGTTGCTTTTGTATTCATGTAACCAATTTTTTTTCCATGCTCTCTTAGATTTGTAATTTCTTTAGTAAACCTCATGAAGTAATAAAAATTTAGACCTCAAAAATATGTCACTATACTTTTGTAACGTTGAATTCTAATCTCACTTAAAATAATTGGATACTTAGTTTTCTAACAAAATTGGTGTTCAAAATAAAATAGGATTACGGCAAACGTCAAGCTAAGATTTCCCACTTTCTAGTGCTTAATTAACACTTGGCCCGCTACTTACCAGTAAATGAGATCTCGAGGGAATATGCAGCTTAAAATTATGAAACATGTGCGAGTAACAACCACCAGACGTTATTTTTACAGTTTACGATGTTTTTGAAATGTAGAGCTGTTATATTTCCACCGACAATTTTAAAAAGAAATATTAATTATTTCTATAATTTATGGTGTACGAAAAATAAATACTCTGAAAAGACTAGACTAAGACATTTATTTTCATTGTTATGTTCTTTCAATCTTAAACCGAAATGAATTGTATTCGATGAAAGTCGATTACATTATTTATAAACTTAACGTTTATTAATTCAGCTTAATGACGTATAATTTAATAAATGTATGATTGTATTGACGAATGAATAATTGATTGAATGAAATATTTAATAATTTTTCTTGATATGCTCTCCATATGTACTGTATAATACTGTACAAAAATATAAATAGTAAAAAGACGTCAAAATGGAATATCACAAAATAATAACTTAGTAAGGCTGTTTAAATATAATACAAACATTGAATTAGAAAAAACTCAAATAAATACTTCGTTTTCAAAATGATTATACTAACTTAGACTAAATTAGTGACTAAAGTAAGTTTACCCGCTGTGTGGTATCCGGCTGAATAAAACAGACCACCCTTATTTCTTACCGAAGGGGTCGTAAAAGGCGACTAAGGTAAGTTGACCAACCGTGTAGTATCCAGTTAAGTACAATAGACCACCTTCATTTTTTAACGAGGCGGCCGGTCGTAAAGTACTTAGCCAAATCATGAGGTCAAAACATGTTTATAACATGTACCGACCCCACTTAGAGTGGCATAAAAGCAGGAGAATCATGATTACCTGAGAGTTGTAGTTTCGATTCATGAGGAAGAAATTGATAAATAATATTTAAAAAATGATCTTGACTAATTTATGTAGGTAGGTACATCCTTTTGATGCCAAGATGTAAAGCGTTTCAGTACATACGTATGGTTAATATGAGGTACTGGTATATACTTGTAGATGCCATATATCCTACTTCAAGGACATAGATTAACATTTTTCTTTTCATTTCAATTTGCCCTGTATATAAATTCACGAGCCGCAAAAACAAATCTCGGTAAATTTAGCGATTACACAAAATTATTCAGGTAAATGAGTGATACAGTTTAGAAGGTTCATAAAACCGAAATCGAGACCACCGCACATTTTCCTAGACAGCGCCGTTACATTAAAATTTCACACAAGCCGTTTTCTAGGCGGGGACCGTATTTGATTTAACCCTGAGCTATGCCGATCCCAATCTCCATTAAAATTTTAAATTTCATCATCCAAATGAAATGCACATACTTACATGATTTGTACGGTATTGCTAATAATCAATACACTTTAAAGGTGGGTTGGTGATCGCAACGCCTACTATTGGTATCGCATCATTTAGTCGTATTTGTTGTCACTGGTATCTATACTAATACATAAAACGGAAGAGTTTGTTTGTTTGATAGTTTGTTTGTTTGTTTGTTTGTTTGTTTGAATTATTGATTGTTTGAACACGCTAATCGCAGGAACTATTGGACCGATTTGAAAAATTCTTCCAGTGTAAGATAGTCCATTTATCAAGGAAGGCTATAGGCTATAACATCACGCTAAGATGAATATGAGAGGAGAAGCAATGAAAAACGCAAAAACGGCAAAATTTAAAGCTTTCCTTGCATGCGGTAAGTATACGGTGAAAAATATTAAAAAATCATTTACTACAAAATTGTTTTCCCTCTAAAAGTTCTAAATAAAAGTCCGCGACAGCATATGTATAGCTTTTAGGGTAAACCACTTTTAAGGTTATCAAAATTCTATATTACTGTTTTAATCTTTTCACTCGGGCGGAGCCTCTGGCCAAAGCTAGTCTTTTATAAGGGTCAGCATGTGAACTCTTGTCTGAATGAACTTTAGTTGATATATTATAGACTAGCTGTGCCAGCAACTTCGCCCGCGTAAAAATCAGTGTGCCACAATTATTTTCTTGAATTAAAATTTTGAACATAAAAGTAGTTATCGTGAGTTAATTATAAGAGATTTTTGAATAACATTCACCGTTTACTTAGCGCACGCTGTAAAATACCGACCCCTCCCGGTTTGTAAGACCGGGCGATATCACTAGGTTTTAAATAAAAGACCTGGGATACCTGTACTATTTGGTGGTATTTATTGGTACCTGAACTGACCTGATCTGATCTCAATATACAAAATTGCTCTTCGGACTTATAATATTTTGTTTGTACACTCGATAGCGTGGGCTAATCTTGAACAGCGCCACCTATGTTTAACCGAGTACAACTTTAATTAGTAATTGTTCTATTGGTCATGAACACACGCAAGGAAACCTTTAAATTTTGCCGCAATATTTTTTATTACTTTTCCTCTCTCAATCCATCTTAGCGTGATGTTATATATATAGTATATAGCCTTCCTCGATAAATGGACTATCTTAGACTCAAAGTATTTTTCAAATCGTTCCATCGGTCAATAGTTCCTTAGATTAGCGCCTTCAAACAATCAAATTAACAAAGCTTTATATATTTCAGCTTTCTTTCTTCAGCTTTATATATTAGTATATACGTTAAGTTTGAAAGGAGAAACCAAATAAACAATCAGTTACATATTATTTACTTATAGTTTTATGTATACTATATATATTCAGGGGAATGTTTTCTTCCATTAAGACTCGAGGCTACAATTTTGCGTCACAAATAACTCAACTTAATGAAAGGTACGATACCATTATGAAGGCATTTGTAGGCTCGTAAAGGAAATTAGATAGAGACAAAAAAATATACTATTGCAAAACAAGAAAAGAAAGTATTAAAATTTTATGGCATAACAATTACATAAAAATATAAATATAATGGTTTTTCAATCACGATGGTCTAAAGAATATATTAAATTTTAACATAAAACATATAAGTGTTTTTAATATTACCATATTATAAATAAAATTATTTTTAAATCCGTCTGTTTGCCTTTTCTCTGTTACATATTTTAATTGACAATTAAATACGCTGAGTCCAGATATTTATTAGTAACAATTTAGTATCTACTCGCTGAAAAATTTAATTATACATTTCTTTTAAAACAAATACTTATCAAGTAAGCTTAATGTCTGACATTATTGCTTTCGGAATCACTTTGGGATCTAATTTATGATTTTAGCCTAATACAAATTGATACTGCTCTTTTCTATGTGCTAAACATACTTTGCATAATACTTAACTTTTGGAATAAATATATATTTGAATTATAACTAGTAAAATAAATCTTTTTTTAAATAAACATAATATGAATAATAATGAATAATTTGTTGCATGCCATTTTTTTTTAACTTAACGAAATTTTGAATTTATTGCAATTTCATTGTTTTAAGTTGTTGCTAAAAAAACGTGATGATTAAATAAATCTTTATTAAAGTAAACGACCGAATTACCGCAGGAGAATGTTTGCAACAAAACTAAGTTCTTTACCTTAATAGACGTTATAAAAATGCTATCTACATAATGACCACCAAATTAACGCGACTTTCTATGCGAAAAAACCATCCCAGTGATTAAAATACATCCACGAATGCTAATAAATGCCAGCGATCCAGTTACCGCGAGCTCCTTTCATTTCAGCCCCTTTATTAGTAGTGATTAGCACTTTAATGATCAGAAAAACAGATAAGAGCCGGGCTAATTGTGTATTTCACTGAATACTGATTAGGCGGACTCGTTTCAATGAAAAACTGTATATTTTATAAGGACATTAAGGTGTTTACGTTTATATAACTAGCAGAAAGTAGGCAGGTATAAACAATTACCTGACGTCATTGCCTTTTTTAATTTGAAGAAAATAACCCTTGATTAATTTAGCCTCAAGGGTAGTAGAAATGTAAACGTAGCAGTGTTGGGACACTAAAAATATGATGTAAATTTAAACTGCCGATAAGATATGCTAAACTATTTTTTCTTCCAGTCCCAGAGCATTATAAAGCTAAACTTTGAAGCAATTAAAAAATAACGACACATAGTGAAAACAATTCTTGCTATTTTCGTTTAAAATTATTTAGATATTGTACTTGGCGATCGCATGAAATAATTGTCTTCCTAAACTTTAATGAAAATATTATTTTGATGTAATCCGCGATAAAAAATAGCATATAAATATAGCGCGATATAGCAAAATAATATATTCATTACTTTTGTATTATAGACCTCAGCAAAGTAATGCTTTATTTTATAAATTATCCCAAATCTTTTTCTAATTAAAAATTATAAATAACATTGGCATATTATGTGTTAAGTTAAGTTATGCTTGATTGGCATCAAAGCCACGAAGGAAGAATAAAGAAAACTTATTTAAATTCAATATACCAGAGCATGAAAAACAAAATTGAATAGGAAGGTTAATATTGTTCAATTCAAATTCAAATTCAAAATATTCTTTATTCAAATAAACTTGTAAACAAGTGCTTATGAATCGTCAACTCTACTGTTTCGGAAAGCTGTTCCTACCGAGAAGAGCGAGCAAGAAACTCGGCGGTTGCTGTTTTTAAAAAATACAATGCTTAATACTAGGTAAATTTAATCGTTTCTATCTTGTACATTATTCTTATCGTCTAAATAATCCTCAACAGTATTGTAGGCTTTCTGTATCAGCCTCTCCTTAATAGTGTTTTTAAATTGCTGTAATGGCAAAGCTAAAATTGATTGTGGAATTTTATTATAGAATCTTATACCCAAACCCACAACAATCAAGTATATATCGGAATTACGAATATAACTCATAACTTCGAACTTAGGCAAACGAAATCCCGGACACCCTTTAGTATTTCATATCATTGGACATAAACCCGATGCGACCATAAATATTTCTAACAAAAGTCACGAACGCGGCACCATAACACAATGAAGTGAATAATGGCTTGACGCCTCCAGGTAAAAAGTAGGTAATAATGGAATTCAAGGTAAATGGGTGGAACATTGTAGCATTAGTCATCACAATGTCTACTTGGTGACATTTGAACAGTGTTGACAAATGATAGGGTTTATTGAATAATTATTACGTGATGTAATAAGTCAGCGTGTAAAATGTGCATAGGCTCTGAATGAATATATACTCGTATAATGATCAAATATAAATTTGGATATCCATGAATCACAGCGGCTTAAAATTGAAGAATTCCCTTAAAAATACTTCATCATCATACTCCTGCCCACTCTAAGTGGGATAGGCACAACGTCTTTTAAACATGTTTTTGTATGTTTTTGCTGGTTATTTTACGACCACTTGTTTGTCTGACGACAATTTATGTAGATTATGTAATATTTCGGTAGAAATGAGGGTGGTCTATACTACTCAGCCTGATACTACACGACGAGTTAACTTAGCTTAGTCGCCTTTTACGACACTTCGGTAAGAAATGAGGGTGGTCTATTCTACTCAGTACTCAGTCGGATACAACACGGCAGCCCTTGAAAATACCTATAAGCAACATAAGTCGATTTCCAACAAAGTGAGATTCATGTGGTTCAATTTTAATACAATAAATTGTAAGGTGTCTTTTTCTTTTATGTCTAAACGAACCTTTCATATTCACATGATTTTTGGTATAACAATGGTCGAAGAGCTACAGAGTTACACTTTTTCTTTACTTAAGACGATATCGTGGTTCTACCCACGACTTCGTCGACTTTTATAATTTAAAAAAGGGAAATTACAAATGTCATAAAAACAAACGGGAATGCAAAGTGCTAACACTCAAATTGCTTACTTTGTCCGGCGGCATTTAATTATACATGTTGGGACAACATGAGTTGCCTATTAAATGTCAGAGGGGAGAACAAAGGATATTTTAAAATTACCATGTAGATTAAAGAAATCAGGGCAAAAAAGGTTATTTAAACTCCTTTGTTGTATGAAGCAGGAATGTTGAATTAATATTTTCTCTCTAATTTTTGTTTCTTTGTCGTTTGATTAGTCTACTCAAACTTGCCTTTAGGATACAGGTATTACAATAAAATATTAAAAGGCAAACATATAAAGTCTCTTTATCAAGACAAGACCCCTTGGTAAGAAATAGGGTCTATTCTACTATGATACCACAAGGCAGCTTAAGATTGACGAATTCCCTTGAAGATACTTCATCATCATACATCCGCCCACTCTAAGTGGGGTCGGGACAACGTGTTTTAAACATATTGTTGTAAGTTTTTATTTACGACCAGTCGTTTGTTTGACCAGGCGGGTTAACTTACATTACTCGCCTTTTAAGACATCTCGGTAAGAAATGAGGATGGTCTATTCTACTCAGCTGGTTACCACAAGGCGGGTTAACTTACATTACTCGCCTTTTAAGACACCTCGGTAAGAAATGAGGATGGTCTATTCTACTCAGCCGGATCCCAGATCGATCCGTTGGTCCGCTCAGAACGCTGAGAAAGGGCAAACAAACAAAGGAATTGTATTCACATTCGCAAAATTGAATCATTTGGGCAGTTTCATATCGCCACCTTATTGACCTTCGAACATCTATGATATCTATCATAGATGTTCGAAATGAAGTAGTTAAGTAAGCTATTATGCATTAGTGAAGCATAGCAAGCAGTGATAGCATTAGTGAAGTAAGCTATTTCCAGTTAATCTTATTTCAAAAATTCCAAAATTAGTTGACAACCGAACTCAAATCGTTAATAGACTTAAGAGAATCCTTTGGAAACGTCGATACAGTGGGTAGACATTAAATCACAATTAGAAGTAATGCGCGATGCGTGCGCTGGGACCGAAGGCTTAATGTGAACGCGAGCAAAAGCTTAAAGGGAGCTTACGCGCTTGCCTCTCATTACTTTATATTTTCTTCGCAACCACGGCATTACGGGTATTTCTTTATGGAAAATAAGGGGTATCATATTTGTAATAAATTACGAATGTCAATTAATGTTAAGGTTACCCAGTATAATTTATATTTTTATACATGTTAAGCTAGTTGACCCACCCTGTGGTATCCGGTTGAGTAAAATAGACCACCCTCTTTCTTACCGTATCGTAAAATACGACGATGGTAAGTTGACGTCAGGTATGCGGCCGGTAGTAAATAAGTAGCCAAATCATGTGACAATATGTTTATATCATGTTGTGCCGACCCCACTTAGAGTGGGATAAGGGCAGGAGGATAATGATCATGATGATGACATGTTAATCTGTTAAATGAACTAAATCAGCTAATTGCTTGTGCAATTCCTAAAGATATCTTTTGTACCTTTCTTCCTTAAGCAGTTAATTACTACGATCCCACTGGTGACCGAATGTCTATTTCCTGGACTATTATTATATAGATTGGAGCTTAAACCCACCATACTACGCTGGTGATAATTGGCAAGTTCTAAAAAGAAAACTTTTTTTACGTATAAAGATGGAGAAATAAGATAGAAATATTTCGGTTGCTTTGAGTACAAGAGAATATTAAATTGTTTAAATACTCGATCCTTTGACTTTCTTTTTTATTGAAATATTTCATCTAAAAGCTTCTGAAATAATATTAGAATTCTTTCCAAAATATGCTCAGGTCGTAAGGTAAACAACGTAAATATTTTAACTTATAAGGAGATTGATATTTCATAGTACAAAAATAGATCTACTGGAATTTTTGTTTTTTGTTAATGAAAGTTCAAACCATACTACTTTTAATATAAATAGCTTCTATCCGCAACTTTGTCTGCGTGGATTATAGTATTATAATATGCCTTTCATTCATAAAAAATAATCTATGTAATGTTGCATTGGGATTGAAGAACAAACGAACAGATTATATGAGTTATGCTCTACTATTCAAACATAAGTTAAATCAAATTATTTAAATTTATTAATTATTATTATTTAAATCAAATTGGCTTTTACAAGAACTTTTGTAGCGTCAAATTATCGGTTCGGAAAGGTGCTATTACCGGAAAGAACCAGCAAGAAACTCGGCGGTCACTTATTTAAAGAAATATATTTCAAGAATAACAAATTATTTACAAATCAAAATACAATACAAGATAGTGCGTAGGTGGCCTCATTTTAAATCCAAGCTTTCTTATCAACTACATAGTATTCAACAGTAAAATAAGCTAAGCTAAGTTGTGAAATTATAATCTAAAAATGTATACAGAAGCCCACAAACGATCTACGTACTTTCCGAAGCCGTGGTCTTGGTATTTTTAATTTATTTCGGTTCCTGCTTTGTATTAATTACTTTAAATATAATAAAAATAAACTAGATTAAAATTTTTAAAGAATCCTGTTATTTACGTCGACCAATAACTATGTAACTATTTATTTCATACTTTTGTTATGGGTGATAGACAACTGTTCAATATACTACTTACATGATTTTAAATAAATACATTAATACACCCAGACTCAAAGAACTAACAAGTTGCTTTTAGAAAATGTTGGCCCTCGATGGAACAAAAAGCAGGGTCACTGTCACCTGTGCCTGCGGGCCAATCAATATTTATTGATGATATAGAGAAAGCAGGTATATAAAAATTTCTATCAAAAAGATAGCCTTTTCCTTTTCACGAAGCTAAGCATATTTTTCCGGCTTTACAAACTATTACTCCTAAAACGGAAAATCGCCTTGAGCGATTCCTGGCAAAAAAGCTTTCAAGAGCTTTCAATACATTTCTGTTTTACATTAAGTGTATATTTGTAGCTACAGTTATATACATAAAGTAATGTCACGCTACAAGAGACCGGAATCCCGCCCTTGGTAAGTGCACAATCATGTATCGGTTGCCAAATGCCAATGGAACGTCCAGAATATATAGACCTCATGATTCAGAACATGCAGTTTTAATTTTTTTAAACGCTCCTACACAAAATTTATTGCTGCTATCGAACTTTTATTGTTCAATACGGATTCCGTTTTTACGGAACGCTTTTACATTTAACAGGTAGAGGTGTGATCTTTAAACTAAATAAATAAAAATAAATTGGTTTGTTTGAATTTTTCGTTAAATCGCGCTGGATTATCGCGGATTGATTTATATTGCTACATAGATAGACAATAGTCAGTCACTGAATTTCTCACCATTTTAATCCATTCCAATGCTGATATTTATTTAAGCGTCATTTTAAAAAAAATCTTTATTGCAATATTCAGATATAAAAGTACTAAAGGCGGACTTAACACTAAATTAAGCGTTCTCCACCAGTCAACCTTAGGGTCAAATGGAAAATTTAAATAGGTGCAACAAACAAACAAACAGAAGAAGAAGAAAAGTAATAATAAGCGTAAATAATGAAGAAATGAAAATCAATAAACTATAGCGACGTGCCTAAGCAAATGAAAAATAAATCGATAACAATAAAAATAAGATAATAATCATTTAAGCATGATATTATGCAATATATTACTCATCATCCTCCAGCCCTTATCCCATTCTAGGTGGGCTTGACACAACAATGTTATAAACATGTTGACACATGATTTGGCTATGTATTTTACTACCGGCCGCCTGCCTGACGTCAACTTACCTTAGTCGCCTTTGATGACACGTCGGTAAGAAATGAATGACGGTCTATTGTGCTCAGCCGGATACCACACGGCAGGGAAAAAATAGTAGTACGGGACGTAGTACTCCGCTATAGATATTTTCATACGGGAAGATACTTGGCAATAATCACAAAGTTTTGCAAACGGGATCGCTAATCACAGGGTTGATCCTTTAGATAAATACTACTGTGCTCTCACATTACTTTATTGACAAAAACAAACACGCAGACATTTAATTTTTGCAAATTAGAGACAGTCAGGAACTGGTTTGCTTAACACTTGTGTTATATTTAATGAGTATAAAATCTAAAAATAAATATTCTATGGCAACATTGCACGGCCTC
This sequence comes from Morpho helenor, assembly GCA_029227775.1. NCBI lineage: Eukaryota > Metazoa > Arthropoda > Insecta > Lepidoptera > Nymphalidae > Morpho > Morpho helenor. Next base: position 9,531,777 of record JARGCU010000010.1, on the reverse strand, counting down.
AAGCTAAGAACAAACTTAGTTTGAGTGGTTAATTCCGTGAGAAGATTTATTCGCTACAAAGTGCTATTCGCAGTTCTTGAACGCATAAATCCATTCAGTGCTTAACGCTGACCTCTACTAAATTGGATAAGTTTTCTTTGAGATTAAATCTCGTATATAACGTATTTTTTAAATTGAAAAACATAACAATTTATTTCCTAATAAGTATGTTAAGATTAGTAGAAATAAGGTAAATTTTAAAGACTCCTGAGGTGCAAACGTTTTAAACTCAATATTCTGCGTCGGTAAATTAATTTTCGATAAAATATTTGCTCTACAACAAAAACGGTTAATTTTGTTGTAATATTTCAAATAACGGGAATGTCGTAATAACGATTCAGCTTTCCGATACGATGCTGTATAATTATTGCCAATAAGTCAACGTGAACGTTTTGCAATTGTTTTAATAACTTTTTGGTGACTTTTCTATTAATTTTGTTGCTCACTTAGAGCTTAAATAATATCACCTAACTTATAATAGGTTAATTAATTAAATGCTTATTACTATTACTTAATTTTACATTCTATGACTCACCCAGTATAAGTTTCACATGTTGCCAAAAAAAATGTATAATGTCGTTCTAGCCTAAATATTAAAATGCGAAATATTGCAATTTTAATTATTCTTACTCTTTTAGATACGTTGGCCTAATTGGTTAGAGCACAAGTTTAAATCCGGGGCCAATTAGTTTGGAATATGTGTAATTTACAAATCTGTACTGCAATGTGGTAGGTCTATTAATTATTTTCAAAAAGGAATTGGAATTGTTGCTAACCCTGTTACTGTAAGCATACCTATCTATTGTCCAGATATGGAATAATAAAATATATATTATAATATTATTTTTACGCCGTGTGGTATAAGGCTGGATAGAATAGTACCACCCTCATTTCTTACTGAGGTGTCGTCAAGGCGACTAAAGTAAGTCGACCTACCGTGTGGTATTCGGCTGAGTAGAATTGACCAACCTCATTCCTTACCGAGGTGTCGTAAAAGGCGACTAAGGTAAGTTGACCCACCGTGTGGTATCCGGTTTTGTAGAATAGACCACCCTCTTCTTACCGAGGTGTCGTAAAATACGACTAAGGTAAGTTGACGTCAGGCAGGTGGGCGGTCGTAAAAACGCAGCCAAATCATGTGACAGCATGTTTATAACATGTACCGACCCCACTTAGAGTAGGATAAGGGCAGGATGTTGACGATATTATAAAATTATTTATAACAAACATACATGTACTTAAAGGTGCTAAGACAACTCTTCAGTTTTATGTTCAGGTGTATGCCAAAGTTTAGACAGAACACACTCTTAAGTTTAACCGTAAAGTTACTGAGTTCCTGTCTTATTCACATAAGTATGTCAAAGAACTGCAGTTTAAGAACTGGGAAAATACTGCATTATACAAGTGAATAACGTGATGCAGACGACATTTTTCAAGCATTATTCGTGCCTCTATGTACGACATAATTCAAAACAAGTGCCAAAGAAAATTTGATTTCACAATAATAACTTCATAAAGAAGTTTTTACATATTTAATTTCTTCAAAATCTATATCATCTATTTAAGTATAAAGTTAAATTTTAATATTTATATTACATTTGTTCAGATATCTTTTATTATAATTATCTAATAAAAAACTTTTACCCCGCATCTAATAAAAAGATTAAAGCCTAACATTATAGAGTAAGACCATGTTTTACTTAATTTATACTTGCTGTGGGTGCGGTTTTTCCCGTTTTTCGCGCGAAGATCCCGACCTCGCGGGAATTAAACCATAATGTATTATTAACCTAAACTATCCTTAAGAATATCACTACGTTTTAGTAAAAATCGTACAAAAATTAATTCAGTAGTTTTGGAGAAAATCGATCACATACAGATAGGCAGTTTTTGGGGGCTCTATTTTATAATATGTATAGATTTGTAGATTTGTTCTCTTTTTAAAGAAAATAAATTTTACATAGCGTTTGTTTTACAAATTATAAATGTCCATCAAGGCAATCAGCGATAAATATTATATATATAAAAGTATAACAATCAGATAACTGGTGAAATTCGAAATCACAATGAACATTGAATACATGATTTCTAATTACGAAGTTAAATCAACGTTAAAAACAATTTAATTAAGACAACTGAGCTTCCTTATTCAACAGCCAAAGGAATACATTTCGTTGTCAGCGGGGTCCCGTTAATTTAGCGGTGTTACCGCCGTGGAAACAAGAATAGGTTAACATTAAATGTAATTTTCACGCAACTGGGGGGCGCTAATGGAGTGCAATGTTTCGTATTTAACACGATGTTGTGTAGTAATTAGATTTTTTTAAGAACATTATCGGAAAATACTTTCAGTTTTAACAAATTTTACATGGCGTTTCTCCACAAAGACGCCACAACATAATTTTGTTTCATGTTTTTATTTTTCAAACATTGATAATTTTTAGGCACTGAATTCTTACTAATATATCAAATCTATATATGTATCTGTTACGTTTTTGCGTCTTATTTTCAAGCAATTTTGATACAATTTGGTAGAGTTAAAAAAGTTCATAAAATTTTATTCACTCACGCACGCTTGTAGATCCCACCGTGTTAATTTAAACGTTAAAAACTGATACTGGACAATTAGTTTTTTACGTTTAAATTAAGTTAATTTTAAATCAAGTGTTTTTTTCTACCAAAAACAATTTGCAGAATATTAAAACATTATATAAGTTGCGTATAAGATTTAAAAAGCAGCTATTTAACTATAGATACCTTTAAAGCACTAAGGCGACTTGGATTTTATTTTTCAAGGAAATTCGTTTGGATGTGTCTATTTCTTCATTTACTACCAAGCGATATAGTAGTCAAATGCTAATTTATCATCCACGAAAAGAACTGATTTCTTAAAAAATTGATGCATTAAAAAAATCTAATAACAAATATAACTGTTTTTAATGAAAGCCATTATTATTATTTATTAGTTAGAATGTTAACTTTGCAGTCTTAAATAAATGTTTTCAAGCTAAATATTTTTAAACTCAAACAACCCAGTATAGGATAAACTTCCGCGCCAACCTTCCTTTTATAAATAAAGTTGTTTGAAGCATCTGGCGCAGTAGTTTTAATGGTAATTCGATTCAACGATTATGATAGGCTTGATATTTAAAGTAAGGTATCTATTACACCGCTGAGACTTCAACTTAAAGAATAAAGGGTCATTTACCGAGGTCCATTGTACTAAAACTTATAAAGACATCGTTCTTTCTGTCCTCATACTTTTATTATAAAAACAGTTTTCTACCAAATAAAACTAATGTAATTTAAACATATTTATTGACATCTATATTAATATATAAAGATGAAGAGTTTGTTTGTTTGAACACACTAATCTCAGTAACTACTAAACCGATTTTAAAAATTCTTTGTGTGTAAGATAGTCCATTTATCGAGGAAGGTCATAGGCTATATAATGGCTATGTAACATCACGCTAAGATAAATAGGAGAGGAGCAGCAATAAAAAAGCTTTCCATGCGTGCGCTAAGTAAACGGTGAAAGTTATTCAAAAATCATGTATTACAAAATTGTTCCCCTCTAAAAGTTCTAAATAAAAGTCCGCAACAGCATATGTCTAGCTTTTAACGTTAACCCACTTTGACCATTTTTATGGTTATCAAAATAATATATTACAGTTTAAGCTTTCCACGTGAGCGAAGCCACGGGCAATTGCTACTTTTAAATAAATTAAATCGAATTCAGGACCTTTTAGGTTGTAAAGTCGGTAATCGTGTCATTGAGCTACAATGCCAAGGGCAGCCCCATAAATTAGAGAAAATACTGCGAAAGTAAATTGGATCCATATATTTTTGTACGGATTCAGGGAAAATGATCAGGCGATAAGAAAAGTGGTGGACTTGGCAACTTGCAGAAATACGTTATTATTGCCTTCCATATTATTCTGTAATGAACTTGCTTGATTTTTTTACACAAAAGTACAATATGTTACATACTTGTAACATATTGTATATCCTTATTAGGATATACTGTCTTAATGTCCATATTATATTCGATTGATTATACTTTCACTAAATTAATATAGTGTAAATTAATATAGGTAATATTTTGTTATTTCATTATTTTAGTACAAAAATATATCTTATAATTATAATTATATACAAAATTATATATTAAATATTGATAAATGTGACTATAACTTTTTTCTCCCTGAAGAATTAAAATATTTTTTATAACAGTTTAAATAGCGCTCTGTAGATGTTACTAGAATAAGGTGTTAAAAATAGAATGAATGGCGTCTAGGTAAATCCATCCCCCTGCCCTTATCCCACTCTAAGTGGGGTCGGCACAACATGTTATAAACAAGTTGTCACACGATTTGGCTTCGTATTTTACGACCAGCCGCCTGCCTGACATCAACTTACCTTAGTCGTATTTTGCGACACCTCGGTAAGAAACAGGCTGATCTATTCTACTCAACCGGATACCACACGGCGGATCGTCTTACCTTAGTCGCCTTTTACGACACCTCGGTAAGAAATGTAGGTGGTCCATTCTATTCAGCCGCATACAACACGGCATGGCATAATATAGAGAATCTTTTAACGAAAAAAATAATAATTTAAAGACATTCTAAGATTATTGAAATGATCATCTTAAGTCTGTAAGTAAGTGTTACAATTGCTTTCAATTCTGAAAAGATTTCGTATGTATTGGCACCTTAAGAGGTGCCCGGAGTTAAGCGGCGAGTAGCGTTCCCTCCAACAAATTGAAAAGCAATGAACCGCGGAATTCAATTTCATATTGAAAGCCATTCATCTTTGCCGCTTCTGGGAAGGTTACATCTCGACTTTGCTACTATGCCTCACTCGAAAAAGTTCACCAACCAGTACTTACGTATCTACATCTCGGGAAAAATTGAAAAACTTTTCCCGTCGAGTGCTTAAGAATATTAATCATTTTATCTTGTGCTGTCTTCAATTTCATTTTCAGGTAGATGTTTTATATTAGTTTTTTTTACGAGCCGCCTGCGGTTACAGCGTGTTGTAATTAATGGACTTTGTCGACGACTTTTGAGACAAATTTACACGTGCTGGGAAGAAAAGTTTACTAAATGTTATATCAAAATCATTATCATTTGCCTGCCCTTATCCCACTCTAAGTGGGGTCGGCACAACATGTTATAAACATGCTGTCATATGATTTGGCTGCGTTTTTTTGACCGGCCGCCTGCCTGACGTGAACTTACCTTATTCGTATTTTACGACACGGTAAGAAAGAAAAGTCGGCTGGTCTATTCTACTACTAATAAAGAAAAGAAAAGAAAAAATGAAACTCGGTAAGAAAGAGGGTGGTCTATTCTACTACTAAACCGGATACCACACGGCGGGTCGACTTACCTTATACTGCGTCCATCATATTATCAGTCTTTTGACAGCTCACGCTCATTAAGTTTTGTATTGCTTACGTACAAATATCATACAAATAATATTTGTACTTTATGGATGGGTACCGCCCACTTAGTGATGTCACACATAATGGGTTACTACGATTATGCCACAGATTAAAAATAATCGGTAGAAATCGATGTTACGAGTATTAAAAGACATTTAATAACATTATATAAAGTTTTACTTTCTTCTTAGTTAATACATGAATACAAATAAAACAATCAGGATATTTTAATTTATTTTATTAGCACGAGTCGTCGGAATGATAATCAACACTAGACTCCTCCGATGAGGAGTCTTCAGTAGCAGTTATTATTAGCTCTTGTGTAGATAATATATTATCAAACGCAATATCACGTTCCCAATCAGAGAATATTACTCTTTTAGTTCTTTCCACCACACTTGCCCAGTTCTCGGCCGTTACGTGGGTGCAAGCATTTTTTAGCAATTGCAACATTTTATTCGCTGTGAATGGGGGGCTTGTATTGCATCTCGCAGCATGCCCTTTTACTTGTGCCCATATAAGTTCTATTGCGTTGTACTGGCAGTGGTATGGAGGAATCCGAAGAACAGTATGGCCATATTCTGCTGCCATTTCATTGATTACATAGCGTTTTGCTCTCTTTTTGGTTTTTAATATTTTTATTAATTCAACTTTTAACATTGAGTCGTCCACATTTTCTCCATTGTCCCGAAGCCAATTAATTATTTCATGCTTTTTATTAGCCTGTGTTGGCATTTTGTCAATTTGACGGGAGTGGTAGGGCGCATTATCAATAAAAATTATTGATGGTTCTTCCAATGAAATGAGCATTTTTTTGAACCACTCTTCATACACATTTGCATTCATCTCTTCGTGGTAGTCATTTGATTTCTTCGATTTAAATGCCAACAGTGCGTCTTGTACAAATCCTTTTGCTGTACCTGCATGGCAAATGATTAGGCGCTCACCTTTTCCCATTGGTACTGAGGAAGTGGAATCAGCAGTATCATCAGTCCAGAAACGAGATAGTGTGTGGTTAGCGTTGAGCCATGTTTCATCCGTGAAAACAATATTTGCCCAATCTTGTATTTTCTTTGCCTCTCTTAAAAAATCACAACGTGCTATAGCTATATCTGTGCGTTCCATTAATAATTTTCTTTTATTTAACTTTTTATATGAAAAGCCAATTGTGTTCAAAACTTTGACCAAAGAAGATTTTTCACCATGAAATAGACCACTTCTTTTCAAAGAAACAATAAGTTTTCTCAAAGTTGGAATTTCTTTTCTCAAGTAGTAATCTAGTTTACGTAGGTTATCATTAATCGAATTACTTAGATACGTAATTCGATTAATGATAGTAGGTACTATAATCGGAATGGTATCGCATACGAGAATCTTTAGGACATCACTATCGTCAATCTGTCAAAAGATGGTTAATATAATGGACAGTGTATAGTCGCCTTTTACGACGCCTCGGTAAGAAATGAGGGTGGTCTATTCTAGTCAGCCGAATACGGCTATTTATATTAAAATCATCAATATCTATTTATTTTAAAATGAGACTAATTCTATCAATTAGAAAACAAATTTCTACACTTCTATATTAATACGTTATAATAAAAGGTGACGGCCATTTACAGCTAGTGATAGTAAAAAAAAATAATAACATTAGTAATACCCGCTACTTCGTTCGCGTCAAATTTAGTTTTAAAATAGTCTCAAGTATGTACTATATTTTTTATGTTCCCTGTATTTTTTCCTTTATACTATCCGGTACATAAGCATTAATTGGGCTAATATTATCGATACTGATGAAGCAGATTAGCTGTGAAAGCATAACAGACATACATATATTAAGACAGTGAAACACTTTAAAATATTAAGAAGGATATGAATATTATTTTTTTAAATCTTAAAAATGTCAACTTTAGACACTAACTAGGCGCCATAAAAACAAACGGCAGTTGAAAGCAGCGCGCATTATCGTCCAAATTGCTTATTTGGTCCGACCTCGTTTAATTATGCATGTGGGAACAATATAGTACGTTATATTCGCAGCCAGCCTCGAAAATAGGGTGATTTTAAAGATTAACATATAGATTAATAACATTAGAAGGCAGAGAAGTCAATTTAATCTATAATTTTTAAATAATTTATAGAATTAGGCTTTACTTTGCGGAGATCCATTAAACAAAAGTAATAATAAAATTATTTTGCTATGATCCGCTATGAACGATTCATCGTAGATTATAGCAAAATAATTCTATTATTACTTTTCTATATTTTTTAATTTAGACCATCATGAGTGGTATTCATAACTAATAATTTACCCTTACTATACTCGCCTCCTATTCCCATGTGATATACGGCTGAGTACAATAGACTACCCTATTAAGACTACCCTCATAGACACCCTAAAATAAGTTGACACGCCGTGTGGTATCCGGGTGAGTAGAATAAACCACCCACTTTCTTACAGAGGTGTCTTAAAATATGACTAATGTCAGGCAGGCAGCTGGTCTTAAAATACGTAGCCAAATCATGTGACAATATGTTTATAACATGTAGTGCCGACGCCACTTAGAGTGGGATAAGGGCAGGAAGAAGAAGGTAAAATGTAGAATAGTCAAGACGTTCCATTTATATTTAATAGATGTTGCGATGTTTCATAGATATATGATAATGTGTTACTTAGCGTGATTATAATTACTCAATTTCTATTAACAGCTTCCATTGTGCAAACACATTGCGGTCTGCGAATCAAAACATCAGTCAACTGTGAGTAAATTGATGTCTGCCAATCAGCAATCTATTGTAATGTAATTGAAGGTAATTAATTATAAAAAGAACAAAGGAGAAAATCTTTAGAGTAAAATATCTTATTGCAGTCCAACTTTAAAAATGAGACCAAATTAATAGTCTTAGCTGTAATAGACGATAGGTGTGATGATGTGACCTTTGACAAAGTATCGTGGGTTCGATTTCCAGGGCGGAAACCAATACGTTTTCTATAAAAACTTATCTGCCTTAAGGTAAGAGAAATTCTGGGAGCACTGAAATTCTCAAGCTCAATTGTTCCTCTTCTTAAAGAAAATAAAGCAGTGGGTTTATAATAGGCTGGTACTAAATTGTGTTGAAAACTCCAATAGCAATAAAATTCTGTTTAACTTAACGTATGTTATTTGGAAATTGGAGCAAGCCTAGTAGTAAATTTGTCGTCAATCTATACTAATATATAAAGCTGAAGAGTTTGTTTGCTTGATTGTTTGACCGCGCAGTCAGGGACTACTAGACTGATTTGATAAATTCTTTGAGTGTAAGATAGTCTATTTATCGAGGAAGGCTATAGACTACATGACAGAGACTTACTACTACTATACTACTAGAACTATTTATCAAGGAAGGCAATAGACTATATAACATAAAAAAGAGGTACCCGTACGAAAACTTATCCTATCCTGTACATTGACTCGTATTTTTTTACTACCTTCACGACTCTTATAAACTTTCCCTACTAAGAAAAACGAAATAAAAACAAATGTTAACACCAGCAGGGCAGTTTCAACTCCACAAAAGTCGAAATTTAGTTGAATCTACCTACGTTAATGAAGGTAGTTTCAAAGAAACTATTACAACCAGAATATATAGATCACATTTATGTTGTCGCCAATGACTTTCGATTTGTATTTTATAGCAAACGTCGTCATGAAACAAGAGTATCGCGCCCTTTTGACTTAAATGGTGACATTCATTCTTTGTTCGTAAGTCAAGAGAAGTATATGTCGGAGCGGGTATTGTGGTATTTCTATTATATCGTGTTATTGTATAAAGTGTGCGCTAAGATTTAGATGTTGCTTTCCCTTTTGAACCAACTCGATGTTGAAAAGATTGACCGCCGAGTTTCTTGCTGATAATTCTCGGTAAGAGCAACATCCCGAACCAGTTGTAACTACATTAATCATATTGATCTTTGAGGATTCAAGTGCACAAAGAGCACTAAAATTATTTGAATGTAGATTATTTTGATTTGACAGAAATAATCTCCTTTTTATATTTTTAAAGTAATTCTCTTATTTATAAACTTCCTTTTTTTAATACATAAGTAATCTAGTGTAACTATATAATAAACACATTTCCTTAGTAGTTTGAGAGTTAGATCTAAAGTTTTTTTTAATTTTACGTTACAAATATTAAATTATAAGGAAAGCAACAGGAAAGGCTATACTTACATATGTATTTAATTGGATAAAAATAAATAAATTATATCATTATGCTAATAAATTATCAAATTGTTTAAATTTAGTAGAATTGTATATGTATATTTTTATAACTGAAAATAGTGGAGACATATATCTACTATATTTATTTATGAATCATATTATATCTATACAAATTTTTTAACTGAAAAGTAAAAAATAAAGCAATGGCCTGTTACAATCCCACAGCTGAGCATAGGCTTTCTCTCTCTATTTCTGGAAAGAAGGGTTTTAGGCTTTGACGTACCACGTTGCTCCAATGCGGATTGTTAGGTTTCATATCCCTAGAATTTTCTACAGATATTTCAGGTTTCATTCAGCAGGATTTCTCACGATGTTTTCCTGCACCGAAAACGGGTGCGATAAATTGCAATTATCAATTAGACACATAACACACTCACATTAGACACAGACGAGTTTTAACAGAATAACTCATAAGTTCCTCCGCGGGGTTTGAACTCAGGAACCTCGCGAAAGAGACACTCGGTCTCACCCCTGAGCTAACACAGCAACATTTTTACAATTTCAAATTAATTCATTCATTAAAATTGTATTGTTTTTGCAACTTTTTCTTCTTATATGGCCAAAGGAGGTAACTTAAAAAAAAAAACAAATCTTTACAAGGCACAAATGTATATATAACTTTAAAAAAATTTACTCTAGTGCTTTGTATATTCACGTATACTACTATATACTTATAGTTCTTACCATTTTCATAGATATGCTGATGTTATAGTCTTTCAGAGAACAAAGTGTTCTCGTATCGAGTTTCCATTGCTAATGTGGATTCAAAACGTCTTTATGATAGGAAAAGGAAAAACGGAAAGGAAGATAGCAGTTATGTTAATACAACTCTTTGTGGGTGAAGTAATAAATATAAAAAGGTATAATATACAACAGACACAAAGGAATTTTCAAATCATCCAAATATATTTCGAAAAATGGTGTAAAGGTTTTCTTAGTTTTATATATAAAATTTACTTTTGTTGATGTTTAAACTGTACATAAAAAGTACATATATCATAGAGTTTAATATACTAGAGTAGGGAAGTCAGTCTAAAATGTTCTCAATTATAATAAAGAGAAAGCAAATGAGAGTGTAACTATCCGTCTCTCTTATTTATGAGTTATATGATAAAGATAAGTATATGTGAGTTTATCTTTCTGCTCATTATTTATTGTGAGGCTCACTTACAAATCGGCCTATGTCTCCATTTCTATGGCCCTTTTCTAGTTTAATAACTCTATGACTAATAAATATTCAATCATATGCTAAACGGATCTATTTTCAAACCGCACCGCGAACTGTCAATCAATGAAGCAATTGTTCTCTAAAAATGGAAAAATTCTAGCATTCAGTACGAGCAAACCAAACTAAAAAAACGTAATTAGAATTGGCGTGCCATTGAATCCAATATCCTCTCTCGACTTTACTCCAATAATAAAATGAAATTATTTTAATGAATCGTTACAAAATGTAATTACATCTAGATTGAGCAAATGATGTGATTTGCAAGAGTTTCAAACATAAAAAGCTAAATTAATTAAACTAAATTACACATTGTGACGTATGTATTTGAAGTTTGCGGTATATAGTTTTTGTAACTAGCAGTCCGGACACGCGTTGTTGCGGCTCAGTCTGCTTTCGACTACCACTCGAAACAAAACTGTCGTTTACTATTTAAAAAAATGCTCCGATCGCTGCTAAACTTTACAGGATTATCCGCTGGTACAATCTAAAGATTGTCTGAAAATTTCATTTAAATTAGTCCTACCATTTTTGAGTTTTTAAAATCATACATACATACTCGTACTTTCTCTTTTCTATATATAGACCATACGCTGTCCTCACATATTATTTCCCTACATAATCACTATTGTCGATAGCTTACATTTTTATTATTGTTATGTACTATGCGTCAACATCTATTAACACTGTAATAAAAAAAACACCAATTAACATTGCCGGCTGCTGCAAATAACAATATTACACCATATTATAATAGATTATAAACTTTAAAGATAAAAGGTTATTTTTAATACAACTTGAGTTTAATTACTTCTATATATGTTTATAATATCAAGTAAAAGTTTTGTTTGGCACGCAACCTAATGAAGATGCGTAAAGTTAAATACCTATTTATAAAGCCTTAAGTATTTTGTACTTACCTTCTACTTAAAATCTTAAGCACTTCAAAGGCGAGAAAGTTCAAAGTTGTATTGCCTAAAAGTGCTTATAAGCGTAGAGAATCTTTTAGAACAAATATTTATAATAATACTAGTTGTGCTAACAGCTTTGCTCGCGTGATAATCAGTGTGACCCATTTTTACTACTTTTCTATCATGTTTTATGTTCAATAAAATATTGAACATGAAAGTAGTTATTGTAAGTTAACCATAAGAGATAAAGACATGCTGTCGCGGACTAAAAAATGTCGGCAGAAGCGGGGCATAATTCAAACTACCTTTAAATCGAAATGTTTCATTTAACAAATTTCTATCTTCTATTCAAATTCATCAAACACTTGTTATTAAGTGATATATATCAGTTTTAGGTTAAAATGCACTAAATAAGATGCATAGTCAAATTATCATGGACTCAATAGTTTTCAACCGGTAGATAGTTGTAAGTATTCTTGTTTTTATATCCAAAAGTCTTACCATCAATAGGTGATAAGATTTATGTCACTATCCTTACAATATTATCACAAACACTTGTTATTAAGTGATATATATCACTTTTAGGTTAAAATGTAATAAATGAGATGCATATTCTAATTTTCATGGATTTAACAGTTTTCAACCGGTAGATAGTTGTAAGTATTCTTGCTTTTATATCGGAAGTCTTATGTCACTATCCTTAACATTATCATATCCATGAAATGTAGCCCGAGACAGCTATAGTCATACAGGCTCACACTCGTTTACGAAATAATATTTAAATTTGGCATATCTTGTATAACATGAAGTTGAAATTTTATATCTATTTTATACTGCAGAAACAATTTTGTGCTTATTTTCCAATTTCGATCAACCCTTTTGGCAAGTTATCGGAACATCACATTTTCATACAAGCGGGCGGCACGAACCGCGCGACCACGCCTCATACATATTCAAATAACGGGGACTGTAGGTACAAAGCAGATACAGCCTGTGTCCCCGACGTGTCGGAATTACAAAAAAGCACGAATATGGCGACCGATAAACAGCTGATACATATCTGAGTACAGTTCCTGCGAAATATTGCCTTATTTAATCTTTACGTAACTTATTTGTTTCGTAACTGATGAAAGCGATAGCATATTTATGTTTTCGCAGCGTGTCTGTTATTATTCATACCGATAAGATAATTTTGTTGGAAAATATGTTTGAAAAAGAGATATTTTTATTACATATTTTGGAAATCACTAAATTAATGACTGTTAATCTATGTAATGTATCCTAACTTCTGGACCCATACGCTTTAAGAAATGTCTAACTATACTAATTGTATATGATCATCAGTCTCCTGTCCTTGTACTACACTACTTCCTAGTGGGGTTGGCACAATATGTTTTCCTCTTCCATTCTTTCCTATCATTCGTCAACTCTGATGCTACTCCTATTATATACATGTCATACTTTGCATAATCCCACTATCTCTTTTTAGGCCACCTTCTAATCACATATCTATCCATATTCACACTTAATACTTGTTTGGTCACATGTTTTTCATTCCTCCTAATTATACCATCACCATTACCATCTCAATGTGTGGTATCCGTCTGAATAGAAAAGAACTAGAAATGAGGGTGCATTTCTTCTTAGTTAGGTAAGTTGATGTCAGGCAGGCGGCCGGTCATAAAATACGTAGCCAAATCATGTGACAACCCCCCACTTAGAGTGGGATAAAAGCAGGAAGATGATGACGAAACTGTAAGTTTAGGTAAAAAAGTAACAATTTGTATGTAAGTAGATAAATAGCGTTATTATTTAAAATTGCATTTTCAGTAACACACAACTGACGTTCCAAGCCATTTGTTCAAGGGACGCTGAAACGTCGAAAAAACGTGACAAGAAAATAGAAGTGTCACATTAGCTTTCTTTATGTTCGCAGTCTCCGCGCTTTGCGCTTTGTGCAGATTAAAAGATAATGTTTACGACCTGCTTTCAAGACGTAACTGTAGTTTAAGACTTCTTTTAAGTACGAAGGTGAATAAAGTAACCGTAATAATAGTAAAACCTGTTACTATTGCATTGTATCGATCTCCTTCAATTTAATAGAAATAATGTTTGGATTGTCCCACAACGCTTCTCCAGGGCGGATTGGTGGACTACACATATCCCAGGTATCTCCCGTTCGGCTATCACAACTTAAAAAAAATTACAATATAAGAAACGAAAAGTATAATGGAAGATAATAGCTAATGAGTGTTTAAAATTTGAAAATAAAAGACTGTAAAAGTCTTAGTGCTGTCGTACTATTTAAAATATTGTCAAAATCAAAATCAAGATCAAATTTAAATATAATTTTTGTATTTTTTATTTGGGACCTACCTAATTATTTGTCTATTATAATACAATAATTCTGGCAAAGAAAAGATTTGCAGTAAAACTTAAAAACTATTATTAAAATGATTACAATTATTGCAGGTTACTGTTCTCTACGAAGAATAGAAATTTGTTAACACGAACTATCCTTATAAAATAAACTAAAATGAGACATTTCATATTCAAAATCTAAGTCATTAAGTTACTGTGGAAATCCGCAAAGTAACGCCTACTTCTTTAAATCATCTAAGGCATTAAGCTTATATCTGCCAGTGCTAGCTAAAAACATTATGATAAAGACTATTTTGTGTTTATAATATACAGACTAGAAGGGTTAAACTCTTTAATCACTACAAAAATGTGTACAGATTACATATCAAAATAGCAAGCGATCTTATATGCAGAGCGCGATTCCACGAATATCTTTCACTACACAGTTTGTTCTTGTAGAGTCACTGTGTGTTTTTCTTGTATTAGGGAAGGTACGTGACTTGAATAAGAAACAACCTATATTAGTGTCCATATATTTGCAAAATAGGAACCGTACCGGGCCTACTTTATGTAAAGAGCCTACATTAACTTAGATAACATCGGTCTCATTTGTATGTAGCATAACAATGTCGAGATATGTAGCAAGAATACTTTGTCTAATTTTATTTTATTTAATAATTAAACAAAATTAGATAGAAATAAATTTTTTACTTAACGATCAACATTTTTTTAAAAGGCAATTTTAGTTACAAATTACTAGTAAAGTTGTTAACCCCTTCTGCTAAGCTAGATGGTAGTGTTAGGGGTGGGTTCACATCAGTAGTATAATGGCCGGGATTCCAACCCACGACCTCTCGATCGCAAGTCCGTTTCTGTAATCATTCCGCTACCGCCTCATTTATATAGAGAATTATTTTAATCGCTTTAATGGATTCTATTTTAATGTCTGTTAAAGGCGTTTATTTTATCATCAGTTACTCTGTAAGTACATGGCCTGAATAATTGATGAATTAAAATGGACATTCATTCAGACCATTGCCTTTGGTCTGTTTAATTACAAGCGGTTTTATATTAATTTTCTTTGTAACGAAATTTATAAAGATAATATATTATTTAATAATTTCAAACCTATATTTAATAATCTTTTAATGATGTAGATTTTTTGAAATAATGAACATTCCATGGTTGAAAAGGGGTAATGGAGATAATATGTTACAATGAGATATAATACTAAATGTAGAATGTTTTACTACTGTGGTGTAGTGATGGCAGTTACGTGCTGTCGTATATTACATTCATTTTAGATAGGTTATAGGCATATACTCGTAGCTAACATATCACGCCGTACGGTATCCGGCTGAATAGAATAGACCACTCTCATTTCTTACCGAGGTGTCGTAAAAGGCAACTAAGGTAAGTCGACCCGCCGTGAGGTATCCGGTTGAGTAAAATGTACCACCCTCATTTCTTACCGAGGTTTCGTAAAAGACGACTAAGGTAAGTCGACCCGCCGTGTGGTATCTGGCTGAGTAGAATAAACCACCCAAATAATACCGACTAAGGTAAGTTGATGTCAGGCAGGCGGGCGGTCGTAAAATACGTAGCCAAATCGCGTGACAAAATGTTTATAACATGTTGTGTTGACCCCACTTAGAGTGGAAAAAGTGCAAGGTATCTTAAAACTATGTTACTACACAATTAAATTACGCTAATAATTAGTTAAGCCATGGACAAAAATGTTTAACATATAAATGTGACTATATTTTTATTTTTTCAGTAGAGTATCCGTCGAGTTTCTTGGTAAAAGCTTGACCCAAATCATGGTTAGTTTCTTTAAAATCATTTCACTAATAGGTTTTTTTGACTTTCCTATAATCCAATATTAATTAAAATCCAAAACAATCAAATTTTTACGTTGTAACGTTATATTTAAGTATAAAAACAGAAATAATTTATGAAACCCCATAAATATTAATTTAAGGATTTTTTTAATAAACAAGTTAGTGAAATTTTCGTTTAGAGAACAAAATGTTAACTTAAGATAAAAGTCAACTGACAAATAGCTGGTGAGATATTAGTGAAAATGTGCGAAAATAAAAATATTCTTATAAGCAACTTTTATTCCTTTGTTACGATAAGGGTATGATCAAACCTTGATATCTTTCTTGAGAGGGAGAAGGCGCAGCGAAATGAAAATTTTTGATAAGAATTATCAGTACAATGCAAAAGGATTTTTTGCAAGGATTTTCATTAAATTCATTGCTGTATTCAGTGAAGTAGAAAAATATAATCTTCCGTTTGGCTTTTGTCATTTTGTATTTTCTGAAGTTAATTTATTTAAAGAAATTATCATAGTTTTTTTTCCTATTCTAAAGTAGCAAATACTTTTGAACATTTCATGATGTGGAAGTCAGCTAGTTAAAACTTTATATTAAACTTTATATTATTTTTCGCAAACAATATATTTGTTATAAAAAAGAAAGTGACACGAATTAATTTGGACCGTACAAGAGCTACGGTCGATAATAATTTTAAATGATACTTATATCGGTTATTAAATAGGATTAATAGATAGGATTTTTTGGCATAAACGGTAACTAAGTTAACGTACGTGTTGTAACTAATCCTGCATTTATAAGGTTTTAGAACGGTTTTTGCTTCATGCACTTGGGATTATAAAGATTTTTTTAACAAACCCGGATTATAGCCAAATAATTCTATCGTATTGCACTATAGAATTCCGCAAAGTAATGCCTACTTCTATAAATTATTCTTATAAATTTAATATAATGTATACATTTGATACGGAAAAGCCGATTTGTTTTATTCGACGGACCTTTTATAACAATAAACTGAACACTGAATGGAATAGTATTTATCTTCCCCCGGTCACACAAAAGCTATTCTTGGGTAAGCTGTGAGTATATAGCGGCAAATGGCAGGTGCGGATTCAATCCTCTTCGCCCTCCGAAGCTTCTCGGCCCCACTAAACCCCTTTTAAGTAACATGACTTTTAACTTTGTGACCCATCTTTGCTTTAGAATGCTTGAGATTTATTAAAGTAAAGAAAATGAATGAATCGGGTTTTCGCGAAAATATATCAGCTAATAATTAAAACCAAATTTGAATTATAGTATGAGTATATTCATTCTCAAATTTATAAATAGTACAAGCAGAATTTGTATACACTTTTTATTTAAACGAAAAATATACAGAACCGACCAGACTCTAAATACAGCGTTGGTAGACACTCACTTGGTGTACAGAACACTTCAAACGGCACAACATGATGTCCTGTGAAAATACCATGAAGTACCTATGAAATACCTATGTTCAACTATACCCGTCCGTTAGCTAAAAAAGAAGAAAAAAGAGCTAAATACCACTAAAAAGTGCGTTCATTTCTTTGAAACACACTGCTAAATTTGGTGATTCTTTGCACAAGAGGAAAAAAAATCCATTTTAAAAATATATATTTAGTTGTTATGTTTTTCTTCTTTTCGCTAGCTTAAAAATCTTTTGAAATTTAGACAGGGCCTGCAAATTATTCGACGCTTATTTTAGTTGAAAGTAAAAAAGTCCATTTAAAAAATATATATTTAGTTGTTTTTCTCTTTTCGCTAGCTTAAAAATCTTTTGAAATTTAGACAGGGCCTGCAAATTATTCGTCGCTTATTTTAGTTAAAAGTAAAAAAGTCCATTTTAAAAATATATATTTAGTTATGTTTTTCTTCTTTTCGCTGGCTTAAAAAACTTTGAAATTTAGACAGGGCCTGCAAATTATTCGTCGCTCCATGCAACACAATGTATTGAAAATATAGTTTTCCCAATGTCTTTTACGAGTCTGAGAATCAAATTACGATGCAGTAGGCTTACGGAATCTTTACCAGCGAAAATAAGGATTTTGCATATTTAGTATATTATTATTTTCTTTTACCCGTAACCTTATTTGAAGCGGAACTAAGAGATTTTTTAAGATCCAGGTATTAAATATTTATGTATTAAATTGAATTCAGTCGTTTTATGAGTGACATAAACACAAACTCTCACATTGTCCTTTATTCGTACGCCACGATATTGTTTAATTTAGAAAACTATTATGTGAAACAGTAAGGCTTCGTAGACAATGAATAGAAAACATGGCTTCATTGTTGGCGGGATTTTAATTTAATATTCTATTGTTGTGCGAATGCGATGAAATTGATTAATAAATTTCCATTGTGCTTATTAATTTTAACAATGAGATAATAGAAATGTAGACTTTAATTTTATCACGTATTGTTATTTTATAACTATAATATTTTAATTAAGAGTTTTGCAGTCTAGAAAGAAGTTTTATTAAAAAAATTATATCCCACCGGGTAACGTAGAGGCCATTATAGAGAGCAGCTATTCAACACAAAAAACAATGGCTATTAAAAAAAAACTTGAATCTAAAACTAAACTGGAGGACGCACAAAACTAAAAGTAATGGCTTCATTGGTTTATTGTTTTGTTTTATAATTCGCAATCCTGTTCTAAAACAGAATTAATAAAACAACATTCTAGAAATCAGCCATTCTTGCGATGGTGATTTATAATTCGCTTTTTTAATTTTAAGCGATATTCATGAGGGATCTATTATTTGCTTTAAAAGTTAGTTGGTTCAATGAAATTTTCTATTCTAAAATTCTTTTTGGAAGACTTCGTTAAACCGAGACTTCTATTTCAATAGAGATCTTGTTTTAACGAAGTCTTTTAAGCACCATATTGATAGAAGAAAAGCCGTTAGGTTGTATGGCTATATATTTTGTTCTAAGTTAGTGTATTTTCAATTTTATTATAAGTTGAAAATACACATCGTCACTTAGCATCTGGTGAAAATATGGTCAACCCCCACTCTACACCAACAAAAAACGGCTCACGTTGTTTCCACTGAATTATTCCTAATGAGTTGTGAAAATCAGATAACATTCATTTACTAAATTGGAAGCATGCCAAAACAGGCATTAGATTAATAAAGCTGACCGTGATTAAATATCGAATGAAAAGAATCGTTCACAATTAACCCAGTGTAAAACTGCAAAAAAGCATCTTATGACGCCGTTAGCAATGAAGCGTTTTTTTTCTCGGTTCATTTTCTCTAATCTTTAAATTAAATTTCGCCTGCCTACCTTTTATTAGAAAGAAGTATAATAAATGTATTTGCCTGCGTAGACATATTTCGCTCTCAGGGAAGAATCCAATTACGATAACGTTATGTCCCGCATGAAAGTGTCGCGTTTATGGTAAAATATTAATGTATTTCAATTTGGGAGGCTGCTGCAGACCTCCATAAATATTGTGGCGCGGCTCATAGTGGGCACGCGTAAACACTTTGGTTAAAATTGAATGGTATTACATATCTGTGTAATAATGAGTACCATTTATGTGATATTTGATCACGCCGTGTGGTATCCAGCTGAATAGAATAGTACCACCCTCATCCCTTACTGAGGTGTCGTAAAAGACGACTAAGGTAAGTCGACCCGCCGTGTGGTATCCGGTTGAGTAGGATTAACCTACCTCATTTCTTACCGATGTGTCGTAAAAGGTGACTAAGGTAAGTTGATCCACCGTGTGGTATCCGGTTTCGTAAAATAGACCACCCACTTTCTTACCGAGATTTCGTAGAATACGACTAAGGTAAGTTGACGTCAGGCAGGCGGCCGGTCGTAAAAACGCAGCCAAATCATGTGACAGCATGTTTATAACACGTCGTGCCCACCCCACTTAGAGTGGGATAAGGGCAGGAGGATGATTATATGAAATTTGATCATCTAGAAAAATGTTAGCTTTTTGGTAGGTGATCAAATATACCTTCCTTTGACTACATAGACTGGTACTTCAGGTTATACCTTGAGAGTATACATGGAAAAATTTTCCCAGCTTTCTGTATCTTAGATTGATATTTCTGTAAGCTAATTTAACGTACTGTGTCTATTTTTATTATTAGATGTAAACCTGGAGATAGATATGGTTACTTTTGTTTTATACAGACAATAATTTAAGGACAGGAAGATGATAATGATGTTGATGTAAACTAATGGCGCTAAAAACCTTCCATTGTATGTAATTCAGTTAAAATTCAGTGTTAACTTACAAAATAAAAATGGAAGTACAAACATAAACCGCTATTTTTAAAGACGCCATAAAACCTTATAGCCCACTAAACAATTGCGGTAAAACTAGAAGCGAGAAAATGGTACATCCGAGGCGCAAACAGCATTTGGCAACAACACTGTATTAAGATTGGTTTCAAAGCGAACAACGAGCCGGGCGACACAAGATACGCTTTAAGAAGAAGTTAGGAACAGATTTATAGGTCGAAACAAACGCAATATTGAAGTCGCGCAGCCATCAGCCAAACAAGTTTCATGCCGACTTTGGTCATTTAAATGTTAGCTCTGATAAATTTCAGTCTCAAATTCTTTTGAATTTCGCTGCAGTTATATGTGTGTGCCATATCCAATACTAATATTGTAAATATGAAAGTGTTTATTTGTCCTTTTTTTACGTCTAGATAAATCCAATGATCGATGTCATTTGCAGTATGGAGATAGTTAAGGTTGGAGAGTAAAGCATTCAAAATCGAAGGCAAAAGCTTGTTTTGTATTATATACATAGGTATACTAGAATACTTGTAGAACTGCCGTGTGGTTTATTAGAATAAACCCCTTCATTTCTTACCGATGTGTGGTAAAAGGCGACTAAGGTAAGTTAACGTCAGGCGGGCAGCCGGTCGTAAAATACCTAGCTAAATCGTATCGCCTCTTACGTCACCTTGGTGAGAAATGAGGGTTGTGTATTCTACTCAGCACACGGTGGAATTAGTAGATATATAAATCTCACGTGATCTAGTGTTTTATTGTTGTCTTTGTGATCTAGTCGGCGTTCAGGAATCTACATCGATATTAAATTATTTTAATCCAGTTTTATTAATATCGATAGTAGTATTAACAATGGCACTATAACTGAATTACGACAGCGTAAATAAAGTACATTATTCCCATGTGTATAATTAAATGTCACAGGATAAAATAAGCAATTCGGGCGGTAATGCGGTCTTTTGTGGGCTCATTTATTTTTACGTTATCTATTTAGTCTTTCAAAATGTAAATATATTTTATTATAGTTTAAAGTCATGCGTACACGCGATCACGTAACGTTGTTAAATTATTTTATTATTTTTATTGATTTACATTATGTGTTATCATTTTAGATATCAGCAGTTTCATCATCAAAAACTGTTTCATTACAAACTTAATAATCGTTTCGCCCCTCAACCGAAGCATCATTAGGAGATACTCGTAGACTCCACGACAAAATCACAAAATGCAATTGTTCAGTTTGTAATAGTGAATTCGTGCAGTGTATTTTGGTATTCGAGGGATAGGTTTGTAGTAAATCCGTTTTGATGAATCCTGCATCCTTATTCGTTTTTTATCCGTTTGCATACCTGATATGTATGTAGGATAATTCATTTTACATGTGGCATTATATATATTATTTATATATCGCGGATTATATGAATATAATTTTATTCTTACTTTCATACCATTCCAACTAATTTTAATAACATTTTAGTAAAATAAATCTGTAATAGTTACAGATTTATTTTACTAAAATGTTATTAAAATTAGTTGGACGTTGGAAAACCGGTAATCAATAAAGACTGAAAAGTAGGATTGACATAAATAATTTAAAAGTGAAATTTACAGGAAAGCCATTCAAGCAACATTATTTTATCATGAACTAATAAAATAAGCATGATTTATAATTTTTTGAGCTGCCTGTAACAGTTTCTTAAACATTTAAAGTATCCAGTCCAGTGTTTAATGTCTCGTTGTGTACTAGAAACTTGACTACATTTTCTACTGTACCAAACAAAGGTAGAAGATTAAACAACAGTTTTGAAATCTTTATAAAGCCTAGCCTTACTCGGCGTGACCTAGAAACCAAGGCGAAGGCTTAAAAATATAATAGCGCACGTAGGCGGTGCTTGTGTACTCATAAATATTTGTTCCACATGTGACTCGAGTTTCGAATGGCGTACAAATACCGATTTGAACATAAAATTCAGAATATACCTCCGTAAATATTGAGATTCGATCAAAGTCCAAATCAGGTAAATAAAAAGGTACGAATGAAATGACGCTGAAACGTGATAGAAAGATTCAGGAAGGATCGTTTGACGCATTCCATTTTATAGGCGATAAAGCATTTTTGTTGTGCACGTAATTTTTTGAGGATAAAATGATTTGTATACCTGCTTCACGCGTATTCGTTACCAAGCAGTAGATCCTTATTTATATTCTACTTTTAGGCGAAGGCTTTCTATCGTTGGAGATAAAAAATAAAGCTTAGAAACCAAATAGAGTGCAGGTTATATATATTCTAAAAGTTCCCACCGCGATAACGCCGCATAAAGACCTTATGAATGGCCCCGTATGGGCTTGAAACAAGTCTGGCTCACCCGATAAAATAACACGTAAGTGTAACCGGTTTCTATATATCAATTATAAATACCAGTCACGATTAAATTAAACATTCTAATATATCAGTACAGAAATACTGGTTTCCTATGTATAATTTTTCTTTCACTGTGAAGCACATGGAATTTTAAATACTGTTTTGTTTACCAAAGATCCCGAGATTTTTTTACAAATAAAACTTATGTAAATATGTTAAGAAATCGTTATATTAATTAAGGTAGTTTTAAGGGTTTTAATACTTAAGGTAACACACGTTTGTAAGTTGATAAGGATTCATTATTTTCGTCTAAATAGCATTTCAAATTTCACACTTGATAATTTTAAAAAAGAGGTTGGTATAGTATATTACTCTTAAAATATATAGGTATTCTATTTCGCCCTATTAAAGACAAATATCTGCAACATACATTATTTTGTTATATCTCAAACCATTAGGCGGTGTTTATATATATTTTTATATTAGTTTCTAGATGGCTTGACTTTTCCAAAATTTTTACAATTATCGACTTATTCTAAATAACTTACACTTAACATACTAAAACATACGTCGTTTGTTGTTTAATAGGTAACGATGTGTTTTGTCCTGTTCTTACACAACTACGATTTTTCCTATTATTCGTATTACTTAAATTCGTAAAATACGGTGTCGTAAAATACGACTAAGGTAGGTTAACGTCAGGCAGGCCGCCGGTCATGTTTGTAATGGCTAATGACTTAAATTCCTATATGTGAGCCCGATATATGTATAATAGCCTCAATTGCCTTAAATTTTATAGATATTGGCTTTAGCCGTAAAAGCGTTACAGACTATACAGACTTTCATAAGTTATTAGTATGAATTATATTTCAATTTTTCTTATAATTTTAACTTTATCAATATCGAAGTAAGCGAAGGGATCTAGCGGTAACCAGATAGCTGAATTTTATTAGCTTTTAAGGACGTATATAAAATGCTTCAAGGTTTTCTCAAATTACAGAGGAGAGGTTATTTTATAATCTTAATTCAAACTAAAAACTTTTACTCCACCTATTAAGATAAAGCTTTTGAACTGTTGGAGTATATCTTTTGAATTTATTTGTTATCGTTAATTTCTTGTCGTTTCTTAAGTAAATACTTATTGGAGAATTTTAAGTCTTGCAGTTAAATTAGGTTTTTAGACTATTAATTATTTATAATATCGTTTATCTACTGCAGTTATTCCACTTAAAGTGGGGTCGGCACAACATGTTTTAAACACGTTTTTACATTATTTGGCTAGTTTTCACGACCCACCTACCGTGTGGTATCCGGTGGAGTAGAATAGGCCACCCTCTTTCTTACCGAGATGTCGTAAAATACGACTCAGTTAAGTTGGAATCAGTCAGGCGGCCGGTCATAAAATACGTAGCTATACCATGTGAAACATGTTTATAACATGTTGTGCCGACCCCACTTAGAGTGGGATAAAGACAAAAGTATGATGACGATAACACGAAAGAACTGTTGAAAGAATAAATTTATACAATATAAAAACCTGCGTTTCTGTTATTCATAATAATTGTAAAGTATTTTTATAAAAATTTGGAAATTTTTATATTGGTTTTATGTAAAATCTAGACATATAAATGTTGGGAAATCTGTACATAGATAGAACTATGACAACTTAAACAACCCAAAATACCATTACAATTATTATAACACGACGTTGAATTTTTTATGTAAGCAAAGTATTATATATCCTTAAGAATATCGTATTTACCTACATAATATTGAAACTAAAATGAAAAGTGGACAAATTTGAAGCTAAATCAATCGAATACCATTTCTTATATGTTGCAGCATAAAATACGTTGACATTTTCGCAAACGATTTCACCTTTTTTGTCTTCTTTTAATTTCCCTTATGAGGTCGCAATTGCCCTCGTAATGGTATCGTACCTTTCATTAAGTCTTATTAAAGCCCCTGAATGGTGGTCTCGACTCATAATGAGAGAAAACGTTAGATGTTATACCCTTAAGCCTTTGTGTGTACTTACAGTGCCCTTTAGATCTTTTCATGGGTCATTCTTGCTTGGGCTCTGTACGTTTTGTCGAGCATTATTAATAAGACGCTCTCGACTCTATAATAAGTAATTGTGAAAAGAGTAGAGATTTTTCATTATATTTATCATTGTAGTACTTTGCTAAATATACTGCGTATATTGACACATATTATATATATTTTTTTAATACATGATAAGTTACACAAATAGCAAATACAAAACGTAAAAAACTCTAAGTTTAAAATGTTATTTTAACATAGATTACATACTTCAATTCAAATGAAATTTAAAAAGTATAACATCTTAACAAATTAATTGAAACCGGCATTACCAGGCCATTATGCCAAAAGCATTTGCATACTTTTATATTTATATTGCATATTTATAAATTTATCTTGGCTATTTAGACATTTGTCTCTTATTATATCTGCTATAAAACTTGGTATGTCGCAATATAAATGTAAAAACTGAAATACACTAAAAGTCTATATAATAACGTTACGTATAACGTTACATAATTCTAAATTTTTCCACTATTTATCATAAAACTCTTAAACAAGTAATATAAATCTAAAAAACTATTGGCAAAGTTAATATTCTCGACCGTTCTTTTATCGTTTTTCAGTTTTTTAGATGATATTTTATGCTGAACATTTTTCAATGAAGTCTCTACTTCATTGAAAAATGTTGGAATTGAAAAATGGCAAAAGTCAAGATGTAACGTTTTCAGACGGTCTTGGAATAAGATGAATGGTTTTCAATATGAAATTGAATTCTGTGGTTTATTCCTTTTCAATTTGATTGAGGAATGTTGCTCGGCATTTACCTCTGATACCTCTTAAGTTACACTTTTATGTAAGATATCATGTTATCGCTTAGTGTAAAGTGTTTTGTTTTATGATTCATAATTAATATTCTGAAGTTAATTAATTTTATTAAACAGTTTTGTAATACGACACATATGTGATTAGATAAAGGCCATAAAAGAGTTTGTTGGATTATATGAAGTATGATACGAAGGAAGTAGAGTAGAGCCAGAGTTTATCAAAGATGAAAGAAAAAACCACGTGCCCAATTAGAGTGGTAGAAGGGCAAGAGAATGATGATGATGAGTACTATTATAATGGGGCAACAAAACAACATTAAAAATATTACTTATTTCTTAACTTCAAACTGTTACTTTTATCTTGAATTAAGTAAAGCAGACTGAGTAAATTGTCACTGGTTTTAGTTAATTTACCATAACTTCTTTTATTATAGTAAATGATCTAAAACCGGTTTATTATTGTCAAAGATACACAAAAAAATCATCTAAGTAATCGTTAAATATTTTGGGCAACAAGATCTAATTTCTGTTTGTTAACCTAATTGTTTATTTTTCCCACCCTTCAACCTTTTTAATTCTATATCCACCTGCGTACAAGCAGTATCTGCTCCACCTATATTAAACTAATTTTGAGCGCAATACTATTAAGCGTTACTTTATACCTAACAGCTACAGAACGTGCTAGGGTTGACCCTTAAATTAATGTTATTTTAGCGGAAAAAAATAAGCACATGTGGTAGTGACAAATGAAAGTCGCGGGTTCGATTTTCATCGATGACTTTACATTTTGTTGGTTCGCAAATCTGGGTTAGTTATGTATCAAGGGTATTTATTTAAAAATATATATGTAAATTTACCTGTCACCCATAACACAAGTATTAACTTACTTCGAGGATGGGTGACCGTTTGTACAATTATCCTGTATATTATTTATTTATTAATAACCAATACTTGTATATGAAAATTAGCAATGATGCACTCTTTTAACATAGGAATTTTGTTAAAGATATAATATATAAATGTCATTGAACAACCGTATGAAACTCGGTAAGAAATGAGGGGGGTACTATTCTATTCAGCCGGATACCACACGGCTGGTCGACTTACCTTAGTCGCCTTTTACGACACCTCGGTAAGAATGAGAGTGGTACTAGTCTATTCAGCCGGATACCACACGGCGGAATTATATTTGACAAATAAGCTCTTAAAAAACTACCTTTCGCCTTGGTATTTTTCCAACCCTAGCCGATATACCGGACCCGCCATAATCGTTGAATCGTATTACCATTACTACTGTCCACGGCGACAGCTGCTTCAAACAACTTTATTTCAAAAACGAGGGTTCGTACTGGAGTTTAATTCGATACTACGCCCTGCTGTGATCAAGTTTCAACTTATAATGGCCCAAGTTGAAAAATAATAACCTGTCTTTAGAGATTAAATCGAAGATGGCGGTTTATGTGCAAGATAAAATGATCCCAAAATTATCTTCTTTTAAAAATCAAATATAGAATGGAAGACAAATAGATTCTTAGGTATTATATTTTATTTTAAATTAATAGATGTATATGTAGAAGAAACTATAGAGAAACAACATTACACTTTTTCATTTTATTGATTGGCCCGTTGGCGCAGGTGGCAGTGACCCTGCTTTTATTTCCGTGGGTTGCGGGTTCGATTGCCGCCGAGGGCCAAAATTTACTATAATTTGTTGATTCTTCGAGTCTGGCTGTATATATGTATTTAAGTATGTAATTAAAACTCATCATTTTCCTGCCTTTAATCCACTTCAAGTGGGCTCGGCACAACATGTTTTAAACATGTTGTTAAACAATTTGCCTACTTATTTAAGACTGGCCGCCTGGCTGACGTCAACTTACCTTAGTCGCCTTTTACAAAACCTCGGTAAGAAATGAGGGTGGTCTATTCTACTATGTACACTATGTGTATACTAGCAGTATTTATTTAAAAATATATCATTTATATATCTACCATTTGTACTTGTCACCAATAACGCAAGTTGTAAGTAACCAATAACAACAAGTTTACTTAGTTTACTAGTTTTAATAGTTTTGTTAATTGTCACTTTTAGGGACGGCCATCCGTGTCTGCAATCGTCCATATGTTTCTTTTATTTATTAATTATAATATTCAAGTAATTTATATATAGCACCAGTCACATTAATTTGTACATTATAGATAAACAAATGATTTCACAAAAAAAAAATCATTGTTAATATTATCTTGCGTTGTCGCAATCAATAAATCTAATAACTACCGCTAAGTGCTACGTTACGTACCGCTAAGTTAAATGACTTGCAAGTCATTTTGGTGTATTACCATTAACCTGTTTAAGACTCATTATCTTCATAATCTATTATATCTTCATAATACATTACAAACATGTGAACTTAATACTTGTGAATATGTATTAAGTAATAAAATACTTTGGTACAAGATACCAAAGTATTTTATTACTTAATACATGTTCACAAAAACTATGTACTAAACTACTGCAATATTATTTTAAAATTAAAATGTAGTTTAATGCGATTTAATTCTAGACATTACAATAAAGTTTGTATCAACTGAAAAAAACAAATTTTTTGCTCTATAGAAATTCATTAAAATTTCCAATCCGATCCAATTATTAAATGATAATGTTTTTCATATGCGAACAACATTTTAAGAGCGAGCGTCCGATTTAAGGGGATGAGAGCTTCTAGTAATTTACACGAGCAGGATATTCCGAAGGGGAACATTATTAAGCGTTACCTGAAAATCTGTAGTGTGAAATTACATCGGGTAAAATCCGTTGCGGATACCGGGAGGGAGATAGGCTTCCGTGAAAGTTTAATGTAACGACCCGTAACGTTGCCTAGGAAAATGTGCGCTGCTTTTGATTCCAGTTTTGTACGGTTGCTAAAGTGAAGTATACATTTACCAAAGCACACAAATTTGACTTTTAACATATCCTTAATAACTTGACGCCGTGTGGTTTCCGGCTGAACAGTGGTACCACCCCCATTTCTTACCGAGGTAAAAGGCGTAAAAGGCGACTAAGGTAAGTCGAGCCGCCGTGTCGTATCCGGCTGAGTAGAATAGACCAACCTCATTTCTTACCGAGGTGTCGTAAAAGGCGACTGAGGTAAGTTGACCCACCGTGTGGTACCCGGTTTAGTAGAATAGACCACCCTCTTTCTTACCGAGGTGTAAAATACGACAGAGGTAAGTTGACGTCAGGCAGGCGGCCAGTCGTAAAAACGCAACAAAATCATGTGACAGCATGCTTATAACGTGTGGTGCCTACCCCACTTAGAGTGGGATAAGGGTAGGAAGATGATGATGATATCCTTAATAACTTGATTTTAGACATATAACTTTTTCACGGGTTTAAAACCTGAACCAACCAATGAGTTAAGGACAATGAAAGTTACATATAAAGACAAACGTTGAGTGTATGACGATGTAGAAAATATAGTAAAGAAACATGTCCATTTTGCGATTTATGGAACTGATAACGTTAGTAGGTAGTAGCATGGTAGATTTTTTTCCATATCCAAAGAGAAAAATAACTTGAACTACTTTCCTTTGACTTTTTATATAAAGTGTTAATTTTGCTTTAGTTTCATTCTGATTTGCCAAAAATTAGAGCAGCCACATACGAGTACATCAATAACTCAAAATTCTGTATAAAATAATTATAGCAATCGATTCTTTTTTAGATCAAATCAAATCAAATTTTCTAATCTTTCTGAATAATCATCCCATATCGCCAATGAAGAAAGGTGAAATAAAATCGATAATTAAAGATAAAAAAACAATAAAAGTCCAATATTTAAAATTATTGCATACGTTTATTTGAACATTACAATATAATTTCAGAATTTTAGATTTTTTATATAGGAAAAACATATCCATTTTGTACTTAATTTATTATAGGAAATACTGCGGTCATAGATTTTAAAAATCCTTTACAATTTGAAAATGTTTAAACAGACAACTTAATCATGTTAATGCTTATGTTGTTGTAGTTTTTAATTTCAAACTGAAATCAATGGTTGCTCCTTTAATATCAACTTATTCTTGAATTTACAGTTCCAGAGCAAGTAATAAGAACATTCGGGAAATTCGTAATTTCACCGGTAGCGTTTCGATTTCAACACTCCATACTTATTTCGCAAAGCTGTTAACTTCATAAAGTTCCGATAAGCCCGTATAACAGTCTTCGCCAGCGTATAATTAAATGTTACACTCCGTATGTTTAAATGTTTACAGTCACTTATCACGCGAGACGAAGGAAGGAAACATTGAATTTTCGTTTTAGCTTTCCCAAGTTTTTTTTATTGAGCGAATGATATATAACATTTAAATCATTTTTTAAACAATATAACATAAGCTATTTTATACCAAGAGGTAGGAATGTAAGAGTTTCTTGCCATTTTTTGTGACCATCAAGCAGTGATTTATTAGCGGCGGGCCATAAAACAATATCGTCAATCCAAGATCTCTAAAGTCCATCAATATTAAGAACGCCGTGCACTGCTCATTGCAATTTTAACTTCAATCAGTTAGATCTATAGCTTCATAGAAGCTCCGGCTCTTCAAAATACATTTTTCCAAAAACCAAAAAAGTTTACATTACTGTCCTCTAGATTTAGTATGTAAATATACTCCTAGTTTGGATCTTTCCATTGCCCCATCCGAGAATGATAAATTTTTATAGGTCCCATGATACCCAATTAAGTTTACAAGCAATACAAGATCAATTACATGATACACTTCTTTTAGCAATTACGTTTTAATTTTTCATATATTACCCCTATTCGAATTGCCCAACTCAAAATAAGAATGTTGTAGTGAATCATCACCCTCCTACCCTTATCCCACTCTAAGTGGGGTTGGCACAACATGTTATAAACATATTGTGATGATCATGATTTGGCTACGTATTTTACGAACGGTCACCCGCCTGACGTCAACCTATAGTTGCTTTTTACGACACCTCGGTAAGAAATGAGGGTGGTCTATTCTACCCAGTCGGATACCACACGGCGGGTCGTGTCGTAATAATGAATATGAGATGAATATTACGGCATTAAATACAGGAAATGAATGAACATAATCCTAGAAAGTATTCCCTTGGCACATATATACCACTGTCACAGTCTTGCAATAAATAAAGCTGATAATAATAGGTAATATTTATTCGTTTATCCCAAGTGACCAGAAGTAATTTTGGCTGTATTGTGAATAGGTAATGGAGGTAGTAATTTATGAGCGTATTATTGAGGGTTCGAATTTATTGATACATAGCTGATTATGTACTGATATAATTATATTTTATCGTTATCTCAACACTCGGGTGTTTCTCAATATTGTAACGTATTGAGTGAATGTTCAGATATATGATATTATTGTGCTTGAAAATAATATCACACAGTTAAATAATATTTTAATCAACTAACTGTGAATGTTAACAAATATCTCGTTGATTCAGTAACATAGCTCTCTTTTATACTTGTTTGGCGCGTGAACATCTAATGATCGTAACGAATCAACGGTTGGGCCTATACTAACTACAATATGGCAACAACTAAGAATATATATGTACACTAGCTATGCTTGCGGCTTCGCCCGCATGGAAATCAGTGTGTCACAAAGTTGTTCCCGTGTAAATCCTGCGGGGATTTTAATGTAATGTACCTGAACTTTCCTCAAGAATAACATTATTTAGTAAAAACCGTAGAAAAATTCGTTTAGTAGATTTCTAAAAAATCGATCGCATACAGACAGACAAGTTTTAGGGACTTTGTTTTATAATATGTGTAGATAGTAAGGGAAATATTTTAGTCCCGTGCAATCCGCATTTCTGCTATAGAAAGATAAGGAAACATGAAACAATAAATGACATATTTGACTATTTGCGATGGCGACATATGTATATACTTTTTCATATCAATAACTTTTTAGAACTTTAAATAACAAGCTTCAATTTGAATAATTAAAATCATTTTTCATATCACCGCATTCAAGATATTTTGTGTATGCCTATTTGCAACTTTTCATCCAAATCAGAAGTTGTAAAATTTACCAAAAATGCAGTCAATTTTATATTTTCGTTATTTTTAAAATTTTTCTGTATAAGTTCAGCAAATTGTACTAAAATAGAGCATTTTAATGGTGAGAACATTATATACTAACACCTTAAATCTGGAACAGCAATTAGGGGATTAGGCTTAAATTGTGGCTAATTAGTACGTACATACAAATCGGATCAAATGTATAAAATAATCCTAGCTTATTTGGTTTGTAACGCTGTTATTCGGACGAACTGGCAGGTGGTATTAATATAAATATTGAAATAAATAAATTTATTTTAAATAAATTTTTGTTCAAGATTTTTTTATGACAGGTTAGCTCTTAACTTTACAGAAATTGTAGCTTGTCATGGAAAATAAAGGAGACTCTTCAACTGATGGAAAAATAACGTGGGTCTTTACCGGATTTCTATGCTGTATGATCTCATACCAGAATCCAGCTCTAGAATCCAGCTGCTTCTTGCAACCTTTTTTGAAGTCTGAGAAGTGGGGGAAGGTATAGGCTTTGATTGATTGACACGAAAACACATTTTAATCGTAGCCGTAACCGATAGAATTACTGCAGCCTATTTATAGCATATATATAATGCTAAAAATATATATAGCATTTTGCAGCATATTTTTTTATCTTATCTTAATTAACTATAAGATAATTTATACCTCCAAAGAATCGGATACAAAACCACTAGTTCGTATAGCGATTATACTTTACTAGTATAATAACGTGTCAAACGAGCAATTTATTTAATTCCTATTTTTACATAGATTTATATAATAGGGTATATAGCACACGATTAAATTGTTTTAAATAATTTTATGCAGCACACCTGTAAAATACTTTATGAAACATTTTGAAAAATAACAGCTCAACAAGCTACGATTATAAAATAACTATATTACAATTATTTGCAAAACACGATTTACTTTTCATTTAATCGTAAACGTATGTTTTTTTATTGTGTAATAGGCGAGCGCTTGAGTGCAATAATGCATTATGGGAAGCAAATGGTGCAGTGTAAGGATGAATATCCTTGCCTAAAGAATGTCTATTCACTCTTTTTCTATATTATATAAACACATATTATATGTAGAGCGATAGATGAAGAGATGGAAGAGATTTTTATACCTTTAAATAATTAACAGAAGAATCCGTCAACGTTCAGAGTTCTATTGTACTAAAGGTATAATATAATTATTTTATTATAAGAGAGATAGGCAATGCTATATATAGAAAATACAACCAATTCTCATTTGTTATACTTGCAGGATTAGTAATCACACGTACCACGAACCAACATCACACTAGACTAAGCACCTCCTATATTAACTAGAACAATCTGAACGATCAAAGATACGATCACGTATAACTATAACGAATAAAAGTTACAACGTACTTTATTCATATTTCTTTATTTAAATTTTATCTGCAAGTTCTTGGCAGTATGTTCAAGAGGCTGACATCTGCCCAGTTTTACTGGTCGTTAATAAAACTTATAAGTGGTACACAAGATCTCGTTTGCAATTTATTTTACAAAGTTTGCCACGTAGCATGAAATAACTCGAGAGTTTGTTCCCGTAATATAAAATTGTATCCTGTTTTTTTGCATTGAATCATAAAAATAAAATACCTTTTGATGATGTTCTCTTAGCTATGAGCGTCCAGGTTTTGGGGAAATAATTGTCACTGGCAGGGAATCTATCTATATAATCTTTAACACCGTCTAGAGGAGACAATTCTTACAAAAAGGATCCCCAATTTTGCCTTGCAAGTGTTTTCATGACCTACATGTAGAAGGTATTCGCCCTAAAGGTAAACTGCTTGGGAGTTCAAAAAGCTAGAATATGACGCAATTGATACGATTAAGTTATGGTCACAGAAAACTTATGAACATTGAAACTCAAGGTAACTCTGAATAAGGATTGAGAGTCCGGATTTTTTTAATTGAGCGCCGGGCAAGAGAGACAAC
Source organism: Morpho helenor (assembly GCA_029227775.1). Taxonomy (NCBI): domain Eukaryota; kingdom Metazoa; phylum Arthropoda; class Insecta; order Lepidoptera; family Nymphalidae; genus Morpho; species Morpho helenor. The sequence continues at coordinate 9,498,102 of JARGCU010000010.1, read as the reverse complement.
GAATTAATAAATTTTGTAATTCCTAAGGAAGATTTCCGGTACATGGGTTATGAACAAATTTTTGAGTCAAACATAAATTTGAAGTACCTATTAATTTTTATTTATAATTAAATTAATAAAATTTACGCCGTGTGGTATCCGGCTGAATAGAATAGCCACCCTCTTACCGAGGTGTTGTAAAACGCGACTAAGGTAAGTTGACCCAGCGTGTGGTATCCGGTTCAGTAAAATAGACCACCCTCTTTCTTACTGAGGAGTCGCAAAATACGACTAAGGTAAGTTGACGTCAGGCAGGCGGCCGGTCGTAAAATACATAGCCAAATCATGTGACAACATGTTTGTAACATGTTGTGCCGACCCCACTTAGAGTAGGATAAGGGCAGGAAGATGAGTTAAATTAATGAAATTTATATTAATACTTCCATATTAGCATAAAGCAACACATTAATATTAAGGAAAATTAGTAATTGCTTAGTCTAATGTGAATTGAAAATCAGATTACCTAATTAGTATTTCTGTGCAATGTCCATTATGGGTCTATAATCAATAAATCTAATTGGCGTTTGTATTGTCCCCCAGAGTTGAAGCTCCGTTTCACATGATTACACGTTTATATGTAACATACCTTTATGTGATTTACATGTCGTACTGAATTATAGGGATACTTGCAACTTATGGAGATTATTGATTTTATTCAATGTTCCGGAAAGTAAGCTTTATGCCGTGTGGTATCCGGCTGCATAGAATAGACTGTACCGCGACGTCATCGTGTCAAATCGAATCAAAGTAATGCAGGTAGAGATATATTTATTACGATATGTCATACAAGTTTGCGTATTTATTAGCGACTGACTTTTGACTAACAAGTTGTTTCTAATGCTGACATTCGAGATACGCTGACGTCGAGGTACATAGACCACCCTCATTTCATACCTAGATATCGTAAAAGGCGACTAAGCTAAGTCGACCCGCCGTGCTGTATCCTGCTGAGCAGAATAGACCACCCTCATTTCATACCGAGATATCGTAAAAGGCGACTAAAGTAAGTCGACCCGCCGTGTTGTAACCTGCTGAGCAGAATAGGCCACCCTCATTTCTTACCAAGGTGTCGTAAAACGTGACTAAGTTAAGTTGAATTACATGTAATAAAAAAACTGCCATTGTCATGCCCTGCAAAATATCGATCATCATCATCTTCCTGCTCTTATCCCACTCTAAGTGAGGTCGGCACAACATGTTACAACCGCAAAATATCGATATTCCTATTATATTATCCCTTTACCATCTTCGTACATGACTCTTGGTTACGTAACGTAGCGCAACTTACGTTTTATAACCTAAAACAATAATAGCTTCCAAAATAAAAGGTTTTCGACTGTCTGTACATTGCCTTATATAGCAAACCGTAGTCAAAGAGCAAAATATCGGAAAGTGCTCTTCGACACCTCACAAGCGAACGTGAGATATAGCTTTCAACATCAAATTGAATTCCGCGGCTCATTGATTTTCAATTTGTGCTTAGCCCCACTCGCCATTTACTAAAAGTAGTGCGTTTATCTTACAAAAGGTAGTATATTTCCTATCTCGATGAACAATATTTTTGTTTTTTTGTTATCATAACTTGACATCATTTTCTTCAACTGATTTACTTGTAAATTGTTCTTATTTAACCCCAGTATTGAAAATAGAGGATCAACTCATCTCTTTTTTATGATACGGAAGTTTTCAAAGCAAGATTGCTTTGAAAACTTCCGTAAAAACTAGATAGTTTTAAGCGCTTTCCAGCGTGTGTTAATCAGTCATCTTGGGTACCCTATTAATCATTCTATCAGACAATCACAAACCTCATAATGTCTTTAAAATTAGGTTTAAATAAAAAGCAAATTAATACACCTTGCATTGAATGATTTTTTTACGTAAGCCATTCAATTAGGGTTTTCAACCTCAGAAATTCCCTACAAATAATTTATAAAGCAAAACAAGGTTTGACCGATCAACTAGTAAATACATAAATTAATATTAAATCTAAATTCAAATTCAATGTTCTCAGTAGAGATTTTAATAGCCTATTTAATATAGAATGCCTTGTGGTTAATTTTAGAACCATTTGTGCATACCAATGGTTTTAAAGTATTAATTAAAGGTATATATTCAATGATATGAAAGCATTATAAATATTTTGCATCCTGAATTGATATTCTCGTTTTAACTTTTGTGCGAAATGGTGTGATATTTTAGAATGCCTTTTTTAAATTTTAGTTAATTCTGCTAAATGTAGCAAAACAAAGCCACTTTTAAACCAGAATTTTTATCATGACTATTAAAAGCACGTTACGTGTTGGTTATGCAATTTTGTTCTATGCAAGCCTTTCAAGAAGAACCTGTTTCCGGGCACTGAAAAAACTGCTTTTATTTTAAGATAAAACAAAGGATAATTACGCTGTTAATTGCAAAGTCATAATAGCTCAATAGGTTAACAGGCGGTCTCGAGGATCGAACCCAAAGAAAATCTCTCTTTTAAATATTTTAATTGCATTTATTTTATTTATTAAAATTATTACCGAGCAGGGCTCGGTCGGATAAATAAATATATATATATATATATATATATATATATATATATATATATATATATATATATATATATATATATTTATTTATTTATTTTAAAGTTAGAGGAACCATAAATGATAAAGATGAAAGTAGTTACTATGTTTAAAATGTGTTTTAATTACTAAACTACTACTATTATGTGCTATTTAAGAAACGTTTCGTAACTACGTTCTTTTATATGAGCTTTCATTTGGTCATATAATAAGTATCCGGGGTTATGATCTAAGGCGTTCACAAATCATAGTGACATCAATGTTATTGCAACGAGCTAGAGTAATGTCTGCAACTTACTAGGTAACAACCTATTCTGTAGAAATTCGCTCTTAGTGATATATGTATATCATTCTTCACAGGAGTTTCAACGTACTTACTGTACTTGATTTGTTCAGGATATCTTCATAATATATAATTGTATACCTTTATTTACATTTTTGCTTATAATTTTAATGAAATATATAATATACGAAATATATTCTGTCGTGTGGTATCCAACTCAGTGGAATCGACCACCCTCAATTCTTACCGAGGTGTTGTAAAGGCGAATAAGGTAAGTTGACGTCAGGTAGGCGGCTGGTCATAAAATACCTAGCCAAATCGTGCCGACCCCACCTAGATTGGGATAAGATGAGAATTATTAATATATTATATTTGAATATCGTACAAAATTTAATAATAGTAAAGATATTTTGCGTTTTCTTTATTATAAAATTAAATGTTTTATTTGTTATCAAAATTGTATTAAGGATAAGATCTATACCCAGCAGTGGAATGTAAGAGATCGATACTTTAGTAACAATATTATAACTTGTTTAGACGAAATCCTCTAATAGGGATGGCAAAATCGAATATATGCAAGTACAAGTATCATACAGTATACAATCTTTCAACTTAAAATTCTTATCTTTTTTATTTTCTGACCGATTGAAAAAATCATCCATTATGTTAAGTGAGACTTTCTACTACGAATTAGTGAAAACAGCATCCAAAATGGATAAGTAGTTTTTAAGATTATATAATAATAATATATAATATACTAGCGGCCTGCCCCTGCTTCGCACGGGTATAAAATATATATCCCATGTCAGTCAGTGTAAAAAAAAATGATTAAAATCGATCCAGTAGTTTTCATTTATTCATTACAGCCCGTGGCCCGCAAGCGTTAAATTTGGAGAAAAACAATTTCCTTTCCCTATACCAAGAAGATCTCCTGCTATATCTAATATCTAAATTCATACAGGTACTACATATTTTCATTTTTCCCCTATGTATTTTATTTTTAAAATTAATTACAGAATGTCCTTATATACTACATTCACAGCTTTCTTGTCATTAAACAAACTCTTGAAACAACGACATATAGCTGTTAAATGCGAAGTGCTATAGGTCGAAGCGCGGCCTCCTCGCGGGATTTTAAATCTGTAATATCTCCCAAAATGTTCACTTAAATTACATGCTGTAAACGGCAATATTGATCTATATTAAATCAACAATTTATTTAAGGTGCCTAATTGGATAAGGATTAATGCTGTATTGTATAAAAATTGCTTTGAACATAAGGCATCAGTTTTCGTAAAAAGTAAATGAAAAAACTGCTATTGTAGGTTATCCATAAGAGATAGACATATACCATCGCGGACTTTTCTGTAGACCTTTTCATGGTTTACAAATACTTAGTACATCATTTTGATAAATCGCGTAGGGTTTAGCCTGCGTTTGCAATGTAAGCGGAAAAAAATGTAATTATTTACAGTAACCTCAAAAATTACAGTATTTCTCTACTTCGTATTAAATGTTATTATACGTACAAACCTTCCTTTTGAATCACTCTATCTATTAAAAAAAACCGCATCAAAATCGGTTGCGTAGTTTTAAAGTTTTATGCGTACATACGATATATGTGACTTTGTTTTATAATATGTAGTGATGGGACACTTTACAGTTATTAAAAAAATGCTTCGATCGCCACCAAACTTTACGAGAACTCTCGCTGGGTCAATAAAAAGATTAAATCTTAATATTCTATTAAAATCGGTCTTACCGTTTCGGAGTCTATACAGGACAAACATACGAAAATTAATTTTTATATATATAGACTACGCATGGGAAATATCACAATCTTTGTTGTATAATAGCATATCAAATATCAGATTTAATAAGTCACTGGTATTCCCGATAGATATTTAATTTATTACATAGTTGCGGAGCGGCTCATGTATTATAGAGGAAAATTGAACAATGCTTCGACTATGGCGCGTAATTAGTATATCGGTTGGAATAGGTTACTGTGATCCAGTGGGAACTGGCAGTATTGTGCTATAGCAATATTGTTATTTATTGTAGGCTTTTATTAACAACAAGAATCCTATACAGGGGTAAATGATGTGTGTGACCATTTTTATACCTGTCTGTCAAACTGCTCGTGATGATGCTTTTGTAGGTTAATCTACGTCCGCTTTAGGCCCCAAAAATTACCTTTTTTATTGTTCTTCTTCCTTATAAATATATAAAATAAAATAATTTAAATGAGCCGACAAACTATGATAGAGGCGACGTAAGTATACCTACCTAACGTGGGAATAAGCGAAGGGAAAGAAAAAGATTATTTACCTACCTAGTAAATAGATGCAAGTCAATATATAGCGATAAACTAATTACTAAAATATTTATTTGCAGTCTTATCTTATCTAAAATGTTCCATTTACATAATAATGACCTTGAGCCTTTGCTCAGTAATTTTTTTATAAGACGAAAAAAGATGAAACTGGAAAAAAGAAAAAAGTAATTGGTTAGGTGGGGCTCGATCCTAGGTATTTTCACATCTCTATATATATACATATCACCGCCCGTTCCCCAAATGAATTACCATGACTTCATGAATGATCAATTTTAAATTGACAGCAAAAATTGTCTTTTCTATTTAATGTGAATTTTAGCATTTTTTCAGTGCCCGAAATCAGGGATAAAACGATATTTTTTTTTAATAAAACCTAGCTAAATCGAATTTTCCCCCAAAACCATATGAAAGATTAACTCATCTAAATATTAAAGATAGAAAATAGATTAATGCATTCAAGTACATTCTAACACCGACAGTCTTATTTTTATTTTTATTTATTAGGATAACCAACAAGACTTACATTAATAATACTATAAAATACTCTACAAACTATACAATTAAATGTAGTCTTAATTATAGGTTACCACGGCATGTAAAAGGGACGCGTACATTATTTAAATATATTACTTATTTTACTACTAGATGCTCCATAGAAATTAATTGCAATGAAATAGGTCTCTTATAACCTACGAGGAGATGCTGATGAGAGGACGGGTATTAATTAAGCCCAGGAATTGATTGGTTCTCGTTTGTTAAAGTTTCCATTAATTATACCTGGATAGTTTGCGGTAATTGTTTTATGTAATATTGGAATTAAATACAAGTAGTGCGTAGTAGTGGTAAACGATTTTTTTTAATTTATGTAAGAGAAAAAAATAAATCCTAAAATTGATATATATTAGAAGAAATAGAAGAAAAATAGAATATATTTAAAAAAAAAACGGAAATACAATTATACTTTCGGATTCCTTGGATAAGAATTTGTAAATTTTAAATCAAACAATTTTTTTTAAATAGACAGTGAAGTATGAAGTTAAATACTTCATACTTCACTTGAATCCTCTTCCATATTAAACATTATAAATGCGAAGGTCTGTCTGTCTGCTTCACTTTCACGGCTAATCTGATAGACCAATATTCATAAAATTACGAATAATTAAAGCTAATGCACTGTAGTAACTTAGGTTACAAAAATCCCGTTTTTTATCAGGCCAGGGAATATATTGCATAATAAAGGGTACTTACGTAAACAATTTACAATTTACTATTTATAATTATTACAAATAGAAAATACAAATACAATGATAAAAACAAATTGAATTCTATCTCACATAGTTACAAAATCTGTCATACTACATCAAATTGCAATCAATCATTTAGTGAAGAAAATTAACGGTATTTTTTATGATGCATCATTTCCAATACAAGTATGCAACCATAATTATGAAAGAAAATTAAATAAATAACGATGTTTATTAATGTATAGTCAACCGCTTATCAATTAATTTTATCAATCATTCAATTACTTACGACACAACAGAAAAAATATAACCAAACAAAGTTATAATTATATCTCCAATTATAGTTATATTGCTTTCACTTAAACAAATAATGGCGCCACGAAGAGAAAAGAAGAATAAATTTTACTTTATAAAACGCCCGTACATTTTTATACAATAAACCCAGACCCAAGAGCAGTGCAAGGTTTTCTATTTACAACAAAAAGTAAAATACTCAAATGTATTCACAAAGTAAAGTTGTTACTTACCGAGTCTTCATTGAATCGCAAATGAATTTTAAATTGCATACGATCTACAATGCTTTCTCACGCTATTCTTTCATGATTTTGTTTAGTAACTACGTAGTGATCAATTTAAACATCGTTTGAGTAGTATAAATATTGATTATGAATCATATTATAGTCCTTTCATATGATTTTCAAAAATTTTTTTCTGTTTAGCCTAATCTTTTATAATTATATATTGATAATATTCAACTTAATTTCCTAACAAGAAGTATCAAAAGAAGTTAACATTAATACATAGGATTAGTTAAAAATTAAGCTTTTAATATATAATACCATAGAATGTTCTCAAAAACTTCCGATTTCAACACTCCGTCACAGTATCACTACATATTATAAAACAAAGTCGCATTCTTTGTTTGACCATATATCCCTAGGTATGCATAAAACTTTAAAACTACGCAACAGATTTTGATGCGGTTTTTTTTAATAGATAGAGTGATTCCAGAGGAAGGTTTGTACGTATAATAACATTCAATACGGAGTAGAGAAATATTGTAATTTTTGAGGTTTTTGTAAATAATTACATTTTTTCCGCTTACATTGCAAACGCAGGCTAAACCCTACGAGATTTATCAAAATGATGTACTAAGTATTTGTACACCTTGAAAAAGTCTACAGAAAAGTCCGCGATGGTATATGTCTATCTCTTATGGGTAACCCACAATAGCATTTTTTGTCATTAATTTTTGACGAAAAATAATGCCTTATATTTGAAGCAATTTTTATACAATACAGCATTAATCCTTATCCAATTAAGTACCTTAAATAAATAGTTGATTTAAGATAGATCAATATGGCCGTTTAAGGCATGTAATTTAAGTGAACATTTTCGGAGATATTACAGATTTAAAATGCCGTAAGGACGCCGCGCTTCGCCCTATAACACTTCGACTTTAGCAGCTATGTCGCTCTTTCAACAGTTTGTTTAAAGACATTCTGTAATTAATTGTAAAAATAAAATACATAGGGAAAATGTAAAAGTAAATAAGTAAAAATGTACTATATGAATTTAGATATTCCAAAGATAGCAGGAAATGTTCTTGGTATAGGGAAAGGAAATTGTTTTTCTCCAAATTTAACGCTTGCCGGCCACGGGCAGTAATGAATAAATCAAAACTACTGGATCGATTTTAATCATTTTTTTACAGTGACTGACATGGGATATATATTTTATACCCGTGCGAAGCAGGGGCAGGCCGCTAGTAGTATGATAAAAGTTAAAGTTTATTATTTTTATATACAATTTTTATTTTATGAAATAAGTACTTTCTTGACTGGAAATTCATTTTGTAATTGGTTAAGGCTTATTGGTAGTTAAAATAAACAACAGATATAATATAGCTTTTTTTATGAAAATTGATGGAAGCCTGGAGCATGTTACAAATGACGTAGATTTTACAAAGATTTATAAATATAATATACAAATATGAAATGAAGTGAAGTGAAATGAAGGAAATACATTTCATTTCATGTCATATGCAATACATACACACACACACACACAGTAAGCTTTCGGAAGATGATACCCGATGCTAGTGAAGCATCTGAAATCGATTCCAATAATTTTACACCTTTGGCGTTCTTCACATCGAGACTAATAAACTAGAAAAAAATAAATAAATTACTAGTAAACTTTAAATTAAAAACTAAACTTTTTGTTACTTACAATAATCTCAATTAATAGGTCATTTTATATTTATATAATCTTTTATTAATATTAATGTCGATAAAATCGATATTTTTCTGTTCTTGCGGTTGTAAGTAACATCCATTACCACATTGTTACGTTGAGCAAGGTATCGATTAATTATAGACGCCTTGATAGACAATTACCGTCGCTGTATAGGATGTGAATTCTCTACGTAGGATATATGAGCTAAAATACGCTACAAAACTAATACGCCGACATGACATATTTTACACAAAGCTCCACATTCCGGCTTGAATTATTTTCAATCTAAAATACGATGTCTATATCCATGACCGTAGAAAAATCTAAACACAGGTTCTCGGAGTTGTATGAAAAGATTTATAATAGTCACGGAATGCGGTATCCATGGTAAATGGTGAGAGGATTCCCTAACAAATTGAAAATCAATGAAGCGCGGAATCCAATTTCATATTGAAAGCCATCTCCCACGAAAGGCATCGAAGAGCACTTGCGATATCTCTCTCTTTCACTTCGTTTTCAACAAAGAGCGTGGAAAGACATTCAAGTTATGTGACTTATAGGTTACTCATTAAGAAACTTCAAAGTATAAACAGACATACAGATAGTTTTGGGTTAAGTGCATTTGTTATAAAGTGCATATATAACTTGTTATAAACTCTGTCATATATCAGAAAGAATCAGATATTTTAAAACAATACTGTTCTGTGCAATATACATTATTTTTTTAATAGGCACTACAATATTGTATTAGAAATGTTATCTTCTTGCTAGATATTTAATCTCTCCACTTGGTCATTTTATAAAACTAAGTTATGCTGATTACTTGAATAAAAATTGCCATTAAATTACAGTCTTAGTTCATAGCAAAAATGCGATACCTTTTATTTGGACTTGATATTTCTAGAGATTTCTTAGTAAAAAATTGCGTATTTTTTTATTTACATTTATTTAATCCTTACAGGTTATCACGTAAATAAATTGAAACCATTTTCATCAAATATATTTGCGATAGGTTTATGTTAATAGCCCAAGTAAACAGTAAAGGGAGTTTGTTTTTTCCGCAAAACTCGTCAAATTCAACAAATATTTGTATAGGATCAAATAGGCCTTGCTACTTAAGGTTTTTCATATTGTTTTTTAAATGTTTTTGATGGCGATAAACTAAAAATCTACTGAAAACATTTTTATACAATGGTCAGTAATTTACATATTAGTTCGTGAAGATGGTTTAAATGTATAGATTATAATTTTTTTTGTGTAAACTGATTGAAATATGACCTTTGATATCTGATCGCTGCTAAATCGCTTTGAGATATAACAAAACAAAGTCATCCTCCTGCCCTTATCCCACTCTAAGTGGGGTCGGCACATCATTATAAACACGTTGTCACATAATTTAGCTATGTATTTTACGATCAGCCGACTGTCTCACGTCAACTTACCTTAGTCGTATTTTACGACACCTCGGTAAGAAAGAGGGTAGTCTATTCTACTCAACCGGATACCACACGGTGGATCAACTAACGTTAGTTGCCTTTTACGACTCTCTTTCTTACAGAGGTGTCGTAAAATACCACTAAGGTAAGGTAAGGCAGGCTGGTCATTAAATACGTAGCCAAATCATGTGACAATATGTTTATAACATGCCGACCCCACTTAGAATGGAATAGGGGCAGGAGGATGATATGGTGTTTATTTTCTGCTTCAATCTGGGAGTCTATTACAAACAATGTATATAAATTCCCCAATATTTCAGAGTAAAATCAGCTACGAATGATTGAATCTCATCATAATAATAGCGTCAACTGAAATTATTAATTTAGTTATCGAAGAGGATATGCCTCCATTTTCTCGGCAAGGGATAAAGCAAATTGAATTATATGGTCGGAGATTGGATCGTATCAAAGGAACCTCAACCGCTCTAAATATTGTATTACATAAAATATATTATAGGCAGATGGTGATGTAGATGAATTATTAATAGTTTATCTTTGAATTAATAGTTAATCGATATCGATTGAGATTTATTAGGTATTTTAGATAACGCCTGTAATTATTATAACTAGTTTTTACCATGAGGAGTTAAGTATAATAGTTAGATTAAATTGACTTGCAAGTCGATTGATGGGGCTGTCCTTAAGATTACTAATACCATTTACAATACTTTACCATAAACCTTTGCTTTAGACGTCTTTTAAAAAGTTCAACGGTCATAAGACCTTTGGTCAAGGCGTCGACTTTTAGAGAAATTGAAGATGGCACATGACCGTTAAGGATTTTATAGTTAAAAAAATATTGATTTGAATATAGTAACTAGCGACCTGTTGGTGTCCCACTGCTGGACATAAGTCACTTTTTCACTGAGGAAAAGGATAAGATCTTATGCCCTTGTTAAACATAGTTTTAGCAAGATGTTTTACTTACTGAAAATGTATCTAATTAGAATAGAAGCTGAGGGACACAGATTCACATTTCAGTCACTAGGACATAAAAACTAAATATAAAAAATTTTTATTCACTTTCAATAAAAGAAATTATTATGATGATATTAGAATTAGATATACAATATTGAGTCTATGTTAACCATTTCATGTCTTAAATAAAGTTCTCATACAATACCATTGCTTAAAAAACTTGTACTTAAACTTTGTTTTCCTTTAGTATTTTTCCAGTTTTAATCTCTTATGTGACACAAAAGTAATGAAAATATTATTTTGCTATAATCCGCGATAAAAGATAATATATGTAATGCTAAATGTAGAATGTATTATTCGTTCTCATACCTGACACATGCAGAATTTGTAATAACTCATCCACCAATAACACAACAATACACTAGCCCTGCACACATTCACCATCACAATCTCAACAATTGTTTCGCCCTGTAACCGAAGCATCGTCAGGAGATAGACTCCACGCCAACATCGCAATGACCTTATGTGATATTACTATAATAAGATGAACTAGTGAAATTTTCTACTGTCAACCTAATCAGTTAAAAAAAATTCTAAACAGAAATCTAGGGTTCTTTAAATACCTTCAAAGTAATTGAATTAGTGTCACGGTTGAGTGCAAATTACTCAGGCAATTTAAATTAACTTGTTACGGTGCGGGGTCAACTTGAGCCCTAAACTTGCGTAATTTTGCGAGCGCCACATTAAACTATACTTCGTCCATATTACCCCGTTGGTCCCGCATGAATTTTGCACACTAATTAGTTCCCTTGGTGTTTATTTTATTAAGTTTGTTTACTCTACAATGATTTATGGCTGCGACGACGCGCATTTTAGGCCCTGTTGAGACATTTTATACGCCTTTGCTTAAATTCACGTTCCAAATGAGGTAAGTTTACTTTCGCTTAAGTTCGTCTTATTATATAAACCATACTTTAGTAGCCATGTTTTTACTTTATTTTGTTTTCGGTAGTGTCCCAGTTTGTATGTTTGTTCCATATAAATTAAACGTGGGTCATACTACGAACCTGGACGAAATAACTTCAAAATAATTTGAGTATGACCATAATTAAGATTCTTAAGGGCCTACAACTAAATATACAGGTTATCTTTCTGAGACATTTGATAATTATTATTTTCACAACATATAATTTAAGAAATTCTAGATGTAGTCAAATTGCCAGTTGCAGAACAAAAAAAATTCAAAAACGGTAGAGAATAATTCGGTAATAAATAAAATTTGAATAAGATTTTTTTTACTAATTCTTAGAAGATATTCTAAAAAAAATTATTTAAGTATTATCCTTGGCAAGAATGTGTGCTTTTAATCCGACATAAAATTTAAAGTATATCGTATAATATATTCACTTTGAAATACGTTTTAAATAATAAAAAAATAATCTACTTACAAATCGATGCGATTTAAATATAATATCGGGTTCAACAGAAATTACATAAATTATGGTGCTCCGATTTGGACATCAATATCAAAACCAAATGGAAATAATAGAGTTAAAAAAAAAATTATAAATAAAAACTAGGTCAATATTTATTTTATAATTTGATTTAAGTAATAATGCGGTACAAACATTAGCGCTTAGCTTATTGTCTTCAAACTTATATATATTAATCTCCGTAGACTACCAAATATTTCCACTATTTGTAATGTTTATTTTAGTTTAATTAGTTTAAAGTGATTTACGACTGCGACAAAATTTGTTGTTTTGCGCATTTTATTTATCTGCAAGAAATAAAGATTTCACATAGCATATTTTTTTTGTTTAAGCATATTATTCATACTTAATATTATAAAATACAAAATTCCACCTGTCTATCTGTCAGTTACGCTTCCATGACATGAAGTTAATATTAAGAAATTTGACATAATTCAAGCTTATACACAGTGTTAACAGATGGAATACTAAATCCTATTTTTCTTTGCAAACAGGAAAATCTCTAAATTTATTGAGAGTATATCATCAGTCATCATCATTCTCTTATCCTACTCTAAGTCGGGTTAACACAATGTTTTGCCTGGTTATTTAAAGACCGGCCCCCTGCCTGACGTCAACTTACCTTAGTCGCATTTTACGACACCCCGGTAAGAAATGAGGCTGGTCTATTTTACTCAGCCGGATACCACAAAGCAAAAATTCATGGAGAGTGCATTTTAATAATTTAAATATACTAATTTATTATTTCTTTTTTCTTGAATCGTAATAATTAAAATTTACATAAAATATTTACATTCACTGTTAACGGTAGTTTGTTTTGTCGCAAACTTTACTAATTTGGCAACTACAACATCAAATTGTATTTTACCCACATCACTGCGTTAGTCCCAGGATTCTGTTTGTTGTTAATTCTTACAGTTATCATTTTGTGTATTCTGTGTTAATTTAGGATTATTTTAAACTTTCGATGGCATTAGTTTCATATGTAGTTGTTCGAAATCAAATTTCGCTTACTCAAGTTTCAGAGGATAGCGTAATATTTTAATATAATATTACGCTATCCTTTTAAGGATATATGTTTCTTGCTGAAAACCAATATTGATGAAATTTAGCACAATTATTCCTTTTAGCACATTTTTACAACGGGGTAGCATATAGGCTAAACAAATCCTGTTTATTCTACAGAAATAGGATGACATTGAAAAGCGCCCTATTATCAAACTATCACGCAACAACAGTCCAAGCGAACGAAGTTGCGGGTAACAGCTAGTAATATTGTAAGTGTAAGTGTTCAGTATGGGTTAGCAGTATGAAAATTGCTTTTAGTCTGTTGTATGTTGTTTACCAGTTAGAGAATACAAAAAATATTTAAAGTCCTAATTAGGCAATCGAACGTAAGAGATTACAGCCATGGCCCAGTGCAAATTACTTGGGCAGTTTAAATTAACTTGTTACGGTACATGGTTGACTTTGGCTCGAAACTTGCCTAATTTTGTGAGCGCAACGTCAAACTTTACTTTGCCCATATAACCCTGTTGGTTCTACATGGATTTCGTACACTAATTGGTTCCTACGGTGTTTATTTTATTTTAGTCGGTTAAGGGTTTAATGATACATTACTGCAGCGTAATTATTAATACTTTGTATTGTCCTATTAGGATAGATTGTGTGTAGGATGCCTTAGACCAAGGTACTATTCTATTTACGCCGCGTTTTATCTGATTAGAATAGCACCACCCTCATTTCTTACCGAGGTGTCGTAAAAGGCAACTAAGGTAAGTCGACCCGCCGTGTGGTATCCGACGTGGTACTATCGGACGTCTGGCTTACAGGTCCCCGAGGTGGTCGGTGCATCTGGTGCTCCCGATGCACCGGTTGCAAGGTTAGCGGAGGGGGGCTTCTCTTTCGAGGGGCCCCTACCCGGAGAAGGTGTTTGTTCTCTGGGATCAGAGCTGTCGGCGGGGATGGGGACAATATGTACAATGATACCCTATCCTTGCCATCGGCAGCGTGGTGGAGCACGCAGATCGTTTTAGTCGGTGCGAGTCCGACATAAGGGGTTTATTCCTGTATAAAAAAAAAGTTTACTCACCGTGTGGTATTCGGTTGAGTAGAATAGACCACCCTCATTCTTACCGAGATGTTGTAAAATACAACTAAGTTAAGTTGATGTCACGCAGGCGGCCGGTCGTAAAATACGTAGCCAAAATCATGTGACAACATATTTATAGCATGTTGTGCCGACCTCACCTAGAGTGGGATTATTCTTGTTGCATATTATATCTATATATTCTTCTTATGTAAATTCTAAAGTCTTATAATAAATACGACATTAAAATTTATCCGCAACTGCCGTGTCGTATCCGGTTGAGTAGAGTGAGGCTGAGTAGCCTCATTTCTTAGTGAGGTCTTGTAAAAGGCTGCTAAGGTAAGTCGCCCTGCTGTATGGTATCCGGCTAAATATAATAGATCACCCTCATTGATTACCGAGGTGTCGTAAAAAGCGACTTAGATAAGTGAACCCATCTTGTGATATCAAGGTGAGAAGGATAGACCATCGAGGTCTCGTAAAAGGCGACTAAGGTAAGTTAACGTTAGACAGCAGGCCCCTCATAAAATACCCAGCCAAATCATATAAGGTCTTTTAGAATGCTGTGCCTATACTAGTTAGAATGGTAGAAGACCAAGACAATGATAATGATTAAAATATAGCTGCAAGACACTCCCGGGACAGTGTCACTATTTACCATATCTGTAATAGGATACGTATGTGTAACGAATAGTAAGTACAACACAAAGAGAGCTTTCGCATAACAACCCTTCTGTGAGCACTAAAACCACACCCTAAAAACTTGAAGAGAGGTTGAAGTAGGTACTTGTTTATTTCGCTGTCGAGTTTATAATGTAGCCTGTGGACCGACCACAAGGGTAAAAGTGAAACTAGTTTTTGGGACAGGTGAATTTTAGTTAGTGTTAAATGCGGGCGAAATTGTTTTGAACGTCGAGCAAACTAAATTTAAATGCACGAGTGCGAGTAACGTAGCGGGAATATTAGTTTTGTGTTTGATATTTACATGTAAAACGCAGAAAGTTGTTTGATGTTATTCTATATCTCTTTGGGCATATAATAATTGATACATATAAAGTAACGGCCTAACCATAGGCCTCCTCTCTCCGTTTCTGGAGAGACGGGTTGGAGCTAAGACCCACCATTCTGTTAACGCAGTTTGGTAGGGTACACATATCCCCAGAATTCTCTAGAGATATGCAAGTTTCCTCACGATGCTAAACGTCACCAAAAAGTGCGTGACAAATTGCAATTATCAATTAGACACATAAGTTAATAGAAAAACTCATTAGTGCATGCCCGGGGTTTGAACTTGTGACCCACTTGTCACAGCTTTGTATAATTTAATTTCTTAGATTATATTACGAGTATCTTCTTGTAAAAACAAGGGGCTGCTATATGTAAACGAAATATTGCAACAGACTAAAAATTTGGAACTAAACACTACTTTGTTGAGTTCAATAAGACTATATTTTCACAGAGAATCTTCAACGAACTAAATTGAAAAGGCTATTCAGGAGAATTCAGAGAAAATTTCATCAAAGAAATCAAATAATAAAAATACCTTTAGAAGTAACTTTCTATTAACCAAAGTCTCACTTAAGGGCAATTAACGGAAAGCTAATTTAAGAAATATAACGGTAATTAAATCCTCCTCATCAAACATTATTAAAGACGGAAATTATTATCCTGATTAGTAGATATTTAGTAGGTGTGTATATAAATACTTCCTATAGAGACTACCTACGACATTTTCCTGTGTAGCGTTAAAACATTATAGTGTAAGAGTAACGGTCTATTTCAATCTCACTGAGGGTCGTAGGCCTTCTCTCCTTTTTTGGGAAGAAAAGTTGGAGCTTAGACCCACTGCAAAGCTCCAATGCGGATTAGGAGTTTACACATATCCCAGAAATTCACTACAGATGTGAAGATTTCCTTGTAATGTTTTTCTTCACCAAAATGCGTGTAATGAATGGCAAATATAAATTAGACAAATAGGTTTAAACAGAAAAACTCGTTGGTGCCTACCTGGGTTTTGAACCAGTGACTCCATGGAAAAGTCACATTGTCTGCCCGTTCAGATACGACATCTTTTTATTACACAGTTAGTAGTTACAGTAGGTATAGTGTACCGTAAGGTTAATACCATGTAAATCCGTTAGTTAAAATGTTTCTGAGCAAAAATATGCAAATTGAAAAATGCCGAGGGTTGTGACCCCCTACTTCACTTTTGTTCGAACAATGTTGCATCAACTCCGCCATTGCCGGTCCCAAGCCCGGACGCAAAAGCGGATAGGTTGGTCAGGGAAAGACTTAACCCGGCCGTAACAGTCAAGGCCGACTACCGGGCTGCGGATAACTAATTCGACAACTTCAACGCCACCTAAGGCTTGGAGCGGACACGAGAGCCGTGAGAAATTAAATAAAGAAATTGATTTGCGATCGAGAGGTCGTGGGTTCGAATCCCGGCTATTATACTACTAATGTGAATCCACTCCTAACACAAGCATTTTGCCTTTGATGGAGGGGTTAACAAGTTTAATAGTTATTTTAACCCAAATTGTCCTTTAAAATAAATCTCTGAGAGTGGAAGTACGCGAGTGCCCGCCACTTAAATATTTTCCCAAGAAAACCCCTCCTCACAATGGAAATCTTACAAGATTTTGCAATAAACACGTTAAAAACTATTTTACGACAGTTCTACATAAACTACAAACAATCTTTAGAACTAGTGGATAGTTATATTTTATGCCCCACTTTACAAACTTAAATGTATGTTCGTATATGTAGAGTATGTTACTTAGTAGAAACCAAAATAGATCGTATAAACTTATTTCATTTGACTTGGAGTTCGAATACCACAAGAACAGACAGATGCCTGTCATAACTAAGCTCACCCGTTGAATCAAAATATTCATCGAGTTAAACTAGATTTAATTAAACTTACTTGTATAACCTTGGGTTATGGTTTTAACATTTTTAATATAATTTTGATATCAGAGCGCCTGTCAAATAACTCTATATAAATAGCTTTGTTTCCCCTATTTTATGAACCTAAGGATTTATCGCAAGGTAAACCATTAGGAAATAAGCGACTTTCTTAATAAAATATTACACAATATTTTAATTATTCTTGTAGCGATATAAAAGTAAGTGAAACTTAGCAACTGTACAATGATGTATGATTCTTGTGTCAATTTATCTTACCTGATTTTTTTATTTTTTATTTATTTTATTCTCTTTATTTTTATTCAACACTATTTTTTTTAAATGTTTTTAAATTTTGACTTTTCATGAAATTCATATTTATTTTTAATTTATTTGATATTATCGTTATAGTTATTATTGCATTGTCTTTTCATTTTTATTTGCAGGTAATAATAATTTTGATGTCGTACTTGTTACTTATGTTGCAATTGTATTTGTATAAAGGGGTTTGTCAAAATCCTTTTTACTTTATCGTTATTCGTTAACATAATATCAGCTTCTGCAAATTATTTTGTGAAATTTAATAATCAAAGAGCTCCAGTAAGATAGAATTAAAATGTTACTTATCTGCAATTCTAATAGACGTAACAGGAAGATAAGAGTCATATAATAATATAATAAGTCTGTATAGTTTAACTACTATAATTCCAATATACCAAACACTTTTCTACTGATGAACATAACTTGTTCGTGTTTATCATAAAACACATCTATAATCCCCTTTCAACCCCCAGGTTTGTTGCAATTTGTAGGTCAATTAGTTAAACATAGAGTACAAGTAACGTAGATCTACGGATTTCCTTGGCATCCTCACAAATAACACGAAACAAGGTATAATTACCAAGCAAAAGCTAGAATTTGTATACAACTTCCTCTGCGCGTGTATTTCTACGCCTCATTCGCTGTATGATTTATAGACTCCGAAAGGCTTTAAAAGCCGCTTTCGCTTTTACAGTGATTTATTATCCGCTCGCTAAGTATTTGTGAAATAAAACAGAAACCCACCTATTGAAAGACTAAGCGATCAATACCTGTCAAGGGAAAAAAAATCAATTAAAAGAGCTCCTGAATTCATTGGATAAACGGAAGACGCGAAAATTGAAAATTGCGTGAATAGATTATTTTGTATACGTTTTCAATGAGAATCTCTCTAATGGATTTTTTACGGATATCGTTTAATAACAACAATAGATCACAAAGTGTATTATATTTGAAAACATTTTCATAATTGAGTCGAAATTAAAATTTCATAATAAATGTTTTGAATTAGGTTTTAAAAATTTGCTCTTAATAATCAGTCAAGTCAGCCAAAAAAATAACACTAATAATAAACAATTTTATAGTAATAGTTTTTGTATTTCACAACTCAAATATTCCTTTTATCAAGTTCAGTTAAACAAAGAGTTCGCTGGGAAAGAAGGTAGGTTTTTTTTACAAAAACTGTAACCAAATATTAATAATCCTACTTAAAGACGATGACCCGACGGATGGGGGGAAAGAATACGTGCAGGTGACAGGTACAAGAGTATAATCGTCACTTTTACATAGAGTATCGCGGACGGGGTCCTTCACGGCATTTCTTAATTGGATGTACCGGAAGATGCACCGTTTACAGTTGCGCTAGGCGTAGTGTTCCAGTAGGATGCACTGTGTAAGCTTAGGAACTGATAGCGATGTCGATCTGATTACATAATGTATGGGGACTTCTTATATTACTACGAAAGCACTTCGATAGCGCGGAGCAAACGATCAGTGGCGCCATCTAGTTTTGAGTGCGGAATCACGTGTTCTTAGTACGTTGTGTTACACTACTAATTTTATAAATGCAAAAGTTTGTGATACTCACAAACGATGTGTGTTTATTACTCTTTCACGGCGAACCTGCTGAACCAATACCGATAAAATTTGGGACACCAGACATATACACCAGAATAACAAATATGCTATAGAAATTCAGATACTAAAAGCGTCCATCTATTTTAAACCTATCACGCGACAACAGTTCACGAGAACGAAGTCGCGGGTAGAAGTTAGTAAATATAATGATTTGTTTTATTTGTCGCACTTTTAAAGACGTTATATGGGTATTAGCTGAAAACTCAAAAGAAAAAAAGAGTCGACTATGCAATACAATTTTAATGCAAACAATCCTATGAAATTTAGGAATAAAAAATCTCATAAGAAAAATAAGACACAATAAAAGCGCTCTTCATTGAAATTAGCAAAGCGTACTCAAAAGATTTTATAACGAAGAGAATTGCCTGAAATCGTCTTTTTTTCGCAACAAAAGCTCACGTAAAAGACATTGCAAAATAGCGTGTAAAGGGGATTCATAATGGGCCAATTAAGAGTGTAATTAAATGTTTAAAGCGACTGCAAAAAGCAACTTGCCTATTAAAAGGAGAAATTTATTTTAAACATTACTTAGAACTTTCAATTTATGTAAAGTAACGATACCAGGGGATATTGTAAGAACCTTGTTTGCCGACTTTCTGGAGTAGGTACTTGTTATAACAAATACCTAACAAATTTACAAACTTTGCTAATTAGTACACTCCAGCAGTTTTAAGTTAACCTAAAATGTGATAATTTTTTGTTTTGAAATGAGCATTTATGTAACCCGATATAATAAAATAAATAATAATCAATAAGTTGCATATAAGATATCATTGTGTCACATATTATTAATAATACTGGTTGTGCCTGCGGCTTTGCCCGCGTGGAAATTAGATTGTCACAAAAGACAAAAGTTGTTATTGTGAGTTAACCAGATAGAGATATGCTGTTGCAGACTTTTTTGTAGAATTTTTCTAGATCTACAATTCTTTACTACATAACTTTAGAGTCTCTTTGCTAGGTTACGAAGCGGACAAGGCTAAAGTTTTTCTTCGCAGTTCTTAAAGCGAGTTTTTTAACAACTGCGAAAAATTATCAACACCATTTATATAAAACTGTTATGTATTATTAACGTAAACCTTCCGAAACAATGGCACTATCATTTAGTGTAAATCCAAAAATCCGTTAAGTAGATTTTGAGAAAATCGATCACATACAGATAGACTTTTGGGGACTTCGTTTTATAATAAATATAGGTTTGATAGATTAGGATGGTGGTGATGATATAATGATTCTAATGAATTTCCTGTATATCAAAGTCAAATTAAAAGTAGTAAAGTAAAGTAACGCCTGTTACTATCCCACTGCTGGGCATAGGCTTATTCCCTCCGTTTTTGGAGAGAAAGATTGGAGCTAAGACCTACGCTGCTCCAATGCGTATTGATAGGTTAAATATATCCCCAGAATTCTCTAGAGATATGTAGGTTTCCTCACTATGTTTTCCTTCACCGAAAAGCGTATGATCAATTGCAATTATCAATTAGACGATAGTGAATTTTGATATTCACAAGAATATAAAGATTAAGGATAAACATATATTTTATTAAATACTTTCTTACTATAGCCAAAAAGTATTTTCGTATACGTCTGACATGTTAATTTTGACTTGTTCCTCCCGGGGACCCTATTTGGGCTTCGATAATCCTATTTCTTAGAATACTAATAATAACATTTTATTATTATTATTATTGTATTATGGAAAATTATTCCGTGCAAAGTATCGCCTAATTCTATAAATTATCCTATTACTTAGTTTAAAAGTTAAAATTTTGTTTCATCTTTGTTAATAAATTTTATTCTCATAGGTCATCACTATGTGAATAAAATTGTCTCTTCGTGCAATGTGTTACATTTCTGAAGTCATTTGAATAGCATTGATATCAAATATTACGTCATTTACTCTAGTAATTTATTTCAAAAATATGTCTGCTTGGCATATGAAGGAAGTGACTAATGGACGGACAGGCTGTCACGAGTGAATTGATAAGGGTCACATCTGAAATGTTACTTTGCAAAGGCTAAAGCTGTTTTTCCTTTCATCCCGAATGTCGATGTTTTGTACATAATAAAGTTATTCAATACTCATGTATTTTGGGAGCTGTGACTTTGAACACGATTTTTGTATCGAGGGCAAAACTTATGTTATTAATGGACCTATATGTTGTTTTAACAGATGGGTGTTCTTTCATAGTGAGAAGTATTTACGTTGACAGTTAGAAAGGGAATGCTATAAAAATATTGTATACTCTGAGATTGTATAAAATTGAGAAATAAATTTAGAATCTGATATTCATTGCGTTATCATGATTGCTAATTATTTATTAAAATAAAATAAAAATACTTTGAGCACATGGCAAATTCTTAGATATTTGTATCTTACTCTACAATCTATAAATTATGTATATACTTATTATAAAACAACGTCCCCAATAGCTATCAGTCTGTACGTGATAGATTTTCTTGAAATTTACTGAACGGATTTTTATATATGATTTTTTTCTAAAAGATGCTATTGGTGCAATTGTTCACGAAGGTTTCGGTTAATACTACATTACAGTGATTTTAGGAGGAGGTCAGGTTTCAAGCAGGATTAAAACTTTGTAAAACACAAATTTTCCCGGGGGCGACGCCGCTGGCACAGCTAGCTAAATTATAAATATTGAATTGAATCTTGTCAATTTTTAATTAAAACTTATGAAAGTTAACTTACCTCGCCCATAATAAATAATAAATATTATAAAGAAAATTAATACTAATAAATATAAATATAAAATTATTTAAATATTCATAAAATACAAAAAAAACTGTTGCTTATGTTGGTGATCCAAATAAATAAATAAATTTCAATTATAAATCAATAACGCCAGTTACTATACAAAACGATGACAATAGTAATCTATAGTAATCTTGTATTACATATATAATATATAAGTTACATGGTTACTCGCTCAATGGTGCTACAATATTGTTAAGGTATTTAAGTAGCTTTCTGAAAATTATAATCGTTTATCGTTCCAACAAAAGATACGAGTACGTTCGGATCTGACGGCGTTATTTTATAATATCTTTCTGCTTTATGTTAATAATAAATATTCAAATTGGCACTATAAAAATAATAATAAAATGTTAAATGTTCTCGGTTTATAGGTCATGCCACTTAGATAAGGTAAATTAAAGCAGCTACCATTCAAACAAATTTGGCGGTTGTTTCAGAATATTTTACCTATCCACCTTTATATCTACGCTAGTTGCAATTTGTTATTGCTGTCTAATACATTGCTTTGCATTGATATCATCCAAAAATCTTATCATTTAAATAATTTTCGTTTGTATAAAAGAAAATTGAAAACTAATTTAATAACTAGTAATTATCGCACTTCTGAGCAAATAACTCTTCTGAAGATCAATATATGTATATAATTTAGATCTGTCATGCGGCTTCCATTCTGGTTGTTATTGAAGTAACGAGAAAAGTAAGTTCACATGCTCTAGAAGTTTTAGGTTACCGCTTTTATACCTTAGACTACCACATATCTAAGGTTTAAGATATATTTTTTTACTTAATTGCACAATTTATAAGAGGTGGACTTAAAACTAAATAAAACGTTCTCTATTAAACATACTAAGGCAAAGAAACAAAAGAAAAAAAAAGTAATAAAATTTAAGAACTATACATTACTAGCTTTTACCCGCGATTTCGTTCGCGTGGACTGTTCTCGTGTGATATGTCGATAGGACATGGCGCTTTTCAATGTTATCCTATTCCTTTAAAATTAACAGGATTTCTATAGCCTATATATTATTACGGTGTAAAAGAAATAGCTGTGCTAAATTTCGATATTGGTTCAGCGGATTCGCCGTAAAACAAACATACACCCATACTCACAAACTTTCGCATTTATAATATTAGTAAGATAATATTATCTTAATAGGAATGTTAAATTGCTAATTCAAGAATAGGTTAATCAATAAATAAATAAAAAGATATAAAAAAATTCTTGTCCTTCAATTATTAAACAAAATGCCGTAAGAATACAAGCGGATTGCGGGTCTAATAAAATATAAAATTGCAAACTACTTCTCTTCCAACTGGGCATTGTAAAGAGCACTACACTGAACAGAACTGGAACAAGGTGAGACCTAGTTGGAGGACACTTAGAAATCTACTAATACTTCTGCCTCCTATATTATTTATCGTGCTTTCTGTGTATTCTACTACGACAAATTTAAATTTTTTTACTCATTTTTTAATATTTAAATGAGTTAATCTTGTATATATATATACATATATACAACGGCTCTAGCGATTTTCCTGAAATTCAGCATGCAGGAGGTTTTGGACAGGAAAAATCGATCTAGCTAGGTTTTATTTAAAAAAAATCGTTTTATCCCTGTTTTTAGGCATTAAATAAATACTAATTTATGTTGAATATAAAAAACACTATTTTTGCCGTTAATTGTCAAGTCAGTGTAGCTTATTCGGGTAACGGGTGGTCGCAAGAAATGAAGCCCCCCTACCCTATTAAGTAATTCTTTTTTTTTAAGTTTCTTTTTTTGTATTTTGAAAAAATTACCGAGCAAGGCTCTGATAATATAATATATTTGCTTATTACTTAACGAAAAAACCAAAATATATTACCACACCAAATGTAATATATGAGATAAATATCATGTGCTAGTTTTAGTTAGTAGATATTTATATCTCTTAATATTTAAATAAGTTATATTTCTTACTGAGGTGTCGTCAAATATTACTAAGGTAAGTTTACGTTAGGCGGACGGCCGGTCGTAAAATACGTAGCCATGTTACAACATGTTTTTAACATGTTGTGCCGACCCCACTTAGAGTGGTATAAGGGCACGAGAAAAATTTCTATAACCATTTTAAAACCACACTATAAACAGTAGAATAAATGTTCTTTATAACATTTTTATCAGTACATTGCAGGTTTAAAAAGAATAACGTGAATCCTATTTTCAGGAATTTAAGGATGAATTCCTATTTATATCCGCAAGCTTCACGCTCCACTTTTATTTTGCTAAGGAAAGAGGTGAATAGCAACTTTCTCCTTATTTCTGTGTTGATTTGCAATTAAGAATTTAAGCTAAGAGACATATGTTAATATACTATTACTTGATTAAACAATTTGTATAATGCTAGTGATATTACCTTTATTTATAAATTACCAGCTTTTACCCGCGACTTCGTTCGCGTGGACTGTGGTCATGTGATAGCTTGTTAATAAATGGCGCTTTTCAATGTCATCCTGTTCATATAGAATTAACAGGATTTCTTAAGCCTATATGTTACCCCGATGTATAAGGAATAATTGTGCCAAATATCATCTATATTGGTTCAGCGGATTCGCTATGAAAGAGTAACAAACATACATCCATACTCACAAACTTTCGCATTTATAATATTATTAAGATTTTACTTTGTTCAATTAAAGTTGCCAACGTCTGTAAATATTTTAATCTAATTGGACTAATTTGGATAAAGTTTCATCGTAATAATTAAATCGTAATTGAAGTGAAATTAGGACCAAGATATTTAGAATAAAGATAACTAGTAATACACTTGACTTCGTTTGTGCTTAGCTTTTAGTTTTAAAAGAACGGAAATTTATTATCAATTTAACATTCATTTGAATCTATATAAGATTCACAAAACTTAATTTTAATTTGCTTCAACGGATTAGCCGTGAAAGCGTTACATATAAACGGATAAAAATATAGACTTTTGAATTTAAAATATTACTATGGATTTTTGTGCCCACTAAAATACTGCCATATGCAATAATTTAATAATAGCTAAGGGATGAAGCTCATGACACACAGTATAAAAATGAGAGTAGTGTAAGATAACCAATAATTAGTTCGGTTTTATGCATCGTTCGAGTATCGTATTGCTTCACGTTAATTCCGTGATAAATATGGATGTGCGTGTAAGGACTTGCATATACGTCCTTATTGACTTCAATGATCGAGTCTTGCTTGCTAATTTTTTTTAATGAATAAAAAATGCAATTAAAAATAAAAATAAAAAGATTTTTTCTGAAATCGATTCAAGGATTTTAAAATTTGAGACCGCCCGTTACTTCATTGAGCTATCATAACGTTGCAATCAACAGTGTAATCATTCTTTGCTTTCTCATAAAATTATAGTAGTTTTTTTCAGTGTCCGAACAACAACAACATTTTTTTAAATAAAACCTAGCTAGGTCGATTTTTCCACCCAAAACCCTCTACATTTTGAATTTCATAAAATCTTTGGAGCCGTTTCCAAAACTCAGAAAAATATACAAGATTAACTTATTTAAACATTAAAAATAGATTTATGTATACCCCATGAAGCTCTATGATGGAGTTCCAATGAAAAGAGTCTAAAAGAGCTGAAGTCGAAAACAGACAGCAATAATAAGGCGTGGCTGGTTGTTGTTCGTGTACTAGTTAATTATTTAATAAATTAAAATTCGTTTTTACTACTTTCGTAATAAGACAATTTATTACTTGTATCGCCTACTGCTATACATCGTTATGTACCAAGAAGTTTAAATTTGCTTAATAATACCAGGGTATATTGTTATAACCATGTCCGTCGACCTTTTGAACTTTCTGTTCAAAGTAATTGGATTACAAATTTATATAAACTTAGCTAATTAAGCAACTCGTACAAGTTTCACGTTTACGCTTAAACAAAGTTGTTTTGTGAATTTACCTATCTATTTGGAGCAGTTTGTGTAGAATGTGCTTGTTTGTGTAATCATCACTATTTACCTCATGCAATTTTAACTATGAATTAAATTGGAATTTACGAGAACTTGTCTAATGAGTTAGTTTGGCTTGCAGTTTTAAGTGCGCATAAGTTGGATATTAGTTCTGATGATCCCTAAAAAATTTTAGATGTCGAAGTAACTCTCATATCTAAATTATCAACACAAATTAGGAACCGAATTTGGGTATAAGATTCTATAATAAAATTCCGCGATCAGTTTTAGCTTTGCAATTACTTCATTTTAAAAACACTATTAAAGAGAGACTGGTACAAAAAGCCTACTATACTGTTGAGGATTATTTAGATGATAAGAATGCGTGGATATAGCAACTGTCCGGCCCTGTAGAAAATAGTTATTACTTAATGTAACTAGTTATAAGTATTATGTTGAAAGGAGTAACCGCCGAGTTTCTTGCTGACTCTTTCCGGTAGGAACAGCTTTCCGAACCAGTAGTAGAATTGACGATTCAAAAGCACTTGTTTACAAGTTTATTTGAATAAAACAATTTGAATTTGAATGTAATGCAGGCAATCAGTTTAGTAGCTTAAAGTGAAAAATAACAGATATTCTTGGAACTGTTCTCGGAGAACATATTGTGATATAGTATCACATCATGATAGTAATCACTTCATATAGATGTGAGAATTGTAAATTAATTAAAATTGGAAAACTCCGTCATTTATTATTTTTCATAAATTAATTTTTTAAAGGATTTATACTGTCAGTGTAAAAGTTTAGTAATCTTAACACACAAGAAATTTAATTCACTACAACAATAACAAAAAATTGTTTTCTATGTGGAAAACTCATCATAAGTTTTCACCTTACATCAATTATAAATATGGCAGTTACTATATTTGAAATCTAATTATAGCCCTAATCTAATATTACACGAAACCGTATTACTACAATAAACAACTTCGTTATTGAACAGACTCATTAATAGTTTAATGAAAGACGGTAATACATTAAACTATTCACGACACCAAATAACATATCATCACAGAATCTCATCAATCTTAATTTGTTAGCAAGTTCAATATTCAGTTAATCAGTTGTTCTCGTGTTATTATCTCGTAACTTTGACATATTTGGAGTTTGGTTATTAATACGAGAGATAAGGTCTACTGAAAAAAAACATTACTATCGTATCACTGATAATAAATCTAAGTTAATTTATACGCTATTAAATCTCGTAAAATCGACGTTATCAGCGATGACTATAGTTATGACTGTAGTTAAGGCACTTATTTGTAATTATAACAGAAACAGTTTTCATCAAATTGATCTATGTGGGTTCTGAAATCCAAAAAAAAAAGATTAATAATTTGTCTAATATGTTCACTGTACTTCATTTGCTATTACAACTGCACCAATAAATTATTTTCATTTTCACCTACTATTGTACCAATTTGTACTTATGTTGCAAAAAACTTTATTCGGCAAAAAAGTGGTTCGTCTTGCGTTCGGTACAATTGTACTTGGTAGTGACATATCTTTTAATAGGATCAGTAAATATATTCCAATAACGACATTATTGTAATAGTATCTATGATCTGTTTTGTATTATTGTATTTATCATTTATTAAAGAGTCAATAAAGTTATTGTAACCTACAGAAACTTTTACGGACCATAAATAAAACTTAAAGAGACTAAAGAATAAGAAAAATATTTGTATATAAATTAACAACAAGTTGTCTGCGTTTAGGATCTATTTCTATAGTTTGAGAAACAGATCGCGTGCCACAAGAGATTTATAACTCAATCCAGCAATCAGTGAAACGCTTAACTAGCTGACGATAAGGTGTCGGCAAATCATTCCGACCCTCCATTTCGAGATAGCGGCGATACTTTCAACGGCGAGCTTACCACGTTATTTGTATTGCGCAATAAAATAGAATTAGGTTCTATGGAGAATATTAATGTGAGGCTATTTTTTAAATCTTATTCTATTCATGTATCGTTGAAATTTTATTTAATCTGATGTATATAATAATTATACAAAATTAGGAAAAAACTTTCTAAAACCTATCACGAAGCTGCTGTTTTTCACAGCTGCTTTGGTTCTCAGCACCTATGGACCCAAACATATATTGGTCCTTCAAATAATTCTGTCTCACTAATTCATACAAATTTATACAAATTATACAATACAAATGCGATAGTCACTTTGTCTATCCGTCTGTTACTCTTTCACGCTTAGTCCAATTTTAGACAAAATTTGATAAAATTGAAGGTTTCATACTGAAAAATAATTTATAGAATTAGGCGTTACTCCGCAGAGATCCATAGTGCAAAAGTAATAATAACATTAATATTAATTATTATTATCGTCGACTACGACATTATTAATATAGCAAAATAATTTTATTATTACTTTTGTTTCATACCGAGCTAACATATAGGATAAAAAATTCTTATTTTTTATTCGGGAGTGGAGACAACGTATTACATAGTTAAGGGTATTTTAATATTGAGGTTTATGATAATTGCGATAGAACGTTTGCCAGAATCTCGTCGGTTTGTTGCACCGGTAAATGAAGATAGCAATTAAGAACAGCTCCGCCTTAACACCGTATATTGTGATAAATCGTAACAATATTATAATAGAATACCTATTCGTTGCTCTCAGCAATTTACCAATTCGCAAATATTCCATGGAAAGTCATAATATACAGCTCCCGTGGGAAATCTATGCTATTGCCCGTTTATTTTATTCAACTGACTGCTACGGCTGGCCAGATAAATGTCACACATGGCTTTATTGCCCTCCGATGGATAACTTGTTAAATTATTAAGCGTTTCATTATTATTTCTCTACAATGGTAAATGAATTATCGAAATAAATTATCGTGAATTGTATACGTTTGTATAACCTATATTATTAAAATGTTTAAATGTATATTTTTTGTCTATATAGAGGGTGAGAGGTAAGCTTAAGCTGTACGATAATTTTTGTACACCTTATCTAGTATCTTAAGATACTTTACCCTTCTTATATTATAAATGCGAAAGTTTGTGAGTACGGATGTATGCTTGTTACTCTTTCACGGCGAATCCTTTGAACCAATATCGATGAAATTTGGCACAATTCTTCCTTATACACCAGGGTAACAAATAGGCTACAGAAATATTATTTATAGGCATCGGATGAATTAAAAAGCATTATCTATTATCAACCTATTGTGCTCCAACAATCCACGTGAACGAAGTTGCGGGTAAAAGCTAGTACTAAATAAGAAGCTAAAGAAGGGAATTTAAAAACATGCTTTTAGTCCTTATACCTTTTGCAGCATCACAGGGTAGTATGGATGTGTTTAAAAGCTTCTTCAAGGGTGCAAAATATGGAAAAACTAGCTTTTACACGCGACGTCGGTCGCGTGGAGTGTTGTCGAGTGATAGGTCGATAATAGATGGAACTTTTCAATGTCATCCTATTCCTGTAGAATGAACAGGATTTCTATAGCCTATAATATTCCGGTGTATAAGGAATAATTGTGCCAAATGTTATCAATATTAGTTCAGCGGATTCGCCGTGAAAGAGTAACAAACATAAATCCATACTCACAAACTTTCGCATTTATAAAATTGTAGGATTAGTGCTACTACCTACTAGGGTTCGAAAGCGACTTTTTAAGGGTTGTTCTTGTGAGACTACAGCTTCGAGCGTTTTAGAATAAGAAATACAGATATTTAGATGACTGCAAACGTGTGAGAAGATACTAGGATATTCTAACTATAACCGGAAACAACCATTTCCGTTATGCCTGCCGCGACGGAAACGCTTCAATTAATTACATGTCAATGCCAGTTGCAATTCTATATTATTAGAACCAAGCATATATAATGAATATCACGATTATAAACCAACGCTTCCATATATTGCATATCAAATAATTTTATAATGACACGGAACCTGTGAAATAAGTATTGAGAATTTAGAGTAAATTTGGAAATGAAATATTTCGGTATATGAATATCATAAAATCGTTGCATGTCTTGTCAACTAGGCCGATAACCTTTTACACCTTGCAAAGGATAAGTGTCGTTCGTATACATATGTGTATTTCTTTTGTATAAATTCTACTGACTTGGATTCCTAATGAATAGAAGAACTAATCGAAATTGAAATTTTTGGTGACCCTAAGCCTAATAAAAAAAACAGAGTTTTATTACCTTATTGGAACTTCTACTCAGCCGGATACCACACGGCATGTTTACCGCATATATATCATGATATTTATTTATTGACTAGTTGTATCCGCACTTTCTTTGTGAATACTTCGCTAATAAGTGTTAAAATACCCTCAATATGTACTCAACGTTCTTTACAGTTCCCGAAGGAAATACGGCAATTTCTTATCTTATGTTAGACCAATATATAAATTTGAATTGTAACAAATTTAATCAATATTACTGTTACTGGCTAGCTATAATATAAAGTAACAAATAAGTTTTCTTTAAGAATCTCGAATCGTATAGAATATAATAATAAAAGTAATCTATTAAAACCGCTCAAGAAAAAAGCGTTATTATTTGTGATTCTTGGATGAAATCACTTTTCCATTTTCATAAGTATTTCAGATTGTAACAGAAGTACTCGTTCGCCATTTTCGCAGTCGTAGAAATTACTTGAAACTTAAGAGCTATAAAGGTTGCCCGATAAAGTCTCAGAATCATTCCTCTTATTTTAACTTTATCGATTGCTTCCATAATTGAACTGTATTAGCGAACTTCAGCCTTCGTTTCAAATGTAAACTTTTCGTAATTGTATTCCGCTGTATCTTCGATTCTAAGTTGTACTGATGCTTAAATTTAATTATGTATCATTTCGAGAGCAAATATAATAGAATATATATCTGAGTTTTAAATACTTTTTGTACAATGGGAATGAAATTTTTCAATTTGCAGTCGGTATCCAGTTACATATTTATAGAAACATACTATAATACATTTTTCTTAACACGTTCAGTGCGAAGCGAGGCCTAAATGACCCTTGATGCAACTTCCCTGTGGTGCGGCAAGGAAAAACGTGAGTTTCTCTGTCGTGCGAATGGCATAGCTTTGGTTTGGTCCAGTGTAGGAAAGAGATAAATATAAATTGAGATGCGCTAATGGTTCCGTACTCGGTGGTGTACCTACCTTGGTACCGGATGTCTTAGGCCTCGTGCCGCACTGAATTAATATAATTTTAATGCAGTGCGGAACGAGGCTAAAACGTCCCATATCCCCCCTGACCTCGTACCGCACCCAACGCGAGCTTCCCGCGACCAGTGTTGTGCATCACGTCGATTGTGTGACGTCTTAAAAAAGGAGAAGATGTGTTGGTTGTTACCAAAAACTACGCACACTTTTACCATCTCGTGAAGCTGATAAAAAATCCAAAAAGATTTTGACTCAGTGCACTCAGTGCAAAAAATTTTATTGTCTACCCTGTTTCAATGAAAAACACTCATAAATAAGTACAACATATATATTGAGATTTTTATAAAAAAAAGTATATTGATACTGATTTTTTAATGTTAATTCAAGTTCTAATAAGTGTATTTTTAAAGCCCGAGGCAGAATAAATAGGACAATTTCTTTTCTACTTCTGGTTGCCTTTTTTTTCTATTCTGTGAACCGCATTAAGATTTTCATATACAAATAGATAGATAAACCTTATGCATAAACCGTGATCCATTATTTTCCAATAATAAGTCTGTAATAGGTGCCTCTTAATGGTATAGAATGGAACGCTTCGTGCGCGAGTCCGACTCGCACTTGGCCGGTTTTTTTTTCTTTTTGGCGCATTCAAGCACAATTTAGATTATAAAAAAAATGTATCCTTTGATAGCTTTGTGTTGTTTTGCCAGGTTTTGCCCTTAAAACGATCTAATGAGATATAAGTGATCAAAATCGGTCAAGTCGTTGCGTAGTTAAGACAGTTTAAAAACGTCGATATTATTTTTCCCATCACTAATCTCAGCGAAAATTTGCCCTATTTCAGTGCGTTACGAGGTGTATAAGATCCCATATTTTGTTTTGCTAATAATTCCTAAACTAGCCATCAGATCCCGGGGCGACGGTGGATTAGGGTTCATCAATTCACTGTCTATATCAATAAGGACCAAAATTCTCATTTATCTTTGATTTCGCGCCAGAAAATGGATTTTAGTCTGTAAAAGGAGGTGGGGTCTAATAGACCGCGTGTCGCCCTAACGTCTGGTCACGGTACGGGCCGATTATACCTCGTGCCGCAGGAATGGAAAGTATGCAAAAATTGGTGTCGCAGCTAACGTGTTAAGTCAGATGAAATCGAAAATAAGCATTAATAAACAATTCAATATGCATTGAATCCATTTTGTCAAAACAATCAAGTCAATGAGTACTAGTAGTAGTACTAAAATCTAGAAACAAATTGGTTTCACTTGTACTTAAAAGGAGGAATGTATGTATAAAGCGTGGGGTATTTATTGTATTGAGAACCAGTTTCCTACAGAAACTAGCAAATACTAGATGACAATATCTTGATATGTGCTGAACTAATGCGTGATGTAGTGAAGGTGTGTATCTCGGCAAAATAGATGACGCTCTGACCACTAATTTTTATTGTTACAATTTAAGTTTTAACGTACAATAAACAAAGGCAGTCGAAATAAATTTTAATATACGCCTTAGCGAGTTCTCATGTAAAAAAAATTGTAGTAACACTTATTGTAGCTACAATAACAAGCACATCCTCATTAAATACTTATTTAATATGTGATCGTTTGAGTGTGTATTTATTATACCAGTAACGAACTGTTTGAAAGTTTATATTTTTACTGAAAAGGCCAAGAAGACATACCAACATTTAATAAAGAAATCCAAAGATAGCATCAGTTATTTTAGATTATTAACGATATCAAATTAAAATTACAGCTTCGCCATTACTAAATATAATTCGGTGTTGCAATAGTGTGTATAAGCTTAGTTATTCGTATATAAAGCTACATACACACAAAGCCAAAGGCGTACAATTGAGTGGTTATTTCTGTAATATAATTGACGGCTGACGCGGTATGTACGTGACGCATTTCTGCGAATTTTCACGCGCGGGCATCATGCTGAGTCAACCGTGTCGCTCGCAGAATGTCGGTTTGTATGGTCGGTATACGTAATTTGATGTTTGATATAGGCACGACGAATTGTCAGATATTATCGAGTAAAAGGGTTTGAACTAAAAGCATTTGGTATTATTGAATTTATTCAAGGATATTATTCGGTCGTGACGTGGTATTTTGATATTGTTATAGGCGTAAACTAATTTATAAAACCGAAATAAATATCAAATTTATATGTAAAGTAAAGTAGAAACCAATCTATTTATAAATAGCTGGGCTTCGCCCGCGATGAAATTATTTAATCGAAAAGTTTTTCCCGCGTAGTACTTACTCTACCCGACGGAAATTCTAGGATAAAAAGTCATACTCCCATCAAAATCGGTTTAGCCGTGCCGGAGAATGTACTATTAAGTTAAATCTATTATATACATATACATACATATTTAACCTTCCTTTTAATATTTTAGTAAAAACCGTACAAAAATCTGTTCAGCACATACAGACAGACAGCTTTTGTAGACTTTATTTTATAATACGTATAGATATTTGACTTCTTTTTCAAGTGAAAACATTCTTCTTCTGATTCATGATTGGGTTTTTTCCAGAGATTTTCACATGAAATTTAATCGCTTTTCAGAAACTTATCCAGAAACTTCTTTGAACTTTTTTGAGTCATCTTTCTTAATAGGGGGTGCAGAACTTATATAGGTTGCGAAAAATAAATTTCTTTCACCGAAAAGAGTGTGAAAAATTTAAATATAAATGAAGAAGTTTAACTTATACAACAATTAAGAGCATGTATTTGAGTTCCAGTTTGTATTACCCCTTTAATCTAAAAGTATTTTCTTGTTAAAGGTATATTTATATAGGTCGCCGTGTGAGGAGTTAAGGTTTAAAGTAATTATGTTTACGTAGGATCAAATCACGAGAACAAAACTTTGTTACGGCACAGGTAGATGTGAACCGTCGTCCCGAGCTTGCCTAATTAGCTAAGTTTATTCCGTAGGTAACAAAATTTGTATAACCGGTACATCATGAAGGAAGTACAAATAATATTAATCAATTATCCAAAGTAGATTGAATGCATTTCATCATCATCATTATCCTCCTGCTCTTATCCCACTCTAAGTGGGGACGGCACAACATGTTATAAACATGCTGTCACATGATTTGGCTTCGTATTTTACGACAGACCACCTGCCTGACCTCAACTTACCTTAGTCATATTTTACGACACTTTGGTAAGGAGGGTGGTCTATTCTACTCAACCGGATACCACACGGTGAGTCGACTTACCTTAGTCGCCTTTTACGAAATGACGTAACGAAATGAGGGTGGTCTATTCTACTCAGCCGGATACCACACAAAGTTAAATAAGCGTACACGCGTGGAAATAAGGGTATTTGATTGAATTTTTAACTTAAAAGTAGTTATTGACCATAAGAGATAAAGACACGCTACCGTGGACTTTTTTATAATATTTAGTCTATCTCTCTTGGTTTGCCCGGCGAACGCAACTTAAGCTCCCAGCACGCGAGTTTTTTTTTCAACTGCAGTTTTTAACACAATTTTGTATAAAACCGTAATGTACTATTGAACTTGAACATTCCGGAAGAGTTGCCCTACTAGTAAAAACTACTACTAGTACAAATATTCGTTTAGTAGATTTTGAGAAAATTACTCACATACGGACAGCTTTTGGGGAGTTTGTTTTATAATAAGTATAGATAAAGATGTGGCGAAGAAAATAAGTCGACGATTAGCCTCTACAATTACCGACATATTTGTCGCTCTTATTTTGAAGCCAGGATATCTATTACAGTGTTGTAAAAGGTAAGGCAATATTTCAAGTTCTTAGAAGAATTTCGTGTACAATAACTACTTGTTTACAGAGGCTGCTTAAAGCAACTAATTTTCCGAAGGCTCAAATCAAGAAAACAAAACTTTGTTTATAAAGCAAATTCGAAACTCGGCCGAAACTCGCATAATTATCTAAGTTTATAAATTCGTTACCTATTTTGAACAATAAGTATTAAAGAAAGTCCGTAAACAAGATCCTCAAAACATCTTCACTTAGCATAAATTCGATGTTCGAAGGAATCTTTACTTCAAAAATATCGAACAATTATTATTATGGAATTCTACGTAATGATTATAATGAATTAATATTCTTTTGGTGACACTTTGTATACTTTGTTTATGCTTAGTTGTATTTCATGATTGCATTTTTAAAGCAACAGTGATGCTTTGTCATTGAGAATTTAAAGGGCCAACTTCCATATCAGGGGGATAATATATATGCTATCTATGAGGAGAATTAGGAGCGTTTAAAGACAAACCGTTATCAGACTTTCCCATTTTTAATTTGCCAGTTAGCATATAAGAGAAATTAATTTGCCATCAATTTGGGTCACTTATTTATCGCAATGAGATTGATAAGAAAATAGATTCAAACAAATAGTTATTATTTAAAAAAATTGTAACATAACTTTCACTATATTTTTTCGTTATAAACACGACTAAGAAGCAAAAAATGAATCTAATAAAATTTTACAAGTTTTGTTAAATTTAATGATAGGTACCTTAAAACCTCATATCACTGATATCAGAAATCAAAACATTGCACTTGCAATGTGCTAAAGAAGTTGTGTAATACAAAGCACATAACAATATACGCCATAATATTGCTGTATGTATTGTTTAATGAATGTATTATGAATTACAGAGGTAGCCGTTTTAATTATATTATTCTTAACATAAATAAAATATATCGAATTTGTTAATAGTGATTGCAGTTTCTTTGGTACTCACCAAAAAGTCAACGGTAAACAATAAAGAGATAAAGCTCTAAATGTATGATAACTTTAAAATGTCTCTTTTATAAATAACTGCCTTTGTATCGATGAATACGCTCGTGTACAGAAATACCTGTAAAATTGTAACAATGGAACTGGATTTGGCATATTTATTAAGTACATTTCTATGTAAAGTAAAAGTTTCGAATTGTATTTTCAATACCCAGCTTTCAAAAACCCATTAGAATATTCAAAGATTTAAGTTGCATTTGAACATACAATCATGAAATTTCAGGAGTTTATTTATTCTAGAACCACTGATGATATTATTATTTATATCTATATATTTATTTATTTATATACTTATTTATTTATATACTTTATTTATATATATATATTTATTTATATACTTTATTGTACACCACAAAGTTATAGTATACAAAATACAATCACTAAAAGTAAATATTGTGAGTAATTAGTGATTTATGTGTTAAGTATAAAAAAAAATTGTTTTGCTTGATGGGGAGAAATTAATTTCGATGAAATAAATCCGTACATAGTACAATCTAATATTACAACTCTTTACTTCTCACATAGTACAATGGATTAACTCATCCACAAGTATATTTTACGTATTCTCAAACAATTGTAAACATATCTCACACGTTAGATCGTTAAAAATTGACTACTAATTATTATAAAATACATTGCTGATCAGGAAAGAAAGTGATAATGGAAGACTAACAAGATAAACGCAAATTGAAAACGTACGAAATAAACAGAACATAGTCCTTTGTACTACGGGTGCCTAAGATAATACGACCTTTCTAATATCAAAAGGAGCATAGTAAGTACTGGGACTATAGTAACATTGAAGAGTGCTTAGTAAAAGTAAAATTAAAGTAAAGGCTTGATACTAACCCACTGCTGGGTATAGGCCTCCTCTGTCCATTTTGGAAATAAGAAAGGAAATATTCGAAAGGTAAGTGATAAGAAAGGATACGCTGCTGTTATGAAGATTGTTAGGTTACACAATTCTATGGATATGTCCATAGAATTCTCAACATATATGCAGGTTTCTTCACGATCTTTTCCTTCACTGAAAAGCGAGTGAAATATTGCAATAATTAATTAGACACTAGATCTAGTTAGAGTTATAACAGAATAACTTATGATGCCTGCCCGAGATTTGAACCTGTGTCTCCTCGAAAGAGTCGCACGGTCCCACCGCTGGGCTATCACCACCTCGAGTGCTTAGTGCAACAATGGAAAACAAACAGAGACGTCGTCGACGACTATGTATAAAAATACACGAAATGTAACGTTATTAAATTCTCCTCTATGGAAAATGAAATTTGAAATTATTCGCGCTCCATTTTGTATCCATTTGTACAACAGAATAGCAACATATGAAACGTGTCACAAAAGCCTATATTACTTTTTTTCTCTTTTATCCTCGGTGTATTTTAATAACACTGGTACAGCTTACAGAAATGCTTGCGCAACAGATAATAATCCTTGTATTGAAACATGTATTCAAATGCGTTGGCGAGTGTACAAATTTACGGGCTGACCCCGTGCAGTAATCAAGCTATTTTATCTGCACACGCAATGTTATGGCAATCTACATAAAAGTTGTTGGTTTATTTATTTTTAGATATAGGTTTTTAAAAACATTTGTTCTTTTTTTAGTTTGTTATTTGTAATAGAGAATACGCCGTGTGGTTTCCGGCTGAATAGAATAATACCTCCCTCATTTGTTACCGAGGTGTCGTTAAATACGACTCAGGTAAGTTGACGTCAGGCAGGCGGACGGTCGTAAAATATGAAGCTAAATTACGTGACAACATGTTTGTAACATGTTGTCACATAATTTAGATTTAGACAACATGTCACATGTTTGTAACATGTTGTCCCGACCCCAATTAGAGTGGGATAAGGATCATTAGGTTCCTTTAAAAGGACTGCCTTTTGCAACAATTAGTTTCAATATTGAATCTCGTTCTTAATGCAGTAGTAGTGTATTTTCTACATCTAGATCGTGCTTAGTGCCGATATTGATCTTATGTAAACAAAATACTGGTCATTACTGATATGACAGTTTTAATGTGGATTGGGCAGGTTCGTGCCTACCCCCACATGTCCTCTGTCTTTGTTTCTATGAACAAATATTAAGTAAGTTAAAGTCATTATATTAGAGCCTCGTCTCATATTAGGGAAACAGCGTCAAGACCTGGAGCTGCGGCGGAAATGGCCGAATCCGGCAAACGGCAGAAGTATGCATCTCTCATCGAGAGTTATATATTCGTGCCGTTTGCAGTTGAGACCCTAGGGCCATGGGGTCAAAGTGCAAATTTTTTTTATCCGTTTTAACACCACGGTTAATTGCCTCTTCAGGTGACAAGAGGGCTGGCTCCTTTTTCGCACAAAGAATCAGCTTAGCTATTCAGCGCGGTAACGGTGCCAGCATTCTTGGGACCATTCCACATAGGCATGATTTGTATAGTTGTAGCGAGTAAGTTTTTTAAGATAGATATAACTTGTACATTTTTTCTGTAAATAAAAAAAAAAGTTTAAGTATTGTAGTTTTCGAAAATCGAAAATCTAAGACGAAATACAGGTTTGTGATGTAAGTGAGCAAACTGCACGTAAAAAGTTGAGAAATGCATATAGGGATTTGAGTAGTTTTAACACACGCACTCTTTAACGTGTTATTATTTGCCTATAATCAAACATAACGTATTAAGTTTCTTTGCTGAATAAATTATGGCAAAAAAAGTTAAAAACGATTTTTTATCTTTCACATAACAGATACGACCCATATCAATTCCAGAGACAGCCTGTCCATTAAGTACTCTGTTTTTACTTTATGCTTAAATATTTTATTAGTAAACTGGGATAAGTGTTTAATCTATTTATAATACTGTTTATTTACTTTGGAATTCATAACTGATTTATAATTTTATTAAGGAAAAATAACAATAACAGTCTGTATAGCAATAATAACTTTATTCTAATTAAAATAACTGCTTTCTCCTGTATAGTACAATAAATACGTAGTGACGTCTTTTTTCTTTTTTTTATAGTCTATCATCACATAAAAAGTAAGTAAATTAACGGCCTGTTACAATCCAACTGCTGGGCATAGACCTCCTCTCTCCGTTTCTGGAGAGAAGGGTTGGAGTTAAGACCTACGATGCTGCTTCAATGCAGATGGTATTATATCAAATTGTAGGTTACATTTATCCTCAGATTTTTTTAGAGATATGCAGGTTTCCTCACGATGTTTTCCATCACCCCAAAGCATGTGATAAATTGCAATTATCAATTAGACACATTTTAATAGAAAATCTCATTAGTGCCTGCCCGGGGTTTGAACTCGTGACGAAAGAGTCGCCCGGTCTTACCGCTAGGCTATCAAAGCTGAGCTGTCATCATTATCTAGTATTGTCAGACAATTTTGTAAATATCTTAAAATTTACAAACTCATATATTCTTATAGCGCTATTGAACTCATAATACATAGTGATCATCGTGAACATCATAGACATAACTATATATCACTGCCATACTGAGCCATTGAATCCATATCTCAATCATTTACACAACAATTTGTACATAAAATTAACTAGTCATACGCCTTAGGTATATTTTGTATTACAAGACCTTCACTAACAAATAAATTTAATAGGTTCGCTCGCAATATTTCCGTAGTTTAGTTTGCTAATGCAGAATTATACCCCTATGATACCATCCGGAGCACAACACCAAATTTCAAACTAGCTGATCACAATTACTACTTGTAACGTAAATATAAAAGTAATATATACAAAGTGGCTGATTATGTGCGCAGATTTTGATATTCACCCTCTACTCCTCACTCATTTCACACTCCTAAATCAAGGCAACCAGCATCAACTGAATATGAAAGAAAATCCAACAAATAATCACACAAACAATTAGCATTTATAATATTAGTATTAACTTGAATAAAATCCAAGCTTATTTCTTATGGCAAATAATGAAATGAAGAAAATATGTCATTGTAAAAAAATAACAATAATTATTTTGCTTTGTTCATTCGAGAAGCTCTGAAACTTGAACTTGATACTTGAACAACTGAAGAACTGTTTATAGACAAGTATCGGAATACTGATATTGAATTTCTGAATTTATTTCAGCTATAGTTATAAATTATATTTATATTATGTATTTCTAAAATATACGCCATATGGTTGCGAAGATAAAATAATAACCAACACAACTAGGCAAAACTTGGAAAAAGTCACATATAAAAACAATTTTATACAGCAGGAAAGAATTCACTGAATAAGTGAACAAGAATCTCGTTGTATATAATGTCTAACATAACAAAGCGTTACGTTGATGTCACAAAGTCATTAAGCAAAATATCATTACACGCCGATTTAAGCCAATAAACTATCCATCCCACCTCTGAAAAGTAACAATATTTACTTATATTAAAAACATATTAGTAACATTAACTTACAGCAACCAAAGAAAAACCAAAATATTAACTATAACTATTAAATGCTATCATTTTATGGCCATATTGAGTACAGATTTCGTCCCGACTTGCGTAGGATAGTAACTAAAAATGGGCGAAACGTGATTAAATTTTTTGGGTTTATTTAGTGATATATTTTATATCACAAAACTTAATTTATTAGTAATAATATGTCTGAAATCGGACCTCAGCGACAATAGTTCTACAAAACTTTTACACATTAACTCAGTGCTAAGTGAAAATGCTTGTATTAGGGCAACCGCACTAACCCAAGCGACCCTTGGAGCCCCATTTCGGCCTTTATGTCGCAGTGTTATATGGCATTGCTTCATATTTTATTATAGGTCATGTGAGCTTGATGGCCAAATGGTCAGACCGTGTATTCCTTACCAGGGGAGTCCACATTCGTAAGTAGGCACACATGAGTTGTTCTTTAAAAACTAATGCACTTAATTGATATTTATATTTTATCACTTGCTTCTCAGTGAAGAAAACCATCCTAAAACTAATGAATTAATGAGATAAATGTGATCTGTTTACTCTAATCATAGCAGAGTGATAACTAGATCAAATTCTTTTCTTCAAAGGATATGGAGAAGGCCTTTGCCCAGCTGTAGGAATGTAACAGACCACTACTTTTCTTTTATTATAGGTTATAATGACGATACAATCTCTTTTATAGCGTTTTAAAAACGGAGAAAAAAGATCATGTCCAGATAAAGAACGTGTGCTATACATATACTTCAAACTACACACACTACGACAAAATGCGACGAAAACAACTTGTATAAAATTTATTCTGTTTCATTTCACCCAAATATCAAATAATATCTTGCGGTAACATACTGGAGCATTGTGTCGTCTGGTTTTGTCAGTAGTTTGGTAAAAGGGCTGCACCAATTCATACATCTAAAATTATATTCTATAACACAAAACGATATAATTGTTCAATATTTCAGGCCAATAAGTCATAAGAAAACATTTTAGTTTTACTTAATTTTTTTACGGTTTGTGTTTATAGCTGGCATTGTGAAAACCAAGGTAAGAATTACTCTTTTCATATGACTTATATTAAATTGTCATATAAAAATTAGAAAATTGTTGAAAAATTAGAAAATTGAGTAAGTAGCTTGAATAAAAAAATATGAGTGATGATTTATTTAGTCTCGTTCGTATGAATTTTATTGATTACAAATTTACCAATTTATCCGATAATACAACAAAAATGTTACATATTCATGTTTAATTGTCTTTATTGTATTTAATTTTGATTTTTTTTTCAGATTATTAATGCTGATGCTTCTGGAATAAAATGTAAGTACAAGAAAATTGTTAATATACTTTATCAATTTTATAAATGCGTGGCGATGCAGTTTTTGCCCAAAATTTCGGAACTGAGAGCCAGTTCTAAATTCAGATAGATGGAAAGCTTCAATGACACTTGAATATTCAGTTGCGGCTCTACAGCCAGTTTGACTTAACGATCCATTGCATATAATGCTGTTATTTAAATGGCATTGTTAAAGTGAAACCAAATACTTTCAATCTGTATAAAGTTTGAAGTAATCTAAGGGGACTTTTTAGCAAACATAATTATAAAAACCAGCGGTCACCAGATGTCCAATAGAAGTTTTCAGCATCAGATTAACAAAGATAATATGAAAATCATTTAAATTCTATATTTCGTGTATTCTCAAGGCAAGAAATTATTTTTATTTTTGGAATTATCATGTTTTGGGTACTCCCTACATCTACTGAGAGAGCTTCCAAAATATGAATTTTATGGAACAAGTTCCCAATTCCTGACTGTGGATTATGTACTCTGCTTTTTTTACCTTAAAGCTGCTTTGATTATTTCTGTTATAACTACTGGATTATCATGATTTCTGATTTCTTTTGATTGGGTGTGTGGTAGGGAGGACGGCATCGTAGGCTTTTGGGCCCCGCGAGGACGCCACGATCCAGAGGTAGGTAGAGGGGCAAATTTCAGAAGTTGAATCTCTCTTTCGCGGAATCCTTCTTCCACATCTTCATCCGTTCAGTTGTAAATTTCGTCGTAGCGTGTCTAGCGTCTAGGTCCTGGCGCATGGATTTTGGAAATGGATCAGTGTGACGTCTTCAAGGAGGATATTTGTGGGTTACAGGGATGCTGTTAATGGGGATTCGGACACAGCATAAATTGTTCACATGCCCCCACCATAGAGTAACAGATTTAATATATATCCAGTCACAATTGACTGTTAAATGGTGCATACTAGTAAAGTACCAGACAACGTAAATTGAATAATCGCATTGGCTCCAATATGGTTTCGTGCTTCTGTCAGGTCAGCTGAACTGTGAAACGTGAAAAATTGTGTCCGTGTGGACATTTTATTTTCAACAATTGCCTTTTATAGGACAACTGTTTGCTAGTTTATCCTAAATTAACAAATTTTGGAACGAAATGTGTTCAATTAAATATGGTTAATTCAGGAACTGAATATTAGTATGTAATTTGATTTGGTATTAATTTTTTAGCGTAAAGGTATATAACACAAAAAAAGATTATTGAGGCCTTATTTCGGTATTAATACTTTTATTAATGGAATAAAAATATGCATAAATAATTATATTCATTTATTAATTAATTATACAGTAATTTTTAATGTTTATGATTATTTTAAAAGTAATTGAAGAAGATATTCAGATTTTTTCCAAATGTCAAATTAAACTTTTCAAATTGCAGTGATAAAATGTACGTAGGTAATTACGTAAATAAAAACAGATAAAAAAGAAAAATAGAGTAAGAATTGCTGTCCTGTTTTAGTTAAGCTGTTAAAAATATAATAAAACTTAATTTAATATTTCTCGACGTCAGACGCACAAGGTCTGATGTGTGTTTTGATAAATTTTCAGGAGAGCGAAAGAAAAATTGTAAACTAATCAGACCTTATTGTCGTTTAGTGGGTGACAATGTTTTGCCTACAAAAGTCAGAATCCGAAGTCTTCAATAAGATATATTACTTACTCGACAAC
This sequence comes from Morpho helenor, assembly GCA_029227775.1. Lineage (NCBI taxonomy): Eukaryota > Metazoa > Arthropoda > Insecta > Lepidoptera > Nymphalidae > Morpho > Morpho helenor. The sequence continues at coordinate 9,454,331 of JARGCU010000010.1, read as the reverse complement.
AAAAAAATATTTTTAAACTGGAAAACAGTGACCAAAGATTACAGTGTACATAATGAAATAGATGGGTAGCTCGCAGTCGTTTTTTGTGATCCGTAATAGCGCCATCTAGAGATCAGTTTCTGTACTAAAAAGGTCAAAAGGGTCATATATATCTATATATACTATATATATATAATATTTTTGCAGTAAGGCGGGGTATAAATACAAAAGAAATGAAAAAACAAAATTATTGAAAGTTATCTATTTTGTATATATAATACAGTCGTTTTAACAATAAATTACTTTTGATTTGAATATAACGAAAATTACAATTACTTTAGTATTGCAGGCTTATAAATATATATGCGAAAAGCTAACTTTATAATATAAAGCTCATTATATTATTTATGTACAAAATAAACAAGTAATATCTACAAATTTTAAATTTAAGTTATAAATACAAATCAAGCCATTATAGAAAATGTTTGCCCTTGGCGGAAATCGAACCTGCGACCCACGGAGCCTAGAAGCTATGATGCATATAGAAAAGTCTTGGCTTTACTACTTGCCTTGTGTATTAAATAACTCACCAAAACAACATTAACAAATCGAACAAATTAAAATGAAATGGAAAATTTTTAAGAAAATAAAAACGGATATATGTAAACATGTTTGCGCCAAAACACGTCGGTTTCTGAACACGTAATCTGCTTCCAAATTATTATATTTAGCGGACCTCCAATCCTCCGTACCCTAGTTTGGAATAAATCCATATTCTTAGAGGATCTGCAACAATTATTTTAAGCAGATATAAATTAATACTATTCGATAATCTAAGTATAAACGTCATTGCCATAGACGCGGCAGGAGTTTTGATTAATTTAATAATAAGCACTCACCTTTACCAAAGACTGTTGGACAAAAAACATTTTGCGACATTTTTTTCTACGTAACATACAAAAACTAATAATATTCAAATCAAAGTCCATATATTACATATATTCATCGTAATTTTTCAAATTTAACAGATATCTGTCATGCACTCATTATAGTGTATTATCTATGGTCAAAGACAAGTTTAGCTATAGTTTTTTTATGTAGAAAAATTATTCTATTTAAATTATATAAAATATTACTTATTCTTGTTAAATTATTTAACTAAAACAACATAACATTAAAAAAATAATTACAAATATAAAATTTATAAATTTTTATTTTTTTAATATGTTAACACTACACTCTTTAATTAAAAATATATAAACACTGTTGCATAGTTTCAAAAACTGAACTCTTGATGTCGCTGAAAACCGAATCAGGACCTTTAGTTCTAAGATAACATACCATGACAGTGACGATTGATAGAAGTAGGTGGATGGCTAATATAAAACTAGTATTTTGAAGTAACTGGGTTAAAGCGGCACAACTTCAGCTACTTAGTAAGACTTATTATTTCCTTACATAATTTTTGCTTCTATTATTAACGCGTTTATGTGCGGGCTGTTTTATATTATAATATTTCTATATCAAATCACGAACAAAGTAAGCGATACGATTCTGGCGAGAACTCTATGAATAAAATTATCATTTTGCGGAATTGATTCCGAAGCAAAGTAAAATACTTGTGTTATGCCTAGTTACGACTTCGTTATAGGTTTAACGCTTCAATAAATGATAAAGAAACTGATTTATACGGCTATTAAGACAAATATTAATTAGATTTTTAATGTGAATAACTCTTTATATAATGGCACATACTATTGACAGTAATTACTGCCGTTGGCTAAGCTATCGCTATACCTAAGTTTGTCAAATTTAGCCTAAACCTTAGTTAAAATCTAATATACAACTTCCCTTTATAGAATCATCACAACGAATCAAACATCGTCTTCTAAATTAGTATATATGTACACTTCTCTGAAGTATGAAAAGTTATGCAATAATTTTGCATAATTAAGCCTAGAAAGTGTGCATACTAATATTTAGGCCGATAAAATTTGCATTGTCTCAGTAAAATTTGCATTTTCTCACAGGAAGGGGATGCTTTACATTGTAATCATACAGTTATTGTATCTCTCATTTTTATTTAATTAATGAAAGTATAATTGTATTTGTCTACTACTATACTATTGAGGGTTACTTAGGTGATAAGAATGCGTGGACATAGCTACTTTTCGACCCTGCACAAGACAGTAATGACTGAATGTAACTAGTGATAAGAATTATATTTTTACAAAGAGTAACTACCGTGTTTCTTGCTGGCTATTCTCGGTAGGAACAGGTTTCCGAACCAGCATTTTGCATTAGCATTTTTTTGCATTTTAAAAGCACTTGTTTACAAGTTTACTTGGTATAGAATATTATTGAATCCATAAAGAAGTAAATGCAACCGAATCAAAAATAATTTTTTGAAAATCTACTCCCCAAGTATTATATTGTTGCTATTGTATTTTATGACAAACGAGTAAACATCTGTGTGGTCTTAGCTCGCCGTTTTCTGTACCTCTTAGGTTTCAGCTCGAATAATTTCTCATACGGCACATTACCCGCGTCCTCGTCATTCGAGACCTAGTCGCCCGGGCTTAGATTTATGGTACCAATTTACTAGAAATTTTTACACTGTTGTACTAAGTTGCTTTAACATGATTTTTATTTAACTTGCCGTGTATGTAAAGGTGGAATGTTGCAAGTTAAATTTGACCCACTTCCCGGTGTCCGATTGAGCTGATTTGTAAGTGACAATGCATGTATGATAAGCATGACCAGATGTTCAGCTCCAGAAAAGGGAACTCCTTAACGGTTTACAATAGTGACATGAAATTTTGTTGATACCTTTTTTAAATTGACTTGTTACTTATATCATATTATTATTTTTAGTATCTCCCGTTTAATATTTTTCTGTTGAAATGTATTGGATTGGAACTGCTTTGTTCAAACATCAAGAACAGGCTGGAACATGGTGTAAAATGTTGTTTCAATTTTGACCTTTGATATACGTATATGTGTTGGGTTTGATTAATTTATAACAACTATACCATATTCAACAGTCTCTATTGTTAGAGAGAGAAACGGGTGGGGAGAGAACGACTAAACATAGGATGAGAGAGAGAAGACAGAGATAGAGAGTGTATGGGAAAAATTAGCATGCTAAGAGAATATATCTAACCAGATTCAAAGAAGCGAACATGGAAAATATTGTTGCGGGCATATTCCATGCGAAGCGAACTACGGCCGCTGAGTTTCTGCTCGAACAATCTCTCACACGGCACATTACCCGCGTCCACCACATTCGAGACCTATTTGCTGGAGATTAGATTAATGCTGCCAATTTTCTACTTTGCTTTTAACGCTCTCTTGTTAAACAGCTTCAGAGTAATTGTTGCTTCGATATTATTAAAGAGGCGTCTTCCATTTTACTTAAACGAAACTTCTCGCGTGGCTGCAAAGTAGTAATATTTTTTTATCTATAGAAATTTAATATTATTGGTTTTATCTGTATCGCTCTGTCAAACAATTTCATTTGTCTGCCAAGGGGACTGCTATGTAGGTCGTCTATCAATTAGCAACGTATTGTGACAGTTTTAGGATTACTTACAGTTACCTAAGCTTTAAAATTATTTTAAATTCTTATTGTATGCAAGAAATACGTTAGAAAAGGAAAAAATAGTCTTCGTCGGTCAATTTTTTACTTCCTAATGTTTCATACATCATTTCACGCCGTGTGGTATTCGGCTAAATAGAATAGTACCACCCTCATTTCTTACCGAGGTGTCGTAAAAGGCGACTAAGGTAAGTTGACCCGCCGTGTGGCATCTGCCTGAGTAGAATAGACCAACCTCATTTTTTACCGAGGTGTCGTAAAAGGCGACTAAAGTAAGTTGACTCACCGTGTGGTATCCGGTTTAGTAGAATAGACCACCCTCTTTCTTACCGAGGTGTCGTAAAATACGACTGAGGTAAGTTGACGTCAAGCAGGCGGCCGGTCGTAAAAACGCAGCCAAATCATGTGACAGCATGTTTATAACAGGTTGTGGCGACCCCACTTAGAGTGGGATAAGGGCAGAAAGATGATGAGATGGTGATTTTATGTAAGAAATATATTAGAAAAGGAAAAAATAGTCTTCGTCGGTCATTTTTTTTACTTCCTAATGTTTCATATATCATTTCATATTTCGTGGGGGTTGTCCATTTTCATCTTATATCTTATAATATTATTATTCTTAATATTATAATATTATTAAATTAACTTTTCTTTTTTAATATTTAAATTACAAATCATACCTAATATTACAAATAATATGTTTGACGGAAAAAAATAATGTTATGAGTTATCATCAAAAGTAATAATAAAATTATTTTGCTATAATCCGCGATGAAGTAAAATAGTAAATATATATAATGCTAAATGTAGAATGGACAATCGGTTATCATACCTGATACATGCAGGAGTCGTAAAAAACACATGCACAAACCTCCACCACCGCCACCGTGATACACAAGCACTATATACGTTCACTATCACAAACTCAACAATCGTTTCGCCCCGCAACCGAAGCATCGTCAGGAGATAGACTCCACGACCAAAATCGCAAAGCGAAGCAATACCCAAATAAGTTTAGTTATATACTAATCGGTTCAACCCCACCCTTTATTTTATTTTGCCTGCAAACAAGTGTAACAAGCTTGAACTAGAAACATTTGTTTGCTCGTTAATGAGAGTGCCATTGTTATGTTTAATAATCTCAAGGTTTTCCAATAGGCTCAGCTTAAGTCCTTTATTTGAACACGTGTGCAATACTTCGAAACTATGGTCATTAGGAACTCTATGACCGCTTTCTATCAAATGTTTGGCGAAATGTGAATTTTGTGGTTTATTATTCCTGAAAGCTGCCATATGTTCTTTAAAACGGGTTTCAAAATTACGACCAGTCTGACCCACATATGTATCATTGCATTCAGGACATTTTATTTTATAAACACCACACTTTTTCGCGCTTTCTAATTTATCTTTATTATTGCAAAGAATCTTCTTTAAAGAGTTACTACTTTTAAAACCTAATTTTATATTTGATTTTGATTTAAATATAGTTGAAATTCGTTCTGACAATGCTCCAAAATAGGTCAGACTGGCTTTGTACTTATTATCTTTGTAATGTGGCACCGCGTACAAATGTTTTGTCAATTGCAATTTCTGTTTATTTTTTAATATATTATGTACTAATTGCTTATCATAGCCATTGGAATGCGCCATCTGGTTGATTATTTGAAGTTCTTTGTTAAAATTCTTCTCACAAAGGGGGACGGATGGCTATGATAAGCAATTAGTACATAATATATTAAAAAATAAACAGAAATTGCAATTGACAAAACATTTGTACGCGGTGCCACATTACAAAGATAATAAGTACAAAGCCAGTCTGACCTATTTTGGAGCATTGTCAGAACGAATTTCAACTATATTTAAATCAAAATCAAATATAAAATTAGGTTTTAAAAGTAGTAACTCTTTAAAGAAGATTCTTTGCAATAATAAAGATAAATTAGAAAGCGCGAAAAAGTGTGGTGTTTATAAAATAAAATGTCCTGAATGCAATGATACATATGTGGGTCAGACTGGTCGTAATTTTGAAACCCGTTTTAAAGAACATATGGCAGCTTTCAGGAATAATAAACCACAAAATTCACATTTCGCCAAACATTTGATAGAAAGCGGTCATAGAGTTCCTAATGACCATAGTTTCGAAGTATTGCACACGTGTTCAAATAAAGGACTTAAGCTGAGCCTATTGGAAAACCTTGAGATTATTAAACATAACAATGGCACTCTCATTAACGAGCAAACAAATGTTTCTAGTTCAAGCTTGTTACACTTGTTTGCAGGCAAAATAAAATAAAGGGTGGGGTTGAACCGATTAGTATATAACTAAACTTATTTGGGTATTGCTTCCCCCCCTTGATTCCCCAAAGCTCACTAACATGGAGGCTTCAGTCTGTCAGGTGGGTATGACCGGCCATCAGTCGATCATACTAGCATCAGTATACCTCAGTCCGACCAAACGGGTACTCGAAAGAGACGTCCGCACCCTTCTCGCACTAGGCGACTCTGTAATACTGGCCGGAGACTTCAACTCCAAACACGGCCAATGGAACTCTCGCCGAACCAACCGGAACGGCACAATACTCCAAGGCCTCAACGGCCTTCCAAACCTCGCTTTTGAGGTGATAGCCCCTAACGAGCCCACCAGATACCCGCCTAACGGGGACCCAAACAGAGCAGATGTGTTAGATATATACATTTTCAAAAATGTAGCTCTCCAGTTACATTCTATAGAAGTCCTGCATGAATTAGACTCGGACCACCGTCCGGTTCTAACTGAGTTAGGTCAGTCTACTTCCACGACCCCTCCCACGAAAACGATAATCGACTGGAGTAAATTAGGCGGGAAACTCCAGTCCCTAAACTCAGACCACCTAGATCTAATTCCTGACAAGATAGACTCCGTGGATAGTGCCAAGTTCGCTGTTACCCACCTTACGAAACATATAACAGACTCACTCGAGCGTTGCTCCAAGGAAGTCCCCGACGACCGCGGTCGTGGGAGACTGCCGGACGACCTGCGCGACCTACTTAGACGTAAACGTGCCGCCACTAGGGCCCATGACGCATACCCGACAGACGAAAACCGGAGAACACTCCGGCGACTTCAAAGAGAGGTTAGAGAAAAACTCAGCCTCAACCGTCAGTCCGCCTGGGACAACAAACTCTCAGAGATCTCGCCGAGTCACCTGGCTTTCTGGAAACTGGCGAAATCCCTGAGAGGAGACCAGTGTGCAGGTACACCTCCATTGATACGATTAAACCGTCCGGTCGCTTTTGACGACATCGATAAGGCCGAATGCTTGGCTGACAGTCTTGAGGGACAATGTACAAACAATCCCAGTCATCCCGAACACGCCGAATTCCACTCGGAAGTGGAAACGGCGGCGGCTAGGATATCCGCGAAGGCTCCCGAAAGCGAGCCGCTCACTCCCACCACCGGAGAGGAAGTCCGTTCCATTATCCAAAACCTAAAGACCCGCAAGTCCCCAGGTCCCGACTCCATATCCAACAAAGCACTCAAGTGCCTCCCCGACCAACTGATAAACCTATTAGTATTGATTTTCAATGCTCTCCTGTTAGGTTGCTCCTTCCCCGACGAATGGAAGGAAGCAATAGTAATAGGCATTCGTAAACCGGGAAAACCCAGTAATCTCCCGAGCAGCTATCGACCCATCAGTCTGCTCAACAGCTTAGGGAAAGTCTACGAGCGAGTAATCCTCGCTAGACTCAAAACGTTCATGGAGTCGATGAAGCTCATACCGGATGAGCAATTCGGCTTCCGCGCCAAACACACCGCGGTACAACAAGTACACCGACTTACCGAAGCCATCCTCAATGGCTTCGCCAAAAAACGGTACACCGGTACTGTCTTCTTCGATGTCGCCAAAGCCTTCGATAAGGTATGGCATGCGGGTTTAATATACAAACTCGCGAACCTAGGAATCCCCGATAGACTCGTTCTCATCATTCGCGATTATCTTACTAATCGCTCATTTAGATATCGTATTGATGGTGCGCTCTCCTCAAGACGCACCTTACGCGCCGGAGTCCCCCAAGGTTCGGTACTCGCACCGTTCCTCTACTCGCTCTATACGAGCGACATCCCACGATTCTCCACTAAAACTAGTGTAGTCTCCCACATAGCCATGTTCGCGGACGATACCGCAATCTATACCACCTGTAGAGATCCCATAACTATTAATGATAGGCTCCAAAGAGCAACCAACCAGCTCGGAAGCTGGTTCCGCCGGTGGAGAATCGAAATAAATCCCGATAAAAGCGCAGCAATGTTCTTTGCGAGATCTAGGAGAGCCATGGACTTCATCCGGACGCCTCCTAGAGTCTCTATTTACAACAAATACATCGATTGGCAAAAGGAAGTCAAATACTTAGGTGTCATCCTCGAACCTACCCTATCCTTCATCCGACACATCCGCGTTGTCCGTAACCGGGCAGCGTTCGCCATGGGACGCCTCAATCCGATACTGTGTAAGACAAGTAAACTGTCACTTCGCAACAAAGTGACACTTTACAAAACTTGCATCAGACCCATTATGACCTATGCGAGCGTCGCGTTCGCGCACGTTCCGAAATCACGACTGTGTCCGTTGCAGACACTTCAAAATCGATTCATGCGTACAGCCACTGGCTGTCCGTGGTTCGTGCGCAACGTGAACCTCCATAGAGATCTCGACCTACCCACGATAGCCGATCTTTTCAGACGATTCTCGACGACTTACTTTGAGAAAGCGTCCATCCACCCAAACCCCCTTATAGTGGCCGCGTCCAACTATAAGGTGTTCAGGCACCCCAATAAGATTCACAGGCGCCCGAAGAGCGTCCTTAACGACCCCGACGATGCTATCACAGCATCCAACAAGATACACACACTACATTTACACAAACAGCGTCTTCGCCGGCGAAGACGAGGTCCCCGCTTGCTTGTGTCAAGCGGCCGCAGCCCTCTGCCGCGGCCGCCGTGACGCAGACTTCTTCCAAGTCATTTATTAGATGCAGCCCTCCAAAAACGCGCCGCCTTAAGCCGAGGTTCGGTCTCGCAGGAGACACCCTTAAGGCGACGCCCCCTGTAGCGCGGGTGCTTGTAATGCACCCGCATGTATCATCCATTTCTCGGCGATGCTTCAGCGCTCGCCCGTCTTATCGGTGACGCTGTCAAAGCTATTAGGGCTAACAGCATTAGTCATATTCGAAAAAAAAAAAAAAAGGTATTGCTTCGAACAGACTCACTCGAGCGTTGCTCCAAGGAAGTCCCCGACGACCGCGGTCGTGGGAGACTACCGGACGACCTGCGCGACCTACTCAGACGTAAACGTGCCGCCACTAGGGCCCATGACGCATACCCGACAGACGACAACCGGAGAACTCTCCGGCGACTTCAAAGAGAGGTTAGAGAAAAACTCAGCCTCAACCGTCAGTCCGCCTGGGACAACAAACTCTCAGAGATCTCGCCGAGTCACCTGGCTTTCTGGAAACTGGCGAAATCCCTAAGAGGAGACCAGTGTGCAGCTACACCTCCATTGATACGATTAAACCGTCCGGTCGCTTTTGACGACATCGATAAGGCCGAATGCTTGGCTGACAGTCTTGAGGGACAATGTACAAACAATCCCAGTCATCCCGAACACACCGAATTCCACTCGGAAGTGGAAATGGCGGCGGCTAGGATATCCGCGAAGGCTCCCGAAAGCGAGCCGCTCACTCCCACCACCGGAGAGGAAGTCCGTTCCATTATCCAAAACCTAAAGACCCGCAAGTCCCCAGGTCCCGACTCCATATCCAACAAAGCACTCAAGTGCCTCCCCGACCAACTGATAAACCTATTAGTATTGATTTTCAATGCCCTCCTGTTAGGTTGCTCCTTCCCCGACGAATGGAAGGAAGCAATAGTAATAGGTATTCGTAAACCGGGTAAACCCAGTAATCTCCCGAGCAGCTATCGACCCATCAGTCTGCTCAACAGCTTAGGGAAAGTCTACGAGCGAGTAATCCTCGCTAGACTCAAAACGTTCATGGAGTCGATGAAGCTCATACCGGATGAGCAATTCGGCTTCCGCGCCAAACACACCGCGGTACAACAAGTACACCGACTTACCGAAGCCGTCCTCAATGGCTTCGCCAAAAAACGGTACACCGGTACTGTCTTCTTCGATGTCGCCAAAGCCTTCGACAAGGTATGGCATGCGGGTTTAATATACAAACTCGCGAACCTAGGAATCCCCGATAGACTCGTTCTTATCATTCGCGATTATCTTACTAATCGCTCATTTAGATATCGTATTGATGGTGCGCTCTCCTCAAGACGCACCTTACGCGCCGGAGTCCCCCAAGGTTCGGTACTCGCACCGTTCCTCTACTCGCTCTATACGAGCGACATCCCACGATTCTCCACTAAAACTAGTGTAGTCTCCCACATAGCCATGTTCGCGGACGATACCGCAATCTATACCACCTATAGAGATCCCATAACTATTAATGATAGGCTCCAAAGAGCAACCAACCAGCTCGGAAGCTGGTTCCGCCGGTGGAGAATCGAAATAAATCCCGATAAAAGCGCAGCAATGTTCTTTGCGAGATCTAGGAGAGCCATGGACTTCATCCGGACGCCTCCTAGAGTCTCTATTTACAACAAATACATCGATTGGCAAAAGGAAGTCAAATACTTAGGTGTCATCCTCGAACCTACCCTATCCTTCATCCGACACATCCGCGTTGTCCGTAACCGGGCAGCGTTCGCCATGGGACGCCTCAATCCGATACTGTGTAAGACAAGTAAACTGTCACTTCGCAACAAAGTGACACTTTACAAAACTTGCATCAGACCCATTATGGCCTATGCGAGCGTCGCGTTCGCGCACGTTCCGAAATCACGACTGTGTCCGTTGCAGACACTTCAAAACCGATTCATGCGTACAGCCACTGGCTGTCCGTGGTTCGTACGCAACGTGAACCTCCATAGAGATCTCAACCTACCCACGATAGCCGATCTTTTCAGACGATTCTCGACGACTTACTTCGAGAAAGCGTCCATCCACCCAAACCCCCTTATAGTGGCCGCGTCCAACTATAAGGTGTTCAGGCACCCCAATAAGATTCACAGGCGCCCGAAGAGCGTCCTTAACGACCCCGACGATGCTATCACAGCATCCAACAAGATACACACACTACACTTACACAAACAGCGTCTTCGCCGGCGAAGACGAGGTCCCCGCTTGCTTGTGTCAAGCGGCCGCAGCCTTCTGCCGCGGCCGCCGTGACGCAGACTTCTTCCAAGTCATTTATTAGATGCAGCCCTCCAAAAACGCGCCGCCTTAAGCCGAGGTTCGGTCTCGCAGGAGACACCCTTAAGGCGACGCCCCCTGTAGCGCGGGTGCTTGTAATGCACCCGCATGTATCATCCATTTCTCGGCGATGCTTCAGCGCTCGCCCGTCTTATCGGTGACGCTGTCAAAGCCATTAGGGCTAACAGCATTAGTCATATTCGAAAAAAAAAAAAAAAAAGGTATTGCTTCGCTTTGCGATTTTGGTCGTGGAGTCTATCTCCTGACGATGCTTCGGTTGCGGGGCGAAACGATTGTTGAGTTTGTGATAGTGAACGTATATAGTGCTTGTGTATCACGGTGGCGGTGGTGGAGGTTTGTGCATGTGTTTTTTACGACTCCTGCATGTATCAGGTATGATAACCGATTGTCCATTCTACATTTAGCATTATATATATTTACTATTTTACTTCATCGCGGATTATAGCAAAATAATTTTATTATTACTTTTGTATTATGGATCTCCGCAAAGTAACGCCTAATTCTATAAATTAGTTATCATCAACTTAGCTCAACATAATAGACCTGCATCAATTTACAAAATATTTCGTCCATCATTAGGTTTTTTTAGAAATCTGTTATAAAAAACAATGCATTCGCACAATGGCGAATTTAAATATCGAATGAATGTTAATCGGTTTACGATCCCACAACTGAATGTGCTATGCGCTATGGCGTCTAGGGAACGTTCAATCTATCTAGATTTCCGGGGCCCTCCATTTCGAAATATCAGCTTTTATAAATGCATTGCACTCTGATTGTAGTACATTGATAAAGAGTAAAACATTTTACATTTTAAACGTAAAAGAGTTAAAATAAAAACATAAGATTTGTACATATTTGAAAAAAGACTTTTTTTATAAGTAACAATGCCTCTCGGAATCAGTTTGATGCATTAAGTATAATGTAAGCTTAATATAGTAAAAGCGTGGCAAAAGTAATCCTATTATCCTAAAATAAATCCTGAAATCTTCACATATTTTTTTATGCTTAAGTCGTACATGATTTTCATCTTATTATTCCTATGTTATCGGTTATTATTCACTTGCCTTAAAATTTCATTCCTTATAGAAAACTGTCATTTAAAAACGTCGTTTATAAAATCAAAAAATGCTTGTTTGATTTACTTGGAAAGTAAATTAGTAATATATAGTATATACTATGTTTTTAAATTTATATTCGAAAGACGAAGCATATATTAACTCTTACCATCTACGCTTATGTGATTTTATATCGTTTTCCATTGGTATCTATTAAGTGGTTTAGACAAACAGATTGCGTGCCACAAATTATTCATAGCTCAATCCAATGATCAGTAAAACGCTTAATCAGTTGATGGTAAAATGGCCATAATAACTACGACTGGTTGTAAATTACCTAGGTGAATATAAATGAAGATGTTTATATAACCGTTAACATTCTCCTGCCCTTATTCCACTCCAAGTGAGGCAACTGACCTTAGTCGCCTTTTAAGGCACCTCGGTAAGAAATGAGGGTGTTCTATTCTACTGAGCCGAATACCACACGGCAGGTCAACTGACCTTAGTCGCCTTTTAAGGCACCTCGGTAAGAAATGAGGGTGTTCTATTCTACTGAGCCGAATACCACACGGCAGGTCAACTGACCTTAGTCGCCTTTTAAGACACCTCGGCAAGAAATAACGATGGTCTATTCTACTCAGCCGAATATCACATGGCGGGTCAACTTACCTTAGTCGCCTTTTAAGACAACTCGGTAAGTAATGAGGGTGTTCTATTCTTTTCAGCCGAATACCACACGGCAGGTCAACTTACCTTAGTCGCCTTTGAAGACCTGTTTTTAGTACCTGTTTGTGCTAATGGTTCTTTTCATATGATGTTTGCATGTTGTTTTTTTTCTTAATTATTATATATATAAATTTTATTCTTTTGTATCTTTGTAAATGCCAAATTGTTTCGTTTTAGTTGATAAGGGAAGGTACTAGCTCCTGAAACACAGTTCTTCTAGTTCAGGAGCTAGGGCTTCAATGCACTGTGTACATTTGGATGTTTAATAAAGTTATTATTATATAGAAAGCAGAGTAAGGATATGGTTATCCTCATAATTCCTATCACAACGTATAGCAAAAATAAATTTGCAAATAACTTTTAGTTACGATATAAATTGCTGGCAAACGAAACAAAATAAAAATCTGAAACATACAGAGCTCACCTTTTAATGTGGCCGTTGGGAGTCTAGGAAAATATTTGTGGCGCGCGGGGAATGGAGTCCATTACGGATAACGTAAACGAATTAAAACCTTCTGTATTATGTACATTACTTTCAACAACACATAATATACATCTTAGGATAAGATGTTTTAAAAAACTTTGACTTCTAAAGTTATTTGCGTTTTGCAACGTTTCTTTTTAAAGGTTACTAATAATTTGGGTTACAAATTACAAGTAGCCCCTACAGCTAAGTAATATGGTTGTGTTAGGAGTGCGTCTTACATAATTTTTTATACAAAACTAGTTGCGTCTCGCGGTTTAATCTGTTATTGGAATTATACACATAAACACATACACACACACACATAAGCACAGATTTTGGTTGTGCAAAAAGTACGATGTTTACTATACATATAGCAACAGAAAGTAAAGAAAAAAAATTGTCGAGTTGATAAGACGCTTGCAACGCGAGTTGGACCTTTTATCCTTGTATTAAAAAACAAGCCTTGATGTAATCAAAGACTCAAAACAGTTTTGTATTGAAAACTTTTACGACACACATACACTCATATACTTTTGCCTTTATGCTAGTAGTAGAATTAATATTAATAAATATATGTTTTATGTATGTTTTATGTAAAACTTTTTCGTTATTTGCTGACAGAACAGCGACGATGAGAAGATTTCGTTGTTACATCAATGACCCAGATCAGTACCTGGATATATAACTATTAATAAAAAATATAACCATAAATAAATATTTCACAATTTGCTTTTCCTCCTAAAAAGCAATCCTTCCTTAGAACCCGTTTAAAAGCATTTAATTCTGGATTATCTCAAAAGGGTTGTGCAAGTGAGATAGCTGTGGCTCCATTTAAAAGTTTTATAAAATATTATGATATAAGACGATGCTGGTCAAATCCTATATCTAAATGCTAACTAGATTGATACTTTTGTCTCTTTTACATATATTTATTTTCTGTTTGTCCTTTGTTACAAAGCGGATAAGTTTAGTACTTCAAAATTATTAAAAACCCTCATTAATAGAATAGGTTTTAACTGACTCATTAAAACCTATTCTATAAATATTGTAAATGTGAAAGTTTATGTGTATGGATATAACTTTATAAATTTTCCACGACGATTCCGCGGAAACAATATCGATGAAATTTCGCATAATTATTCCTTATACACCGGAATAACATATAGGCTATAGAAATCCAGTTAATTCTACAGTAATAAGATGACACTAAAAAGCGCCATCTATTATCAACCTATCACGCAACAACAAGTCACGCGAACGAAGTCACGGGTAAAAGCTATTACATACATACTATTTATTCTATATAAACTAAAATATTATATAACTAAAATCTTTCTATGGCTGAATATTTACAAAACTTTTACCCTTTTCAGAGTGAAAATGCTTGTATTAGGGTAACCACTTTAGTCCAATACTACCCTTTGCAATCACATTCCCGCCCTTATCGCAGCTACTCAGGCTTTTGTGATATCTTTACAATTTTCGGTATTGAATTCAAAATTCCACTACACAAAGCCTTTGTAGCTAGCCTTGGATTCAAAAAGCTTTTCCGGAAAGGATTATGTATAGATTATTACTTGAAAACTACCGTGATTGAGGATCAAATGGCGCAAAGTCAAGTTGTTTTTCAATGCTACTAGTAACAAATTGTAATAAGGGTTATAAATAAGATTACAACCGTTTAGTAGTGAGTGATGTCAAGGCCGACTGAATAGAATAGACCACCCTCATTTCTTACCAAGGTGTCGTAAAAGGTTAAGGTAAGTTGAACCAACGTGTGGTATCCGATTGAGTAGAATAGATCACCCTCTTTCTACTGAGTAATCGTAAAATACGAATAAGCTAAGTTGAAGTCAGGCACGCGGCCGGTCGTAAAATACGTAGCTAAATCATGTGACCACATGTTTATAACATGTTGTGCCGACTCTACATAGAGTGGGATAAGGGCAGGAGGATGATGATGTAATAGGGTTATATGTATGTATTAAAAATACTCAATGCAGTTTCTATATTGCTGTGATAAATCAATGCAGTTTCATCGGCATGTCAGGAACTTGACGATTCACGCCTATCTACATTTAGTAGCTTATGTTAATTGAATCTATTTCTTCATAATTTTCCATACCAAAATAGGCTGTCGAGTGTCATGCCAGTTTTCCGAAGGAAATAATAACGTTCCAAACAGATAATAGAACTGTTCTATTCCAAATTAGTTAAGAAACAACTTCTCACCGTCTGAATGATTAATTTCAATAATTAATTCGCGTAATTAACTTAATTCGTTTTTTCATTCGGTTCATTGCTTCTTGTCCCGAACATACATGTATATTATTTATGAAACTTTACTTATTTACCATTACTCGTGAGCCCCGGAGATTTTAATAATATAAATTCCAGCATACTTCAATATGATTATGTTAACGTACCCACATAAAGTTATATTAAACGAGGATACTTAAAATAACTTTACGTACATTAACAGGTCCAATCCGGCTTTGAGGACCAATTTTGTTTCTCTGTTGTTGAGAAATTGATAAATAGGCGTTTAATATATTTAGAAAATTATATTTATAAAAAAATTCTATTTTTAAATTAAATTTTTAATTGACAATCGTTAACATCGAGATGTTAAAATTGATAATGTTTTTTTAATAACAAATAAAGCAATATACCTAGACTGTACTTTATAACTGACTGGTGATGTGGCTGTAAACAGCGTAATTACAATCCCACCCCTAAATTGAAATGTGGTATACATAAATCAAACTTGGACGCATTAGACGTCTCCATGCAGTTGATAAACTGAAACAATTTATGAAAAATTAATGCTTTTACTCTACTTCGATTTTTTGTAGGGAGTGCCATAACCTGTCCAATAATTCAAAGTGAATTTTGATATTTAAATATTTTTTGCGGTCTTAAAATATTGAAAACAAACAATAAACATAAATATAAACATTGTTTTAGTGTAATATTTATTGGTTAAAATGCCAGTTCGAATTTATGCAAAAAGTATGTGTACAGAAAAACCACTGTAATGTGATACGTATTTCATTTTGTTGTTAAAACAAAGTATTTAAAATGCAATTTAGTTTGAAATTATATGTTACAAAAATCCATAATTTTATGTCATTTACATGTCAGTACATTGTTTCTGTAGTTGTTTGTAAGTTTCTTATTCAAGTGGATTGGATAAGACCAATTGATTCTAGTTCTACAACCTTGTCTAATGTCTGTCTGTACAGTGTGACTAAATTCACCATCAAGGATCTCAGAACAAATAAAGCCACTGCGATAAGACACTCTGTTTAAATTCAAGTAGGTACTTTCATTGTCACAGAACAAAGGAACCGGCATACTGAAAATGTGTTTTGTGTAAAATGGCTAACAAGCTACAACATTTCAAAAGGGATTGTGCTTTTGAAATTCCTTCAGAATACTAACAAGGTGGTATTATTAATCTAAAAGTACAATGTAAAATTTATTTACATTTCAAATCTAAATTCAGAATATTTAGTAGTTCATTTCTTAAGCGAGTATCTGAAGACGAGAGACAAAAAAATAACATTTATTTTATAACATTTAGTATATAGTTAAAATACAAGACGTTAAGAATTTCATGTTATTTTCATCCATAATTTCTACATTCACACAAAGGCAAACTTTCGTTCAATCTTTTGTCTTTAGTCCCTTAGTTAAAATAAATTCAATATAAATATTATTTGAAGTTGCAGCTTGCACAAAGAGATTCTTTACTTTAGATTCTTTAGAAAGATAGACATTGTTTAATCTTTTTAAGTTTTATACGTTAACGAATAATACATAAAGTCGTTACTGAATTATACTTCAAACGGAATGAAAAAGTTTTATACAAATAATTTTAATAATTATTTAAAATAAATACAGGTTTTATTTATACCAACGTGTGGTATCCTGCTGAGTAGAATAGACCACCCTCATTTCTTATAGGGATGTCGTAAAATACGATTAAGATAAGTTGACGTCAGGTAGACGGCCAGTCGTAAAATACGTAGCCAATCATGTGACAACATGTTCACAACATGCTCTGCCGAAACCGACATCAACTTAGATTTTTGTGTAACAATTTATACCACAATTAAAGTTGTAGTATTTTGCAAGTAGCTTACTAAAGTCCATAATACGAGTATTCCACTCTAGGTGAGGTCGGCACAACAACTTATAAACATGTTATCACATGATTGGGCTACGTTTTTTACGACCGGCCGCCTGCCTGATGTCAACTCAACTATTCTATTCAACCGGATACCACACGGTGGATCAACTTACCTCAGTCGCCTTTTACGACACATCCGTAAGAGATGAGGGTAGTGTATTCTACTAAGCTGGATACCACACGACTATACAAAATTAGCCGTACAATGGACTTAAATTTTTTTAAATTTTCTTTTGTATACACATCGACTGATTTGCTCATATCGAGTCGGTTTGTAACGTTAGGAAGTTATTTGGCTTGACACTGAAATATGACGGCAATTTCGAAGCGACCGTCAGTCGAATTTGCAGTCTATCCTTCTGTTTGTCGATCAAACGCAGGGCGGATTTGTGAAAATTGAAACTGGTATTTTGCAAAGAGTGTTTATTGAACTTGAATTTTTGCGTCGTTAAGCCGTAAAAATATATTTCTTTCGGATACCATATTAAATTTATGTTACCGTTTATCTTTATGATCGCGAAATTTCACCTCAAATATCATTTATAGTATGGCAATATTATTATTCAATCCTAAATTCTGAAGAAACTCTTATATTTGTAGAAATCGATTTATACTAAAAATTTAAATTCAGTAAATTAAAATGTATATTCTGTTTCACTGAATGCGGTGTGGTATTCGGCTGAGTAGTTTTAACCACCCACATTTCTTACCGAGGTGTCGTAAAAGGCGACTAAGGTAAATCGACCCGTCGTGTGGCATCCGGCTGAGTAGAATAAACCACCCTCATTTCGACTGAGGTAAGTCGACCCGCCGTATGGTATCCGATAAGCGGTGGTAGCGGAATGGTTAGAGTAACGGACTTGCGACGGAGAGGTCGTGGTTTCGAATCCCGGCCATTATACTACCGACGTGAACCCACTCCTAACACAAGCATTAACCTAAGGGGGGGGGGGGATTAACAAGTTTACTACTAATTTGTAGCCCAAATTGCGAGTAACCTTTATAAAAAAAGAAATCATGTAGCAACATGTTTTTAACATGCTGTGCCGACCTCACTTTGAGTGCGATAAGGGCAAGAGGATGATTTTTCTGTTTCACTGAATCGTAGATGTTCTTTTCACTTTGAACAACAAGTTCTATGTCAGTCATTTTTGCCTAGTTTAGCATGATAATTCAATCAATTTAAATAAGTCACTTTGCTTAATTCATTTTGTATGTCATTCTAGAGGATGAAAGTAACAACCACATCACATCAAGAATAAATCTCCACAAAGGCGAAAGAAATCACATCAATTTATTATAACTGGCTTGATGATAGATCGTAACCAGTCGTAACACGAGTATTTTACAAGGATCCAGAATCAATTCCCGACAACGATAATTTTATTCATAGAGATCCCTCTTGAATTGTATCGCTAACTTTGTTTGTGATTTGATACAGAAATATTACATGAAACTATCTTCAAACTAATATAAGCGTTATGTAATATTGAGAGGTCTTACAAAGTTATGCAGAAGTTGCCATTTAAGAAATATTTGTTAATCAATATCGAGTCAAATTACAAAACTTGTCGACTGTTTGAACTTATTTAATTAGGATATAACTTTGAATAGTATCAAACAATGACAAATGCTGTTCTGTCTAACAATGTTTATATGAGTTTATACTAACTTGTACAGTTTGTACGTATTTATTTATTATGTCAATTACTTACTTACAAATTTGTCCAATATGCATTATACAATATATCACTATCACTACATATTATAAAACAAAGTCGTATTCTCCGTATGTACGCATAAAACTTTAAAACTACGCACCAGATTTTGATGCGGTTTTTTTTAATAGATAGAGAGATTCTAGAGGAAGGTTTGTACGTATAATAACATTCAACACGGAGTAGAGAAATACTGTAATTTTTGAGGTTTCTGTAAATAATTACATTTTTTTCCGCTTACATTGCAAACGCAGGCTAAACCCTACGAGATTTATCAAAATAATGTACTACGTATTTGTACACCTTGAAAAGGTCTACAGAAAAGTCCGCGATGGTATATGTCTATCTCTTATGTATAACCCACAATAGCATTTTTTGTCATTTACTTTTTACGAAAAATAATGCCTTATTTTTGAAGAAATTTTTATACAATACAGCATTAATCCTTATCCATTTAAGTACCTTAAATAAATTGTTGATTTAATATAGAACAATATGGCCGTTTACAGCATGTTATTTAAGTGAACATTTTCGGAGATATTACAGATTTAAAATGCCGTGAGGACGCCGCGCTTCGCGCCTATAACACTTCGACTTTAGCAGCTAAGTCGCTCTTTCAAGAGTTTCTTTAAAGACATTCTGTAATTAATTGTAAAAATAAAATACATAGGGAAAATGTAAAAGTAAATAAGTAAAAATGTATTATATGAATTTAGATATTCCAAAGATAGCAGGAAATCTTCTTGGTATAGGGAAAGGAAATTGTTTTTCTCCAAATTTAACGCTTGCGGGCCACGGGCAGTAATGAATAAATCAAAACTACTAGATCGATTTAAATCATTTTTTTTACACTGACTGGCATGGGATATATATTTTATACCCGTGCGAAGCAGGGGCAGGTCGCTAGTTATTATATAAATTAGGTTCGTATGTAAATCTATTACAGGCATAAATATAAATGCCAAAAATTTTAAGATTTCACAAAAACTTAATTTAAAGATATATTATATAAAGTAACACAGCACTAGACATAGTAGGAAAACAAGAAATTTATAACATAATTAACCAATTTCAGAAAAAAATTAAGCTATAAGAAATAAAAAAGTTTTATTTATATTTTTTATTATAAATGTTCGTATATGTTTACAGTATAAGTATAACTTGTATAGTTGTCTGTAATATATTGTAAGCGCAAGTGTACAGAAACTTGTTACAAAGATAATAATGATCACATAGTATTGATGATGAAATTCTACTAATTGAAATTTGACTACTATCGTATTCTCCAGCTAATGACCGTACCCTACTGGAAACTTTCCAGTAGTTTAATTTATATCTATATATATAAATTACTATCAGGCAATCTTCAGGTGACAAAAGGGCTAGCTCCTTTTTCGCACAAAGAATCAGCTTAGCGATTCAGCGTGGAAACGCTGCCAGCATTCTTGGGACCATTCCACATGGGCATGACTTGTATAGTCCTAGCGTGTAAGAAATTTAAGATAGATATAACTTGTACATTTTTGCTGTAAATAAATATTACTATCAGGCGAAATAAAAAAAATATAAAAATGGCGCGATATATGCAAGAATACAAAAGTAATTAGTGAATTAAGTAGAGGTATATGTACGAAGTCCAATAAAGTAAGGAATAAAAAAACTAACGTAATAAGAAGAGTTCTAGAACAGTGACAGATGTCTCATTACACAACAAACAACAAGTGTCATCAGTAAAAGTCTGACCTCGTCGTAAATGTAAAGTATAAACATTGTATAAAGTATGTAAGTAAAAGAGTGCGCTCGAGGTAAGTAACGATGCTCATTTATCTTTTACTTCCTTATAGACCCGTGATATTATATTGAGAATTTTGATATATACGTATTTTTTGTGTTTAGTTGTAGCTAAGCTAGCATCTAAGTAAAGTGTTTTGTTTAGTTATAGCTAGTATAAAATTTAAATATATGAGACAATTACACACACGTCTGCCCGTCCCCAAGTTAAGTAGCTTAATAGTTGCGTTATGGGTAACAGAAAACTGGTAAATATATACATATACAATTTAAATTTCATACTTAAATACATCTAACGATATTGTTGCCTCTTGATAAAAAATGTTGACCCTCGGTGAGAATTGAACCCGCGACCCACGGAGCTGAAGGCAGGGTCAATGCCAACTGCACTATCGGGCCGGTCAAAATAATAAAATACTTGTAAAAAATGATCAATATAAATTGGAGTTACAACAAAATATTTGGGTAAGCCTTCTTTATCTATCCTTATTTTAAAACAAAGTATCCAAGAACTGTCCGTCTGTAGGTGATCAATTTCCATCAAAATCTAAAAGATAAAGTATTTACTTATTTACGGTATTTACGGTAAGAGAAATAATAGTATAATACAATAAAACTCGCGAGGGGTCGGGAATAACACGGAAAAAAATTGTAAAACACTAATTTCCACGTGGTTGAAGCTGCGGATACTCCGCCTCCTTGCGTTGATGTCTTCAATGCTGAGGATGATAAACCCCTCCACGGATTAATTTGTCACGGACAATGTTGCGCCAACGGTGTCGGTTCTTCCCAACGCTGATGGCTTCTTGCATTCTGTCGAGAATGGTTTGATCTGTCCAGCGCGTTTGACGTCGTCCTCGTGGTTTCTTTTCCCCTAGACTTTCCCAGTGACATTGTCACTGCTCTTCCGGGTGATATGAGTAAGGTACTCAAGAATTCCTAAAAGGCAGATAGTCCAGGGCCTAGTTTTGATCTTGAGTTCCTTGAGTAACAACACATTAGTACTTTTTGCTTTCAAGAGTATACGCAAAATTCTCGTCCAGATCCACATTTCGAAGGCATTTACACGTTTGTGGTCGTTTTCTCTGAACGTCGATGTTTCGGCCCTGTAAATAAAATCGGAAAATACCAACTTACTGACCAGTTTCTGTTTGGTATCCTTCCTTATGTTTCTGTCTTTCCCTATTCCTTTCAGTTGGCCCAAGCTGCAGGCACAGCTAGTTATAAATATTACTTAGTTACTATAACAAACAAATGTTACTTTGACTCAATAAATAACAAATGCCCATCAGTAAATGTCTGCCCTCGACTCGAATGTAAAGTAGATACACAATAAAAAGTATGTAAGCAAAAGAAGTAAGAAATGTGCTGGAGGCACACACCGTGAGTAATGACACTCGTTTCTCTTTTAGCTCTTTATGAACTACAGTATATTTACGCCGAACGTTTTACTTTGGCGATGAAAAGTTGTGCTATTACCTAACAACGTTTTGCAATTATTTTAACACTAGCTCCCGCGCGCGACGTCCTCTTCTTGGACTTCTGTCTTGTGATAAAAATTGGCTTCATGTCACTTCTGCCATTCAACTGTTTTCATATTAAATATTTCATATTGCACGCTTAAAAAAGTTTTTTGTGGCAAATTGCAATAAAGCATAGCGAAGCGCCTACAAAAGTCGTGCGATAACTTTGAAGAGCAAGAAAACACTAGTTTGTAGCGTAATGTTATAAATTGCATTGAAAAAAATATTACAATTTATTTAACCAAGAATAATTTTGAATTAGGTCACTTAAATTCTAGGTAAGTGTGCAATATATAAGTTAGTTGGTAGTTAAAAGCAAGACAAACAAAAAAATTTGACATTATTAATATTAGTATGAAATAATGTTACCAATTTAATGAACGAATCAGTAAATGTTAAATTAAATTCTTGAATAGTATACGAAAACATTTAATCTGATGTCTATCTAAAATACTAAAACTCAATTAGAAGTTTTACTTAATTTATATACAAAGAACTCCATTTAATTAATCAGCTTTTAATCAAGGGCTGTTGGATTTTAAACTAACCTTAACGTAAATACTTTATTTCAAATAAGTAATTCGTATGACACGAATAACATTCAACTCATAAAAGTCATTTAGCGGCACTAAAACATTCACCCGTAATTACTAATAGGCGATACGAAATTCAAGATGCACCTGAGTCCAAAGGTAATTTGAAAAAAATAGGTAAAAACCAAAATACATTGTAATATTTTTGTATCGTCCGCAAAGTAACGCCTAATTTTATGAATTATTTAAAAGTAACAGGATTACGTGTAGGTACATAGCTATAGACGAATTAATTTTTAATTTTACTGCGTCCACAGATTTTCCGGAAAAAAGTAGTTCACGCTTTATTATTACAGGTCCATTCTACAATTTCTTTAAACCTTGATACAATTAGATGGTATAATTAGTACAAGGGTGTCGGTTAGTTATCTTAACTAACCGACAGCGCAAAATTCTTTTAATTCAAAACTAATATACAATTTTCCATACAACTCATAAATTCCCGTACAATTTACGAAAATAACAAATTTCTTAGTCTGAAATTTGCTTTAAACAAACAAATTGCGAAACTTCCCAGTTTAGCAGCAGAGCCATTTTAAATTAACGGCTTTTACATTCATTAGTCTATGCTTGGTTTACCTGGGCACCACCTAGGCGACCGGAGCGTGTTTAAGTACCCACTCATTTGAGAAACCTCCTAGTGTGGAGTGTCGGATGTGCAAGTTGCATTCACTTGCTTCAAAGACGTAATTATGCTGATTTGCGTTGGAGCACTGGCAAGACGCGAAATTAGAGTACCTATAATACAGTCTCATTAGTCTCCATTCGTAAATTTAGATGTATATTTTAAGAATAATTGCTTACTTAAGTTACTACATATGTTTAAATTTTTTTATGATCTCTTTTAGTATTCTTAAAACCAAAGTTTACCGGGTTAATTTATAGTTAGGTCAAAAGCTAATGTTATTAAAATTGGGTTAATATTTTTTGCGTAGGCTAACGATCGCTTGATCGCGATTTGATTCACTTAAGGTGACAAGCATTTACCAACCATAATAACAATAGCAATCTTCTCTCATGCATTTATTTACAATAGCAATCTTTATTTATTATGTGAGCTAGGCTTAGTTTTTAATGAACATTCAAACTAGATTTAATACAGAATGAAAAATAGAACTATAGTATAAAAAATTATACACATCTTGTCTCTAAGAATATAATTTTTTAATTTTTATTAATAATTTTATTTTGACATATTTTCTATACATCTACCGTGCCTACTGTGCCGACGTGAACTGTTAGAAAAATATTAATTGTATGAAATAACTCAGATTTTAATTAAAGTTTATTAGTTTTTTGTGACCTTTGTAATAGGTAACAATGAAATACCGTAAACCTTTGTATCGAAGCTTATCGTACGATCAGTTGTTTCGTAAAGGTGAGAAATGTAGAGTATAATTTGAAAAGTTTCAATGGCCAGCGTTTAATAGTTCGCACAGCTATTGAATATAAAGGAAGGCCCGGCCACAACTCCCTAGGGCGAACATTTTGACCGTAATCAGACTAATGGAGGAACCCTGCCACCGATGTACACAAGAGGTCTATTCAACTGGCACCTAACATACTCGGGTTTTATTTAAGCTTAACCCTTTGCATGACCACACAAAGCAATTATTTTCGGCAGTAAAACTTGAATATAGGAAACATTTGTAGGCTGTTTTAACTTACGAACAAAACGCAGGGCAAGGGATACTAACAGTAAAAGTTGATTATAAAATTCGGAAAGATTATTTATTTATTGAAATTTTTTTTAATCCTGCCCCTATTCCATCCCAAGTGTGGTCGGCACAACATGTTGTAAATACATTGACACATAACTTGGCTACGTATTTTACGACCGGCTGTCTGCCTGACGTCAACTTACCTTAGTCATATTTTACGACACCGCGGTAAGAAAGAGATTGGTCTATTCTATTCAGCCGGATAAATACCACACGGCCGGTCGACTTAAATTAGTCATCTTTTACCATACCTCGGTAAGAAATGAGATCAATCTATTTAGTTATCGAAAATAAAGTACGCGTATATATTGCTAGGATAAAATATAATCGATACCACTAATCCTATTTACTCAATTTAGTATATAAATATCAAGTAATATCATATACACGTATTCGTTATATGAAGTTTATCCGTCGATTAACTTTTTCCTCTTCCTTGGTTAACGTGATATACCGAGTAAATTAAATTGGATTCCAATAAAGCGTGCAATATGGCCAATATAATATCAGTCAGAAGGTGTGCAGGCAACATGTCGGTACAAACTAGCTGGTCGACGAGATAAGACCTTTGTTATATCGAACCATAACCCGAGCCGTGAATATAATCGATATAGATTTATCAGCAGGATAACTCGATATATCGTTTTGATTCGTCAGTCAGCAATCGGTATATTAATATATAGAATAAAATAAAATCCATTCACGATTGAAAATCCTGATATCCTATGAAACCAATAAAAACGACATTTCTCGAGACTGCTCGTTCCCCGAATAAGTTACGCTGACTTGACAGTTTATGGCAAAAATAGTGTTTTATATTCAACTAGCGGCCTGCCCCTGCTTCGCACGGGTATAAAATATATAGCCCATGTCACTCAGTGAAAAAGCTTATTAAAATCGATCCAGTAGTTTTCATTTATTCATTACTGCCCGTGGCCCGCAAGCGTTAAATTTGGAGAAAAACAATTTCCCTGTCCCTATACTAAGAAGATTTTCTGCAATCTTTGGAATATCTAAATTCATATACTACATATTTACTTATTTATTTTAACATTTTTTCCCTATGATTTTTTTTTACTATTAATTACAGAATGACATTATATACAACATTCACAGCTTCCTTGTCATTAAACAAACTCTTGAAAGAGCGACATATAGCTGCTAAATTCGAAGTGCTATAGGGCGAAGCGCGGTCTCCTCACGGCATTTTAAATCTATTATATCATATATATCTATCTAATATCTCCGAAAATGTTCACTTAAATTACATGCTGTTAACGGCCATATTGATCTATATTAAATCAACAATTTATTTAAGGTACTTAATTGGATAAGGATTAATGCTGTATTGTATAAAAATTGCTTTGAACATAAGGCATTATTTTTCGTAAAAAGTAAATGACAAAAAATGCTATTGTGGGTTATACATAAGAGATAGACATATACCATCGCGGACTTTTCTGTAGACCTTTTTAAGGTGTACAATTACTTAGTATATCATTTTGATAAATCTCGTAGGGTTTAGCCTGCGTTTGCAATGAAGGCGAAAATAAAAGTAATTATTTACGACATCACATTAGATACCTCAAAAATTACAGTATTTCTCTACTCCCTATTGAATGTTATTATACATATAAACCTTCTTCTTGAATCACTCTATCTATTAAAAAAACCGCATCAAAATCAGTTGCGTAGTTTTAAAGATTTAAGCATACATAGGGATATATGGACAAACAAAGAATGTGACTTTGTTTTATACTATGATGAAGTGATATAAATTTACTATTTTTTAATGCCAAAAAATAGGAATAAAACGATTTTTTTTACGTACAACCTAGTTAGATCGATTTTTAGTCAGACTTAAAAAATACAATAAAACTACATACAACATAAATATAAGTAACAAATAGATACTTTATTATTATTACAAAGTAATATTTTATAACTGTGCAACTGTTCTGAACTTAAAACTTATTCAGATTGAACTCATCATATACAGAGATGAAGGGTCAATAGATAATTAATAAAATATAAAGCTCCCTTGTCATTATCAGCTACGTCTATTATTATTATTCATTAACCTTTCAGGTCCTTAGCGAGCCCCTGAGAGGATTCCTCAAACAAGTTTTAATTAACCCTTTAAAAGCGTCTAAGTGGAGCATCGCTTCCGCGAGCCTACCCGGTTTCATTTACTTTCCATAACATTGAAGTACAGACTCGTCCATTTATATATTTTTATTGTGAACATTATTTAGATGATTGCTATATTTCCTCATTATTCCACAAAACACTCAAGAGGAATGTAAAGGATATAATGATAAAAAGTCTTTGAAAAGAAGGATTCGAATTAAATCAAATCAAAATAAGCTTTATAAAATAAGTTTTTGTGGAATTGAATTGAATCTGCAACAGCCTTGTCACATGGTCTCACTAATTTGCTATCACGGCTTTATCAGCTATTGCCGCTTCGTAGATTTTGTGTGTTTACTACAATCTTATCTATTCTTAAAATATAACACGGAAAATAATTATACCGGTATGGGAGCCCTAAGGCGTGACTGATTTTTAAATAACTTCAATGAGTATTCAATGTTTTGTTACACTTATTTAGCTTCAGTAAACATAGTCACATTCCATTTAATCAACGAAACACGTACAAAGGACAACTTTATGTTTCTATTTCGAAATGTAATATATTGTTTATATATTTAATCTTGTTATTATCCTCCTGTGCTTATTCACTCTAAGTAGGGTCGGCACAACATGTTTTTCTCTTCCATTCTGTATCTGTTCGTCAACTCTGAGGCTATACCTTTTACATGAACGTTACACTTTACACTAGCCAACCATCTCTTTTTAGACCTATATATAAGCACATATCCACAATCATATTTAACATTTCTTCTCATTACATAACCATACCAACTTAATCTTGCACTCGTCTTTTCTATAATAGGTGCAACTTCTTCTTACTTTATCTTCTGCCCCTTCCCTTATTTTATCTCGATACTGTTAAAATCATATAACTGCCTATTTCATGTGAATAACTATAGTGGAGCAAAAATT
The DNA here is from genome assembly GCA_029227775.1 of Morpho helenor. NCBI lineage: Eukaryota > Metazoa > Arthropoda > Insecta > Lepidoptera > Nymphalidae > Morpho > Morpho helenor. The sequence continues at coordinate 9,426,578 of JARGCU010000010.1, read as the reverse complement.
TCAAATCCATTTTATCTTGGCTACAAGCCAATAATTAAGGACGATGATTTTTCAATGTTGGCAAATATCATCTGGTTTGATTTAGCATTATATAGCGGAATCTCAAAACACATAGTTAATTCAACACGCTATGCTATGTGTTTATGTCAGGATATCATCCAAATTGAATCCAGTCTCCGTTCTTATCATATTTTATCTCTTAAAGCACTTCTAGGAAACTTACTTTTGGAAAGCAGAAATAAGCTGAGGTAAACGAAACCCAGTAAAACAATGGCCACCTACACATAAGTATAAACTCATCACATTAAAAATCTAGGCGTCACAACAGTGACCTATATGACCTAGACGACTAAATCTTCTACGCTGCAACATAATCAGAGTTCAGGCCTTGTATGAGACATCTAGAACTTTTGCACTTTACTTTATGTATTATACAGCCTTGGTGATGCCGTCAAAGCTAACAGAATATTAAAAAAATTGATATCAGACTGGTTGATATAACGTCCAGTATTTGTTCAAACAATATTCTAAATTAAATTGGTAGTTATAAAAGAATAACGTGGTAACCTGGAATAAACTATCACCTTCATAAACCGCCTTTTGCAACTGTTTTTTAACTGGTATTATTATAGGCTTGTTATACATGATTACAAAGATCGTAAAAGAACCGATATAATCTAGTTTTTAAATAATAGGAACATCTGAACTTGAATTTTATATAATGGGAACCTTCCAGCAACATCTGAATGTATATAACTACAAAATTGTTTACAATAACTGAATTTTCTAGTTGCTAGAGTTGATTAATATCATCTAACTTTAGAACCGTTCTAGGAGTAATACCCGAGAGACGTGGATTCGATTACGTATTTAATATTTGATTCCGGCTGCACAACAGTTTTCAAGAGAAAAAAATTAAATATAATTTTGCTCAGTATTATATTCAGTTCCATTCCAAAGAGTATTTCCTTCGGGAGTATAATAGGATGTCGAAGTATCGACATACTTTTCATTTTTCAATATCAACGTTTCAGATATTCAATAACAGAGTTAAAACATGATGAAATAAAACCGCCCTCTTGTAACGTATTGAAACGTAAACACATTCTATACTGATATTACTTTGACTGGAAAGGTTTATTTTAATATATTTTGAATGTGACGTCTATACCACTTTTTTATTTATGGAACTGATTTCATAATACTTTTTTATGTTACTGTAAAAAATAACGATCTGCTACTATACCACTGTTGAAATAGCTGTTGTCTACTTTAGAGTTGAAGACTGAATGTCTTTTCTCTACATTAGGTACAATACAAGAGAGCTACAATACCAATTAATCTCCGCGCTTCTACGATGTGGATTGGTAGGTATCCTTATTCTCCATAGATATGCAGATTTCCTCACGTTATTTTTCTGCATTGAAAAACCGCAAAACCAATCGTTAATATAAATCATTATTTCATTTCACAACATTACTTGTTATAGTTCCATCCTTCTTTTGAACCCACCACCCTCTTGTAAGAGTCCACGCGGTCTCTCAGTTTCATCCCGGGTTTTACAATTCAGTATAACAATTAATCAACAAATCACTTAGCAATCAATTGACAAATAAAATCTTGGAGCGATTATGAAACGTAGAGATCGATGGCATAACCAAAATTACTAATGTCTTAGTGTAGCGGAAAACCGATGAGCAAAGAGACCTATATCATCATCCTCGTGCCCTTATCCCACTCTAAGTGGGGTCGGCACAACATGTTATAAACATGTTGCCACATGATTTGACTACGTATTTTACGACAGGCCACCTGCTTGACTTCAAGTTACCTCAGTAGTATTTTACGACACCTTGGTAAGAAATGAGTGTTGTCTATTCTACTCATTCTATAGCGAAGGGACCTAACTAGGTTGACAAAAATCTAATTTATTTGTGAAATATACTACCCTATAATACGGAGTATGTTGTTTAAAACACAAATACTGATAATAAAATTTCATTTTTCAATTTTTTTACATAAAATTTTCACAATTTATTATTTAGTTCACGCCTCAATGTAATATAATTTAATAGAAAAGCACTTCGTACAAATTGGTCATCGTGGTTTTATATCTATACATAAATTGATACCTACTCGAATTTAACGAGCCCTTGCAGACATCCGCTTAATCCAATTTGCCCACCATTATGAAAATGAAAACCGGTCAGGTATGTAGGATATGTAATCCATCAGAATAATTAATATGGTTCGGGCAACTTGCTAACGCGATGACAACGTATTTATAGCCTCAGCAGTTTATTATCCACACCTTCGCTTGTATGCAGTTTTAATTAAAAAGGTTTCCGCTCATGCCGTTTCGAACCATTATAATCGACCTTTGTTATAACTACGAATGTGTGCGTAGGTAATTAGTATAAGTGGTACGTATTAATTAATTTTTAATGAAAGTGCGATGGTTAACTTTTTTTTAACTTCTTTGTAAAATTGGCGAGGAAGATGAAAATAATCGTTTCAAGGGTCTATACAACAGAAAACTTTCATGTACCTAGTGACTACTTACATATGAATCCTAAAGACTTATCAAGTCATAAAGTAATACTTTAAAACAACATTTTTTATGTAGCATTAGGTGATTAGAAGATTTGCCGTACCCAGATTTTCCCAACCAAGAGCAAAATAAAAATTTATCATCAGATTGTAAACTATCCGAACTAATATCGAACATGTATGTGTACATAAATCATCATAAAAAATCCTCTTACTGCAAACTTACACTTACCTTTTATAAAAAAAATTATGTCTCCGGCCACGCGTTGCTGTGGCTCAGTCTCGTTTCGAATTCCCATCAAAACAAAATTTAACAGTTAAAAAAATGATCGCCACCAAACTTTACAGGATCATCATTTAAAATATTCTCTGAAAACTTCATTAAAATCGGTCCAGCCGTTTCCGAGTCTATAAAGACATCATCAAAGATAAATATTAATTTTTATGTCTATATTTATATACACTATAAATATTATGAATTAAATTTGAAGAAAATTTCTCGCAAAGGCCTATATACCAAAAATCCATTAAAATTATCGCCACTAAGAATTTACGACTGAGAAAGTTTTTTGACTTACAGTTTTTTTTTTAACAAAACAATTTTACTTTTTGTTAGTTATGTTCTGGTATTGCGAGTAGGTAATAGAGTAGAAGTATTATTTATTTGATGGGCCGGACAGCACTATGATAAAACCATTTAGCTAATTTAACTAAAAGCAGGCGACGTCATAAAGTAGAGCTAACTCGATGGGTACGTTCACATTTGTTCGCTTAATTTGCTCCTAACAAGATTTGGGCTTCTTTATTAACATTACCCCTATGTTTCTTTATTTAACTTGCCAAGGGACTGGTATATTATCGAGTTTACTTCAATTGGCCTAAGGTTGTTTCGAAGTTGTCAGCCTGTAATGAGGTCTTTCGAATTCTTACACCATTGTAATAGACCTTTTATGTATTTCAAAATTATAAGGATACATTATACCATTACGGCTTATGCTATCTCCATATATAATAGGACCAAATATTAAAATAAATATTAAGACGCTTTTTTACTACCTGTAATACTAATTTTAGGCCTCACAAAAAAGCTTAGATTCACACAGCGGGCGATGGAGCGAGCTATGCAGGGGGCACCTCCACGTGATCAAATCAGAAATGAGGAGATCCGTGGAATAACCGAAGTAAATAACCAAATATGGGTGAGACACATAGGGGGAAAAGTGATGGACGTTGGGGTCTTAAGTGGTTAATGGCGACCCCGCACCGAAAAACGCAGTATTGGTAGCCCACCTAAGAGATAGACTTTCGACCTCAAAAAGGTGGCGGAGAGCCGCTGGATACAAGATCACACGTCGGATCACACATCAAGAGGCACAAGATCGTTTGGTGTAGAGATCCCATGAAGAGACCTTTGCCAGCAGTCGACGTCCATCGATTGACAAAGAAAATGAAGAAGTAATACTATTTTTATCTATATGTTGTCGAGTTTTGCAAGTTCTTTTACAGTCATCGCCACACGACTTTGATCGTCTATTGTCGATTTGTCTATACAAATCTAAGGTAATCAGGGCGAATATAGTATTGATGGTCGCCGTTGATGTTGATTTTTCAAATTCATTCTAAAAGCTTAAAAACGTCGTCTAATGCAATACTAAATTGTTTCGAGATGCTAATATCTCTCTGCCACACTCAAGCTATTAATTTAAAAAAATATTCGCCCAAAATAGGTCACAATATTAGTTAAATTTATAATTAATTTTCGTGCATACACCGTTATGTTAAATTTAAACCACGGCTAATTTTGAATGATTTACAAGCTCGTGTTGGTATCGAATATATTTAATGACGTAGTAAAATGGTTGTACGACGACAAAGTATCTATATCGAATAAAACGCCCGAGGCGTGAAGTTTGTTGTGTTTATGGTGAAAATGATTTACTTGAAATATCTGAAGCGACCTGTATTGAACGTATTTCTAAAAATTGTTTAGGCATAATAATTTCAACTATTAGAAATTAGACTAATGAAAATGAAAAATCTTTGTCATTCATCGAAAAACCTTTGTTTCAAAACCTGCTAATTCTGGGTTGCAAGTAAATCTAATTATATTACGAGTAAAAAAAATACTGTCAAGGTAACATATTAACATCATCATCCTCCTCCTGCCTTTATCCCACTTTAGGTGGGGTCGGCACAAAGTGTTATAAACATGTTTTCACATGATTTGGCTACGTATTTTACGACTGACGTCAACCTACCTTAATAGTTTTTTACGACACCTCGGCAAGAAAGAGGGTGGTCTATTTTACTCAACCGGATACCACATAGTGGGTCAACTTACCTTAGTCGCCTTTTACGACACGTCGGTAAGTGAAGGTAACATATTAACATATATACAAAAAAAGTTTATTAAATGCCCGTCTGTATATGCTATTATATACACTACTTAGACTAAACTTTAATACACGATATCATAAAAATAAATAAATACATTGCTTAGTAGCAATTTACATTATAAATGCTGTATTGAAGTAACTTTTTTACAAATATTTTTTAGTATCAAAGTTTTGAAATTACGAGTTCATTGAAAGGGACCCGTTCTCTACCTACAACTGTCGTAATAGTTTAACTCACCTCGTTCAACTTAAAATGATTTCATGCACCAATTCCCTTCGAAAGAGAATCTACGCGTACTAATTAGTATTAAGTCAGCCTTTCATATAAAGAGCTGAGTGTTATTTGCTTCACGTTTACCCTTTAGAAGGGTAATTACCCTGATGAGTAGGAATATGCCTAATTACCTACGCTTGGGACTGAACTCGTCAACATTTGCGTTAGAAATTTGACGCGCGTACGGATAAATGTATTATATGAGATAATTACAAGACCTTGTCGGCGTAATGAAAGCCGTTGCTAGGGTAACGAAAGAGCCCCGCTGATTCAAAATATAATGGCTTTGGGAGGAAAATTTTGCTTAACTATGTTTTTACCTTTATGCGTCTTAGACTAATGAGTTTCATTGTAATTTTCAGTGTATTTTATTATAAAAAATAAGTAATCCTCCGCTCGTATAATGTTTATTAATAGGTTATTTCTTATTTATCATGTTGATGATTCCAAACTTTAAAATTTACTAACATTATCAGCTTATTAGGTGTTTTATTTATTGCGATGAAATATCAAGCTTAGTCCCCTATTGTTATGAACTGCGGTTTAATACGTATCATATTTACACACAAAAGTTTCGATAAATGATTTTCAACTCAACTAAATGTACTCTGTATGTAATGTAAATGTAATCTGTATGTAATGTAAATGTAATCTGATTTTCAATTGTACTAAATAAAACATCTACAGTAATATCACAAAAAATAATATCGAGGGCTTTACCCCCTGGACAAGCTGTTTATTCGCCGAATCGCGAGTGGTAGGGATCAATGCTTGTCCTCAACGACGGCTTGTTATCGGCACAATTATCTACCTCTAAATGTCCCCAAGGCGGTCGATGCATCTGGTGCTCCCGATGCATCGTCTAGCGGAGGGAGGGGCCACTGTTAGAGAGGCCCCGACCTAGAGGTGGCGCGCTCTGGGGTTCAGAGTTGCTGCTGGCGGGAATGGAGGCAGTGTGTACAACGGTACTCTATCTCCGCCACTAGCAGCGTGATGGAGCACTATCAGGTTTTTAGTCGGTGAGAGTTCGACATTCCCGCCGCTCGTCCCCGTCGGGCGGTGATGACCCATAATAGGTTTTCCTTACATTAAAAAAATATCTACCTTTAAGTTTACTACTCTACTACTACTTTTATCCACGTATACAGGCAACTGTTTGACGTTGGATTTATCGATATATGCCAATAATTAGTAACTTATGTTTATAAAATCATCCAACATTTAATTCTTATCAGATTTCGTTACTTTCGATTACTTTTCGGGCTCTTACAATTTTAACTAAATATTGACTAATTCTATATCAATATAATATAATTTAATTGCTTATTTTATATGTCAAATATGTTGAAAAAGTGTCCATATACAATGTTAAATAAGCACAATAAAAATCCTAGTATTGTACAACTTTGTGTCAGAATAGCCGCTAAAAAGTGAAACGGCGAAGTACGTACGATACACGCATACCTAATTTCAACATCGTACCTGAATCAGCTCTTTTCAAATTTTGCAAAACTTTGTTTTTGAAAAAGCTTTTTATGCAAAGAATTTCTTTTCTGGCGCTTTTAAATTTCCACATAACTAGTAAAGTTTGAGTTAAAAACAGAAACTTTCTGAAGAGAAATCATCTTGACAAAATATTGAATCTTCTCTAAGATTTATTTTTAAATCACAAAAACTGGCGATAATTTTTAAATATCTTTGAAATGAGGCAAAAATATGGTAAATTCATGATTCCACAACTTCCATCTAACGAAAAAAAACTACAAAATGTTATTAACTATTTTAAACAAATAATTAATTTATGAAAATAGTGCGCTTTTTTAAGCTTCTAAAGTTACAAAATAGAATATCATTAAGTATTCGCTCCTAATGCAATAAATACTTCACGAATTCGAACGGATTTTCTAATGTTAGCGTGCTTCGCTGAACGAAGATAGCAGTTTGGAGTAATTACGATTGTTGTGAGCGCCGACAATCACTTAGAAGCACCTTATCTAAGCCCTGCTTAGCGCGCTTCACTATTAAGTCATAAATCGTTCTCTGGTCACGCAATGAGCTGACGATTTGGCGGAAAGCTATTCATCCTCGCTCGGCGATCTAATTAATGTAATCTGTTTTTTAAGTGAGTAGCGATTTGAATTAAAATGCCTGAAATCTTTTTTTTTATATAATTCATTAGGCACACAAAACATCTATTTTTTTAGAAATTATACGTAATTCAAAATAATTGTGGAAATTAAAATTGTTCACTAGTGTTTAAATCAAAAGGATTTATCATGAATTTCAAACAAATACCAAATTATTTATGCTTACGAAACTACATAGTAAAAGTAACGGCCTGTTACAATCCTACTGCCGGCCAGAAGCCTCCTCTCTCTGTTCCTGGAGAGAAGGGTTGGAGCTAAGACCTACCACACTGCTCCAATGCGGATTCGTAGTTTACACATATCCCCAGATTTCTCTAGAGATGTTCTTTTTCAGGTTTCTTCACCGAAAAGCTTGTGATAAATTGCAACTAAAACTCCATAGTACAATTTTTCAAATACTTGTTTTGAAAGATTACAGGGTTATTTTTCACCTCAACTAAAAATTATAGTAGTCTTAGTTTTGAGTATTGGATCGGTGATTAGCTGAGATCATGATCAGGGGTAATAGGCGGACTATCATTTATCTTACAGTGAAAAATAAAATTACTTATATTTAAACAAAATTAAATATTTAATAAATAAAAATTCCGAAATCATCTTAAACCGGGCTCGAAAAGTCACTTGTGAGTAACATCAATTTTAATATAAGCATTCTTGCTTTTAAACCATAAAGGAAGAAGTTGTCCGAACGGAATTTTCAATATAAGACTATTTCATGCAACATTGTACAACTTTTTCATCATAGCATTATAAATCCGCAACGTAGTCCGAAAAAGTTGTTCAGCCTTTTGAAACACACAATACTGTGGGCAATCTGGATTTGCTGCTGAACATTACCTTTCATACGAAATATTAAACTGGGCTCCTTTTTACCAAGTTATTAAAAAGAGATTATTTGATATCTGTCGGGCAATCTGACGGGACTTGTATCGACATATTAAACTGTTTTTTTTACAATGATATGAATAACTGTCGCAGTATTTTTCTGCTACATTTAGCAACCGATTAAAATATAAATGATAAAATCGAAACTATGTTGCTCAAAGATTTTCCGTTTCAGTCACAACTTTCAAATTAAAAGTATTTAAATTTACTCTGCGTTAAGTCTCTAATAGCAAGAAAATCTATTAATTATATTGCCCCATCCGAAGTATAAAGTAACATGTTCTATGTTTATACATGGAACATGTGACTTTATTGTGTTGTCGTACTAATATATTAAGAGCAATTCAATAATTCTTAACGTTTTTGCTTTAATTACGTTTGATGTAGTTACAAGTAAATAGAAATACCTTGAATACATAGCAATATCAAGTGAATAATATTTAATACATTTTCGGGACAATTTTAGAATTATGTTTTCTTACTCCGCAAAGTGACGCCTAATTCTATATTATTTACGAAATAGTGCGGAATCTGTATCACATTTATTACTTTTAGCTTTGATGAAGACAATACACATATTAAAATTTTGAAATTCAAAGAATAAACGAATCAAATTAAAGAATATAAATCGTGAGCTTTATTAATCTATGCGGTATAATTATAAACCACGAAATTTAATTTTATCATTACATTAATTGAATGAGGAAAAAACATGTGATTCATTAAAATATCAAATATCCTCGAAGAGATTTCATACCGTACCTCGTAATTTGTGTAAATATAATGAAATTAAATTAAGGGCCTAGCAAAAAAATAGCTTCAGATTTTATTACGATGGGGAGGTCAAGCTTACCCGTATATTTTACACACAGCGTGTGTATATTTTCTGGTTCGATTAGGGTCGACAAGCCTTCGTCCCTGTCATTTGAAATGATGGATGAAGCCCGCATCAGATTTCGGTAAGTTTTGCATATAATAATTTTTCACTTGCAAGAGACCATCTGGCGGGTCACTTTGATGTCTTATTTGCAATTTCACTAGTGACAATTTATTTAATGAGATTTTAGTATATTTTATTTTTACTTTTATGGGCTTATGAATCGTCGCTTAATGAGCTCATAAATACCAATAGGAATATCCTATTTAATACATGGTAATCACTTATGCAGTTAATTTATTTAATTTTAGTTAACAGTTAGTTTATTTTTAGCATTGGCTAAATGAAAATAATGTTTGTTGTCTATTATTGACTATTTGAGATACAATCTAAACTAGTCTACTACATGACTTAAATATATTGTCACTCGTATTTCTCAAGTATTTATTGAACTGAAATAATTATTTTTGCTCTTTAATATACATGTTTATGATATCAATGTGTATTATTTTTTCCATTTAATTACTCAATTCGCAGATGGTAGTAATCTCGTAAATCGTGAAACTTTAAGCGCTTTACCAACCTTAATGCTCTGTATTTTCAGATTAGATTTTTAAAGTAAGTTTTTTTTATTATTATTATCGTATGCATAATTTTGATAATAAATAATCTTTACGCTGTCTCGGTACAAATTTTTTTTACAGATGATTTAAAATACATGATTTCTATCACATATTCTTTAGTGAGTAAAAAAAACTGTTAACATTAGAAATTAAAATTTGCAGATAACTCTGATGTAAAATATACCTAAGTGACCTATTTTTATTATTTTGTTCTATTCATTTTTATTGTAGCAAATATGAGCGTGTAAATATAGGTACTAAGCTATTAATAGATACGATCGCACCATGTTAACTCATCCGGACCAAATTAATTAATATGATGGATAACATATCGCTCCGTATATACCTGGCCGTTTTATATACGTAGAGCACCAGTTACCAATTTATATAAAGTGCTCCTTTATTAAATTGTCTGTCGTAGGATATTGGACTTTGATGATATTGACTAAACTCATTTTCTAAGAGCGTTGTCCCGTATAAACCTACAATATAAACTATAGGGACCCTTTGTAATAATTTTATATTTTATTACTATATATTTAATCATTTCAATTTTTTTAAAAGTTAACAATAAAAAATATATATTTTTTTTACATTTGCAAAGTCGTTAATATGTATGTATAGAAAGTGGTAAAATCTAAAATTTTTACTGCTTTTAAAACCTTTTAAAGGGTTAGTCTGACTTTAATAATTCTTAATTTCTTGCCTCATATCGCTTGTGGTTGTTATTCAAGTCGCAGGTGCAACGCGTATGTACGATACGTTGGTACGACCTATACGATGCGTTGGAACGACCTGCACGATGCGTTGTTATGACGTGTACGCTGTGTTGGTACGACCTGCACGATGCGTTGGTATGACCTGCACGATGTGTTGGTACGACCTGTACGATGCGTTGGTATGACCTGCACAATGTGTTGGTAGAACCCGCACGATGCGTTGTTATGACCTGCACGATGTGTCGGTATGACCTGCACGCTGCGTTCGTATGACCTGCACAATGCGTTGTTACGACCTGCACGTTGCGTTGGAACGACCTGCACGATGTGTTGGAACGTCCTGCACCATACAAATGAAATGGTGGCATTAAAACTCGTATAATTTATTAATGCAACAGCGACATCTAGTGACCGTTCTTTCAACGCCATACTAATTGACGTTACACTAACGCGATCGAGTATGTTAAAAAACTCGCACTAAGTATACGGATAGTGATCGCGAGTATTACGAGTGTTAAAATAATATTTCTGGCGATTGTGGAAAGCAAGATTTGTGTACGTGGAAGAAGCATGTCTACATCTTTAGGCATTAATTATTGTTGGCCGGTATCCAAGACTGAACGAATCTGACAATTTCCGCTTCCTAAATGTTATTCTCGAAAAATAGATTGATGTCGTTTTAACATGTTCAACAATGGCCTAGATATTATTTCGATATCTGTGGTTTTGGCACTTGTTCCGTAGAAAAGATTTGTATAGCCTAAAAGCTTAACTTATCCAATATATCTCAGGTCACTATTATCCGAAATATGTTGTTCGTTTATTGTTGGCAATTTGTCATTTCTATAAAACTTTAGGGCGCAAACATGTAACATAGAGTCAAGACACAAACGAATATTTTATATCATTACTAGTAGAAGCCGCGACTTTTTTCGCACCAACTTACGCATTTAAGTGCCCTTATTGTGTGTGTTTCTCTACACCCACAAGATTAACGGGAATTTTTTATCCTTTATGTATTTTTAATTGTGCAACAATTCATCATTATTGGTCCAGCAGATTTGCCTTGAAAACTTAATCGAAAGACAGACGTTTGCATTAATCAAATCAAAATATCCTTATTCAAATAAGCTCTTTCAAGCACTTTTGAATCGTCGAGGATCAATATGCTTAATGAAGCTACAACTGGTTCGGATTATTGCTCTTACCGAGAAAAACCAGTAAGAAACTCTGCTTAAACTTATAATATTGATATTGGATGTAATATATTATGAGTGTAATGAAAGTTTTTCAAAATTAACAGAAAGCGATCATAAAATACCCCATGGCCGTTTTTTCAAAGTCGTTCACGCTCTCTATCACAAAATATCCAATAGGTACTGCCATAGTATAAAGACATTTATTGGTCCGTGGAATTACCTATATTTCATCTGACACAGGTGGACCGGCGTCATATCTGCACAAACGGCGTGGCTGACGAGATAAGAGCTCACGTAAGTGCTATTGTTATTTCAAACAATAACCCAGGACCACTATTATCCGAATAGTGCTCGAAACAGGCTAATGGACGCTTACATTTCCCTCTAAAAGTCAATTGGTTCAATTGTCCAAGCCCTCCTTCGTTTAATAAATAAAAATATTGTCTTCCATTACGACGTCTAATAGAAACCGCCTTCGTTACCTATATATAATATTATATAGTTTATTAGATGTAAATAATTTATCTATTTTGTGTTAATATATAAAGTTAATAAGATATAAAAACATAGATAAGCTATTCACGTGGCGTAAGGTATCCGGCTGAATAGAATACCCTCATTTCTTACCGAGATGTCGTAAAAAGCGACTAAGGTAGTAGTAGGAGTACAATAAACCACCTCTTTCTTACCTAGGTGTCGTGAAATACGACTAAGTTAAGTTGACGTCAGGCAGGCGGCTAGTCGTAAAATAAAAAGCCAAATCATGTGACAACATATTTATAACATATTGTGCCGACCCCACTTCGAGTAGGATAAGGGCAGGAGGATGGTGATGTTATATTGCACATTTCACCGTTAAACTCACGGTATATGGCGACTGTGTTAACAGTTATAGCATAATTATATTTTTCGCGATCATAATTTATTGTTTTGTATTTACCAAAATAAATATGTACTATAGTTTGCCATAAATGCTTGCAACATTAATTATCTCTGGCCAGGGGCCAAAACTAAAGGAGTCTGACGATTTCCGTTATTTAAAAGTTATTCTTGAAGACAGAAAACGTTTAAGCAAAAAGAAGATTTTTGGTTTGTGGAAATCTGCATGATATTGTTAATATTTTATGATAGAAATAATATGAAATTATGAAATGTCAACTTATAGATTATGGAATGCTTGAAATGACATGTAATTATTTTTATGATTAGAGTTTAAACCAAATCAAATATACATAAATATTACAAAATTAATCCATCTTCCAGCGACTTTAATAAGGTATTGGCGTGGCATATCTTTATAAAAAATTTATACTAGCTGTAGATTCAGAGCCTATATCATCAAACTCTGATCTCTTCTGAATAAACTGATTTAATATGTATGGTAGCATCGCGAGCTTGACTGAGTCCAGTTCTAATAGTTCATTCAAGCCACTCATAGTTATTATGAAAAAATATGGAGTTTATTTAATTACAAAACTTTGAAACTGCTAGCCACTTAGCGCATGCTACTCGAATATTAAAACATGTAGCACTAGCCGCTAAATTGCTTCGGAAACTGCCAAGGACTCTTGTAAAGTTTCGCTTCAAATTAGTTTTTCTTTCGTTAATAATTTTACTTTCTACAAATTGCTTTTGTCTTTACTGTAGACGTATTTGTTTCGATATACTTTTGTAATATTAAGTGTGTGTTATTTAATTATGATGGTGTATCTATCTCCTAAAATTTTAAAGCTTTATCACGTTATTATTATATAAAAGTGTTAGGTTACCATTATTAATTCATATAAATAATAATCAAAGGTCTTTACATTTTTGAAGATTCATCTAAAACATGATGATTTGTTACAAACTAAATATCATTGCTGTTATATAATTATCCAGTTATGGTTTAAAAAGGGAATTAGAGTTAGAAAGTAGAACATGCTAGATCAGCTGAGATGTCAGTGTATCTTTTAATATTGGTATTTCCTTTTGGGAGGCGTCATATATTTAAAGTATTACAACTTCAAGTATTATAACATATAAAACCCAAATTAGTTAATCAATACTTTGCTGTACTGAGTGATAAATATTTATTTCTACAAGATTAAGGTTCTTGAGCTTTTATTAAAATATTAAATTAAATTTAAAAGTATTATACTTATTATATTATCATCCTCCTACCCTTATCTCACTCGACGTGGGGTCGGCACAACATGTTATAAACATGTTGTAACATGATTTGGCTATGTATTTTACGAGCGGCCGCCTGCCTGATGTCAACTTACCCTAGTCGCCTTTTACGACACCTCGGTAATAAATGAGGGTGGTCTATTCTACTCAAACAGACACCATACGGCTTACTCGAAGAACCAGCAAATTATAAAAAAAGGTTGACCCTCGGCGGTAATCGAACCCGTGACCCTCGGAGCTGGAGGCAGGATCACTACTCACTGCGCCAACGGGCCAGTCTATAATAGAGATAACTGGCAATAAATGTTGTTAATTCAATAACAGGTTGAGAATGGAATCGCTTAATGCCAAATTGTCAGTTCGTTGCGTGACTGCTGAACGACTTATGACTCGTAATATCGAAGCGCTCTAAAGAAACCCTAGATAAGGTGCTCTTAATTGATTCTTGACGCTTGAAACAATCGTAATTTCGCTTTACTATTTTTATAGACACGCAATCTTTTACAGACTGATTCGAATAAGAATAACTTTTTATACTGTATTAGCCTGTAAGTCACAAAGATCAATAGTAATTCTATCCTCTCCTACTTCCTACAAGTATATAACATTACTAGCTTACACCTGCGAATTTGTACACAAACTTGTCGTAAATACCGATTAAAAACCCATATGTCACCTTTAAGCTATTCAATTATTGCCGAAATTCACATCGATCCGTTGTGCCGTCTAGAACATAAAGAAGGACAAATAAACAATGCAAATATTCGCATTTTTGTTATTGCTTATTTCTATAATTTACGATTCATCATAATCTTATAGTCATAGACCTAAAAAAAGTATACTATAATAGAATACTGTAGAAGCGTTAAAACTAGAAAATATAAAATAATACAAAAAGCGTCTCCTATTTTCAGTGGTCTATTTTATAGAAGAAAACAATTCTTCCACATTAGAACATAAAATAAGCTCTTAGTTCATTTATGTACATTTCCCGTTAACAATGTATATGTTTTCAAAAGATTCTTTATAAACAAATTATTCTCGAAATAAACACAAGATATGAAGAAAAAAAATAGAAACTTGCTCCTTTGAGGGAAAACTTTTGCGGAAACTGAAAAAGAGCAGATTCAATTATTATGTATGCGACACACACACCTCGCAATTTAAATTTTGCTTGCGTTTATGCAAACTTCAGTGTTAATCGCGTTTGGGAACGTACAACGTATTAATAGCTGCCTGGAAGTTGTTTTAAATTTCTCTTAGTTTTAATACTCTTTTATTTATTATTAATTAATTACAAACTGTACAGATTTAGTTCAATCAAATTCAAATATTCTTCTTACACTTACTTGTAATAAATGTGCTTCTGAGTCTTCGATTCTGAAGGAAACTCGGTGATTGATATTTTTAAAATGTTGAATTGAAACATTTTGTCATTGCTTTCTTGTGAGAGTTCGGAGTATAATTAAGTTTACACATTTAGATCAGTCAAATAGTTATCTAAAGAAAAATATTTTTGTGTATAAGCATCCTTTTAATAGTCATCTTCATCTTCCTGCCCTTATCCCACTCTAAGTGGGGTCGGCACAACATGCTATAAACATGTTGTCACATGATTCGGCTACGTATTTTACGACCGGCCGCCTGCCTGACGTCAACTTACCTCTGTCGTATTTTACGACACCTCGGTAAGAAAGAGGGTGGTCTATTCTACTTAACCGGATACCACACGGTGAGTCAACTTACCTTAGTCGCCTTTTACGACACCTCGGTAAGACATGAGGGTGGTCTATTCTACTCAGCCGGATACCACACGGCGGGTCGACTTACCTTAGTCGCCTTTTACGACACCTCGGTAAGAAAAGAGGGTGGTACTATTCTATTCAGCCGGATACCACACGGCGATATAAGCATCCTTTTAATATTAACTGAAATAATTTCAAAGTTAGAATTTTAGTATAGAACCGTATATATTGACTTGTCTACTTTAACAAGGCGCAATGCAATAACCGCAGGTTTTTGTAATGCTTAATAATACGTATAAAAACGATGTATAATGTCATATAATTATATATCACTTATGCCAAATACATAATAATTTGTGACTTTCTTTCATATATTCTTCTTCTTCTCCAACCGATGGACATCCTCTGCAGGACATAGGTATCTTTACGGGATCTTCGCAAAACACGATCTAATGCCGCATGGAACCAGCGGTGCCACGCTACCCTTTTTAGGTCTATCCACCTTTCTTTTTTCTTTCATATGAATAACACCAATTTCTAAAGTCCTTTTACCGACTGATTTGACCTTATCGCTCTTTGGCTTTGAGATTGATTTGTTTGATTTTGATTTTGTGTGTGATGTTTAATCGTAATGAAATGTAAAGATCATGAATATATCGGCCCATTAGTTACAGAATGTTCTTTTATTTGAAGCCTCTCAGTTAACATCATAAATTAATATGAAACACCCCAGAATGACCTTAGGCTGTAGGCTCTTTATTACTACAGCTTACTGACAGACAGTGTGGTTATACTCTCGTCGTGAATAGCTTTAAGAGAACTCCATACAGCATCCCGACTGCATAATAGTGCATAAAACCTACGATTAAAAAACATAAATTGTCTTTTGTTTGGAATAAAGCTATTATTTCTACTTTATAAAAATGTAGATTTAACTTAAAATTAAATCTATATATTTAATCAAAAATTTTATTTTTTGATGTATCTCAATAATTTTACAATATAATTGTTTTTTTATTAATTATCAAACTACGTAAATAAAACAAATATAATATCACTGAAATTTTTATATATTATTTTTTCTTATAAACGCTTAGTAGTGATTTCTTTTTAATAACAAAACGTACGTTTCCTTTCAAGCAATTTTTCTATTCAAAAAGTGAAATCAGGCTACCCGGTCAAAGCGGCTTAAATTAGAAATCGGCCATGATCTATTTCCTTGACAAATGAAATAGAAAGAATAAAAATGTATGGAGCCGAATTCACGATTCCTCTTATTGTAGCGGGTGTTATAGGATATTCATTCCTAAATCGAAAACTATCGTAAAACTATTACAGTCTATCAGTTTCCCAAACCTATTATCCCATTTCGGTGTGTGGAGTGATTTAAAGCCTATTCCACTTCCACTGGGTATTAATATTGATACTTTTATCGTGTAAAATACCCTTTATTTAAATTTACGACTGTCTATAAATCACAGCTGGTGATGTAATTGGCTTTATTTGAAAGTTTAGCCAAAACGATTAGGTACAGCTGTAAAATCTATGGCTTAATGGTTACGCTTGTTCTTTGCACTGATTATACGGGAATACGGAAAGAAACATCGGCACACTAAAAATTCTAAAATCTTACGTTATTAGATTGTATATCATATAATTATACTTTGCAGTTGAGAATTATGTATTCCGTATTAAACTGGAAGTGTCAACATCATTCTCCTGACATTATCCCACTCTAAGTGGGGTTGGCGCAACATGTTTTTAAAGGTGATTTTACATGTTTTGGCTAGTTATTTTATAACCGGCCGCCTGCCTGACGTCAACTTACGTTAGTCGCGTTCACGACACCTCGATAAGAAAAGAGGTGGTCGGACTGATTGGAGTAACAAACCGTTAGTATAGGATGCTAATCGCTCCATGCTATGAAATAAAGCCCTACGAATGTCTGCCTGCGCTGCCTGTCTATCTGTCTGTCTATTTGTGATAAACTCAATTTGTATTTTCATGCAGTTTCTTTAATAGAGATGATAGAGTGATTTTTAGGAAAGGTTTAGGTTTTTAATTTGTTTAGGTTTCCTGTAAATTGGCGAAATTTGACGACAATTGTTGAAAATGATAAAATAGTCACATGATTTATTTTCATTGGGTTCAGGTTTTATTTTCATCTAAAACACTACTTACAATATAACATTTCTATTTTGTCAGTAGGTGTTTAGTTGCATAGATTGTTTAATTATATGAAGATATGGAAAAATTAAATCATGCGTGGGCAGCACATTTTACTCTATATCTGGACAAAGACGGGACAATTTGCTAATATATAATAGTCTATTTCCTTAAATTCTGAATACTTGAAAACAAAACCTGATAATCCGCATTGTGACGAATTATTGCTCAATCCAGATGTCGGCTTAACGAGAAGTTAGACATCATAAAGTTGTTTTTCATCAGACGAAGTTAGGAAAGCTTTCCGATAGATAAATATTGGCTTTTGTACTAATATGTGAATATTGTGTATAAATTAAACAAACTTGCGAGTTTTGATCTGATTACAAAAAATTTTCGTCTTGTTATGGTTTATATATTAATTTTACCAAAAGTAGTTCGTGATTAATACACTTATTAAACATTTATTTTCTATGCATCAGGAGATACAGCCAGAGAGTTTATAATATTTTTGTGATATTATTATTGATTTTTGAAGCTATTATGTCAAGGATTCATCATTTTATAACCTTAGTTTATAAATAAAAAAATATATGTACCTATCGTAAATTAAATAAATAAAATAGATATCATTTATAGAATTAGGCGTTACTTTCATTATTCATTAGGTCCATAATACAAAAGTAATGAGAATATTATTTTGCTGTAATCCTCGATAAAAGAAAATATATGTAATGCTAAATGTAGAGTGTACTATTCGTTCTCATACCTGATACATGCAGAATTTCTAAAAACTCATGCTCTACCCGACACCGATGACAACAATACACAAGCACTCCACGACAAAGTCGCAAAGCCAATGCCGTGGAGTCTATTTCCTGACGTTGCTTCGGTTACGGGGCGAAACAATTGTTGAGATTGTGGTGGTGAATGTGTGCAGTGCTTGTGTATTGTTGTGTCATCGGTGTCGGGTAGTGCATGAGTTCTTACAAATTCTGCATGTATCAGGTATGAGAACGAATAGTACACTCTACATTTAGCATTACATATATTTTCTTTTATCGCGGATTATAGCAAAATAATATTCTCATTACTTTTGTAAAATAGATATACGAAATTAATTCTTAATCAATATTATCATGAACATTGAATTAGTATCGATCGAACTATAGTTTTTTTTTGTTTAAGGCACTGGAATACAGAATCACGAGGCCAATTAGTGAGTTACATAAACTCCCGGGTACATTTCTCTTCTTATTTCTGTACTTTCACTCGGGGATGAACAATTGTGTGCAAATTAGCTGTGACAACCCGCAGCGGGGACCGCATCAGCATAGCAACACACGGTCAACCTCGATAGTGAACAACTTACTAGAATTAAATTATATTGAATAGAATTAAATAACTAAACATAATTATAAAATTTATTAAATATTTAAATATTGTTTAACATTAACATAATTTAGTTTAGTTATCAAGTGGAACACTGTTTATTGTTAAATTTTAAGGAGGCGGGCGTTGACATCTGCAGCGCAGTTTATACTTTCTTGCCTTCGTTGCCATTGTATAAGTGCATTTTTATAGTTCCGAAAAAATTTCATTTCATTTCAAATTAAATTATGACTGGCCCGTTGGCGCAGTGGGCAGTAATCCAGCCTTCAGCTCCGCGGGTCGCGGGTTCGATTCCCGCCGAGGGCCATTATTTTCTATAAATAAATTAGTTGGTCTTTGAGCCTGGGTGTTTATTTGTATTTAAGTATGTATCAAAAAAATATATAAGTATATATTCACCAGAAAAATTAACCAGAGCTGAAATAATTTTCTCGATAACTTTGATTTGTACGTAGTTATTTATTTTTGCTATAGTTTTTAATTTTGAAGGTCGTACGAGCATGTGCTTTAAAATCCTAACTAAGCATCGATGCGTGGATAGTGAATCAGCTCTATCTAGCATATTTTTATAATAAACAGACCAGTGAGTTAACTTGAAAATAAATTAATAATAAGTCATTAAAAATCACTGAATTTAATTCAATTCATTTATTATTTTACTGATGAAAAGTCTATGCCTCGAATGCCTCTCTCTAAAAGATTTTAGATAAAATAGCGTTAGTAAATAATCTGTAATTGAAAAAATTAATTTGGTATCAAACATTAATCAGGTGTTTGTGGAATAAATAACATGAGATTTTTTTTTTCCAAATCTTTCAAATGGACTTTATCAAGGTCGTTTTTGTATTGCATTCTGTGTTCCTATAATCCATTGTAATCCAAGTAGAGCTCGATAAACTAAGGTTACTTAGCAGAATCTCTTCTTCGTTATCAAATCAGCTGTCAAGCTGAAACTATGGATCAAGCATATGAAACTAAGAAACCACAAAACCTGCTCCAGAAAATGCTTACCCAAGACCTTACCCAAAAGACGCTTGATTGATGATGACCACTATTACTATTAACTATAAGAAACATTAATAATCACTTTGCAACATGAATCCCAAACGCAGTAGGCAAAGAGAGCAGCAGAATAGTTACGTATTTTCTTAAAGCACAATCTTTTTTAAATAATTTATAGAACTAGGCGTTACTTTGCGGAAATCCATAATATAAAAGTAATAATAAAATTATTTTGCTGTAATCCGCGATGAAGTAAAATAGAAAATATATATAATGCTAAATGTAAAGTGGACAATCCGTTTTCTAAACGGATTGTCCATTCCCCTTTTACTTCCACTTTACATTTAGCAGATTACAACAAAATAATTTTATTATTACTTCTGTACAATCTGTTTTGTTTATAATATATATATATATATATATATATATATATATATATATATATATATATATATATATATATATATATATATATATATATATATATATATATATATATATATATATATATATATATATATAGTATATGTATATTCAGGTTATTCGTTCATTATTTTTTTAAATAAGAGTTTTTAGTGACCGTGTGTAAGGTAGAATACTAATCGACCCAACAAATAGTCTGAATCTTCCTAATGAAGTCCTATTCTACTATTTTCCCTGCCTCAATCATACTTATCTACATTAATATTCCTTTTAACAACTTTTTTACATAGGAACCTAACTGCTATAGGTATAAATGTATAAACATAAGTAAATTATACGTTCTATCATGTCAATCTGAGCGTTATAATACAGTCAATTTTGGTAATATGTTTTAAAAACATTTCAGCGTCATCGGGGGAAAGACAGACCTTTGCATTTATAATATTAGTATTAATATAAACACACCACATTTTTTCGAAGATTAATAAAAATCTTTCTTATCAAATACGTATTAAAAAGTACAAGAAATATACTGCTATACGAATATAATGTTTAATTTAAAAACAAGTATTACAGTGTACTGTATAGCTACATAGTATAGCTTTATCCTCTTTTTTGAATTTAAGTACCAATATATTTTTAGTTTCGTAATTTTGTACCTATGTAAATATCGGATAGCATATCTTTATATTTAAATGAGTTAATCTTGTATATATATATATTTTCTGAATCTCGAAAATGGCTCCAACGATTTTCCTGAAATTCAGCATGTAGCCTCCTCCCCCTTTTGGGGAAGAAAAATTGATCTAGCAAGGTTTTATGTAAAAAAAATATTGTTTTATCCCTGTTTTTGGGCATTAAAAAACACTAACATTTATATAGAATTGAATTTTCGCCATTTCCTGTCAAGTTGACGTAGCTTATTCGGGTAACGGGCAGCCTCGAGAAATGTGAATGCCAAGGATCGATCCCCAACTAAATAATTGTTTTTTCTTTTTTTAAGTTTTTTT
Organism: Morpho helenor; assembly: GCA_029227775.1. Lineage (NCBI taxonomy): Eukaryota > Metazoa > Arthropoda > Insecta > Lepidoptera > Nymphalidae > Morpho > Morpho helenor. The sequence continues at coordinate 9,404,998 of JARGCU010000010.1, read as the reverse complement.
TTTGCAAAAAAATTACCGAGCGAAGCTCGGACACCCAGATATTCAAAATAATACTAACTGCGCCTTGGTACTACTTTTCTGAAACCTATGCAGGTTTCACCACGATTTTTGACTGTACTTGAGTCTATAAACAACTGAAACTAACAATTGTAAGAAGCGGCGGTAGCGGAATGGTTAGAGTAACGGAGTTGCGATCGAGAGGTCGTTGGTTCTGACCCCGGCCATTATACTATATATATAGCTATATATATAGCTGGAGGGGTTATCAAGTTTAATTATTAATTTGTAGCCCAAATTGTTAGTATTCTTTAAAAAAAAAAGGTGAAATTAAATCCCTATTTCTCTTTTTGTAATGTTATGTCTTATCTCACTCTTACTGGGGTCGGCACATGTTTTAAGCATGTTGTAACATGTTTTAGTTAATTATTTTAAAACCAGCCGCCTGCCTGATGACAAATTACCATAGTCGCTTTTTACGACACCTTGTGACGATCTCGACCTTACATGCATATATTGGTAGAGTTATGTATTGAATTGATAGTATGTTAAGGAAGGTATATAAATAAAAATATTTGTTTGTCATTTAATATGGTTTTTCGTAATGAGTATTTGATACTCATTACATATATGTAGATTTTTCATTAAAATATTTTTATCAAAATTTTCCCATACATTTTGAATTTTTCACGCTTAGCGCCGAACGTCACGCCGGCAGTCTGGCATATGTGGCGGGAGTCTGGCGGACGATGCCGGGAGCGGTCGCGGCCTAGTACCGCTAGCCGAAGGCTTACGTCTACATGTACTCGGGGCGATACATGGTAGCGCTATGATTCCTGAACCATTTTTCAAAGCTTCGGCTTGTCTTAACTGTGCAGTGAGAGACTTCGGTCTATTAGCTCACTAATAAAATGTAATTTTATTACATGTGACAAATTATATATTATTCTCAAACACTTTATAGTGTGAAATGGTTAAAGCTACGGCTTGGCATAATGGTGTGGTGAGAGACTTCGGTCTTGAGGGACTTCGGTCTCCTAGCTCACTAAACAAATAAAATGTAATTTCATTACATGTGACAAATTTATTATTATTCTCGAACGATATAGTGCCTGAGTATAACTTTGTGAGGGTGACTTCGCTGAGTGGTGCTGGGCGCTATACCGAACAGTCTGGTGAGTACTGGTGTCGGATCGATGGTTTCAGGCCTGCAATGATTTCGGTTGTTGTAGTGTAGCCTCGCCTCGATCTGCTCCAGGCTGTGAATATCAGGATGGGTTTCCGTCTTGGTACAGAGCAGCCAGAGCTACTTGGTGAGTTTTAGGTGATACGGATTGGATTTTAGGCCGGTATTGATCTTCGATCTTTACTGTGTAGCCTTGTTTGATCTTTGGACGCCTGGGACTCTAAAAGTAAACTGTTCACCGCACGGAGTCTTGCGGGGTAAACCTGCACTAGCCGTGATATAGTCCTTCTCAGGGCTTCCCCCATAGTAATACACAAACGTCGACGACATTATAGCATGTCGTAGGGCCGCTGTTCGGGTCTTTATTAACAAGATTGCGGACTAGCGTTAGAAAGTGTTGCCTGCCCAAAACTCTATCTTACGTAGCTTGCTACGCGTAACAACTATATAAATAACTAATTCTTATATGCCGATCGTGGAATCAGCCAAAAGGACGCATTGAAGGCGTGCGTTAGTGATGGACACATCACGTTATAAATATTTAGCACAATAGTGCTAGCACTACAAACATATATTATTGAATTATCAACACATAATGCGAGCGCTTTGCGTTCTTAACTCTTCGGAGTAAACATTTGCCACTACGCGTGGAAAGAAGAAACACAAAACCTACAATATCTGCCACTACGTGTGGTAGCAACGACTACAACTTTACTGTTATGTGATATCCGAGGAGTCATGTACAGTATTAGCTTTATGCTATTATATTTTCCACTATATGTGGTTACAACGACGAATGCGGCGCGCACCGCTTGAAATGCTTGCTATTGGCAAGATGCGCTGTCTTATTATAAGAATTGGATATTTATATCAACAAACTAGGCTTTATGCCTCATCGACACAATTATGGCTAACGCCAACTCACAGCTACGGCTGAAATGATATTTGGACTTAGGTCCTAGCACTACATCCGGGCACTTGTGCCTAATCTTGGACTACGGTCCTTACCTGGGACTACGGTCCTTATTTAATTACCCTAAATCTCTTTAAGAGCATTGACGGGTGTTTATACAACATAATATAAATAACCTGGCTCGAGGGCGCAGGCACACTATAAATTGCAAACCCTAACCCTACGGGGGGGGGCTCATATCCTTTGGACGGAGCTCACCGTTGGTAGCGGGTGCGGAGCTACTGACTATACCGCTCCCTTTATATTTTTCCAAATCGGAAGACTGTAATAGATGGGAGAGGTATACCACATCGCTAAACTTCTCTACGGAGTTGTTTAAGGGCTAGGTATTAAGATCGAGTGAGTGATCTTTCTGTTGGCTATAACATTTCCAATTTAAATATTAATATCTTAGAACTTCCCATTCGGGATGGTTTAAAGTACGATCTAACGATCGAGTGACCCTTCTGTTTGGCTTTGAAAAGTCTTATTCCGCTTATATTGACATAGTTTTACGTCCCGTGTTAATGGCAAACAAATATTATAGTAATTATAATATATATAAACTAAAACCTTTCTGATGGCTAAGTCTATGAAGTAATAACATAAGAGACATTCAACCTTCTGAATGTCTCGCATTTTTTTACTAAATTTTATAGTAACCCGTTCGTGTATTAGCTATAATTGGAACCTGTTTGTGCAATGAATATGTATCTATAAAAACTTATAGGAATCTGTTCGTGTAATTAACATATGTATTGAATAAATAACCTGTTCATGTATCGTGCACTTATTTTAAAACAAATAAATTATATTAATTAAAGCTTGCTTTACGCCACCAATCTGATGAATCTGTGGTCTCTGACGCTCTAAAAGGATTTGAGTTATTACATACACAACGTTACATGGGTCCTAACCAACTAGACGAATCACAAGCCAATTATATTTTAAAGTGCTGGAGCTCTAGCGCTTGTTTTACGTATTTAGGAGGTAGAGTGCGAGCGCTCTAGCTTCATTTTACTTATATGTTTTATATTAATATTATAAATTTGGAGATGAATAGTGGCGGGTGAGAAGGAAACCGTTACAACCTCGGCAAGAAATGTGGGTGATCTTTTCTACTCAGTCCGATACCACACGGTGGGTCAACTTTTACGGCACCTTGGTAAGAAATGAGGATGGTCTATTCTACTCAGACGGATACCACACGAGATTTTTTGTAATGTTAATTATCGTCAATAGAAGGTTTTTATGAAATTAAAATTAGGCAAGTTTAAGATGAATATAACAATTTGTATTCACTACTCATCTTCCAGAAATAAGAGTAAACATTGAATTAACTCCTAACAGTGTGTAATTAAATTGGGCAATTATTGTAATTTATGTGTATTATATACAACGCGTTAGGATATTGAAAGATAATTTTGTTAATGTTACAATGTTGTTCCTGAATTAATTGCGAATTGCCCATTTTTTTTTTTTTTTTTTTTTTTTTTTTTTTTTTTTTTTTTTTTTTTTTTTTTTTTTTTTTTACGGGTGGGAAATCTTCAAAAAGATACCGGAACTCTTAGGGGAGAGATCCGGTTATGTGGGATTTCTACCCACTAAAACCCCCTCGATGGACAGCCTCCGCACTAGTAGAGAGGCCCCGGGATCTCTGACGAACTGCACCGAGGTCTCTCTAGTGCCGTGCACATCGTGCTCTTCTATCTATCTAGTACGGAGCTTGTGTCCGTAACAAGCTCCGTATTCTCTGGAGGTCGAGAGGAACGGTCACAGCCCCCACTGTGACCGATCGTGACCCCAAGGGTCCCATTGGCCGGGACTATCAATTAGGGCGGTTTCTACGGCCCCTTCGTCTCTGCCTGTGAGAAGGATCAGCCCTTTCGCGGTTGCGCTCGGCAGTCTCCTTTCTGACCATAATGGTTTCACAAAAGGAGACTACGGCTTTCCAATCTCTATCGCTTCTCAACATAGCAGAGACTACCGCTTTTAGGGAAAGGTCCCGTCCGATACTATTTATCAAGACACGCCGCTCCACATCCCACGCAGGACACTCTTCGAGTGTGTGCTGTGCGTTGTCTTGATCTCCCCCACAGTGGTAGCAATGGGGAGTAGTCTCACGTCCAATCCGACACAGGTACTCACTGAAACAGCCATGTCCAGTAAGCACCTGCGCCAGCCTGAAGGTAACGCTACCCCAGGTCCTCGCTATCCAGGCCTCGAAGCTTGGTAGAATAGCACTAACAGCACGTTGGCGCATATTTCTTTCCTCTTGAAGCCGCATATACCAGTCTTCAAGTACTTGTTGGTGTGCGTACCGTCTCAGTACTTGAAGATCGGCCACATTTTCACCCCTGCGAGAATTTCGAATTTCAGCGAAGAGCCTCGCGTCTCTATCCGCTAAAATATCTAAGGGTGGAAACCGAGCCAAAAGAGTTGCCGCCTCAAAGGATATGGTGCGATATCCTCGTGCGATCCTAATCGCCATACTTCTTTGTAAGCTGTTTAGCTTAGTTCGAAGGCGCTTAACCCTCGAAAGTCTACTTGACCATACTGGCGCACCGTAAAGGGCCATTGATCGCACAACACCCGCGTAGAGGTATCTGACGCCTTCCTGAGGTCCTCCTAGATTTGGTAGCAAACGGTGCATTGCCCCGGTAAACCTCTGTATTTTAGGGAGCAACCTCTTAAAATGCTCTTCGAAGCCCCAACGACTATCTAAAACTAGGCCGAGATAATTGAGATGCTCACCTACCATTACCTCCACGTTGTCCACACGGATTGAGGTGATGGGTGGTTCCCTTTGTCTAGAGAGTTTGTGGAACCATACAGCTTCAGTTTTGTACGGTGTTACCGTAAGACCTATCTCGCGTATTTTCCTTATAACACAGGCTACTCCAAGCTCAGCGAGCCGTGCTGTCTCTCCAAAAGTGTCCCCTTCAGCTACCAATAAGGTGTCGTCTGCATAACAAACGATGTTAATATTTAAGGGCAAGCTAGTGCGCAGAACTACGTCGTAAGCCATATTCCACAAGATCGGCCCCAACACAGAGCCTTGTGGAACTCCACAAATTACCTGCTTTAAGCAGTTATTCCCATCCCGATCTACGTACTGAATGGATCTGTCACATAGGTAGGCCCCAATTATGTCGTGTAGATAAGGTGGCACCTGGTGAAAGATGAGAGCCTTCCTAATAGCCGTCCATGGTAGAGCGTTAAAGGCATTGGATATATCTAAGCTTACAGCCAGCGCCACTCCCCCTCGGCTGATGGACCGCTCCGATAAGGAACGAACGCGTAAAATTGCGTCCACCGTTGATCGGTTCTGTCGGAAGCCATATTGGTTGTCTGACAGGTCTGGGCCAACGTGTGACAGATGAAAGCTGAGACGAGTGGATATCACTCTCTCAAAAAGCTTGCTCACCTCATTCAGTAAACATATAGGTCGGTACGATGAAGGTAAATCTGCGGCTCTACCATTCTTTTTCAAAAGAACCAACCTTGCCTTTTTCCAGTCGGCTGGGAACACACTCAATTTGAGGCAGCTGTTAAATAATTGCCTCAGACGACTTCCCAAAACAGGTATAGATAATACCCATGCTCGTCCCGGTATTCCGTCTAGTCCAGGCGAACTGTTTCGTCTTCCGAGACGCCTGACAGCCTGAAACAGCTCTTCCTCTGATACATCTAGTTCCCCAGACCAAGCGGTTTGGTTTCGTGAGTCCGCAGTGGTAAAAGGACTACTCGGGATCCTGGGAAAAAGGACATCAACGACTGTATTAACTAAATCCGGTTCCATAGTTTCCGTCAACGCAGGGACCCTTGGTTTAAGCTTACCCAGTACTATTTTGTAGGGACGCCCCCATGGATTATGATCAAGTCCCTCAAGGAGTTCTTTCCAACATTTTGCCTTAGCCATCTTAATTGCTGCTTGGAGAGCTTTTGTGGCATCTCGGTACGCCGTGTAAGCAGTTTCAATCTCTTCATGAGTGGCACGTCGTCTTCTTCGGGCCCTTGTGAAACACCGTCTGGACCTCAGACAAACTTGACGCAATACCGCGATATCGTCAGACCACCAGTAGACCTCTCTCATTTTATTTGACCTGGCTTTAGGCATTGCAATGTCGCATATAGTGGTCATCGTCTGCCGGAACCAATTCGCCTCACCTTCTGGATCGGGAATCACTGGCCCCTCTGGCCATGCTGCCACGTGTGCAGCGGCGGTCAGAAGGTCACAGTCCAGCTGTTTTACGGACCAACCTCGCGTACGGTGACTAATCCGATCGATGTTATCGGAACGTTGGACAGCCACAACCCGAATTGCGAATTGCCCCTAGGCATATTGCTTACAAAGAATCCATCCTAAAATAACAGAACTATAATAAAGGTTTTATATTATGTACATAATTAACCTTTGATAATCATGTTTCCCGTTAATGAAAAATAGAGTTGCGTCAAATATTCCGTAATTGGTCACAATTCCGAATGTTTATTGAGCTGGTATTTATACAAACTATTTTATTCCACTAGCCGAATATAATGAGAAATAGTGTTGTTATTGAACAGGTAAGAATTTAATGAAAATATGCTTAAAAAAATAAATTATAAATGTATTAACACACATATAGTCTGTGAAATTAATAATAAAATACTCTTATATATCTGTTGCTGATCAAGCTTATTTAATTTTTTTCCAAATCGTATGTTTTATTTACACTTTTATACTTCCTAAAAAGTTTTTCCGAATATGCATAAAAATAAATGTTTCGATAAACTTTGATTTTGATATTGTAAAGTAGGTATATTATATTTTGGTCTTTGACATTATAAATTTTTGGCACAAACCTAATAATAATAAGCAAAACTATACGTGATCTTGAATAAAGAAACTGATATTTAAATCAATATTGACGTTACAATAAAATAAGTAAACGACTAAATATATCGCTAAGAGTCTACAAAACTTAACAAAAAAAACAAAATAATACCTAAAACAAACGAACAGGAATATGAGGTTAATTGTTGAACACTGCAATGGCATATATGTATGTATCTTTTTTGCATAGCTTATAATGTCAACTTAAAATAATAGACACCTACGTGATTAAGATGAATATAGTATTAATCCTTATCAACTTAAATACATTAGTCTTAAGCATTTATTGCTTTGTTATTTAAACCTTATATCTTATACTTTTTTAAAAACATCTTGGTAAAGTTTAGAGTAACGGCAACAAAAAAACTAACGCCCGCGAAAATTACTTCAAACGAAAAATTCATTCAAGGCTTAAATTAAATGCTTTTCTACCCGTGCGAAGCTAGGGTGGGTCGCTAGTTTGTTTATGAGAAAACAGAAAGGCAAGGGGGCGGTAAACGAGTATTGCAATAAACCCCTTATTTATGTTTTTGGGTAAAATAATAAAACAAAATCGCTGATGGAGGTAGGTCAATTGTGCGTACTCAGTCCCTTCAATATACCTCAATGGAAAACTAACATTTCCTTTATGTATTCGCTCGATTTAGCTCGAAAATTATTAAGCGGCTTAAGGATATAAATTGCTGCTGCTTTTGTGTATTTTGTTCACTCAAATGGATTTTATCCATATTCTTAAAATAATTTCGAATAATTACAATTTATATGACATATGCACACCGATTTTTGCTTTCAATTAAAATGACAACCGATCTTATCGAATCGAAAAACAAAAGTGCTGGGAAACGAAAAACTAGCGAAAAAGCGCAAAAATAACGCAATAACTAGATTAATATTTGCACTCGAGATAGCAAACGATTAAAAAAATTAAAAAACAAAAATGATGCAAAATAGATAATAGTAAATTAAACTATTTAATTTATAAAATATTTTTTGTTAAATAAGTAGATGAATAACGATCCTACTAATATATAATTACTTGAGACAAATATTTTCTAGTCATGTGACTTAAATGTCGAAAGGGAAAGAGATTTGCCGATTCATACTGGTTAATCATTCCACAGCTTAACAGCTTGAAAGCTAAATGATTTCTAGTAAGACCTCATAGCTGGCCATCTAAAATCCTCAAACTAACGGTGATATCGCAAATTCATACAGCTTTATTACGAGCTGATCTGAAGTACTAGATTTTAGACGTCAAAATATATCACGAAATGATTCATGAAAGAAAACTAAAGTATATATTTATTACAATTACCTTAAAAGCTTTTTTATAAAAATACGAGATCAAGTTAACGGATGTTACAAATACATTTCATTATTTGTTCTCTGATGCCACATGCTCCGGGGACATCGTGCCAGACAACTTTTTGTGTCAGCATTTAATGAGCTCGGGGCCTCTGTTTTTCGCATAAGTCTAAAAGTAAAAGTTAAATTATGGCTTTATTTAATTTAATTTTTTATTTTAATTAAAAAAAAGTATTTAATGAACTATTAATTAACATATTATATAATAAACAAGGACATTTTTTTCTTATGCTCTGAACAAATCCAAGAAGCTTTCGTCTTTGTCCGTCATATAAAAACCTGAAGTCCACGACACTAAAATATCCAAAATTATAGGCAGTTAAGGCCGAAATACATACAACTTCACAATAAAACGTATAGTAGTAGTAGTAAGTAACGACCTCCTATTGGGACTTCTCTCTACAATTTCCTCTGTTCCATGCAGATTGGTATGTTAGACACAATCCCAGAATTCTCTAAAGATATGCAGGTTTCCTCATGTTCCTCACCATATTCACTTTTCACCTTCACTGTGAAAACTGTGATAAATTGCTATTATTAATTAGAATTAGTAACCAATACTACTTATTAAATATAGTCTATAACTATGATATTTGACATAATTAAAGATTATTGAGGGAAAAAGTCCAGAAAATTTCACTTATAGTAATGATATGCTATAAATAACCTAAAGGAACTGAGACAAAATATTTATTAGTTGTGTTTATTTCGTCTAGATACTAGATAGTACATAATGAAGTGATAGATACTTTGTTATTTATTCCAAAAACTAGCGGCCTGCCCCTGCTTCGCACAGGTATAAAATATATATCCCATGTCAGTCAGTGTAAAAAAAATGATTAAAATGAAAAACAATTTCCTTTCCCTATACCAAGAAGATTTCCTGCTATCTTTGGAATATCTAAATTCATATAGTACATTATTACTTATTTACTTTTATATTTTACCTTTGTATTTTATTTTTACAATTAATTACAGAATGTCTTTAAACAAACTCTTGAAAGAGCGACATCGCTGCTAAAGTCGAAGTGTTATAGGGCGAAGCGCGGCCTCCTCACGGCATTTTAAATCTGTAATATCTCCGAAAATGTTCACTTAAATTACATGCTGTAAACGGCTATATTGATCTATATTAAACCAACAATTTATTGAAGGTACTCAATTGGATAAGGATTAATGCTGTATTGTATAAGAATCGCTTCAAAAATAAGGCATTATTTTTCGTAAAAAGTGAACGACAAAAAATGCTTTAGTGGGTTATCCATAAAAATTAGACATATACCATCGCGGACTTTTCTGTAGACCTTTTCAAGATGTACCAATACTTATTACATTATTTTGATAAATCTCGTAGGGTTTACAGTTTAATTATTTACAGAAACCTCAAAAATTACAGTAGTTCTCTACTCCGTATTGAATGTTATTATACGTACAAACCTTCCTCTGGAATCACTCTATCTATTAAAAAAAACCGCATCAAAATCTGTTGCATAATTTTAAAGTTTTATGCATACATAGGGAAATATGGACTTTGTTTTATAATATGTAGTGATTGTTATTTTCCTCGCTAGAGAGCTCCGATCATAAATGCGTCCGATCGCTGCTAAATTCAAATGGTTAAAGGGCGAACCACGTTTTTTTTTTTCGAATTTGACTAATGCTGTTAGCCCTACTGGCTTTGACAGCGTTACCGATAAGACGGGCGAGCGCGGAAGCATCGCCGAGAGGCGAACCGCGACCTCCGACGCGCTATTTATAGGCTCGCGGCGCGGCCCCTGCATTTTAAATCTGTAATATCTTCGAAACTGTTTATTTAAATGACATACTGTAAAGGGTCATATTGATCAATATTAAATAAACAATATATTTAAGGTTCTTAATTGGATAAGGATTAATGCTGTATTGTATAAAAATTGCTTTAAACATAAGGCATCATTTTTCGTAAAATGATGCCTTATGTTTAAAGCAAAAACTGCTATTGTGGGTTATCCATAAGAGATATACATATACTATCGCGGACTTTTCTGTAGACCTTTTCATGGTGTACAAATACTTAGTACATCATTTTGATAAATCTCGTAGGGTTTAGACGGGTTGGTCGACGGGTTGGCCGACGGGTTGGCCGACGGGTTGGTCGACGGGTTGGCCGACGGGTTGGTCGACGGGTTGGCCGACCGGTTGGTCGACGGGTTGGTCGACCGGTTGGTCGACGGGTTGGTCGACCGGTTGGTCGACGGGTTGGTCGACCGGTTGGTCGACGGGTTGGTCGACCGGTTGGTCGACGGGTTGGTCGACGGGTTGGTCGACCGGTTGGCCGACGGGTTGGCCGACCGGTTGGCCGACGGGTTGGCCGACGGGTTGGCCGACCGGTTGGCCGACGGGTTGGCCGACCGGTTGGCCGACGGGTTGGTCGACGGGTAGGTCGACGGGTTGGTCGACGGGTTGGTCGACGGGTTGGTCGACGGGTTGGTCGACGGGTTGGTCGACGGGTTGGTCGACGGGTTGGCCGACGGGTTGGCCGACGGGTTGGTCGACGGGTTGGCCGACCGGTTGGTCGACGGGTTGGCCGACCGGTTGGTCGACGGGTTGGTCGACCGGTTGGTCGACGGGTTGGTCGACCGGTTGGTCGACGGGTTGGTCGACCGGTTGGTCGACGGGTTGGTCGACCGGTTGGTCGACGGGTTGGTCGACCGGTTGGTCGACGGGTTGGTCGACGGGTTGGTCGACCGGTTGGCCGACGGGTTGGCCGACCGGTTGGCCGACGGGTTGGCCGACGGGTTGGCCGACCGGTTGGCCGACGGGTTGGTCGACGGGTAGGTCGACGGGTTGGTCGACGGGTTGGTCGACGGGTTGGTCGACGGGTTGGCCGACGGGTTGGCCGACGGGTTGGCCGACGGGTTGGCCGACGGGTTGGCCGACGGGTTGGCCGACGGGTTGGCCGACGGGTTGGCCGACGGGTTGGCCGACGGGTTGGCCGACGGGTTGGCCGACGGGTTGGCCGACGGGTTGGCCGACGGGTTGGCCGACGGGTTGGCCGACGGGTTGGCCGACGGGTTGGTCGATGGGTTGGTCGATGGGTTCGTCGACCGGTTGGTCGATGGGTTGGTCGACGGGTTGGTCGTTGGGTTGGTCAACCGGTTGGTCGACCGGTTGGTCGACCGGTTGGCCGACGGGTTGGCCGACGGGTTGGCCGACGGGTTGGCCGACGGGTTGGCCGACGGGTTGGTCGACGGGTTGGTCGACGGGTTGGTCGACGGGATGGTCGACGGGTTGGTCGACGGGTTGGTCGATGGGTTGGTCGATTGATTTGTCGATTGGTTGATCGATTGATTGATCGTACTTCGTATTGAATGTTATTATACGTACAAACCTTCCTCTGGAATCACTCTATCTATGAAAAAAAACTGCATCAAAATCGGTTGCGTAGTTTTAAAGTTTTATGCGTACATACGGAAATATGGACTTTGTTTTATAATATGTAGTGATATTTAGACAATGCCTTTTTTTTCAAGTCACTGTTTCAAGTCGATAGGTTCTAAAGATTTTACTTCTAAGAACTAACTCATCATCCTCCTGCCCTGTTCCCACTCTAAGTGGGGATAACGGTGACGGCAACGGCAACGGTATGTTTTAAACATGCCACGTGATTTGGCTAGGTATTTACGACCGGCCGCCTCCCTGACGTCAACTTACCTTAGTCATATTTTACGGCACTTGGGTAAGAAATGAGGGTGGTCTATTCTACTCAGCCGAATAACGATGTATTTCAGTTCTTGTTATGTTACTAACTAACGAAGTACGAACGACGGGTTGGTCGACGGGTTGCTCGACGGGTTGGTCGACGGGTTGCTCGACGGGTTGCTCGACGGGTTGCTCGACGGGTTGCTCGACGGGTTGGTCGACGGGTTGGTCGACCGGTTGGTCGACGGGTTGGTCGACGGGTTGGTCGACCGGTTGGTCGACGGGTTGGTCGACGGGTTGGTCGACGGGTTGGTCGACGGGTTGGTCGACGGGTTGGTCGATGGGTTGGTCGATGGGTTGGTCGATGGGTTCGTCGACCGGTTGGTCGATGGGTTGGTCGACGGGTTGGTCGACCGGTTGGTCGACTGGTTGGTCGACCGGTTGGTCGACGGGTTGGTCGACGGGTTGGTCGACGGGCTGGTCGACGGGCTGGTCGACGGGCTGGTCGACGGGTTGGTCGACGGGCTGGTCGACGGGTTGGTCGACGGGCTGGTCGACGGGTTGGTCGACGGGCTGGTCGACGGGTTGGTCGACGGGGTGGTCGATGGGTTGGTCGATTGATTGGTCGATTGGTTGGTCGATTGGTTGATCGATTGATTGATCGTACTTCGTATTGAATGTTATTATACGTACAAACCTTCCTCTGGAATCACTCTATCTATGAAAAAAAACCGCATCAAAATCGGTTGCGTAGTTTTAAAGTTTTATGCGTACATACGGAAATATGGACTTTGTTTTATAATATGTAGTGATATTTAGACAATGCCTTTTTTTTTCAAGTCACTGTTTCAAGTCGATAGGTTCTAAAGATTTTACTTCTAAGAACTAACTCATCATCCTCCTGCCCTGTTCCCACTCTAAGTGGGGATAACGGCGACGGCAACGGCAACGGTATGTTTTAAACATGCCACGTGATTTGGCTAGGTATTTACGACCGGCCGCCTCCCTGACGTCAACTTACCTTAGTCATATTTTACGGCACTTGGGTAAGAAATGAGGGTGGTCTATTCTACTCAGCCGAATAACGATGTATTTCAGTTCTTGTTATGTTACTAACTAACGAAGTACGAACGACGGGTTGGTCGACGGGTTGCTCGACGGGTTGGTCGACGGGTTGCTCGACGGGTTGCTCGACGGGTTGGTCGATGGGTTCGTCGACCGGTTGGTCGATGGGTTGGTCGACGGGTTGGTCGACCGGTTGGTCGACCGGTTGGTCGACCGGTTGGTCGACCGGTTGGTCGACGGGTTGGTCGACGGGTTGGTCGACGGGTTGGTCGACGGGCTGGTCGACGGGCTGGTCGACGGGCTGGTCGACGGGTTGGTCGACGGGCTGGTCGACGGGTTGGTCGACGGGCTGGTCGACGGGTTGGTCGACGGGCTGGTCGACGGGTTGGTCGACGGGGTGGTCGATGGGTTGGTCGATTGATTGGTCGATTGGTTGGTCGATTGGTTGATCGATTGATTGATCGTACTTCGTATTGAATGTTATTATACGTACAAACCTTCCTCTGGAATCACTCTATCTATGAAAAAAAACCGCATCAAAATCGGTTGCGTAGTTTTAAAGTTTTATGCGTACATACGGAAATATGGACTTTGTTTTATAATATGTAGTGAAGACCTGCTGTTAAATCAGAGTAGAGAAGTTTACAGTTAAACATTTTCGATAAAATTAAAAAAGGTAAATAGTATTATACAAAATGATGGAGATATAATAAGAGATATATACCACAACATTCAAAAAATTTTTTTTGGAATATAATGTCAATTTGGGTGTTAAAAGTAGTTTCTTCTTCCTTATACTGCTAGTCCTAACGGCGTTTAACAGGTCAACTGTGACAGTGAATATTTAATATTTACTCATTTAATGGCCAAATTTGGAAAAATAAAAAACAAAATATGTAAAAAAAATATTCATTTAACTTCTACTTTTTTTCACATGACCTCGAATATATGACGTTTTCAGTAGGCATATTTTATAGTATTATGTAACTTTCTTGTTTATTTTTGGGTAATTAAAAATGCAACATATATTAGAATTTTATAGTTATATGGGATATTTAAAAACCTTTTTTTTACTTTATTATACAGATGCTTTATTCCCAAGGGAACATCGCGCCAGACTTTGTTTGTATCAGCTGATTGATAGAACCTTGTAAGTAATCGTGGGGCCAATTTATGACTAATTAAGAAATTTCACGAAAAAAATTATATTTTTTGTAAGGAAAATAGAGATAAAACTTTCTAGAAAAAATTGCATTTGTTGCATTACATTGTGTTGTTCTATATATAAGTATAACTATATAACACATATCAAAGGCTGTGTAAACTTACTATAGACTTTCAATCTGTCTGATTTATGAAGCGGTTATAAAGAAACTTCTTTCACTTTTCAGTTCACATTCAAAGAGCTCTCGATATATTAACTGTAATGACTGTAGAACTTCATCAAAACAATTACATCATTTTAACTTTGTACCTTGAATATTTTCATAAGGGATTCAATAACACATAGTCGATCTTTTTATCAATGGTGTATTGTTAAAAAAATGTTAAAACAAGTTTATGATTTAATAAATTATTAATTAAAATACTTTTTATCACTCAATTCAATTAAAATTAACGCCTTTAAATTCTTACATACGCCGGTGAACCATTCAATTATTGAACTACGAAATTACGCTGTTAACTTTTCTAGTTGTCAAGTTAAACTAACACTACTTCTATTGCTTAAAATATAAAATCTTTCATCCATTATGATCTTATGAACTATTTATCAAACGTGTTTATGTACAGTGTAACACTCGGCACCGATTAAAACAACCAATGTAGCATCATTTGGGTTATGTTCGATGTCATGTCGTTTATGATTTAAAATGATAAATGGTTTAACTTGCCGCACAAACGCGTCCCAATCGTATATCCCAGCCCTAAAAGTTTTCAGCGTGGTGACATTGCTAATATTGAACCGTTTACTTTCAAATAAAAGAAATGTATGGTAAAACAAGAATTCAGTTACAAAATAGCTTTATTGAATGTGACGGTTTTTAAATCATTAAAACGCAGATCATCTTTTTATCATTCATACCACTTTTTTTCCTCTTTGCCATAGACTTGTTTGTTTGTTTGTTTGTTTGTAATCTCTTTATTGCATTAATAAAAATGAAAATAAAAAATAAAAAACAACATAATTTGCAATGGCGAGCTTATTCCGGAATCGGAATCTCTTCCAGCCAACTAGTCTAGGATTAAAAAAGAGGTAAATATAAGTACAGTGAATTAAATTTAAAATTAACTTAAAACACAACCAATAATCAGACTTTTGGGTATTTAAAATAAAGATTTTTTTAAAGCAATTTCACTCCATAGACGTGTCAAGCTGAGATTTTTTTTAAATTGTTTAGCCACCTAGTGAGGTTATCAAAATATAAAGATTTCGTAGGACGTCCGTAGAGGAAACCCAGTCACATTTGTGTGCTTAGTGCGAGTTTCTTTAACTTATTCGATCGCGTTAACGTAACGCCAATTTGTATGGGGCTGGGACAGCGGCCACTAGATGTCACTGTTGCAGCGTTATAAAAATTGTCGTATGAACTGAAAAAAAAACTCGCACTAAGCGCATGATATGATATGATGTGATAACTATGATTTCATTTCCAATTATAAAAATGTACAATAAGTAAAATTACATTACTTTATACTTTTACCGATGAGTCATCCTCAAGGGACAGAAGCAGACAACTTTTTACGTCGCCATTAATGAGTTTGGGGCCTTAGTGCTTCGCGCTGACGGAAAGTGACGTAACGATAAATTAATGTTGTCACGCATGTTTCTTGTATTTAACAGTTCACGTCTATTAAATATGGACATAACGATATTGAATGAAGTTTGAAAACATATCAGTCAATTTCAATCCGGACAAACAATTTATAAAACATACTTAAACTAAGTATGCTCACGTGATCAGTAAGCTAAATTTTTTCAGCAATTTTTTAATTAGGAAGAGTAATAGTGGGAGAAAGGGTAGATGGTACCGTTCTTCTGTACTACACTGTATAAATAAATAAATATATGGGACACTTACACTCACGGTAGTCCGACCCCAAAGTAAGTAACTTTATACTTGTGTTATGGCTCGCTCTATTAGCTGACAGACAACAGATAGATATACACGTATATAATTTTAAATACAAAGATATATCCAGACTCGAACAACCAACAAATTATACTTAGAAAATTCTGGTTCTCGGCGGAAAATGAACCCGCGACCCGTGGAGATCAAGTCAGGGTCACTTCCAATTGCGCGGACGGGCCATTTAATTTAATGATAAATTTTTTTTCTATGGTGATTGAGGAAAAAATCTCATCCATCTAATTTTATAGACGACATTTTTATTATGCGGCCTTTTTGATCATTCAGACCTTACATTAAATTTAAACAATCTCCTACCACGTTGACAGAAATTATTTAGTAAGCTGAAAAACTATACATCCAATTTATGAAAATTACTCTGAAAGGTAGTTTAAGGTAAACTGACTTTTTATCTAGTACTGTACAAATATACGCGAAGCACCAAGCATATAAAAACGATAGTAAGTTATGTTACAAATTTGTAAAGAATTTACTACCGCTTACATAATGATCTATTATATATATTTCGTAAAGGGTTTCAATAGGATTCTTTTAAATAATGATAATAATATCACATAAAACCGTATATATCAAAAGATTTTCGAAAATACTATAATAACAGTGACATTGAAAGTTTTGTATTTTCATTAATTAAGTCCTCCGAACCCATATAATATTGAAAATATCAAATATAATAAAATAACATAATGTTATTCGACGTTACTCATACACTGAATAAGGGCAATTTTGTTAGATCCAATTTTAAGCTCATTACATATACTCATTGATAACATCATAATGGAATATACATGTTTAAATCTAAAGATCATTAAAGTAAAATGATTATTGTTTAACATATTTACCAAAAATCTTATTTGTTGACTACATTTTATATCAACTTTGCTTACATTTTATGCTGCGTATGAAAGAAATTCTTGTTTTTATTTTTTCCTCTGACCTATATTAAGTAACGCGTTTTAACCGAGTCCTTAATTAAAGTTACTTTTTTAGAAAAGATTTTAGTGCTAAGCTAAAAATAAGTCTATGAATATTAAAATTTTGACGACGCCGCAGGATTTTAACCAAATGAAACTAAATTAATCGGAGTAACGATGTTAGTTTATAAAATTGTAAACAAAGTGTAACACTTTGGGATAAAGTTAAAAAAAATCTGTAAATACAGAAAATTTATTAAAGTCAATCCATAGCTATGTATCATTATATAGTCTGATTGACTACATTCACAAAACACAAAAACATTAACTTTCTTGGAGTTTCACAAAGACAGTGAATGACATTCAAATTGGATGCGAATATTGTATTGTAATCAATCATCCATAAATCGCAAAGACTTTACCACTTAAAAACTTTCCTACACTTTTATAAAGACAATCTTGAAAGGCAGATGGGATGGGAATCTTTTATATCAGTTATTATAGAAAACAAAAATAGGAAAAAGAAAAATTTAATCAATAAACAAATAAAAGAAATATATTTTATTGGCATTTGTTCGAAATAAATGTACACAATTAAAAAAATAGTATTGGATTTCTTTTATGACATTACAGCATACTAGCTTTTAAAAATCTGGATATCAGAAAATTGGGGCGACGATAAACTGCGCCGATAACATGTCAATAATATTA
The DNA here is from genome assembly GCA_029227775.1 of Morpho helenor. Taxonomy (NCBI): domain Eukaryota; kingdom Metazoa; phylum Arthropoda; class Insecta; order Lepidoptera; family Nymphalidae; genus Morpho; species Morpho helenor. Next base: position 9,387,099 of record JARGCU010000010.1, on the reverse strand, counting down.
TTGACATGGCAATTTGGGACATATCTCTAAAAGCGTACCAATACTTTTGATAGGCTACCAATTTTTCATCGAGCGACGGCTATCTGACCTTTAAAAACTCCATTAGGAACAGGTATGGAATAAGTTAAGGAATAGGTTTAGATCCCTAAGATAGCTAATATTGATCCATAAAATTTAGTCGATTATACTATTAGATTGATGACCATTAAATTTAATGTGTAGTTATCGAATACATTCAATGTTTAACTAAACTAGCATTAGAATTTATTGGTACTTATTAATATATATATTTTTTTAATTTCAGTATTATGAGTACAGTATTATTTGTAACAAAAAACGAAAAATAGGGAAAAGCATTGCGAATTCACTGTCAATTAATTTATAACAAACCAAAAATAATAAGAATCAAAGAATTTTAGTCCTTCTAAAATTTGTCCTGTAGAACGTCTTATCTTACTAATCATACTAATATAATAAATGCGAATGCTTATGAATATCGATGTATGTTTGTTACGTACTTTCACAGCGAATCAACTGAAGCAATATCGATGAAATTTGGCAAAATTATTCCTTATACACCGGAATAACATATAGGCTATAAAATCCTACAAGAATAGGATGACACTAGAAAGCGCCATCTATTATCAACCTCCCACGTTACAGTTCACGCGAACGAAGTCGCGGGTAAAAGCTAGTCTATTATATTAGATCGATGCATCAATGGGGGAACTAAAAATGGCTGAAATGTCATATACCGTAAAACATATTCAGAACACACGCCAAACTGAAATTATGCATGAAATGAACACACTGTCCGTTGGTTTGGCGACAATTAATATTAATGAAACGCGACAAGCGGTACGAGCGATGTCGAGTGAGTCTGTGTCAGGCTTCTATGTTTCTTTTCAATGTAAATCGCGAGTCCGTCCGTGTACTTGTTGCGCTGTGCTGGCTGAATTATTTTGTATAAATTTTAATACATCACGTGACGACGAACTTTGTTCGAAACAGTATACGAAGCCAGTAGCACGAGTGTGTTTAACAATTATACGGTCTGACTCGCCCTTTCACTACGAAATGATAGAATAAATATATGTAATGTTAAAATGCCGCGTGGTATCCGGGTGAATAGAATAGACCACCCTCCTTTCTTACAGAGGTGTCGTAAAAGGTGACTAAGGTAAGTTGACCGAACGTGAGGTACCCGGTTGAGTAGAATAGATCAACCTCATTTCTTACAGAGGTGTCGTAAAAGGCGATCAAGGTAAGTCAACCAGCCGTGTGGTATCTGGCTGAGTAGAATGGACCACCCTTATTTATTACCGAGGTGTCGTAAAAGACGACTAGGGTAAGTTGACCCACCGTGTGGTATCCGATTGAGTAGAATAGACTACCCTCTTTCTTACTGACGTGTCGTAAAAGGCCACTAAGGAAACTTGACTTCAGGCAAGCGATCGGTCGCAAAATACGCAGCCAAATTACAATCACAATCACAATGACAACATGTTTGTACTATTTTGTGCCGACCTCACTAATAGTGGGATAAGGGCAGGAGGATGATGAATATGAATTTCAATATTAACTTTTTGAGTACAAACTGTAATATAGTTACCACCAGTACAAAATTTATTATATAATATAGAAACATAATGTATCCTTATTTGAAAACATTTTATTCCTGACATACGGCAGTAACCGCATAGCTACGAGCCTATATTAATTTTAGGCTAACCTAGTCATCGATCGTCTTAGACCGTAGTTAGCCATTGCATTAAAACCTTGGCTTCATGCCTATTTCGGATTGCAGGTGGATTAACCTAGATGATACTGCAAATAATCTTGATGCAGATTTAATTACTTCCGTGTTTTCAATGCATATAAATATACTGATAGACACTTAAGTTTACTTAATTGTATTTAGTAGATATTCATAACATTTTTCAACAGCTGAAAGGTTATTTTCAAGTAACACATGTAGTATTATTTTAACCCGCCGTGTGGTAGATCCGTCTGAGTAGAATAGACCAAGCTCATTTCGTACTGTGGTGTCGTAAAAGACGACTAAGGTAAGGTGACGTCAGGCAGGCGACTAATCGTAAAATACCTAGCCAAATCGTGTAACAACATATTTAAAACATATTATGCCGATCCCATCTAGAGTGAAATAAGGGCATATGACATATAGTATTTTTTTAATTATTTAAATTTTAGGTAGGTTAACAGATTCAATACGTCCATCGATCGTGCAAATATAATCAATAAGAGGTTTTCCGAATTCAATATTTTTAAGTTTCATTAAATAACAATTAAATTAATTAGTTATTAATAGAACAATCTGTGCTAACGGGCTAACGGTAAGAGTGAGTGGTATTTACAAAGAGTAAGTCAATTTAAACCTGGATAGCCTATGACTTTAGTCTATGGGTAAATTGATATTTACAACTATAATAATTTTCACTTTACCGTGATGGTAAATATAAAAATTAAATTAATGTATAGAAACCGGCTATACTCACGTGTTATTTTATCGGATGAGCCCGACTAGTTTCAAGCCCATACGGGGCTCTTATTCATGAGCTCTTTACGCGGCGTTATATACGCGATAACGCCGCGTAAAGAGGGCTCATCCGATAAAATAGCACGTGAGTATAGCCGGTTTCTATACATTAATTATGAATTCCACTCACGATAGTATAAATTCAAAAATAAAAATTAAATTTCCGAATTACAGTAATTGAACAATTTTTAAGATAACGTGTAAGCCTGATAATTTGTATAGAAATATATAATCTTCTCTCCAAAATTGGCAGCATTTGCAGTTTGGAATAATTAGTCTGTTTGCTACTTATATTTACACCATCTCAAAAGCATCATGTAAATTTTTTATCGTTCGAGGTTCGTTTATTTAAATTTATTTATTTATTATTTCATTAATTATCCTATTTTTCGTGTACGAGTATATTTTTTTAAAAGCAATATATAAGAAAACTCAATAGGAAATATCTGATAAAGCAAATGACACAAGGGTGAGCGCGAACCATGGAAAATAATGTCTTCGGGGAAAATTATTAAAGCATCGAAGATTCGTCTATAAAGGGAAAATCGTGAATGTGTGCCTGCCTAAGTGTCTTTTTTCCGACTTATTTCACGCGAATTTCCTTTATTGCGTATTAGAAATGCCGTTACGAGAAAGTGCGTCGAAATGTGAACAGTCTGGCGTAAATATTGTTAATGTCAAAGTAATTTGGTGAGGTGTATTAATTCGTTAAACGAGACTTTAGTAAAACTCTCCTTCTTTCTTTTTCAACTGATGTGAATGTCGACTGGTAGACTCTTCAAGGGACAATTCAATCACCAGCTTTTTGCAACTTAGTAAACTCTGTAATTTGGTATCCGGTCGAGTAGAATAAAGTACCCTCTTTCTTACCGAGGTGTCGTAAAATACGACAATGGTAAGTTGACGTCAGGCAAGCGGCCGGTCGTAAAATACGTACTCAAATCATGTTGTAACATGTTTATAACATGTTGTGCCGACCCACTTAGAGTGAGATAAGGGCAGGAGGATAATGATTATTATTTATTGAGGAAGTTTAAAGGAAACATTTAATGTTTTGGTGATCATCGTCAGGGTCATACAGGGCGCTTTTTGGACGCTTCTATGACTCTTTTATAACGAGTATGTTTAATAGTAGACCATAATCAGTTAACAAGCAAAAAATGTTACACTAAAAGAACAAGGGAAATTAATATTGTATGTTGTGATGATAAATAAATACAACATATAAAATATTGAAGCTTTTATTTACAAAATTACCAACATATAATATCACTTTGGGAATTTGCAGTTTTACATGCATAACACCATGAACGTACATAACTAGTATAAAACAATAATGGTTACAATTCCTCAATATATAAATCGTATTACATGAAATTCTACCGTCAAGGATATCAGAAGAAAAATGAATAAATGGAAGTTCATTATTGTATAATATATCTATTACTTATTAAAAATTGTTTCATAAACTTATTTTAATTATAATAGTTTAAGAGCATAAATAATATTTAAAAATATAGACCTATTTGAAAATAAAAGTTTCGTCAAATGAATCTTATATAGCGAATAGTCAATAATTTAATTAATAATTGAACTTAATGCTAAAATGTACCATAATAACAAACTTTTTTTTATTATTGTCCGTTAAAAAAAATGTATAATAGGTTGAAATTTTAAAATATAAACAAAAATTGAAGAAATAACGATAAATACGAAGCAGACACTTTTTGTGAAATTTATGTGTACATTTTAGAAAGAGACTAATAAGCAACAGCTTTTAATAGAATGAAAATAAGTGTTAATACAACCATTTTCGTTGGTCAAACGATGGTATTTTAAGTAGTACAGTAGCTTGTAAGAGTATAATAGTTATTTCATTGCCTCAATCTCTTTTAAATTTTATTTTTGAATCTCTATTACTTTCGACCTATAAATGAGTCTTTCGATTTGGTTCACACAAAAAAAAGTTAATTTTAAGTTACTTGTAAATGATCGACTTACACATTATAAGTAATTTAAAAAAATCTCTTTAAACAAACAAGAATGAATTGTAATAAACAATTTTACTAGGGTTGAGTACCCTATTTAAACTTTCAAATATCAGGTATAACAATATTCGTATTATAACTAATTTTTCAAATTTTAAAAGTTTAATACTGTCGCACTGTATAATAACAAAAACTTGTAAATTATTTTTGTATAAAGTAAATGGAAATTAATAATATTCGTTTCAGCTTATATAAATATTTGTTACGACTCAAAATAGATTAAGTTCCAATTTAATATTATACTTACTTGATGAAATCATATTTAAATCCTTGCCGTAACATATTACTCGAGGAAATAGTCAGTTACGAGTTCAAGCAAAATAAAGCGGTGTGACAACGGAAACTAAATTTATTTGGCATTATTATATTACTAAAACAGCATCATATATATTTTATTGTCACAAGTGTGAGAAGAAAAGGACAAAAATAGAATTATTAAAGTAATTTTAATATACGAACTATTTATGGCAATAATTTAATGCCATATATTTATTTACAACAATTTTATATTACAATTTTAATACGAATTAACAATTGTGTTCATTACCTAAATCTCGGAATAGATATGTTTCAGACTTATAGAAAAGATAAAAATAAAGTAAGAGAATAAATTCCTCGCACCGTAGCGTTTGTAACCATCAGCATATAATATTGTACAAAATATATTACTTTATTCTAAGGTACAGTATAGCATTTGAGAGATAGCAAAAAATATAAATATGGCGACTGAGATTTCAAAGTTTATTTATAATCGCGCAAGTTGCAAAAAATATATATTTAAAAAATAATGAACAAATTCATATCTTATTTAAAATGCTTTCAATTAAGTACAGATACCTTCTTTTTTGTAACTAATTTTTTTACTTTTTAAGTAAGCGCATCTATTGGCTTCAACACAAAGGTAAACATAAATGTAAAAGCTGGATTCTAAAACCTACCCACTATATCTTTATAAGGTTGATTTAAAAGTAGATTTTTTTCTTGTATTTAGTTATTAAAACTATTATAGAAATAAGTTAATTATTCATTTATACATTCTAGAAACAATTATAATATAATAATTGATTTTTGTTTACGAATATTTATATATATGTACCAACGTATACAAAAAATAAGGTATTACTATTGTTTATTTGCAACTTGCGCAAAACATAAACGTTTAATTCGCTTATAATGTACTAGCATCTCGCATATATATTATTTAATCTTAAATATCTCGAATACAAGCGAGAAAATTATATTGGAAGACCAAAAAATTAATAACAAGTGAAAGAGTAACCACTGTTTTAGAAACAAAGGGATTATGTCCCTAAAGTACATTATCTCAATGCGTATAAAATGTCACTTCACAATAATATAATATATATTTACAAATGTAACTACTACCTATAACGTTGTTCGAAGACCCTTGATGGAATTCTGATTAGTACCATAAGATATACAAAGATAAGTAAAGATAAAAGTATGCATACGAATAAAATAGAAATCCCGTTGTGCATTAATTAATAATTTAGTTATGGAGATATTAATTCAATGTTATTTAATTGAAGTATAATGTACGAACGTACTAGAGTTAACGAGACAATCACAATATTATTTAAGTAAGATAAATATGGAACTATCTTATCTTTCCTTTTTTATCTTTCTCTTCATCATCTTCATCAACATTTTCTTTAAAATGAATTTGTTGGTCTTTGAGCCTGGGTGTATATTTGTATTTAAGTATGTATTTAAAAAAAAATATATAAGAAGTATATATTCACCAGTTGTCTGTTTACCATAACACAAGTATTAAGTTACATACTTTGGGGACGGACAACCGTGTGTGTAAGTGTCCCATATATTTATTTATTTATCTAAATCTTCAAATCTATTTCTTTCATCTAACGAACCAAAAATACACAATATCTTCATATATTATGTTATATATCACGGATTATATATTATATATCACGGATTATATAATATATAATCTGTGTCATTTTACTCGATATTATATGATAACCCAGTTTATGTATGCTACGAGTAACTACATAAACTGTTAATCAATCTTACGTTAACACAAAATGACGTACATAAAATTTGAAGATTTTACTAGAAGGTTTTCAAGTAAGACATTAATATATATTTTAATTTTTAATAAATATAGTAAATTGAAGCTTCATCTCTAGTATGTTAGTACATAACACTTAATTTATAGTAACTAGTTTTTATTTATTCGCTGATACAAATTTTCTTAACACTTACAATCTATATGTATACTTTCTTTGTATTTAATAATATTAAACTTAAGGACCCGAATTATATCTTACAAAAGCTTTTAAAATGAAAACTATGAAATGTACAATTTATTTGGCATGTGGTTTATTATATTAGCGTAACGGATATGGAAGAAAGTAAAAAATAACCTTTCTATTTTTTTTTAAATAATAACAGCAACCAAGTAAAATATTGTTTAACAACATATCCTTTAAAAATCAGGAAATATTCACCTTCATGTTCAGAGACTATTTTTGTGTCCCCAAAAGCTACCTGTCTGTAAGTGAGCGATTTTTTCAAAATCTACTAAACGGATATTTATATGAAATTAATAAAATATACTGCAATTCCTGAGAAAGGTTTAGGTTCATAGTATATTGCATTAGAATTCCCGCGAGATCGGTATTTAAGTGGGAAAACTTTTGTGAGTGATTTCCACGTCAGCGATACCGCGGGCACAACTAATTATTTTAAAAACCTGCGATTAAATATAACTCATATAAATATCATGTTACATCAACGTTTTTCAATGAAAATAATTATACTTTATCAAGCATATTGTATACATATAAATTTTACCGTAATGCATATAGCTTTACGCAATGCGATTTTGGTAGTCAGAATGATTTGGTCACAAAAATTTTGCGATCAAAATTGACCGACAAAGTTCATTTACCTAAATTTTATTGATTTTTAATAGAATCAATATTAAGGACATCTCTTTGTTTCATATGATATGCCCTATGATTAATATTCAAACGTCACAAATAAAAATAAGGATTCCATAACGCTTTTTGAGTTTCTTAGTAAGGTTGTGTAGTGTTAATGTGATAATTAAAATTAGAGAAGGGATATCGAATAGTATGCTCTACCTTTACGAGTGTTAACACACTTTTTTACCGTGAAGTACAGTAATTCTGTTAGCTTCCCTTTGGTTTAGCAATATACCTATAACTGATATTATTGATTTAAGCTTATATACAAATATAAATACTTGTACTTTATCTGAAAGGTACATTTTTGGTAATAGTTTTAAACTAAAGTTATACCAAAGCACCTTTTGTTACATGACAAACAACAAAATTATGTTTACAAAACTTTTGCAAATGATATAGAACAATTCCTCTTAAAACAACTTATCAATTAAACGGCATAACATATATATAAGCATGTTCTGCCAATTTAAAAACTCTTGAATTATTCTAATGAGCTTGGAATAATATAATTTTCTAAAAAGCTTGATAATAAAGTTGCCATTTGTACTGGATTAAATACAGTAAGAGGTGACACGAAGATTAAAAGCTTGTAAAAGTTTTGTTTCCTTTGGAATTGATTACGTTGGCGTTATTTATATGATTAGATAACTTAATCTCGTAATATTATAGATTAATTGTGTAGTAAATTGTCATTTTGAATCCTAAATAAAAGAAAATTATAAGAATATTGAAGTGTAAAATAGAAACTAGAATTAAAACACAAAGAGAATGTTCCAGTTACTATTCCTACTATTGGAATATATTGTTTGATTTTCGTTGTGTAATTAATTACTATTATAAGTTTATATTTAAAAATAATAAATTTTGATGTATGAAAAAAATTATAAAACCTTTTTTATATATAAAATATTTTATATAAGAACAAGAAATGAAAATCAGGGACAAAGGTGCTATTGTTTTGAAAAAGTTACATGATTATTATTGAATATTAAAGCTGCAGCGATGATAAAGAATATAACAAATACCGGCCAGACGATTTGTTCTGTTACGTCCCTTTTCATTATTATTTTTACCTTACACGGAATTAATTTATAAATTTTGTCTAGTTCTAGTATTCAAAATACTCTTTCGTCTCCATTAGAAGAATTAGTAATCTCATTCGAACAACAAAATAACAAATACATATGAAAACTCCCTACAAATTTAGTATAATATTACCGCTGTCGTGTCAACGCCCTTACGCTAACAAAAAAATACGCACGTGTTTGAAAAAACTTTTCCTTTGTGTGAGTTAATAAATAGGCTCTAAATCTACACTTTGGCAATTGACATCCTATGTTTCAGAAACGTGTTTACTTTTTACGTTGGTTGCTCATTAGCGTTCTCACCCTCTTGAGGTTCGTAACAGTGATTTCGTCATTAGGTTTCAACTGCAAAGCACGACGGTATGAATTAGCCGCCGCTGTATATTTGCCGTTGAGATGCAAAATCGCTCCAAGATTCGAATGATATTCTGGATCCTGTAATAGATGATTTCATAGTAAATACTGAAATTATCCTTTCTTTCCTCTTTATAAGAAATGTTTATTTTTAATATTTTAAATTCAAAATATTCTTTATTCAAATAAACTTGTAAACAAGTGCTATCGAATCGTCAACTCTACTGCTGGTTCGGAAAGCTGTTCCAACCGAGAAGAGCCAGCAAGAAACTCGGTGGTTGCTCTTTTAAAAAATACAATTCTTAATAGTAGTTACATTTAATCGTTTCTATCTTGTACAGGGTCGAAAAACATCTATATCCACGCATTCTTATCGTCTAAATAATCCTCAACATTATAGTAGGCTTTCTGTATCAGCCTCTCTTTTAAGATTTTATAATTCTAAAGGTGCATCGTAAAATCAAATGAGGATAACGGAAAAGTACAAAGATAAATCCAGTATCAAGATTATTATTAATCTTTAGTTAATTGGATAATTTGAAAGCTTGTCGATTTTAATATAATTTGCTCCAAATTAAGACAAAAAGCCTAACGTTCATTGACATAATTCATGATGTACAAACACAAAAAGAAATTAAGAATAAAAAAATAAATACAGCACTAATTATTCATCCAATACGCAAACGCTGTCCTAATATAACCATCCATCGGCTATTATTGCAGTCTGGCTATTCTATTACAAAATAAAAAAGTAAATCGAGTCAGTACATATTAAATACTCAATGCGCTCAATATGGCATAGTTTTAGAACATATTGTGTATAGTTTTTACAGTTAAAGTGCCTCATACATTCAGTAATACTATCCCTTTCACACACATATACACACAAACACGTGCTTTCACTCATAAAGAGACACACATAAACTACACATCTAATCCATTATATATTTATAAATAACTCGGTAATTTTTTACAAAATAATAAAAAAATAAAAAAAAATATTGGGTAGGTGGGGCTCGATCCTAGGTATTTTCATTTCTAGAGACCACCCGTTCCCCGAATAAGCTACACAGACTTAATAGTTTTCGGCAAAAATATTGTTTTTGTATAAAAAACAAAACATAGCTGGATTGTTAAAAAAACCTCCTGCTTGCTGAATTCCAGTAAAATCGTTGGAGGCGTTTCCGAGATTACGAAAATATACATATATCTACAGTAAAGTAAAAATCTATAACAGAAATTAGTCTCTCACATTATATTTCTTATACCTTTTAGAACGACAGCATTACAATTGTTACCATTGTGTGAAGAGAAACAATAGGTAGTTTTTATTACGCTAATAAACAAAACAACTTACATCAGGATTTAATTCTACTGCTTTTGCGTACCACCGCTCAGCAGAACGGCAACGTCGGGCATCCCTAAGTGCGCGGGCCGCAGATGCTGCGCGCTTACTATCTGCAGGCGACAGACGCGCGGCCTGTACCAGCTGCTCTGCAGCCTCACGTAACCGCCGCTGTGTTTTCAGGAACACACCTAATAAATTTATAACTTCCATTAGTTTTCACTTTGTACAACGTGTTGTATTTGTACAACGTTAATCTGAACTTAAAGTTTTCCGATTGTTGTTTACACTAATTGGAGACTGAAGCCGTTTTATTGATTATTAATGTGTTCCTGAAATAAGACGACAACATTAACAAAGTGACATCATCAACCTACCCTTATCCCACTCTTAAGTGGGGTCGGCACAACATGTTATAAACATGTTGTCACGTGATTTGGATACGTATTTTACGACCGGCCGTCTGCCTCACGTCAACTTACCTTAGTCGTATTTTACTACACCTCGGTAAGAAAGAGTGTGGTCTATTCTACTTAACTAGATACCACACGGCGGGTCAACTTACTTTAGTCGCCTTTTACGAAACCTCGGTAGCAAATGAAGGTAGACTATTCTATTCAACTCGATACCACACGGTGGGTCGATTTATCTTAGTCGCCTTTTACGACACCTCCGTAAGAAATGAGGGTGGTCTATTCTACTATACGGCTCACATCAACAAAGTGACAAAAATATTAAAGTAAAATTATAGTAGTAAGGAACTTAAATTAAATATCGATAATGTTTTATAAAAAAAAATCCACTTGGTAATGTCAATCTCTATACTTTTTGGTGGATAATCACATAATTAAATTCAGAAATATGATGTGACAAATTCTCACCAAACTGATCCCGTACTGAAGGATCGTCAGGGGCCAAAGTTACTGCTTTTTTGAACCAAATCTCCGCCTCGATACTTCTACTTGTCTAAAATAAATTCCATTTGAATTAATAATTTTATATATAACTAATTTATTGAATTGGGCATTACTTTGCGAAGGTCCATAATATAAAAGTAATAATGAAATTATTTTAGTATGATTCGTGATTAAGTAAATAGAAAATATATATAATGCTAAATGTAGTGTGGACTATCCATTTTCTTACCTGATACATGCAGGATTCGTAGAAACACATGCACAAATCTCCACCGTCGCCACGACAAAATCGCAAACGATTGTGTCGTAAAGTCTACCTCTTGCTGATGCTTCGGTTGCGGGGCGAAACGATTGTTGAGTTTGTGATAGTGAACGTGTGCAACGCTTGTGTACTGTGGTGGTGGTGGAGGCTTGTGCATGTGTTTTTATGGATCCTAAATCTGTTAGGTATGAGAACGGGTTATCTACTCTACATTTAGTATTATATATATTTTCTATTTAATTAATCGCGTATTAAAGCTGAATCCTCATCCTCCTGGCCTTATTCAACTCTAAGTGGGGTGGGAAAAACTAACTTATAGACATGTTGTCACATGATTTGGCTTCAATTTTTCCGACCGGTCGCCTGCCTGACGTCAACTTTCTTTAGCCGTATTTTACGACACCTCAGTAAAAAAGAGGGTAGTCTATTCTATAAAGCGAAATATCACACGGCTTCGCGGATTAAAGATAAATAATTTCATTATTCCTTTTGTATGTATAACTTTTTAAGACCTTTTCCTCTGACTGTTAAGTTCTACTATGTTATAGTTTCAAACGACAAAAATTGGCTATATTAAGGAACATTTTTGATTAATTTGTATACTACTCACATTTTTAGCGACAATCTGTGCTAACGTCAAATGAGTACCGGCGTGTTTAGGAGCTAGTGTCAAGGCTGTCAAAATGTTGCGTTCCGCTTGCGGCCATTGATGTAACTGTATGTGTACTTCACTTGCCATTGATAACACATTCTGAATAAAAATATATATATTAATTCTCACATAAATACTTTAATTATTTAACTGATAGCAATTAAGGCAGGTTAAAAATATTACCTAGTCTGCCAGAATAAGTTCGCTGAACTTACAGTTTTGATCTTATTTGTGAACGCACCATACACACGTTCGATGGAAGCAGTTAAGCTTTACCCCAAATCTATCACAACGGGTTTCTTTTTACATCTTTCTAAATTGCACCCTCTATTGCGTGGTGAACGATTTATATTTACCGACTAAATTACATATAGATAGAACATCAAATCATCAAAATATAAATTTCCCTTTAATTCAATTTAAAGTGAAATTTATATTTTTGACACACTAGTTGCAGTTATATAACTATGAAACATTTACTTGCAAATACACGATCACGGGAAGTAAATTAAAAAAAGTTTTGTAGACGAGAGTTTACAAAGTTATGAGATGTTATTCATCTTGCATCGGTGAATGGCTATAATACAATCTAACCAAATCGGTTCATCTGTTTACATGATGTTCCTCTTTTAGGTGAAAAAAGTACCGTACCCAGATTTTTTAACGGCTTAACTTATTCCATGACCGAACAACTAAAGTGGAAAAGCTTGCAACGTTTAAAAATTTAAGTTAACTCCTTTCAGTCATTGGCTAACTGTAGGCTGGGTTCTGTGAAATACTATCGATGTGCCGAACTAAATCGGTCGTAAAATTTTCTGGCTGTACGCCAGGACAAGGATTTCAATGGTACATACGTGTCGCGTCCAGCCAACAATTGGCGCATTCGTATGGGGCAATATTTGCAGTGCGTCCTTGTAAGCTGAGAGTGCTTTGTGCCAGTGCCCCCTCTGTGAATGAAGGGAGGCTAGTTGCACTAGTGCTGACACCCGGGCCGCGTCATGTTCTCGTCGGTCTCGGACGCGGACGCCATCTGCACGAGCACCAGCTCGCAATGCGCTCGCTGCTTCAGCCAATCGACCATCCGCCATTAGCGATGTCCCAAGATTTACATATGCCACTAGATATACATAAAATAGATAAATTCCAATACCACGAGAGCACACAATGAAAAAATAGTTTAGATAAATTACGAGGTGTTGAACTTGAAAAACAAATATGAAAATAATGCCTAAAACAAAATCCACAATCTATAATACTTATTTATTTCTACTTCACGCTTCATGCACGTACCGATTAGATGATAAAAACCATTGACGATATCACCGCAGAATAGACATTTACCTATGTTAAGCCTTATATTATAATTTTATGAAATAGCGTATACTTACGTGCCATAGAAGGTCGAAAATGAATTGCCCTTTCGAAACTTTGTATAGCTTCCCCGTATCGCCTTTGGTTTTGGCGTAAAATTCCTCTGAAACAGAAATATTGATAAATGGGCGTCTATATTTTGTCCTTATATTTAAATAGGACTATATAAACGATTTTTCCGTTATGTTATAAAGCAACTAAGAGTATAAATCATGTCCAATAGTATTCGTCCCATAGTAGTGAGTATAGACATCAGTTTCGAATCAAGCGTATTTTAATTTGTATCGGATATGCAGCGTACACCCGACACGTAGGTCCAATACTGATTGGCAGGTTCTTCAAGAATTCTATAGAGTCATACAAGTTCTATCACCATGTTTTTCTTATCCGTAAAGCGCTTATTTAATTTTTAAATGTGATAAACACAGGTTTTGATTTAAAAAAATGTTGGTTTTGTAAATCCGGTGCTCGAATCCGCGAATTCTTGGAAAGAATAAATAAATATTGATAAAATTTACCAATATAGCATAAATTATTGGAACGGGTTAACAATGATTGAGAATAAATCAAAAAATTGGTTGGGCACAAATTACTTATCGGGAATATTGTTAGGCGCATTCAATAATAAAATTGGATAACACAGGTTTTAAATAAATTCAGTTTTAATAATCTGGTTTAATATAACAATCAGGTTAAAAATAAAGTAAAATTTATTTTATACTAGAAAGCACTTTTAAAATATAAAATATGCTAGTCAGCAACTCGGAAATTATAATTAGAGGCTCAACGTCATATTCAAGCTGACTAGACTAGAGGCTAGCGATATTCTCAACAAGTTTTATCCCATTAAATCTACCACAAATAGAAGTTCGCTCGAACAAAATGACATTAATAACTGAATTATAAGCGACGTCTAGAGTATTAACATGAAGCTCTTGATAATATGCTTAACGAAGATAAGTAATATCTTCACTCTCTTATTGCTTAAAACTATCCTTGGTCCAACAATTTTAGCGGTAATTGAATACTGAACACAACAAATTTCTGTTCTATTTTTCAGTTGCTACAACTTACTATTATTATTATTAATAATTTGCTATCTACTCGCACTGGTGAAATATCTCCCATACGAGTATTATAAAATGAAGTCCTTAAAAGTTGTCTGTCTGTATGGGGTTAATTTTGGCAAAATCTACTGTTCAGATATTTGTACTGTTTTAACTAAAAGAGTACACTTCTTGACGAAGGTTTAGATTAAGATTCTCCGGAACGGCTATACCAATTATTATGGAACTTTCACTGAAGATAGCAGAAGATAATTGAAAGGTTGTGGAGTAGAATTTAACAATATATACAATAGAATGGCATCTTATTATCCTACAATTCCCGCGGGTTCAGGATTTACGAAGGAAGAATTTTGTGACCCCAGTGATTTCAACGCGGGCGATGTTAGTATGTACCTATAACTAATATCAAATATGAAAGCTCTAAATTTAGCATAACCTATATTTCCTATTTATGTATTAGTATAGATTTATTTTATTGCCGATTAAAGCATAATTATTTTATTATTACTTTTGTATTACAAATCTTGGCAAAGTAATGCCTATTTCTATAAATTATTTAAATTCCGTTGAATTTTCACATTATTTATAAACATCAAAAGTTTTTCGTTTTGTAAGCTTATAGTAGTTTTTTAAATAACATTATAATTATTGATGTCATTAATAAAATGTTCGTGAAGACGATAATTAACTTAATTTCCTACATAAATATGAACGATAATTTGATTAAGAGAATTTGTATACAAATACGCAGTTGAGTAAAAATAATTTAAACATGAAAAGCTTGCTACAAAGCCTGGCTGTTTCCGCCAGTCAGCGATGTTATGTCACGCGATGCCTGCATACCATACAACCATGGTGACAAATAGTAAGTTCAATTTATATTTACATAGTTAATTCTAACACATTGGAAAACATCGCCATGACATATTACTTTGGATAATTAACTTTACATAGGGTCGTGTAAGTGATGGACATGAATGTTTTCATATTTTTATTTTATTTTTAACAACTGTAGGAGTAAAAATATTTTTTTTTAAATAAAAAAAAAATAGAGTAAAAATAATATTTTACTTTAGAGACAACAAGTGCGAAGGAGACAAAACTATAGCGGTATTTTTATCTACTGGTTTTTTTCTGCCGTGTTCGACGTAGTAGTAGAGGCTACCTTTCTGAGCGATGTATCGGAAAAGGCGACTAAGGTAAGTTGACGTCAAGCAAGCGGCTGTCCGTAAAATACCTAGCCAAATCATGTTCCAACATGTTTAAAACATATTAATCCCACTTAGATTGGGATAAGAGCAGGAGGATGATGATGATGGTTTCTCCTATTTCTTAAACAAGCGCGCTGCGCCATATTAGTCAACCATTACTAAAAAAGCAAAATCTCAATAAAAAATTTCATACGTTTAAATATATTGTAAATGAATATTACAAGAGGTCACTGCTATCGTGCGTATTACGAGTGCAGCTGATGGATAACGAACTCGCCGCGACGCCAGAAAGCAATTATAGAGTTCCCTATCACCGAGCGTCCTACGAACAAAGCCGATGCCATGCTCGGCGTAATGCACAAATGGAGGTTTTCAGGGCAACGCGAAAACAAGCCATCTTGGGTGATGTGACGTTTGCTGGGATATGATATTAATTACGAGTGCGGGAATACAAGTTGAATTATAGTTTATGGTTTCATTAATACTCACTTCTGGACCTTATGTACCTACATATAAAGACACAACATTCCTTTTTTTCTTTAATGCAACATTCTATTATTTATTGAACGTAAAACTTTTTAGTGTTATATTTTTATTAAAAAGAACTCTGCAAAAATGCCTACAATATGTATTTTTTAAACTAAAGCATGTTGTACATTATTAAGGGGAACAAAATATAAAAGCAAAAACCATTTCTTATTATTACTTTTGAAAAACCATTTCATTCAACGCTATTGTTATCTTTCATTGAAAGGTTGTCTTTATTATAATGTGTACTGTTGTATTCTATGTTAAATTAAAGATCGAAATATTTTTTTTAGCCCAAGCGACTTTCGCGCATTAATGTTACATTCGACTTCTTTGTTATTCTATTCAATTCTCTTTAATAAAACCACAACTGTTAGCTATGATTAATATCATCATCCTGCCCTTATCCCACTCTAAGTAGGGTCGGCACGACATTTTATAAACATGCTGTCACATGATTTGGCTGCGTTTTTACGACCGGCCGCCTGCCTGACATCAACTTAACTTAGTCGTATTTTATGACACCTAGGTAAGAAAGAGGGTGGTCTACTCTACTAAACCGGATACCACACGGTGGGTCAACTTACCTAAGTCGCCTTTTAGGACACCTCGGTAAGAAATGTGGTTGGTCTATTCTACTAAGCCGGATACCACACGGCGGGTCGACTTACCTTAGTCGCCTTTTACGACACCTCGGTAAGAAATGAGGGTGGTACTGTTCTATTCAGCTGGATACCACACGGCGTCGATCTTCGAATTAGCAATTGTGCAGATATATTTTTATTGTATATAACAATGTTAAGCCTATAATTACTAAAGGAAGCCGTATTCTAACTATAGTTACGTAGTATTAGTGAGAAATTATCGCTAACCTAGACAATATACAATAGTGGGGAGGGGCGGTTCTCATTAGTGTACACTGAGCTTACCTCTGCTCGACCCCATGCAATCAACGTTACTGTAGGGTACAACATTGCACTGTTTAATTAACGTATTATTAAGAAAGCTTTTCTATAGTTACTGGAATGTACTAATAATTGTTTTTAAATAGCCATTTTATAATTATTGTGTAATCAGTATTCACTCTTACATCTTTAGTACCTGGGTGACCGATAATTTTTTAAAAGATAAAAGAAATGCAACTAAAAAAATGAAAGAAAGCGTTGGTGACATGTGTGGCTCAATTCCGGGTTTTGATCTTTTTTGTCCACCCGTTACCCAATAGGCTATCACAGAACTGTGTTTGACACCCAAAAATATCATTTGCATTCAATTCTACAATTTAACATTTTTTCAATGACTGAAAACAGGGATTAAACGTATTTTTTTTAATGAAACCTAGCTAGATGGAATTTGCCCCAAAAGCCATCATAAACATATCTTTATAACAAAGCTTTGCTCTGCAAATTTTAGCCATTTAACACATGAACTATTTTCCAGAACATAGCAGAATTTTAAAGTAATTCACTATAACACACATTTAAAAAGTGTAAAAATAAATGCGTATTTGTGGCAAATTATTGCTACAATATAGAGTGCTACAATGCTACGATGCAATAGAGAGGAGATACAGCTCTCATTAATGTATACCTCGAACCATGCAATTAGCGTTCCTCTTGTACCATATCCCGCTTAATTGGTTTTATACGATCCTAGTAAGTAATGTCTATGATTATTTGCAAAAGAGGCAATTAACAAGACCATGGTTATTTGTATATGGTTGGATGTATTTTGCATATAGCAATATCACTGTCGTGAACCTAGTGGTAAGTAACAGCGGTGGAGTCGCGCGACCATCGGACGGTCGCGCTGCAGCCGCCATTGCGGTTTATCGTTGCGCCGCAACCGCTATTACGACCTACACTGCTGACAAGTCGAGTCCGCACCGCTTGGCCGCACCGCCCTTTTTTGTACCGCAACTGGAGGATCTTGAACAGACTACCGCTATACACTCCACAACCGGTATAGTGAGTGCTTTGACTTGTTTTTGCACTATACGCCTTATCCGCGTATCTGCAGGGGAGGACATAGGATCACCGAACCGCCAAACTGGTTTTACTACCAGTATTTAAGCAAGTATTAGATAAAAAGCAAAAAATTGATAACTTTCTTACCTTTCAATCATACAGGATTTGAAGGAATCTACCAAATTATATCAAGCATAGAATTAAACTTATTTAACGCACGTTTTGCTCCGTTATTAAAGCACTGGCTTTTACCCGCAACTTCGTTTGCGTTGACTGTTGTAGCGTGATAGGTTGATAATACATGGCGCTTTTCAATGTCATTCTATTCCTGTAGAATTAATTAACAGGATTTCTATAGCCTATATATTATTCCGGTGTATAAGTTATAATTGTGCCATATTTGATCGATATTGGTTCAGCGGATTCGCATTGAAAGCGTAACAGACATACATCCATACACACAAACTTTCGCATTTATAATATTAGGAGGATCTTGAACAAGGCTCTGCATGCAGAATTCAAAATTTCTTTATTTTACATACATATTGCTACAAAAGAGAAAGAAAAAGTAAAATAGCAAATGTGCAAAGGCGAACTTATCCCTAAAAGGATCTTCCAGTCCATCTTTGAGTAACAGACAGTACATGTCGGCACGACATGTATTAACCACGTTGTGACATGATTTGGCTAGGTATTTCACGACAAGCCGCCCACCTGACGTCAACATACCTTAGTCGCCTTTTACGCCTGAAGTAATAAACAAAATAATTTACTTCTGGTAATAAAAATCTAAATTTTTTTGTTATTTTCATACAAATACCTAGATTTGAACTTGTAACTAATGTTAAACTTAAAGCATTTTTGTGTACTTAAACTTAACTTAAAGCATTTTTTTATCGTTTAATTTTTAATCCTCGGGATCTAATACATTTCAAACTAAGTTACATGTAGACTATCCGAATACTATTTAAAAGAAAAGAAATCGTTACAAACTTTTATGTCTAAAACTTGTCTAATAATAAATTTAAGAGACCCTGTATCACTTTTATCATTAAAATTAGCCGGCGACCACTATAAGACGCACCCTTATGTTGACGTTATACGATGTAGAACTTCTGCATTTCTATTACTATTAGCTCGCTTTCCCATCTTTTAAACCTGTAAATACGGTTTCAACTTTCTTCTTCTGATTTTTTAACGTCCTACAGACGTCCACTTGTCGATACAAACTAACTAATGGAATGCTGGTCCACTATTTCAACACGATTTTCACGCTATACAACAATATTCTGCTTTGATACAGTATCTTCCAGCGATCTTCTCGAGCCTTCTGTCCAATTAGTACGTGGTCTACCTAAACTGCGGTCTCCATTCCGTTAATATCCAATTGCCCATTAGTTCTTCGATTTAGCGGAACATATACTTTAAAATTGCATTATAAGTATCTTTACTTTAATATAAATTATCCTCATTAGTAATGTATCACTGGGCAAATCCTATAACTCGCACTTGTTATTTGATTATTAGTGCGTAGAATGATTTAATAATGTATTGAGCAACCGTTTTCGGGTAGGGATTAGGTTTCTGCGGCTTTTGTTCAATTTCATAACGTACCGAAAATCTTGTAGGTCATGTTGGGAGCAAATATTTATTAGGGTCAAGGGGAATGGTTTTACGTCATTGGTTCAATAAATTCTTTGCTAGAATCTATTCCGTTATGGCAATTCAAATGAGCCTGTAACAGCGATTTGGTGAAATATATTTTGAATTTGCAAATAAATTATGGTTCATTTGATTTACTTTGACTCACAATTACAGTCTATAATAGACTAAACAATATGAATATTAAATACATGTTATAATTTAAAAATGCCAAGGGGATCAAACCACCTAAATTATATGCCATTGCTTAACTGTTCTGTAGGTTAATTTAGCATAGATTTTTCTTTTAGGGTCGATATTTTCTAGTGTATTTGTGATACTAATACTATATTTCATATTACCAAGTTAATTTCGTTGCCTGATGGTTCGAATAAATTCAATTAATGTTTATTTTATGTACTAAAGCTAGCAGATCGTAGATCACTAACGTGTAACGTTGTTTATTATACTTCGTTTGATATTTAACAAGTGTTAAATGATATTTCAAACATGACTGAGTTGATATTTCATTCAATGAAGATAAAAATCACAACAAATTGTAAGAATCTGAATTCTAGAAAGGCTTTTTAATAAGAAATTCTGTTTTATTTTGTACGTAACAGTTCTTTCTCTTAAAGTTCTTAATAAAATCACAAAAAAATGACTTACAAATTACTAGATCAGTCTATAGAAAGGTTTAAATTAAGTTTAAGAGGTATGCTTATAGGTAAAGCATATTACAAAATTGAAGATTATTTGGATGATAAAAATGCCAGGATTTGAGAATCCTTTCAGCTTCATACAAGAGTTCGGTATAATAATGTTCAATTGAATTTGCTTAAAAGATTGACCGCCGAGTTTCTTTCCGGTTCTTCTCGGTAAAAGCAACATTCCAAACCAGCTGTAGCTTCATTAATCATATTGATCCTTGACGATCTGAGAGCTTATTTGGATAAAAATAACGTTTATTTTAATTAAATTGAAAGTTAGACATTTACATATTTGTCTTGATCGTCTTCTATAAAATACCGTAGGTATTTGGTAATTTGTGTACCAGTTCAATAAACATCTAACCAATATCAACATATTGAGTCAGAAATTATATTCAAAGCAAACTACTTCGCAAACAAGCGATATGCAAAACACTTTGCAAATGTTGTCGCTGGTCTTGCTGGCTGGAATGTTAAATATGTGTGTGATCAAACACGAGTTTAATCTTCGCCTTATCGCCATTAAAACACGCTACGGTTGTTTCGTTCACGCTCACTTCACACATTCTCGATTACGTATTATGATGAACAAATATTGTATATATTATGACATTCATACAAAGCCTGATGTCATATCATTGCAAATCACTTACATTCATAATTTTAAATTACTTTCTTCCCGCAATATCATGTCTGCGTACTAAGCCATCGAGATAAAAGTAGCGTTTGCCACTATCATTTAGGCTATTTACACAACAAAAATCGCATTCGTTTGTTGTTCCATTCAATTGTAAAACAAATGACAAACAAAACAAAGACACTTTCGCATATAAAACGTCATGGTTTGGTTTGCTTATGGCCTTTTTAACGACGACACAATTGCTTAAACTAAACCTTTATAATAAAATACCTAAACCTTTATATAAATAACTTATATAAATAACTAAACCTTTAATAACGGACGAAAAGCGAACGGATGTATGAGAAGAAATCTACGTATACGAATATAAATTTATGTTAAAAAAATATCAGTAGTTGATAGTAAATAAACTTTTACTACTCAAAGATAGTTGAGCTCCGTCTCCTGGGTAGCAAAGCTCCTTTTAGCTTTAATAATAATCTCTAATATATCGATCCTTTGGTCGTGAAATTTTTAAATATATTTTTCACATATCAATGTCGTAACGGTTTTTACCTACTAATTGCATCGTATACGTATTGTTCAACATCGTAAATTTACTGTGGAAAATTTACATCATCTAAATGAAATACATATATCCAAATAAGTGACACTAAGTATGAAAAATTGTTGGCAGGTTTCGTTCCTACTTTGGACATTCACACAAAACCTCCATTAATGAACGTGCAAAAACTGACTGAGTAATTTCAATAAAAGGATGATTGAAATGACACTATTTCGAAAATATCCCACCCGCTTCCATTTATTATAACAGACTATGTAATATTAAACTGCTAAATTTAAGTTGTGCTGAAAGCATTTTCATGTTCATACATTTTGTAATTAAAGCCATTAGACTAATAACGGGTCACAACATCGCTTCCATTTATTTCTTTTAAATACTAACGATCTCACCCCAGTTTTTAATTACATAAATTATAGAAAAGGAAATTCCAATTAGCAAAAATGAGCTTTTGTATTAAGTCCAGTTATTAACAAGTTAATAGAATTTTGTAAACAAACCTAAATATTATTTCTTTCTTTCTACAAAAGTATAGAACAAATGACAAAGCACGTCTTGAGTAGCATTAAGCAAATTGTCTATTAACAATATTTTATTTATTTTTAGGTACAGTTTGTAAAGTGGCGCTTATCAGATAGTGACGGCGGCGTTTAAAACAGCGGAGAGGTGAGTTTCATACTCAGGCTTGTCTCGTTCAAAACGTAAATAAGACTTACAGACACCCCATCTCGTTTTGTTTATATTGTAAGTTTCGACAGACACAGATTTCTAAGAATACTGTTTCTTTTAGAAAAAGCGTTGGATCTTAGATCCTAGCTGATACCTGAGAAATTATCGAAGTTAGAAAGGCACAATATTTAAATATATATTACAAACTCTAAACGGAGATAATTTTAGGATTTTCCCACAATCTTTCCTTTACCGTAAATTACATGACCCTGGAAAATCGGAATGGAAAGTAAGCACAAATAAACCTAAAAATCAAAAGAGTAAAATGCAATTTTACTTTTTTTATATTCAACGTCTTTAAGCGTGTATTATTCTCATTACTAGGGGTTCTCCGAATAATAAAACCTATGTATTTGACTTTAAAGATACCGGAAATAATGACGTACAACAAACGTTTTCATTACCGAAACAGAAGAAACCTACACTCAATGTTAACGATGCATAAATATTAATGAAGCTGATAAATTATTTATTTTGATAGAAAACGTTTGAATACAGTGTTACTGATTAAAAGTATTCTATGCACCAAAGGTTGCAAAAAAAGATAATTATAACAAAAAATCGGTATTAAATTTACTTTATACGATAAAATAATGTTTTAGAAAGTTCTCGAGATATCTGTCTATCATATAATTGCACCATAATAATATTAGTGTCAATTGTTTGTACATTTTGTCCTCATGCTCATGCCCTTATCCCACTCGAAGTGGGGTCAACACAACATTTATAAATATGTTGTCACATGATTTGGCTACGTATTTTACGACCGGCTGCCTGCCTGACGTCAACTTACATTAGTCGTATTTTATGTCACCTCGATAAGTAAGAGGGTGGTCTTTACTACTTAACTGGGTACCACACGGTGTATCAACTTACCCTAGTCGCCTTTTACGACACCTGAAGAAATGAGGGTGATCTAATCCAATTAGCCGGATTTCACGCGGCGTGATATTCATTAATGAACAACTATAATAAATTCGATTGTAAATTTTCTTTGTGCTAACGTGACATAAACAATGAGTGAAAACTATAGCAGAGTTTTACATGTCTTTTAAACACGACAACCGGTCATTAGTCATTGGTATATAGATAAAAACATGTTTGATAAAAACTAGATTAATACATACGAGTATACATAGATGCAGCGATGCAATAATGCGCCATGAATTATGCAGGTCAGGCTTGATGTGGGCTTGGCGTACACTAATGAAAACCGTACCTCCCTTATTAAGCGCTATCTACGGTAACAATAATAGCTATACAATTAAATCTCTTTGTCTTCCTTGATCTTTGCATTTCTACGACGTTTTATTAAAAATGAATAGTCAATTTCTTTATATTCTCTGTCAAGTTTTCAACGTCATTGAAAATGAAACAATGTATAATCTTTAATATTAAAATGAGTTAGTTGTTTTTTTTATTTTTTATTCTGTGATTAAAGGGCTTTTACACTACAGGTGTATGTCAGCCCTATTTTACCCTAAAACTAGACTAATCACACTATTGTAAGGAACTTATCAAAAAGAGCTTGAACAAATTGACTTAATCTTGTATGTATGTATATGTATATTTTAGGAATCTCGGAAACGACTCCAACGATTTTCCTGAAATTCAGCATGCAGGAGGTTTTGGAGGGAAAAAATTGATCTCGCTAGGTTTTATTTAAAAAAATATTTATTGTTTTATCCCTGTTTTTGTGCATTAAAAAAATACAAAAATTAAAATTGAATATAAAACACTATTTTTGCCGAGCACTGTCAAGTCAGCTTAGCTTAACGGGCGGTCTCTAAAAATGAAAATACCTAGAGCCTACCTACCCAATTTTTTTTTTTTTTTTGTAAAAAATTATCGAGCAAGGCTCAGTCAACCAGGTACTATATATTATATGTATTATCATCATCATCATCATCATCATTCTCCTGCCCTCATTAAAATTTAAGTGGAGTTAGCACAACATGTTTAAACATGTTGTTATATAAGTTACAATAAAATTATTTTACATATATACACTTAGCATTACATATATTCTCTTAACAAACGCGGATTACAGCAAAAAAAAATTATTATAACTTCTGTACTATGAAATTCCGCAAAGTAACGCCTTCTTATATAAATACCGTACTCGTTTAAAAATATTATACACAACATTGATTCAATATTAGATGTTGGTTTAAAATCTCGTTATGCGTTATTCATATTAATGATTATGCAAATGACATAATTATCCATGTTTATAAAGCAGTGGCTGTTATTGGTAACTATACTGTTAATAATAACTGATAGCATACACAAAATAAAACGTCAACGTATACTAAATCAGGTTTATATAAAACAGCCATGAGTGTTTACATTTAATCCTCTTTTCGCATTATAGGTCATATAAATAAATTATTATCATTATATTTGACTCGATACTTGACGATAAAATATTTGAACCCCATTAATAGCAATAAAATCTCAAAATAAATCTATAATACCTATATAATATTTTTAGAAAAAAACAGTTTTTCATCTATATCGTAACAGTTCGCAAGAGGCCAAAAATTTTAAACTTATTCAAATAAAATTTACATGTACAGATAAAAAGGTATAATACATTAATTAACTATAATTCTAATAACAATTAAATAAATTTAACGAATGTCCTACTCACCGCCTAGCGGCAATCTAAAGAGCTAAGCTTACTTAGAACTCGTTCTTTTTTAATTATGAATCAACAAATGATTCAGACATAATTATCAACTAATTGCGTTACTGGTATAAGTTAAAGTTAACGTCATCATTCTCCTGCCCTTATCCCACTCTTAGTAAGGTCGGTACAACATGTTACAAACATGTTGTTTACGATATTATTACAAGGTATTATATTACAATTATTATTATTACAAGGTGTTTTACGACTAAACGCCTACCTGCCAACGGTAAGAAATAAGGCTGGTATTTTCTACTCAACCGGATACGACATGGCAGGTCATCTTACCTTAGTCGCCTTTTACGACACGTGTTACACCTTTACATCGTGCTTTTAGTTTCTCTTGAGAAATACTATAAAAGTAGAAATTATACACGAATCCCTTTTATTATTCTAAAACAGACTAACGATTGCTTAATGTTTACGATTCATAAATATTAATATCGCTGACAAATTATTTGCTTGACGAAGAACGT
Organism: Morpho helenor; assembly: GCA_029227775.1. Taxonomy (NCBI): domain Eukaryota; kingdom Metazoa; phylum Arthropoda; class Insecta; order Lepidoptera; family Nymphalidae; genus Morpho; species Morpho helenor. The sequence continues at coordinate 9,361,310 of JARGCU010000010.1, read as the reverse complement.
TTGAACACGACCGCGATAAGGGTGGATTCTTAGTAATTTATGCACCAAAAGAGCTTAAATGTTTCCGTTGAAAGGCAGTTCTATGTCACGCAAAATAAACATTCCTTTAATAAAGGTGAAAATAGTATAATATAACACAGTATCATCTGTTGGAGATGTCGTTTAATACATTAAACTAATTTTTATTTAATATTGACCGTAACTTTACGTGAAGATCACTTACGGTAACAACTCAGATCAAACGAGTATACTCGAAAATGTATCGAAATAATATATATCAAACATAATATAATATATGACGTTGATTTTATGTTATTTCTTCATCATACTTAATCGTTATTGCTCCAGAGGATAAGCTATGAAAACCAAAGAGACAAACAGACAGACTTTTACATTTTTAATATTTAGTTAAAATAATTTTTTTTTGTATTGCTGCAAGCGACAGGTTGAAGTATTTAACAACTTGTTTTAAAATTATATTCATTAAGTAGAAAAAACTCTGAAACTATTTTGTGAAAGTGAACTTGATATATAAAATCTGAAATTGATGGTATCTATAAAGTTATCTAACAAAACTAAACGACTGTAGACAGTAAATAGCGGTTATAAACATCGTTTGATGAGAGCAAGACTTAATTTCTTGGAAAAAAGTGGATTTCTTCTGTTAAAACGAACTAAAATCAACTGCTGAAAATCACTCCCAACTCTTCTAGATATATTAGAGTCGACCAAAAAGTCATGGTATTGATAAATACATTTTCTACTTACAAATAATTTTAATTTTGGCAAAAGAATATTTGTATCACAAAAGTCGCAGAGGGGCCTACAAAACACTCTAGGTTTTATTCCAATTAAAAATTATCAAAATCATTTTTCGTTTTAAAGCTCTGGGAAAAAAATATTTCATTAAATTTGCTTTAATTAATTTACCCGATAATTACTACATAAGTGTTTAATATAGAGGCACCAACTGTTTTCATTTGTACAAAAGTAATGAGAATATTATTTTGCTGTAATCCGCGATAAAAGAAAATATATGTAATGCTAAATGTAGAGTGACAAAATCGCAAACCTTTGCGATTTTGTCGTGGAGTCTATCTCCTGACGATGCTTGGGTTACGAGGCGAAACAATTGTTGAGATTGTGGTGGTGAATGTGTGCAGTGCTTGTGTATTGTTGTGTCATTGGTGTCGGATAGTGCATGAGTTCTTACAAATTCTGTATGTATCAGGTATGAGAACGAATAGTACATTCTACATTTAGCATTACATATATTTTCTTTTATCGCGGATTATAGCAAAATAATATTCTCATTACTTTTGTGCAAATGAAAACAATTGGTGCCTCTATATTAAACACTTATGTAGTAATTATCGGGTAAATTAATTATATTATTACTAGTACTATAAATTGTTTTCATTTGTATTAAGCAATCAAAAACATTGAATAGTTTGGACAAATATTCAAGAAACCATACTAACATCTGGAACTAGCAAACACGTTCAAACAGAATTGTTTCACAAACAAGCGGTATGCAAAATACCTCGCAAGTGTTATCGGCTTGATGGCAGGAATGCTAAATATGTGTGTGTGAGCAAACACGAGTTTAATCTACGCCTTATCGCCGTCGGGACACGGCGCTGCTGTCCCGACTACGCTCGCCTCGCCTCCCTGTCTCTACAAAGTACAACGTTGAAATATGTACCCGACAGTACCCAGTTGGATACACGTACTCGCTTCCATTTCCTTCGAATGGAAATGGTGTCAAGTGAATCTGAATTTCCCCAGCTGTTAAATAGAATTTAGCCATTGTATACATATGCGCTTGAAATGATATCGCCCATACAAATAATTGAAATTACTATTTTAGTTGGAGAAAATTAAATTGTGTTGCGAAAGAGATTGTGAATACTTGTTTGAATTACATTTAACGTTACAAATTCTTTCACGCATGGCTCATGTGGTAGATTAAGTCATAGCTTTGATTTTTATAGTTACACTAACTGTACCAGCAGCTTTGCCATGGAGTATGTCGCAATTTTTTTCCCAAATCAAAATTTTGAACAATAAAAGTAGGTGTCGTGAGGTAATCTTTGAGAGATTTTAAATAATTTTCACCCTTAACTTAGCGCAAGCAAGTAAAGCTTTAGATTTTGCCGTTTTTGCAATATTTTTTATTGCTGCTCCTCTCCTATCAATCTTAGCGTAATGTTGTATAGTCTATAGCTTTCCTCGATAAATGGTCTATCTTACACTCAAAGAATTTTTCAAAACGAATTTTTTTTAATTTTTGAAATAAGCGCTTTCAATTTTTTATTTATTTTGTTAATGCTTTTTCACAATGACCAAATTCGTACTTATGTGAAAAAAAGTCTAATTAAGATAAACAAATAAGAAACGAATTTACTACTATTACTATAACGAATTTACAACTAAAGTCGACCCGCCGTTTGGTATCCGGCGGAATAAAATAGACCATCCTCTTCTTTACGGAGGTGTCGTAAAATACGATTAAGGTAAGTTGACGTGAGAGAGGCGGCCGGTCGTAAAATATGTAGCCAAATCATGTGACAACGTTTATAACATGTTCCGACCACACTTAGAGTGGGATAAGGGCAGGAGGATGATGACGATTTTTCCACGCTTTGTTAGTTTCATGTGACAGTATCAGTCATAAAAGTAAGTTTTAAACTTATTCCGCGACTGATGACACCAATTATCATCAGCTTTGCAATAAGCTGCTCTGCGTATATTTTTGGTATTTTAAATATTATTGCAAAATAAACTCGTCATTTTATCTTCAATATTCTCATTGCCAAATTTCCTTTCATCATTTATAAAACGCGTAATGAAAGGAAAGATTAAATAAAAGACTGTGTGGAAACGTGCTCTTACAGTCATAATGAAAAGATAAATGAACTAGATCAAAGTAAAAACTGGGGAACTAAATTTAACCGTATCTAATAACTTAGATAAAATGAGAGAAGTCCAACATTTGAATAATATATTAAGTCGATTGGTAGATTCATTTGCTTCGAAACAAAATTGACTAATCTTACTTACAATGTTAATTTTGCTATTTAAAAGCTTTTATTTTTATTTAACTTGACGTTTATGGGTGCAAAGGTTGAATCTTGCAAGTTAATTTTGATTCACTTCCCGGGGTCCGATTGAGCTGAAATTTTACAAACAGGTCCAGTTCTGATGACAATTTGGCTTTATAATAAGTATGACCTGATTGTGGTGCCAGGATTAGGTCCAGACGAGAGAACTCTTCAACGGTTAACAGTAGGGACATGAAATTTTGTTAAAAGCTTTTTAATTTGACTTGTTAGGTATTGAGGACATTTTCGATTTTTTTCACTCGTACATCATTTTGAAGGAGATAATACCTATATTAACTGTGTTACGTAATTATTAACAAATGTAACTATACATTGATAACATTATTCACTATTGCACAAGTAAATATACTTAAAATAAAATCCTCACAGTTGTCTGTCTATTTGTGATCCGTTTTCTTAAAATATATTAAACGCATTTTTTACGGTTTTTACTAAATGATAAGGGAGTTTTTGAGAAAGGTATACGATAATAGCACCTTACATTAGAATTCCCGCGGGATCGAAATTTACGCGGGAAAAACTTTGTCACACGCTGATTTCCAAGTAAATTTTTTGTTCTATACAGTGGTTATGTGGTTTCTACTAACGAATAAAGAAAAAACAGTTTTACTTATAATATCCACATAAATAGTAATTTACACTTGTTAGCCCAAAAATGTTGACACAATTACTGATTTTTACTTTTAATATTAAACTTGTTCGTGAGTAAATTTGGTATTAGTAACGGTTTCCAATAGATATTATCGCTAAAGGCGCAAATATTTATTTGTTTTCTATAAGTAACAAAACTTGTTGAGAGAACATGGGTCTGCGTTTTATGAAATGGTGTTACTTTAAAGGTTTTCCTTGTACTAAACAAAGAGTGCCTGCTAAATCCTAATCAAGATTTAGATGAACTACTTTGTATACAAACGGTTTGTACCTGACCTCGTAGTCTATAAAAAGCGGCGGTGTACAAATTAAAGTAATTCTATACGTAGTGTTAACGATCATTATCCGAATATAGTGTTAATAGGCGAAACCTAAATTCTACAGGATTGTCGACGCCCGGGAAACTATTTACCAAGTTAAGTGTAAATAAAAATAAAAATGATCAAATTTAAGTTTATGAAAAAAGCATCTGTTTATGAAAAAATATTGATGATATTTGCTGGTTTTTCTAAAATGGAAAGCAAAAACAGGGAGATAGAGAGAAAGTTGCATTAAGAGATCATAAAGCTTATACATGAAGATCAGTCCTATCAGATCCTATCAGTCACCTCTTACCGTTGTCAGGTTAAATTAACTCCAATAAGTGAAGTAATACTTTCTACGGTTTTATCGATTGTTATGTATCCTAATACAATCCTTCTTCTGTTCCTCAATCGACGTCCTAAAATTTTTTTTTTCGGCGAAGTTTTACATTTTTTTAAAGACTACGAATCTCGCCAAACTAATTAACTTTGTCGGCTCAACTATAAAATAATCTATATTATATCTATAAAAAAGAACAAAAAAACATGGGCAAACTTAAAACTATAAATTCCGACATTTAATAGATACGAATTGTATCTAGTAGATTGTTAAATGCTGGCTGTATCGTAATGTTTAATAGTATTAATATTATAATATTGATACATAATGTTTTCTGAAGATGCTGGCGGACATGAAATATTTGACAAGACTATAATCAATGGTGTGAACTGGGTAATCACATCTCCACAACATTTTATACAGCATGTATTGAAATGGCAAAATCACTCTTTACATGTGCTTCGTTTCTTGTCAGACTTTTAGTTAAATAGTTAAGTTAAGTTAAAAGATAAGTTGACCCGAAGTGTGGTATGCGGCTGAGTAAAATAGACCACTCTTATTTCTTACCGAGGTACCGTAAAAGGCGGCTAAGGTAAGTTGTCCCACAGTGTGGTATCCAACTGAGTAGAGCAGACCACCCTAATTTCTTACTGAGGTGACTTAAAAGGCGGCTAAGGTAAGTTGACGCCAGGCAGGTGACCATTCGTGAAAGACTTTACCAAATTACCTAACGTTTAAAACATGCTGTGCCTTAGAATGGGATAAGGGCAGGAGAATGATGAGTGTTATAAAATACTAACTAATGTTACCGTTATAAATTTGAGATGTCTCCGAAAATTTTCGAGATTAGTATAAATAAAAAATAATGCAACTGGAAATTGTATATGCTTTCATTATAAAAATCATAATGTCTAGAAAAGGTGTAGGTGAGGGATTAAAAAATGTAATGTCTTGCCTAGTGACTTTTACAGTTTTTAAACTCCCAAGCGTCTACGGCAAAAGCAGAGTATAAATACTTATATGGACGGAATATTAATAAAATGTTCTAATGTTTACGTTCCATATTACGGTGTGCCTTTGCTCGGGACAATGTAATTGTTACTTTAATGTAGGGTTGCCTAAATTTAAGCTATTTTAATAAATATTTTAGGGTAATATAATGAAATATATTTTCATTTTCATCTTCATTCATACTAAATATCTATTCTTGGTCTACCTACCACATGCAAACCTAAATGCCTAGCATGGCTGCAGTCACTATCTTATGATGAGACCGAAAAACTATTACCAATTTCAAGCTAATCTCTCTACTTACTTAGCACAGACATACAAAACACGTATTATTAAGAGACTCATACACACTTTTTAATACACAGTTTAATAAATATGATCATATAAACTTTCATAAGAATGTTTTTTTAATCTTTATTTTTGGGGTTTTTTTCGCAAGGAAAATGCCACCCCCCACAATATCTACAAACTAACCTTACTTTCTACGACTTATGCTTACTTTAACCACATTGTAAAGCAATTTCCCTTCTACCGAATCTGGAGAAGTCAAAATGCTATTACCAAAATTATCAAAATATTACTATTATCACAATATTAAAAATAAATAATTAATAATAATGATATAATATAAAATTATTACTATTATCAAAATATGAAATGCATCTTAGTAATACCGCATTCAACACAATTCGGAGATGGCACTTTCTTCATCAAATAGGTAAATCTATTAAGTGGAATGTGTCCGGATCGGAGCCCTAATGCTATAACTATATCATTTCTAGTAAGCTTAGAATCTTCAAACGACGCTTTTTTAATAAGCTAGGTTGAACTGCTCTATACCAAATTCCCTTAGTACGCGATCTTTCGTCAAAGTATTCCTGCCAATTGTGATCAACTTGAGCTTTAACTAACAACGACAAATATTGTTGTCTTCAAATACTAAGACTTAGATAAGTAATGAAAGTAATTAACGGTCTATTACTATCCCAACGCTGGGCATAGGCCTCCTCTCTCCGTTTTCGGAGAGAAGTATTGGAGCTAAGACCTACCATGCTGCTCCAATGCGGATTGTTAGATTCACAAACCCCTACAATTCAATAGGGATATGCAGGTTTCCTCACGATGTTTTCCTTCACCGGAAAGCGTGAACATTGCAATTATCAACTAGACACCACATGTTTAAAAATAATCATTTGGTGCCTGCCCGGGATTTGAACCCAAGACCCCTCGAGAGAGTCGCACGCTCATCGCTGGGCTATCACAGGTTACAGGTAACAGATAAGTAATATTACAACCTAATATGAAGTGCTCTTACCTGAACGAGATATATATTATTACAGTTGTAAGGATTAACATCTTGGATATCCGTTTAACATAGCGGATAAAGGTACAAGTAACAATTATGACCTACGTAACAAACAAGCTTAGTTTGTGGGTATTATACGTCCGTACTTTGTTTTGGACAGCCCTACCTTATGAGATAATTCTGAGCACATGTTATTAAAGATAATATCAAGACACGCGCAGAATACACGCCCTTAATAGAATAAGATGCGGAACATTTCCCCGCCTTCGGATATGTAACACGGCTCGATTACCATAATCTATTGTAAGGTATATAAGTTGTAAGGTCCATAATTTTGTGAAAATTGGCTTCTTATGTGAAACTTTTATGGTACTTCTAAGAAATATATTCTGAAGTTTTTTACTCTTTAAGATTGAAACGATATAACATTTAAGACATATACATATTTATATTTTATTTCATATCCGTGTTAGGCTAATAGAGTTATACTTAGAGTAGGGAAACCAGCCTCAAATGATATATAAATAAATAAATATCCCATATATTTATTTATACATACGGTCGTCCGTCTCTAAAGTAAGTAACTTAATACTTATGTTATGGTAGACACAACTGGTGAATATATACTTATATAATTTTTAAATATATAATTAAATACAAATGTACACCCAGACTCGAAGATCAACAAATTCATTTATAGATAATTATGGGAATCAAACCCGCGACCCGTGAAGCTGAAGGCAGGGTCAGGTAAATACGATATTACAATAAAGAGAAAGCGAATAGATGAATACACCCTGTATTCATCTATCTCTCTTTATAATGTGTGATTAGACAAAGATACAGCATATGAGTTTCGTATTTCCTTTCATTATTATCACTCTCACTTAAAGGCCTGTACCTAGGCAGAAGAATATTGTTAAAATAGAAGAGTTATTATACAAGAGTAAGAGAATAACTCTATGGGTAGGATGACAGTGACAGTATAGGAAAGTAACAGCCTGTATATTGTCCTACGGCTAGATAAACGCTTAACTACTCCTTGGAGTATATTTTGGATTTTATCACATTGTTTTCCTTAACCACATAGCAGATAAATAATTGCGTTAAACAAATAGTACCTATGCATTCGAGACAGTCAAGTAAATATCGCTTAGAATACGATAAAACATTAACAGTAATAACAAAAAATACCAAACACTACAATCAACAATCAAAATAATATTGCTTACAGAATAACATGTATACAAAAAAGTCGTACAAATGATTGTATGTACTGTCGTTTACAGTAATTACGCAGTGTGATCGTATGGCTTGACGTTATTTATAAAATGCATGGAAACCCTACACTTTGCATCAAGTGAATCCAATTGATTCCAAAACTGAAAGGCTTGTAAATAAATTGAATGAATAATATTTGTTTTAATAATGAGGTAAATAACGATATAATCATAACGTCATCATCATCGCCACAACGTGTTATAAACATGGTGTGATATGATTTGGCTATATATTATACGACCGTCAACTTACCTTAGTCGCCTTTTACGATACTTCATTAATCAGCCGGATACCACACGGCATAACGATATAATCATAATATAATAAATATACTATATAATTTTATAATATACTATATACTATATAATATACTATATATAAATATACTATATAATTTTTTTTTGAAGAAGAATTCATATAATTGCTCATTCCTAATCACTTTCTAAATGGGACAGTAAAGGGCGTTGCTTTACATTTTATCAGACCATACTTTAATATAATTGAAATGACGAAGTTTTATAAATTGTTTAGTTTTCAATATATTCAATGAAAACAAAATAAAACTTGTGTAACAATAAAGTTATAGTAAAATTTTGATTAGAAAAAAATAAACTAAACTTTGTAGCTTTCGTAATAATCTTTAATATTTAAATGAGTTAATCGTGTATATATATACCTATCCGAAGATTTTCATGAAATTCAGCATAAGGGCAAAAGGGGTTTCAGCAAAAGGGGTTTCGGGTGGGAATAATCGTTCTAGCTAGGTTTCATTTAAAAAAAAATTACATTAAATCTCTGTTTTCGGGCATTGAAAAATGCTAAGGTATAAATTTGAATGCAAATGATATTTTAGGCGTCAAACGTAATGCTGTGATACCCCAGTTGATAAAGGGAGGACATAAAAAGTTCAAAATCCGGGATCGAATCCCACTTGTAACCGGAGCTTTCTTTCTTTTTTTTCTTTTCTTTATTAGAATTTTTTTTATCTTTAAAAAAATTACCGATCAAGGCTCGGCCATCCAGGTACTAATAATTATAAACGAAATAATTTCTGAATCAGAATTAAATTTCAACGATATAAGAAGCAATATAAAGTTAGGTAACTTCAGGTAGTTGCGAAAAATTTCGATCCTATTTCATTTTCAGTAATTACACCGTTTGATCGTATGGCTTGACATTAATTTGTGAAACTGCACGGAAACCCGACGCTCAGAAGGGCGCACCCGATTAATTCAAGAACTTGAAGCCGCATAATTTAATGGGAGTGAAGAGGGTCTATTGTGTTTTCCAAACAATACTAATATAATCTGTAAATTACAAATTTACATAACAATAAAAAAATATTATAAACAGATATACAGTCTCTCATTCACAAATATCATTCAAGAGGAACTATTGTTAATTTAATGTTAATTTACTATTAACAATGTAACAGATACTTCAGTTTAATACGTTATTATATATTCAGAATAATACTTATTACTCGTTCAGAATATACCGAACTGTATATTTCAGAAAAAGAACATTGTTTGAAGAACGTAATTTATGTAGTATTGTTTATTGGTGAAACATTATATAATTAGCTGTGTGGTATCCGGCTGAGTAGAATAGACCTCCCTCATTTCTTACCGAGGTGTCATAAAAAGCGCCTAAGGTAAGTTGACACGCCGTGTAGTGGTAGAAAGTACCATCCTCTTTCTTACCGAGGTGGCGCAAAAGATGACTAAGGTAAGTTTACGTCAGGCAGGCGGCCAGTCATAAAATACCTAGCCAAATCAAGTGACAACATGTTTATAACATATTGTGCGAACTCCACTTAGAGCGGGATAAGGGCAGGAGAATGTTGAGGATGAAACAATATATAATAACAATATAATAAGTTATAGTTAGAAATACTCTGAAATGCCTTCTTCTAACAAATAGTCACTAGCAAAGATCTCTAACTGATAACCAAGGCCGAAACTTTCAATTCTTTACGTTTTAAACGACTATATTAGTCTGAAATAATTTATTTTAACATTCAAGACAGTATTATATCTTGTATGATTTAACTCTAAAATAAATTTTAAACATAAAACTTTAAATGTGTGTTTTAGTAAAATAAAGGAAAAAGAGTTTGTATGGCATTAAGCGCGCTAAGACTGTTAGTATTACTAATTCGAAACTATACAGAACACTTAAATATTTCATGATATAATTTATCTTTTATTTAAATGAAGCTTTATAAATTCCCTTTTAGACATACACGATCTTGTGTCGCTTAGATCTACGGGTAACCGCGACCTTTTTGAGGTCGTCTGTTACTAATAGGGCGTCTACTAACGTAGCGTTTTTGGTAGATATTAAAGCATTTAAATACAAACGTAACACGTAAACTATACATATGATTTTTATACAGCAATAGAATGAATATCAGGATTATTCTTTATATCCATAACATCTGACGAAAACTTACTTTAAACGTTACTGATATGGAATAATTTTTATTGTTTTGTTAATGGGACGTGTTTTACGCCAATTTTCATAACGCGCTATGCCCATAACTCGCGCATACGTAGCGTGAAATCGAAATTTATGCGATGAATATAAATAAACGCGAAAAGCACACGTCGGCTTTCTCGTATTTTCACGTTATAAATGTTCTGTTATTTATAAAAGCGTACCTACATGTTATGGTTAGATTTAAAAAGGCCTTTCCTCGCAGGCTGATAAATTTTTATATAATAACAGAATAAATATATACATACTAGCGGCCTGCCCCTGCTTCGCACGGGTATAAAATATGTATCCCATGTCAGTCAGTGTAAAAAAAATGATTAAAATTGATCCAGTAGTTTTGATATGGCGCTGTATTTAAAAAATGATTTTCCCTATTTTCCCGCTTTTCTATTGAAATTTTTCCTAGATTTTCGTTGCTATAAACCTCACGGAGCCCGAGACCTTTCCAACGAATGCAAAACCGTGGAAATCGGTTCGTGCGTTCTGGAGTTATATCGTCAGGAAGGAAAACCCGACTTATTTTTATATAGTAGATAACAAAGCAATATAGCCTAAGGGAGAGAGAGTGTGTTTTGGAAATATCCGAACCGTTCAGGCTCATTATATTTCAAACAATATCTTCATTTTAACCGTGCACAAAATCATTTCACGGTCAGGTCTTTATACTATTTATGAACTTATCCTCAATAGGTTTAGGTACTTAACTAAAGGTAAACATGTCAAACAACACTGGCCTTTTCTACAAAACGACTGAAAATATTAAATATACTATAATACTGCATTATCACACAGTGACTTTATAAAAGATTGATACTGTGTTACATCAGATAATCTAATGTAATTACTATTGCCAGAATAGCATATTAAATTTGTTTAATTCGTGTTAATCTGCATCTGATGAATATATTTTATTAAATCAAATTTTTATGCTTTTAGTATCAAAAGCATAAACATTTGATTTTATAAAAGAAATATTTCATTAATGAAATTATTTTGACATGTGCAGTTTCTTTTCAATTTCTTTATTTGTAGATCTTGTTATTGCAATAAAATGTTTGGTACGCCTGAGTCATATAGTTTTGTTTGTTTACATTTAGTTAAGTACCTAAACCAACGGAGTATAGGACACTATGCCTTCGGCCTTCTAGGTATGTTGTTTTTTTATACAACACGTATATAATTATCTTATCTAAGCTACTGTCTTTAAATATATAATTATCCAAAACGTAGTCATGCATTAAGAATATACGATATAATAAAAAATTACTTCAGTTAGAAAAGTACGCCGTGTGGTATCCGGCTGAATAGAATTGTACCACCCTTATTTCTTACCGAGGTGTCGTAAAAGGCGACTAAGGTAAGTTGACCCACCATGTGGTAACCGGTTTAGTAGAATGGACCACCCTCTTTCTTACCGAGGTGTCGTTAAATACGACTGAGGTAAGTTGATGTCAGGAAGCTGGCCGGTCGTAAAAACGCAGCCAAATCATGTGACAGCATGTGTAATAACATGTTGTGCCGACCCACTTAGAGTGGGATAAGGGCAGGAAGATGATGACTTCAGTTAGAAAAATCTTTAAAAGATTAATGTAAATCTTAATGGGTTGCTAGATACATTTAACCTTAATATATATAAAGTAAAAGACTCACAGATTGTAGTGTACGTCAGCCATGTTTGGTCTATGCTTAAGTGCTTTTTCAAATGCCACTTCTGCTTCAGTTAGCCTTCCTTGTGTCGTCAACACGCTGCCTAAATTCCCATAAGCTGCAAAAAAGAGAACTGTCATAATCAAACACGTAACCTAATATTTAAAACAGATACCACCCTTCTAAAAGATCGACATCAAAACGGTACGGCTTCAAAGGGTTTTTTTGTTATGTAATATGAGATTAGTCCTTTTTCCGGCTTGATGCCTATAATACTCAAATGCAAAAGAAATAACTTGATATTTTATATTCAAAATCTATTTAGTATTTTTGTTTCCTTTTTATCTAACTGTCTACATGCTGTAAGCCCTAACGGCTTTTACAGTATCACCGGGCGGAACAGGTGAGTGCAGAAACATGACCAAGGTTGCAAAATTGTGGAGAGTAGAGCGCCGAAGCACTAGGCTTCGGGGACAATACATATTGCTACTTCAGTTGTTCTGGCTAGCAACTTAACACTATTCAATTCAGGTATGTTTAGTCTGTTTCATATATGAAGCATTGTTTATTTTTACCTCAGCGTTTACATGATGTCTTTGTTTTACCAGAGAAGTGATTATCAGCACGGGGATAGAATAAATTCTACATTGAAGTTAACACATATTATTTGGTATTGGTAAATAATAAGCAGAAAGAACGGCTTACGTTGCTCACTAAAGCGCAGAAATAAAAGTAAAAATGTAAATAATTCCGAAACAGAACCTCAAACCATTATTTAACCATATTAATACTTAGTACCTGGGTGACCGAGCCTTACTTGGTAATTTTATTAAAATATAAAAAAAAAACAATTCAAAAATAAAAGAATATATGATATATATTGATATTATCGGTAATATTGACATTATCTGAAATATCGGTGATATTTGGTGTTTTAATTTCTTTAATCAGCCTGTTTCCCACTGAGCTATGACAACTTTACAAATGACAGTTAAAATATAATTTTTATTCTACTCTACATTTAAGCATTTTTTCAGTGCCCGAAAACAGGGATAAAACGACCTTTTTTTAATGGAACCTAGCTAGATCGCTCCCCCCCCCCCCAAAACTCTTACACAATTACAATACAATATTATCACTTAAATATTGAAGATATTTTTGGATTATAAGTATAAAAACCGTGATTGCGAAACGGTAAGACCAAGCAATCAATATTAGGTTTTATAAGTAAAGCGGTACGGTACTACATCAATCAAATCCGATATGCTAAGAATCTTCTTCTCAAGAACATAGGAACCACCATGTTATGTTACCATTCTCGCTTTTTCTTTGACAGACCACCACGATAGCGCAGAATAATAATATCTACCTAACACCCCGTTTACCTTTAAAATTGGATTATTGTATAAATAAGTTCGTAATGATAACTGAAAACTATATTTACTTTATATGAAATACATACACGTTTAAAGTTATAAATAGGCCTGCTATAATGATCTTTCAAGAACAAATTCGATTTCGAAACGTCACGGTAGCTATTAACTGGTCGACCGCAGCGCACACTCGGTTAATCAACATCAATAGGAAATGCCTTTGGATAGACCGACGTAAAGGGACGAATAAAGCTTCTCGTAAATTACTATGAAATAGGTTATGAGACTGTACAATGCTCTCTTTTTTCGGAATAAATGGAAAAGATCTCACTCGTATATTAACCAACGTTCAAGTGTGTTTTTTTTGCTTTATTTGAATATTAGTATTATAGTTTTTAAATGGCAATCAAGAGTAAGCAAGAGTTTTAAATATGAATGATTGAAATTTGAATTTGAAAATGTAATATTAAATAATTTTAAATATGACAAGCAAGTGTTTTAAATATGAATGTGGATGGATGTATGGCTAGGGGGAGACCGAAAAAAAGATGGATGGATTGTGTTAAAAATGATATGCACGTTAAAGGAGTGGCACCAGAGTTGACAAATGATAAAGGAGAATGGAAGAAGAAGACGTATTGTGACGACTCCACTTAGAGTGGGATAAGGGTAAGAGAATGATGATGATGATGATGACTTTTTAAATGGCAATCCTTTTAAAAATAGTTATGAAAAAATATGTATGGGGTTTCCCTTACCACGCCACTAGGGTCGACGGATATCTTAGTAATTCAGTGATTCAGTGATAAGGAATCCCTGGACGTAGGGTAATAGAAGAATCTTCAGTCCTTGTTGAGGTTTTTGAGGTAGAGATCACATTTGTTGATCTGTTGAATGGGAGTCATTCTTCTTAAATTAAATATGAAGACTGGCTGTATACTTAAAACTCGAGCGCTTAACTGATAGCATTGACATTTCTTTGGCGTTAGATTTCTTACCACCGCATTCGGCACGCCGATCATGTTTTTATCCCTAGAAACTAACAGTCTCTACCTATCAATACATAAATGATATAAAACTTCCTAAAGGTAATTACTTGTTAAATTTTAGTATACAATAATGTAGTAGTTATTAAATAGATTCACAAGAGGCGATTAGAGTTTAATCTAGCGTAAGGATGTCAATGGTCTTTATGTTTCAATAGGTGACATGAATAGAGCAGGCTTTATTGAAGCGCGCGACTCGCACTAATCGGACGTAACATTTGGCGGACTAACGAGCTCGACCTGTATATGAATAGAAGTGACATTCAACAATGACTTTCTAGTTTTTATCATGTATATGGCTTATGGCGGAATAACTGTCCTTAGATTTGAAATTGAATATCCCCAAAATAATCAAGGGTCTATTTGCAGTTCTTTTTTTGAACACGTCAATGAATTTTCAATAGGGAAGATTGCATGCCCATAGTTTCAAGAAACAAACGTCGAAAACTCAAACTAAAAAGCTAATGACCTGCACTAGAAGATGCGGAATCTAGATGATCATATGATCATAAGCAATGCTGCAGAGAATTAATGGATTTCTTGGACAACTTTGACGAGATAAAGCGGCTACAGACTAAAGGTTGATATAACCAAAATAAAAATGTTTTTTTTTATATTCTGTACATATTACGGGAATCAGATATTCTTAGGGTATTTTAAGCGTTATTATCACATCGAATTGTCATAGTATGTGGTAAGTAAAGGCGAAAATGTAATACAACAGAGCGGTATAAGTCAAGACATACGGTAAAAATTATGTAGAAAACTTCAAAACTGACTTTATTTGACTAAGGCATTTGTCTTAAGCACTTTATTGAATATGTCTGGCTTTTCCATAATCGAATGTTACATTTGACCGACTGACCAGCTCGACCGAGAGTAATACGAAGAGAAATGCCGGCAGAAAACAATTTTGTTAGCAGATTTAGTAGTGCGGAAGAAAGAATACGATTATTGTCAGAAATTCGTTTTTATAGATCGAAATAAACATTTTTGCCAGTGATGTGGACAGGAACGATTTATATTTTAATAGGCTTTCCTATAAGTAGTTATATATTAATAAGTATTTTTTAAAGAACTAATGGCGATAAAGTCAATAGGATAATTATCGTTTCGAGAAAAACAAAATGTTGTTATAGACCAGTGACAACTGATTGAAGTCGTGTCGCTTGATCAGAGGTGGTCAGCAGATGGCTTATCGGTGTCAAAAAATTTATATGGTGTTGCTTTGCGGAGTTTCTATAATACTTTTGTGTTATTAAAATTATAATTTTAGCAAAATTATTTTATTATTAAATTTATGTTCATCACTTTAAAAGCTAGTTCCTATATAATATTTATAGAAATATAGATGAAAAACATTAAGGAGAAAAACATTAAAAGATAAATTTTGTAGAGGTGGATCGGTGACAAACAGATTTAGGTCACAAAAATATCCAATATCCTATTGAAGTGAAATCTAAAGAAAAGTAACAAACAAACCAAAATTAAAAAGGAAAATTATGGTGGGGAATAACACAAAAAGAAAGAAAAAACTCTGGCCTAACTGAAATTGAATTTTCGCAACCAAACATTAATCATACAAATTTTGCGTCGGGATTCAAAGTTGGCAGTCTGTTTTACAGATTTTTTTATTCAGAAACGTGATTTTTGAAGTTGGAAGGAAATGACCAACAAAATCAATCCTAAATTATTTAAATTTTAACACGGTCATATAGGACAGCATTGTGAAAGCCAAACGATGAGACCGTATGGTACCTACGGGGTTGTTTGGGTGGCGTAATCTTATCTTACAATTTTTCACTAGCTAATTGGTGAAGGAAAACACCGTGAGGCGTGAACCAAAAATCGTAGCGTAGATCCAAAAATTTTGGATGTATGTATATCTAGTCATTGCCAGCGACTCCGCCCGCGTAGAAAGATTAAAACCGTAATATAGTCTTTGATAACCATAAAAATGGTTAAAGTCGTAAAGTGGAAAAGTAAAAAACCTTAAAAGCTAGACATATACTGTCGTGGACTTTTATTTAGAACCTTTAGAGGAGAACAATTTTGTAGTACATGGTTTTTGAATAACTATTACCGTGTACTCAGCGCAGGCAAGGAAAGCTTTAAATTTTGCCGTTTTCGTACTATTTTTATTGCTGCTCCTCTCCTATTCATCTTAGCATCATATATGGACTATCTTACACTGAAATAATTTTTCAAATCGGTCCAGTAGTTCCTGAGATTAGCGCGTTCAAACAATCAATCAAACAAACAAAGTTTTTAGCTTTATATATTAGTATAGATTGAATCAATCTAGCAGGAATACTGTCACTCTCATAAGTGAGGGAGAATGCATTTCGGCTTTCTAAAAATATGACTTCGAGATCCCTAAAAGAAATAAACAATGGTAACAACTGAGAATTGTACAAAGATCAATGACCCTGCATGTACTACCAATAGTCATGAATCGGTTCTGAAATCTTTGTTGTATGAATCCGAGTTTAGAAATTGAGCGAAACTAAAGACGTCGTTGGACGTAATTGGTCTATGCAAGTTTTACAGATTAATTATCTATAACCAAACGACATTTCTTCTTCATACTTATCCAATAATAAAAAAAACATTTTTCCCAAAGTCAACTCATTTACTCTCTCAACAACTCAATGACACATAATGACGGCCACAATATTTTTTCATATTAATGACTGACTCTATGATGGAGGTTGTATTAGAAACATGTTGTAACATATCACTTTGTAAATGGTGGTCAAATTTTTTGTTATGCAAGTACTAACTAGATTAATCACATACCTATATCTTAGTTTTCATTTATTTATAGCCATACCAAAAGCACACTTAGCTCCCCATTCATTTTCACAGACATTTTATGAAAACAGGTTAACCGTTAGCATTAAATTAAAAGTAAAGGTCAAGTTAACTATAATTATAAAATATATTCGTACAAGTTGAAACGTTAGATATAATCACCTATTTTATGAAATTGTTTAAATTTCGTAATATAAATAAAATAAAATAATACTTTGTGTTGTTTTTATTTATATCTTATGGCAGTTTTATTACAAAATATGCTTTATATTTAAAATAAATAAATATATGGTATTAGACGGTCGTCCGTCCCCAAAGTAAGTACCTAACTTAATACTTGTGTTATGGGTGACAGACAACTGGTCAATACATAAATATATAATTTTAAATACATATTACACGTTCGTCCGTCCCCAAAGTAAGTACCTAACTTAATACTTGTGTTATGGGTGACAGACAACGTGAATATATACATATATAATTTAAAATACATATTTAAATATACTAAATATGGAGTCCATCTGGAAAAACCAACAAATTGTTTATAGAAAATGTTAGCCTTCGACGGGAATCGAACCCGCGACCCGCGGAGCCGAAGGCAGGGTCACTGCCGACTGCGCCAACGGGCTAGTATAACTATATTTATTAACTTTATATTTAGTAATTTTGGTAATGGTCAAATTAAAAATTCAGCCGCCGCTATTGTATAAAGATTGATGAGATGAAAGGCTGCTAATATATCCAACAATCAACGGCTTTAACAAAATTGTTTACAGTGAATGAATATAAAATGTGGTGTTGAAAATTCAGCATTCAAAATCTCTGAAAACACTATAACAATTAATCTAATAGAATAGGTACAAAACGAACACTGTTTCACAGAAAGCTTTTATTTCGAATCCATTAATAAATTGTTTATACTTATATGGTAAAAACACTGTTTAATGTTTAAACCTTTTATAACGGATTTATATCACGTATATAAATATTAACATTTTAATCCCGAGGATTGAATATTTTATATTAATATTATTCTGTGGTGCATTGTTTTATAAATTATATATTCGATATTTATTCGATCTATATACTATTAAACTTTAATTAATTTCACAAGTCACATTGCGTTTACGCTTTAGTTTGCAATACACAGTAACAAAATAATCTGAACGGGGTCGGCACTTGTTTTAAACATGTTCTTACATAATTTGGCTAGTTGTGTTATCACCGGCCGCCTCCCGTCGACTTAACTTAGTCGCCTTTTACGACATATCGGTAATAAATGAGGGTGGTTTCTACTCAGCCGTACCACACGGCGGATCAACTTAGGTTAGTCGCCTTTTACGACACCTCGGTAAGAAATGAGGGTGGTCTATTAAAATTAAGTTTAGCATATGCGACACTTATTCCACGCCGTGTGGTATCCGGCTGAATAGAATAGTACCACCCTCATATCTTACCGAGGTGTCGTAAAAGGCGACTAAGGTAAGTCGACCCGCCGTGTGGTATCCGGCTGAGTAGAATAGACCACCCTCATTTCTTACTGAGGTGTTGTAAAATACGACTAAGGTAAGTTAATGTCAGGCGGCCAGTTGGCCAGTCGTAAAATACGTAGCCAAATCATGTGACAGCATGTTTATAATATGTTGTGCCGACCCCACTTAGGATAAGAGCAAGAGGACGATGATGATGATGATGATATGCGACACTTATTCCATGATCGAAAATTAGAAATAATTTTTGTTCGTGTCCAATCTATACTCGTAGACACGAAGCAAGCATAATAATTATTGATGGCAACAGTTTTTGGATAAGCAACTTTTAAATTGCGAGAGATGTCTGTAACATGATTCATATTTCGCAATAAGATAAACAAGGCTTTGATATTTCAATTTCATCGCATCACTGAAGCGAATAATATAAATTGCTTGGGTTTCGAGACCAGCGAATATTTTATATTGGAAATAAATTTGAATAAAGTCATAAATAGAAAAATAAAATAATCTTGTGTCGAAATACTTACGCGTTGATAATAATTTTATTCTACAACAATCCTATCTACTAATAAAATAAATGTCAAGGTTTGTATGTTTGTACATATAACATTTTCTATAATAAATAATAATAATAAATCAATTTGTTGATCTTCGAGTCTGGGTATATATTTGTATTTAAGTATGTATTTAAAAATTATATGTGTATATATTCACCAGTTGTCTGTCACCCATAACACAAGTATTAATTTACTTTAGGGACGGATGACCGTAAGTGTCCCATATATTGTTATATTATTATTATAAATGCTTATTACTCGATCACTTAAAAAAAGGCTTAAAGATTTGTATTAAATATGAGTCACCCAGATATTTTATAATCGATCAACGCATACTTCTTAGCCCGGCACTAAAAGCGACAAATGCAGGTGAATTTGCATGTATTTCAGCACCACATGGATGTTGGGGCAAGTTAGTATATATGATATAATAAACATCACGTTTGTTTAGTTTAGTCAATTGCGTATGTCACGTACGCAAAGTAACTATTTTAGTATTATTTAATTATAAGTAAATTGACTATTTTAGTAGAGATGAGAGAGTACTTATACCAACAAGATACTAAATTTGACGCTTTAAATAAATTTAAATATTTTTAACAATTATAAAATTGTGTGTATATATGTATATATATATATATATATATATATACATATATATATATATATATATATATATATATATATATATATATATATATATATATATATATATATATATATATATATATATATATATATATATATATATATATATATATACATATATATATATATATACATATATACACACAATATGACATACTATAATGTAAGAAGCATCTCTTGGGACTGAGTTCATGCAAATTGAATGTTCTAGGTCTGTCTGCCAAGCTACGGCATACAAGATAAAAAAATACCTATGTTAAAAGCATCCGTAAGCCACCGATTAAACCCATTTAAAAAAACACTTGTCTGGACAGTTACTATGTAGCCGTCACTCAAACAAATTAATCGTCTCAGTTGAGAAAAGTGTGACTGGAAAATTTCTTTTACGAAGTATATACTTTTCTAAAATACAGATGTGTATGATGTATTAAGGTTCAATTTTTGGAAGTGTCTTTGAAAAACAAACAAATGCCTGACTCTCATGTTACCAAACAGTCCTATAGGATTTCTATATCTATAGGAAAGTTTTATTTTCAAATTGCTTAGAAGCTCGTTTCAATCCAACTGAAGTCAAGAGGTTAGAATCTAAAAACAAAACACCTACCGTTTTCATTTAGTAATACTGAAATAATACATTTTCAACAAAAACAGAAAAGCGAGAAGCGAATACCACAAATCAGAAATAAATGCGAGTGGCTTTTACCATCGCGCTTATGGAAAATCTAATAATACGATAGTGTTTTTACATTATCCATATTTTCTTCTCGAAGCATATGGTTACTAGAATATGCTAGTGCCTTTTGAGAGCTTTATTATTGCAATATGTGAGCTCATGAATCCTTTTTTTGTTTGTATACTCACAGTAACTTTGTTTTTGTTTTTAAGTGAGTGTATTTTCAAGTTTATGAAATAAACTAAGTTTTTAAATCATGAGTTGTTCTTGTGAATGTACATTATTACATCATATTAAAGTGTCATATAAAATAAAGATAAAAAGCTGTGGTAGCCCAGCGGTAACATCACGATGTTACCGGACGCGACTCTTTCGAGGAGGTCACGGGTTCAAACCCGGGCAGGCACCAATGAGTTTTTCTTTTTTTATGTTTATGTGCCTAATTGATAATTTCAATTTATCAAACGCTTTTCGGTGAAGAAAAACATAGTGAGGAAACCTGTATATCTCTAAAGAATTCTGGAGATATGTGTAACCTACCAATCTGCATTGGAGCAGCGTGGTAGGTCTTAGCTCCAAACCTTCTCTCCAAAAACATAGAGAAGAGGCCTATTCACAGCAGTATAATAGTAACAGGCCGCTACTTACTTACTTTTAAGGTTTCATATTATACTTTCTTATAATCATTGATTGTGTTTAATATTTTTACCTAAAAACGGTATAAACATTGAGGAGTTATCCTCAATAGACTATTTTGGCATTTTTATACGAGTATATTTGTATTGAAATGTTATTTGAATACTACGGGTCAAACATAATATTTTTCGAATGAACTAAGATCAAATAGGGGCCATCAACTGAAACTTTTGTTTTTACGTAAAAGTTGTAACCTGAAAAGGTCGGTATGACTCTGGGGATTCTACATACATGTTTAATGTCTTTCCAGTAATGTCAAAACTTCGACCAGGGAAAATAAAACAGTGTGTAGTCCGTGTCTTTAGACTTTTATTTTTCGACCGCTAATTTTATTATATATTCAGAGTAATAAAAGAAATAAAATTTTAAAGTTTTTCTGTTCAATACAACCTTAATAAGGTTACGGGTCGCTTTTATGCACAGCTTTTTTGCTACATTAACTTCTATACTTGTAGTTTGTTATTTTAACGATCTTCCTTTATCTTTTATTTGTGATTACATATTATTAAATACAATGAACAAATTTGGCATTTAGTTATCGTTTCTAATCTTTCATTGCAAATAAAAGTTACAAATCTATTTGTAATTTCATGAATATATTCAATAGTATTAGAAAGCCAATAGTTATAAAATAAATACACAAAGTATTTATTCGCGAATATCCATATCTAAATTGTCCTTCCTTGGAAAAATTTACATTTAACTAAGAACTAAATAATCAGTTTATAGGAAAGTTTTTGTATAGCCACTTACGTGTCTTTATACCATCTTGGAAACTGAAACAAAGTTAGGTAGTTTTACGTCGAATGCCTTCCGATTGTGTCATAATTTACTAAAGATATTGTTTTTTCTGCGCCACGGAGCGTATTTTGTTATCGTTATTATTTATGTCATATGTTTTTTTTTTACTAAACGCGTATCGTATTATATGTTAATAAAAATTTGTCGAAAACCGGTCTTATTTTGTAAAAAACCATTTGTAAATTAAGTTCATTTATAAATATATCCTAAAATTGGCTATTAAATTTATTAAAAAGTGCTCCTCGTTCACAATAATATTATAAATATAAAAGTGTGCCTGTCTGTCTGGTAAGCTTGCAATGTTTAGGATACACAATTGACGGTATTTTAACATACAAGTTGATTACGCTCCACTCGCAGTTCCTTTTATCTTTATAATATGCTTCTATTTATGCTTTCAAATATTTTATAACCTCTTTATCTATTGTAGATCATCATCAACTCTAGTTAATTAAATTAACTACGGCATGTTAAGACTATTTATAAATGTACGATGTTTTAAATAAAATCTTTAAATCGTAACATTATATGTATTTCAAATGTTAATTAATAATTAATAAATGAAAAATATATTAATAGCTCTTGTATTGAGATATGTAATATAATCTAAATAATAATAAATAATTAAAGTAATCCAAACCAACCAAAAGCACACTTCGTTATAACTAAAATAATGTAGTTATACTTTTTACTTATCCTTCAATAACGAGGCTTACTATTATAATCAAAATTTTATCGTCACTTTCAAAGGTAAAAAACGAGAAAAACAACAAAGAAACTCTCAAAGGATAATCAGAATTTGATATGGTTCAGAACCTTGATCCAATTTTCATATGAAGCAATTTCAATACGCAGGTACCTAATTCAATATTACGGCCTAAGGGTAAAATTCTGCGAATGGCGTGTGTTTAAACAAAATACATTGGGTTAAACATCTCCATTTTTATATTTCAATCATAGAAATACGAATATAATAAATGCGATAGTTTTATTTTTAATGTTTCGCTTTCACGGCTGAATAGTTAGACCAAATTAATTTTTATTTCGTCCAATTTTAGCTCATATACCTCGCTATAGGATAAAAGAATAAAATTGGGTGTAACACCACACGACAGAAATGAAAACTTCATCATAGCGAGGTTAATAATACAAAAATAATGAAAATATTATTGTACTATAATCCGCGATAAAAGATAATATATAATGCTAAATGTGGAGTGCACTATTCGTTCTCATACCTGCAGAATTTGTACAAACAATGCACTACCCGCCACCAATAACACAAGCACTGCACACATTCACCTCCACAATCTCATTGGCCCATAACCGAAGCATCATCATGTATCTGAAAATCCACGACAAAATCACGAAGCGAAGCATTACTCAAACAAGCAGAGTAATATAGTACCGAGTTTACCCCCCACCATTTAGTTTACTTTGTCTTTGAACACGTGTAGCAAACGCGTGTGTGTGTAGTGTGGTGAATATGTGCAGTGCTTGTGTGTTGTTGTGTTATTGGTGGAATGAGCATGAGTTTTTATCCGTATCAGTATCAGAGTATCAGATATGAGAACGAATAGTACACTCTACATTTAGCATTACATTTTTTTATCGCAGATTATAGCAAAGTAATATTTTCATTACTTTTGTATCATGGACCTTCGCAAAGTGCCACCTTTTCATTCTATATTCAATTATTTATATTTGATGTGTAATTCTCTTTCAAATAACGATGGCTGACTAAGTGTAGCAGTGACGCGTTGACTATTTCTCTCACTCCCTTAGTCGACTCGAGCGCTACATAGCCGAGCGTGACGGCATAATCTCGTTCAGTGCCCACAGTCAACGCGTCCATAGACATTTCATTAAAAAAACGATAAAATAGATAATACTATAAATTAAGGAAAAACTAAGCGTATTGCGCTAGTTCAGTCAATATTTTTTAAATGTACATAAAAGACTCAAATGACGTCACAGCTAGAAGTCGTGGAAATACGAAAGTGACTCTCACGCTATGCATATACGCTTGTTTTTTTTACGAATAAACTAACGAACCAATTTGTTTGAAAAGAGACTGAAGTGCAGCTTGAAATCGAGTACCAGGAGTACGAGTAGAGTCACAAATATAGTGACTCACGTCCTTAAATTGTTAAAGATCATTCAGGTTAAAATATATTATTCATTTTTGTTCCATTTGATTTGTTAGTGCAATATTTGATCAAGAGACAAATAATTTAATTCTTATAAGCGATTTAGAAGCACCTAAATTGTAAATATGACGTGCTATGTGTCTAATAAATTAAGGTCAAATTATATGTAAAAGAAAAGCATTAGTACATTTCATGTAATCCACATTTAATCAAATATAAAATCAGCTACAAGTAACATATGAAGTGCGACATTTAAAATTAGAATATCACTTAGGTATATAAAAGGGATAAGTTGACCCTTTTTGCACACTTTTTTTTTATTGTGTAATGTTTTTCTACCGTTTTATTCTTCTTCATAAAAAAATATATCTTGTTTCATATAAAATATTTATTTATCTTTTAGGATCGATCAAAGTCGACGAGTTGAGAATAGACAATAAATATATTATAAGCTTCAAGTGACACTCGGTAGACATCTCGTGACAGTCACTTTCCAACTTTGGAGCAGTAACGCGAGATGGGCAGGTACTTTGTAGCTGTCCTTCTAATAAATTAATCGTATTTCAGTAGTTTTGATAGGCGAGATCCAACTTCTGGACAAAGATTTACAATTGATAATTGACCTGGGACAACTTTGACAGTTACAGAATATTTATAGACTTTAATATTCCATCTCTACTCTATTACACATACATATATACTTCGATCCAATTATAAGTAAAAAAGTAAGTAGCGGCCTGTTACTGTCCCACTGCTGAGAATAGGCCTCTTCTCTCCGTTTTTGAAGAGAAGGTTTGGAGCTAAGACCTACCACGCTGCTCCAATGCGGATTGGTAGGTTACACATATTTCCAGAATTCTCTAGAGATATGCAGGTTTCCTCACGATGGTTTTCTTCACTGAAAAGCGTGTGATAAATTGCAATTATCAATTAGACACATAAATTTTAACAGAAAAACTCATTGGTGTCTGTCAGGGTTTTAACCCGTGACTTCCTCGAAAGAGTCGCACGGTGTTACCGCTGGGCTACCACAGCTTTTTTACCTAGCCAATACATAAGCAGTAGGTGAAAACAAACGCATTTGCCGCGTCGCCTATTTTAAAATTAACCGCGTTCACAAAGTAACAAATAGATTCAAAACTCGGAATTTCAATTAGAAATTCACGTTCGACGTAGCACTAATCTGCGAGTAACTTATTCGATAGATCGGTTATCACTGCAAAAGGTGTATTCGATAAAGCTGGGGCTTAACTGATTAGATCGCCAGTTCTGTTCTGACTGGTCGTAATAGGGGTGCGCTAGTGATTGGCTTGTTTCGAATACACCTCGAGACAAATTGGATTGAGTCAGCCTTTAGTGTAGACGAATTTTTTCCCCACTTTGTTTCGAGAGAGTTTTGAACGCTTAATTGCAAGTAAATTTTATGGTAACGTCAAAAACTTTATTGAATTTCATTGCTTAAATTCTACGGCTGAGATTTACTATTAATAAATTAAGTTAATAAATATATGGAATACTTACGTCCGTACCCAATAGAAAATATTGTATCATAGTCCAGGAAAAGCTATGCATAAGTTATGCGCTAATAAGATTATATTGATTTCACCAGTCAGTCACCTCCCATACTAATATTTTAATGCATTCGTAGTACATTATCAAATACTTTTTTCCGCAATCAAATTAAATTTTTCACGAGAATGTGTATGTATAAATGTATTCATAAATACTCAGAAATTGAAATATTATAAGAGTATAATAAGCAAAAACAAAACTAAAACACAAAAGCAAGCCCTTATTTATAAATGGTCTAATACATTCATAAGTACTCAATCATTCACATGAAAGGTGCGGTTATATTTTGCAAATGCACAAGTTCAAGTAAGAGCCATTGACCTAAATTTTTCTATTTGCACGAAAGTTGTGATGAAAACAAGAGGTAGAACATATCCTCAGGGATACAGAACATGCATATTTAATGGAGTCCTAGAAAGGTCACCACTCAGACTACGAGAATAGGTAGTGAATATATAACGAGCTCCCAAGGAACATCCAATACGCGGCTTCTGACAGCCCAACTTTGAAGAACTAACCCGACGTGGACAGGTACTTTGTTGCTGTCTAGCAAATAAATTAATTCTGTCTGAATTTGAATGACAAGCACAAATTAAAATGAACTTTTGAAGAAGGAACGGTCCAGTGTAATCTAAAATATTATTGATTTATATAGACTATAGGCAGCGTAATTATATGAAACTATTTACTTAACGAATTCTATTCAAGTTATGCATGAAATTTTTTAATTTATTTAATGTTACTATATCATCATCTTATCTTATCTTGTAGATATATATATATACAAGATTTACTCATTAAAATATTAAAGATACGTTTTAATATGTATTATAATACGTTTTTGCTAAAATTTATATTTAACTGATTTTTTGCCATAAACTGTCAAGTCGTAGTCAAGCGTAGCTTATTTGGGGAACGGGTAGTCACGTGAAATCCAAATACCTAGGATCGAACCCCACCTACCCTAATATTTTTCTTTTTTTTTTAAGTTTTTCTTTTTTTATTTTGTAAAAAATTACCGAGCAACCAAGCTACGTCAACCAGGTACTATAAATAAAAGGCACTACGAGTTTTTAAGACGATATGAAGGACATGTTGTAGATAATTTGATTTGATTGTTTTGAGACATGATATATTATAAGTTTATATGATTTTTATTATTATATGATTATAATTCTTACCTTTAGGGGGGTTGATGTGTATTGCACTTCTAAAAAGGCTTTCTTCATCACGCCAATCTAGATTCCTCTTTAGTGTTGCACCACTCATTGCAAGTAACATAGTCAGTAAAGCCACCATGAATATTCGGCTGCGCGTATCATAACGTCTCCAATTTTTCGTCAAAGTAGCCGCACCAAGGCCAAGTAATAAACAAAAGCCAACACTAGGTATATACAATACACGTTCTGCCACTACGAAGCCCACATAAAAGAGAATATTACTGGCTGGCACGAATGGTAAAACCATAAATGCCATGAATAATAACAACGCAGCTTGAGAACTACGGTTTCCGTATTTTGACGTAGTTTGTATCTTTGACCTCCCGTGCACGGCTACAGGACAGATGCAAGCTGAATGGTGCATCATTGTATTATTGTTGTTAATAGCTCGACACAGATTTGTGTGATCTTCAGTGAGTGTGTGTTTACACACATTACAGGGGCACATCGCTCTCTTGGAGCAAGCATTTTCTTTGTGTGGCATAAAACTTTTTCTCTCGCTGCAATCTTGTCTTCTATATTGTTTAAAATTGTAGTTCCACTTGTGTTTTATTTTATTATTTTGTTTCTTATAATATTTTTCTTTTCTCTCTTGCTGCATTCTTAGTTCATGTGACAGAGCTCTCCACGTCACTTTTGATATTGCCGCGTAAAATACTAGCGAATAGATATTTCTGATATCAAATATAGTAGTTATTCGCGGTATAGAGTCCATTGACCAGTCGAAACTTAATTGAAATGGGTAAATAAGTAGGAAAAAATTAAAAACTGGGAGGTAGGTAAAGGTATAAAATCTTGTTAGTATTGATGGGTCCCGAGATGTGGGATTATCAGCTGAGGCGAAGGGGGACGGCGCTCCCGCTAGTCTCAACCTCCAATATAGAAGTACAAAGCCTCCTGAGCTTAACGCGCTAATGCTTCGCCATCGATACTGTAACAAAAGAAATTTACTTTAATTAAAATGAACAAGATTATCAAAATATATTTAAGTTGGCGATCAACCATTCAGAAAAAAAAATCTTTGGTTACGGATAATACAGATAATATAGCAATCTAAAACAGATTGCTATATTATCTGTATTATCCGTGACTTCATTTGCCAACTTAGGTACATTACAGAGGGTACTCAGTGATGTAGTATTTTTTCCCTGTTCCCCGAAGAAACACGGTTTTTTATTCCATAAATTAACTCGTTGTATTGTGCCAAATTTCATTAATATTGATTTATTATAGATCGGAATAGCCGTGACAGTATAACAAACAGATAGACAGACTCTCGTATATATTACATGTAATTATAATAAATAAAAAAAATATGTGCTTAAATTAAGGTAATAGTTGAATAAATTTTATAGTATAATAAGATAATAATTTTTAATTTTATTTGATTTAATTTTTTAATTTTAATTTTATAATACCTAAGATACTTTTTCATTTCAAAAAAAGTCAGATATTTACGCGTAAAAAAAGGGATACAACAATTTGTAATATTTCTCTGAAATATATTTTTCTACCTTATCGTATGTTTGGAAGTTTCTGGAGCGTCTAAGACAGATGAATGAATGAATAATAGCCCGATCAGTGTTTCCCGAAGGCTGTCTAACCTCAATAAACCCTCATCTACTATGTTTCAGTTTTCATCAAAAATAGTAATAAATGTATCATTCCTTCCATTAGCTTTCTGTGTTGAAAGCATTATAAATAATTACGTTGTATGAAATTGTATATAAATGCAAAATAGGATGAAACGTAGTTTTACGAGACCATCACATTTGTTTGTATTATTAGGAATCACTATCATACCTCCTCATTTGTTACCGAGGTGTCGGAAAAGGTGACTAAGGTAAGTTGACCCGCCTTGTGGTATCCGTCTGAGTAGAACAAACCATCTTCTTTCTTACCAAGGTGTCACAAAAAGCGACTAAGGTAAGTTGACGCAATGCAGGCGGCCGATCCTAAAATATCTAGCCAAATCGTGTGACAACATGTTTATAACATGTTGTGCCGACTCCACTTAGAGTGACAGGAGAATGATAAGAGCTTTCCCAAATTATATGAAATATTTATTTTAAGGATAAAATCCTTTAATACTGTTTAATGGAATGCGTAAATAGTATAATGCCGCAACATATTTATTTTTAAATATCTGAGCTTAATGCAAAAACTTTGCCAACTTTGATTGATCACCACTCCGAAAGAATTCGTTAATATCTGTCGAAATTTGCCGCAACTTATCAAAAAAATGGTTATTTTCTACAACATTCTTTAGAAAATCGAAACATATTACAATATAATACTTAGATCTGCTCAAATCGGTATATTTCGGAATAGTTAAAGCCTTTAAGTGTAACATCATTCTCCTGCTCTTATACCAACTCTCAGTGGGGTCGGCACAACATGTTTTATTATATTTAAAATAAAACGGAAAACACTAGAACGGATAAAAAATACAAAGAAGGGTTTCCGTAAATTATTTTAATAATAACCATAATTATTAACCACGTTGTTAAATGATTTGGCTGGTTATTTTACGTCACACGGCAATTACAGAAAATGTAAATTAATAAATAATACTAGACCGCTTAAACAATTTTCATGAAATTTGGTGCATGGTATAAAAGCTTATATACCGTACTATATATAATAGAGGAGAAAAAAAAATCCTGCTTTACCGATGAAACATAGAGTATACATTAATGTTGTACTAATGGATATGTTGTATAATCTTAATACTAAATTTGACGCGATCGAAGTCACAGATAGAACTAATTTTTAAATAATATATAAAATTGTTATATCCGTTTCAATTAACATAATTAAACTGGATTTAATACATCAATTTTCAAGTAATTTAAGTATTATGGTATAGTAGATTCGGCACCCTCAAGAAGTTTTACCGATTATTTACTGGCGCAGGGTTCGACAAGAGGCGTAGTAACCCTTTGGCTTGTTAGTTGTGGGGAGCCGGTAGAAAAGATTTATGAAGGTAACTACCGCGTCCCTCCCAACTTGGCCTGTTGGAAACCTCTGCGGAACAAACGACGCCGTGTAAGATTTCCAAGGCAATTTACACAAGGTGAGGGTACGAACAAAGAAAATCCTAAGTAAATTAATGTATGTAATAAATTAATGTTGAGATATTGCGCCCTTGCTACCCATAGCTATTTAATTTTTTTACATACATAGATTAATCATTTTCTACCTAGTCCTATTGATAAAGCTACTGCTTATTGAGTTGTCGGGTAGTGCATAAGTTCTTACAAATTCTGCATGTATCAAGTATGAGAACGAATGGCAACGTTTAATGAGTAACGTGATAACTCTACGTTTAGCATTACATATATTTTCTTTTATCGCGGATTATAGCAAAATAATATTCTCATTAGTTTTGCTTATTGAGTTAACAACTCTACCGTTACACAGTGTGTGGGCAACAGAAGAAAAGAAAAGAACAGAAGAAGAGCAAAAGTGACAATATTGGGGTCCAGATGTTGAAATGGTAGAAGCCGTGTGGTATTCGGCTGAGTAGAATAGACCACCCTCTTTTTTACCGAGGTGTGGTAAAATAAGACTAAGGTAAGTTAACGTCAGGCAGACGGCCGCTTGTAAAATACGTAGCCAAACATGTGACATGTTTATACGTGTTGTACCGACCCCTTTTACACTGCGATAAGAGGATGATGATATCTAGGAAATATTAGATAAATAGAAAAAACTTCATTGTACCCATACATCCATAATAAAGGTTTAAGAACTAAAAAAAAATCATCTAAAACAGAGAATACATGAGATCAATAAAACTATTCTGCCCTGACTTCTAGTAAAATACGAATACCACAAGCTACCGGAATACTTGTCGCGTGTTGAAATTGCTTGATATAATTGAACAGAATTCCAATATCAATAGATTAAAAACTTTATCCACAGTGACCTACATATAGTGTATCCATAGCATTACTTGATAACATTACTTGTAACTGTCCCACTTTCAATTAATATTTTTATTAATTATTAATGTTGTCGCCAATGACTTTTGCCTTGTATTTTATAGCAACACTGTCATGAAACAAGAGTTTCGCGCCCTTTTGACTAAAATGTTGACAACACTGTGTCGTGTTGTTTCCGGTGGAGTCTTCCTAGTGATAAAACGTTTCAGTGGCTTCAAGTCTGTGTTCGTTGTTCAAGAGAAGTGCATCTCGGAGCGGGAATTGTGGGTATCCTATTATATCGTGTTATGGTAGTAAGTGTGCGCTAACATTAACAAAAATTAAACACATATAGCAATTTATTTATCATTCATCATTCTCCTGCCACTATCGCACTCTAAATGAGGTCGGCACATGTTTAAAACGTGTTACATGTTATGGCTAGTTATTTTACGACCGGCCGCCTGCCTGACGTCAACTTACCTTAGTCCCCTTTTACGACACCTCGGTAAGAAATACGGAAGATCTATTCTACTCAGCCGCATACCACATGGCGGGTCAACTTTACCTAAGTCACCTTTTACGACACCTCGGTAAGAAATGAGTGTGGTCTATTCTACTCAACCAGATACCACACGGACATAAAACAATTTAAGTATATTTTAAAGTTTATGTACAGATAATAAATCACTGCAATACTGATTTGATTAATGTAGTATAAACCCCTTGTCATAATTATATTAAGATAAAAAAATGCTCGCTCTACCAGAATAAAAATAACATATTTTAGGTCATACCTAGAATATTTGCATTCAACGCATGAAAATATGCATTATGAGAAAGGTGAAAGTAGAGCGCTGAGCACATTATAGAGTTAGACTAGCCGGGACGTGTTGCTATATGTTTTGCGCACTCTACTTGCCTTTGAAGGACTCTTATCACAACAGTTCAAGATATTTGATTTACAAAGACAAGATCTGCGATTGATTAGGTGATTAAAATTATTAATCCTTTTGATTGATTTCGTTGAAAATCTTCAATGTTCAAATAATTAAATCTGGTTTACATATTGGAAGTACCATTAAACCCAATAATAATAAATTATTTAGCGTAATCCATGATTGAGACTCTCGGCAGACAATCGTAGATTAAAATAATTGATTATTTTTGTATTAACTCTGTAAAGTAATGTAATTCTATAATATAAACCATTGTTAGTACAACGCGTACACTGTCCTTGAGTATGCCATACTTGTTTATTTCGTAAGCACGCATAATAATACGATAGGATAGTAAAGCGATAATTATTCAGAGCTAAATATACAGGGAGTGAGTGCTAACTACATTTATGATTTATAGTTTTCTATCCAATTAAGTTTAGTTCAGGTCAAAGCAAACAACTAATGTAATAAGCGAGTATACTCGGCCTAGTCAGTGAGACGCTTATCACGTAATTTACTATCTGGCTGACATAACCTTCCTCGCTTCGCAAATGTGCCTCATTTGCCAGCTCGTCTGAAAAACTACGAACATTAACTACATTAAGAATGCCTTTTACGTGTATCATGAAAAAAGTAATATGCAATGTAAGCCGCTTTTTACGGGGGCTACAACAAATAAGCGACAATCAATCCTATCCTACTATTATAAATGCGAAAGTTTGTGAATATATATGTATGTTTGTTACTCATTCACGGCGAATCCGCTGATTCTTGAAATTTGGCACAATTATTACTTATACACAGGAATAACATAACGACTATAGAAATTCTGTTAATTCTACAGGAATAAGTTGAAAAGCGATGGAGATATTTGCAGAGTTGTAGAATGACAGAAGCTACTGGTTTATTCCAAGACTGCAGTCCACTAATAAATACCAAATGCTGGGGGAAACCTACAAATTGTTTTTTTAATATTATCCTTATACGTCACTACACTTTTCGTTGGTGTAGGATTTATAAAACATTTGTATTAATTCATTTGTCTATTAGTTTACAATAGGTTCGATTTCCATTTTTTTATTCAAGTAGAACAAGATGGAGCGATTTCTAAAATGCGCACGGTTAAACATCACAAAGTCATTTATGTGTTTGATTACATATCGTCACACAATATAAATTTATTATTTATTCATATAGTTATTCTTTTACTTAAATAAAGTCAAAGTACAGAATTGATTATCTGATTTGTGAAGTGTCTTTTTACCGTCAGGTAACAGGTGGTATAAAAACACAGACATTTCAATTTAAATACCATCCAAGAGCGAATGAGTTCAGTCTATATTATCTAGTATCGAGTAGCAGAAATCAGAGATTTCATTTATCAAAAAGAAAGTAGCAATAGCAATTGGAAATCAGCTTAGTAAAACATAATGCTATGCGCTAAAAGACATTATTTTGTTAGTTTCTTTCTCTTATTCCGTTTAGCTTGTCATTATTTATTATACACAGAGCGAACCATACGGATCACAAATTGATGGTAGTTATTACAACGAATAAAATGTTTTATTCAGCCCCCTAGTATAAGTACATGCAACTTTTGAAATTTAGACTGTTGTATTTATAGTTGATGTAAAGAAATCGGCTATACTCGTGTCTTCTTACTACATCTTACCCGATGGTATAAGCTCGGCTTATCTCAAGCCTATCCGGGGCCATTAATCATGAGCTTTTTATACGACGTTATCGTTATACGATACGATAACGAATAATACGTGAGTATACCGGTTTCTAAACAATAAAAAGCAAAATATCGATATAATCATTATAAGAAAATTCTAATGTAGTAAACACAAACATACACACAAATAATAAATTAACTTAAACGATAATTTAACCATTACAGCACAAAAGTAAGTCAATAGTCTAAAATGCCATGTTGCATGCATATATAAATGTTCTTACTCAAAAAAATGTTATCCTTTACACATATATGATGACGGTGATATATTTTTCACGTTTTTTTTGTAAACTTTAAATAAAGTGTAGCGCAGTCACCTTCACCAGGGACACATAAAGTTTCACGCTGCGGAAGCTCCATTAACTTTAATGCCCTTATAACTATATGACAGATTCTCTACAGGAAAAAGCTTTTTTAATTTAGCCACCGAACCTGAAACGCTGTCAGATTCCCTTTTGGTATAAAAATTCATAGTACCTACACTGCTAGATGTTTTTAATACCTAAACCTCTGTGATTACAGTAAAGCAACTTACAGAATTATTCAAAGATACCTTCGAGTTCGACGCAGGTTTAGTCAAATAATGTTATATTTTCTATTATACTAGCTAACGTTCGCCACGTTAGCTAGTATAATAACTTTGAAAAACTTTAGAAATCTATAGTTTTCAGTTCAAATCAATTTGTTTCTATTTTACTTTCTTTTGCTATTATGAAATTTCCTATTCAACTTTCTTTAACTTTATAAGTTTTCTATTTTACTTTTAATGTAACAAATATTTCGCTCCATCATAAACTTATAACTATTAGGCATTAAAATATTTAAAAAGAAAGCCGAATCCGTCCATTGTAATTAACGCATTCAGAGATTCTTTTTTGTTATATGTATAATGCTGGAACGTATGGTATTCTTAATTTGAAATTCTCGGCAATATTTTAATGACATACAAAATACAAAATGTGCATTCATTGTGCCGGACTGACTTATTATTACGAATTTCGATACTCTAAATCTAAATTTAAGGTCACTTTTACCTATACACCCTCAATATTGTGAAAAACTTCAATAAATAAATATATGTACATGATGATGCCTGATAATACAAGAAGCGGCAGTTTAAGTAATATAAATATATAAAATAATAATGAGTGCCATATATTAAGAAAATGTTTATTAACAAATGCGGCTAAACCTTTAAAAATATTGTATATAATGAGTAAAAGATTACTGGCAGGAAATTAAATGAAAAATGTTATTTGGTTGGCAGAATTCGTTAAGCCCAAACTTAATGGGTAAGCATTTCTTATTGAAACCATTTTATTGCTAGTAAAAAGGAATTTATTTCGAAAAATCTGGTAGTTTTTATATTTTATTTTCAAATATATTAAGCCACGCCACTGTAATTAATAAAAAATGTTGGTCTAATTGAAATTTTATAAATTGAAAATGGGGAAATTAAAATGACATCTATGGCAAACATACCGTATAAAATATAATGACATCTTAAATAGCAGACTTATGTAAAAAGAAGTCACTTCCGTTATGAACGTGGACCCTATATGACTGTTAGATTCCCTGTTGTTTAAGTCGTTATTCGTGTAAATGTTAGTCTTGGTTAGACAAGACATTGTCTTATCATATCATTACTGATTTGACTAGATTTACTTTATTTATAACGTTATAGGCATGCCGATTGAAACTTCGATAAGATTGTGGTTTTTTTTTAGAATCTATCTACATTGAACCCTTTGACCGTTAAGGTGAAGGGGGTAAACGAATTTTACACTCATTTTTAGATCGTGTCATTTATTATGTAATTATTATACCTATAATTTGTATACTATTTTCTTTGTTATAAAATTCCCCATTGAATACAATAAACCATTTTATAATAATAACTTACATTTATTGTTGGTAATGAAAACATTTTGTTTTTTAAAATTTAATTTGTGCATATGGTGTTCACTAGACGTTTAAGGGGTTAATTACTGTTTCCGATAAGTAAAACCTTTAAACTTTCATCCTAGTTATTGTGAAAAGCTTATAAAATTCTAAGCCGCTGGTAGAATTGTTTCGGCAATCCTTTTTTTTTCTTAATCCTTACACGCTCATCTTTTCAACCTTCTGCCTTTATCGGTTCTGCTTAGCCGCTATCAATCCTGGCATATCCTATTTCAAATCAATCATAACTTCAATACTACCTGATTTTTCTCTGTACAATTTAGTTCAATATTAACTGATAAGCAATATTTTTTGGTCTGTGTAATTGAAATAACCTTCATCAGAAGTGAGATTGTATTTCCTTATTGGTTACTAATCACTATTAATGTAACTTATGAAAGTTGAAATTCCAAAACTCTCTATTTTTCTCTTTTTGATGAAGTTTGGTTCGAGTATTTATCTAAGAGTAAACTGATTCATCATCATCATCTTTAAACGATGGGTTCACTGCTTGACATAATTCTTTTTTTGGGATCTCCACACTACACGGTCTTTTACCGCGTCATCCCGCGACCCTTTTGAAGTCGTAAGTCAAGTGATTGTGAGAACTAATTAAATTCCTTAAATTTGTTGTAGTCAGCTACCCCAATTAGTCAATAGTAGTAGTAGTCAATTATGCCATAGTAGTTTAATATTACGCGAAGATCAAAACGATCAGGTCAGTAACATTCTTAAGCATTCATGATTATCTCGTAATACTTATTAAATAACATTCATTTAAGTGTGAAAATTCATCATAAATCTATCAAATTAGACAGTGTTCATAGAACAACAAA
Organism: Morpho helenor; assembly: GCA_029227775.1. Classification (NCBI taxonomy): domain Eukaryota; kingdom Metazoa; phylum Arthropoda; class Insecta; order Lepidoptera; family Nymphalidae; genus Morpho; species Morpho helenor. The sequence continues at coordinate 9,324,723 of JARGCU010000010.1, read as the reverse complement.
GTATTGCAAAGATGCCTAGTTTGCTTTTATTTAGGGAAAAATAAAATAAAGTAATGTGCCCGGCCTAGACGTCAGAGCGACGCTTATCTGGGAAATTTACTGCCTGGTTGACATAACCTTTCGCGCCTCGCAAATGCGCCTCATTTGCCAGTCCGTTTGAAAAACCAACGGCATTATATAACAATGTATTTACATTCGGACTGGGAATAGAAGTATATGTATAACTATAAGAGAACTTAAAGTAGCTCAAATTTTTACTTAAGTGTACTTTTGCCGTCTTTTTTTAATACGGCAAAAGTATTATTTAGTCTAGCTTACAACCTTCCCATGCCCTTTCACTTTGCACTTTCATTTAGTGGTGATTTATCTATAAATTATACTGCGTTATAAACAAATTATAAACAAAAAATTCCAAACATACACAAAATAAAAAAAAACAAATCAATTTTTTAGAAAATACTTATCTAATTATTTCGAATTGTGTGTCTTCAATCATTTGTAAAAAAAATTGATATCGCTTTTTAGAAAGATAATAAATATCTACGTTCGTAATATCAGTATCAATAAATCCAATTAATTACTTGTTTGTCTCATAGTTTCATTTTGTGAAAGTAATACATTCTTGTTCTCGTTGTATTTACAAATTGTCGCAAGGGATAACATGCTTGTAATATTGTTTTCCCGGAAATAACGTAAAGTGAAGCTAATACATATTACACGCAGGGTGAGGATGTCAGAAAATCCGGAACGAGGCCGTGTGATTAAAAGCCCGTCAAATAAAAACATTTATCATACGCGTAGGTTTAAGTAAAATCTGTTAGAATATCCAATGTTTTAATCCCTTTGAAGATGTATCTTTAATGATTATTCTTTTTAGAATCATAAATACAAACAATTCGACTGTTTTCTTTTACAGATTTCTTATGTCCCTTTATTTCGCAGAAAACTAACTTTTAACACTATCAGTCTGTATTCGATATTCCTTTGTGAAGAACAAATGGGTGCGAGAAACATTATGATATACATAATAAAGAATCTAAACTTGGCCACTGATTGTAGCGTCTGTATTATATCTAGGTCATACAGTGTAGAGAATTAAACATCTTAAATTAATAAAAAACGATAGAAAACGAATTTTACACACATCTCACTTTAAACTATAAGTATATAAGTATTTCCTCAAATGTAAGTTGGTATTTAATTCAATTTTTTATTAAAACGAATATTATATATTATCTCATTCTTGTACTGTAATGCTGTAGCTTGATTAAAAATAGCTTCTAACAATAAACTTAGAAGAAACATATTTTGAGCTTAAAATGGGAAAATAATAGCTTAACTGTATTAATTTTTTTTAACGGCTGCATGGTTCCATCCTCACAGAGTATATAGTCTTATTTTGATATGGACAATATACATTACTCAATTAATTATTCGATATTCTAAATTAATTGTTTAATATTGTTTAATTATAATTTGTTCAGTTTTGGGTATATGTAACGTTCATTTGTTAGACGATGTAAAGACTAAGATGTCTAGGATGTGTATAATTTTTTTATAAATGTTTAATATGAATGATAGCAGAAAGATATGTAGCGTTGGTTTTCAAGGGCGCATCGTATATATTATTTAAAATATGAGGGAAAATAGACACGCAGAAAGAGGAATATCGAAAAACAAACAGTCAAGTGAAATGAACAACCGTCTTTAGAATGTATTTACAAACAAAAAGCTTAATGTATTAATACATCCAGATTCTCTTTCAAGATATTATGTTTGCTTGCACGTAAACACACTCTTAGCACGAAATTTTATATTTTAATCGTCATTTGACAGTAAGAACGCAATAACAGCTAGTTCAACTTGATTAAGACCTTTAAATTTGAAATGGTCATAGAAGATTTGATATTACGCACAATCGTATTTAAGCTGATGCTTATTGACAAACCCTTTGTTCTGTACGGAACGTGAGGATAGAAAACTTAGTAGTATTTATATTAGTACCTGGGTGACCGAGCCTTGCTTGGTAGTTTTTTTTAAATATAAACAAATGCAATTGAAAAAAAAAAAGAAAGCGCCGGTGACATGTGGACCTCGAACCCGGGTTTTAAACTTTTTTAGTCCGCCCCTTACCCATTAGGCTATCACAGTATTACGTTTGACAGCCAAAAATATCATTTGCATTCAGTTCTAGACTTAGCATTTTTTCAATGCCCGAAAACAGTGATAAAAAGACATTTTTTTTAATTAAACCTAGCTAGTTCGATTTCTTTCCCCAAAGCCCCCTACAAGCTGAATTTCATGAAAATCGATTTATATACATATATATATAAGATTAACTCATTTAAATATTGACAATTAATATTCAAATAAACCATTGTTAGGACCTTTACAATCACCTTCCTATCATAATCAACATGGCGGTGCTGTTCTGTATAAAATACTTAAATACAATCTCATGTCAATGCCAGAACCCTCATTTTCTCTCTACGAGTAGATTAAACAATTATAACTTTACATACTAGCAAATATTCTATTTGGGGAGTGTGCCACTCACTAGTGTCTGTTTACCATATTTAACTCGCAACTAATTTGTACTTAGTATGGCGTCGTCTTACTTCCACAATAAGTTACGGGTGTATCAGGGGAATAGAATAAATTCCATCTAGGCATAAGTAATGATATTCATGTGTATTACAAGCATGGAAGAAAGGGAACTAGTCTAGAAGATATAGACTAGTAACTATTTGAAAAGATGCAAATTTTATTTCTGGAGCATTTAAAAATCTTAACAAGTTTTTATATATAAATGACTAACTGTAAATCTTTCGATTTTATTGGTGATATGTATTTTAATTTTAAATAAAAATTTATACTATTTGAAGCTTCTATAAAGCTATAAATAATTACATGTCGTTTAAATGCATAGTACCTAGGTTTATAAGATAAAAAAAATACAATAACAAAATATGAAATATGAAAATAAATAAAAATGGGATGTGAGACCTACCTACCTAGACTGAACTGGGGCATTCTAATTTTTCAGACCGCCCGACTACCCCATTGAGCTATTACAACTTTACAAATGACAGTTTAACTAGTCTATGTTTTCAAATAATATTACAGCAGTTAGCAATTAGCAGGACTAAAACAACATTTTTTTAAATGAAATCTAGCTAGATCGATTTATCGCCACCAAAACCCCTACATTTAGTATGTAGGGGTTTCATGAAAATCGTTGCAGCCGTTTCCAAAATTTAGGTATTCTATATATAACTATAAATACACTTTATTACACAAGATTAACTCAAATATTAAAGATTAAAGATAACAAACCTTATATAAAGCTTGTTTTTACTTTAACAAACTATTATTGGTTAACTGTTTTTATTTCTCTTGTGTTATAGTGTGGCTTTAATCGCATTTCAGCTCCCTTTACACGCTCAATGCCTCCATCCGGAAAGTCAATTACTGGATTACGAAATAATCCGTTTATATGCTTATGACTGAGTAACTATAAAACGATATCGATTGAGACCAGTTGTATAATTCTAATTCTATAAGACTATAATGTTTGATGGACTAATTAATAAATAGTGAAACTATAGTAATATTATAGAAAAATATTGTTAATATCGAAAGTCACTATTTTGTGCCGCGTGCCATCCGACTAAGTAGAATAGGTGTAGTAAAAGGCGAGAAAGGTAAGTTGACGTCAGGCGGTTGGCCGGTCGTAATATAAATAGGCAAATCATGTAAAAACATTTTAAAATATGTTATGCTGACCCACTAAGAGTGGTTACTCCACTCTGTCAGTGGTCACGCAGGAGATTTACTATTTTAATTTTGTACACTAAAGATATGACTACCTTCTTTATAAAAGTTTTTTTACACATGTGTTTTTAATTATCGATACTATAGTTAAATTAGTCCTAATTAAACAAATCAATATAATAAAGTATAGCCTGCTAATTTCCCACTGCTGGAGTTTTGTTGACACGGTTATCGATGTTCAGTCAAGACCTAAGCGTGGGGATTGTAAGGTCTTTACCTAGAATAAAATCCATGCCAATACAAAATTAAAATCACCCAGTATTACAGATTTTATAGACTTTACTTCTTTAATTATCCCGCACAACCTTCCAATAAATACTCGTAATTAAATCGTGAATAAAGAAAGTAGAAGCACCTCTCCTTACAGGTGATCTATCTATAGAGCACAGGCTTAATATGTCCGCTCAGTAAATAAAGGTACGCCGAGTATTTGCCGTGATAGTCAACGTCAATATATTGTTCGCTTTGTCCCAACTCCCAGCTCAAACAAAGGCAATCCTCACCGTAACGAAATGCTTAGAGCATATTGGATCGCTACTGGGGTGACTTGTTCTGAAATAATGCCAATTGAGTTAGAGAAACTGTACTGAGAACTTAGAGTAAATGAGTTATTTCTTTATTTGTACATTTTCTGTTGTTGTAAAAGCCTAAGTTATATTCAATTATAGATTCTTTAAACTTAAAGGAAAGGCCTGTTACTATCCCGCTCATGGGGATAGGCTTCCTCTGTCTCTTTAGAGAAGTAAAGAAAGTAGAGAAGGATCGGAGCTAAGACGTACCACGCTGCTCCAATGCAGATTGGTTACACAAATTCCTAGGATTCTCTAGAGACATGTTGGTTTTTTCACGATGTTTTCCTTCACCGAAAAGTGTGTGATAAATAGCAATTAGCCATTAGACATATAAGTTTTAAGAAAACATCATGATCCCAAAGAGAACTCGTCAAAGAGTAGCACGGTCTCACTACTGTGCTATCACAGCTTACTTTAAACTTTTGTTGAGTTTTCTTGGCTATGACTTACATGAATTTCATAATTTTTAATGTCTTTGAAACCATTATTATGCAATGTTTGGAAACCCTTTAAACGACTAACAAATTTCTTTAAGATTTATGATTCCTTTAAGATTTTGCAAGATTACAAATTTACCTAAGGTTGCTTCCTTTTTTTGTTCTACTAGACTTCGTGTTTATTAACAAAATAAGTTACTTCAGTAAACTTTATTATCATAATATCATAGCCATAAATACATATTCTCATCTAGCCATCAATATGTGGCTAACATATGTAAAGTATAATATAACATCGATGGATTTGATTCACATTATTTAAATGTACTTGCTAACTCTACATAAATCAGAATGCATATTTATTAAAATCTCGTACAGGGATCCACCAATTCTGAATCTTCTTGACCTAATTTCAAGTTAATTAATCAGGTTTCACAAATCAGTTGTTTACTGGGAAAATCGACGTGATATTGGTTTAATGAAGGGAATTTATATAATTAAATCAAATACAGGTAAAAATCACGATGGTTCTTTATCTATTATATAAAATCGATATAAATCTTATATGCTTAAATTATCCCTATATTGTTTATTAATAAGTATACTATAAATTTAAATATTAGTAGGATTATCATCTAAACAAACATTTGACTATAAATTTTTAACAATAACTTCCATATTTGACTATAAATTTTTAACAATAAGTGTCCCCATATATTTATTTAATATTTTATTATTCGTTCATTTAATATGTTACAACTAAATAATACCACATTCATAATTCAATTAAAAATACAATATCCAATTGATCACAGCCAATAATATTAATCAGTATGACAATCGCATAAAGCATATTAACGGATTATCTCGTGATGAAGTAATTGACTTTGCGGATCACGACACTGACGAGGGAATCCATATGGGAAATGTTTATTTAAAAATGAACCTTATTAATAGAAGATTAAAATTATATTAACATAATGTGTGGTTGAGTAGAATAGACCACTCCTATTTCTTACCGAGTTGTCGTAAAAAGGAGGAGGGAAAGTTGGTGTGAGGCAGGCAGACGGTCGTAAAATAACTAGCAAAGTCGTCTTACAGCATGTTCAAAACATGTAGTGCCAATCCCACTTAGAGTGGGATAAGGGCAGGAGAATGATGATGATAATAGACAAAGTAGGAACCGACATAAGCTTGCGGCTCCTGCTTTACGCCTTGCAAAAATACGTAAGTCATTTGTGGATTTGGGCATAAGCATTCTATAATAAAATTCCGCAAGGCCAATACAGAAAGTCATACTATTGAGGAATATTTAGATTATAAGACTGCGTGGACATTGCTTCTTTTTGACCCTGTACAAGACAGTAATGACTAAATATAACTAGTAATAAAAATTGTATTACTAAAAGAGCAACTGCTCAGTATCTTGCTAATGGTGGAAATAGCTTTCCGAACCAGCAGTAGAGTTGACGATTCAAAAGCACTTGTTTACAAGTTTACTGGTATAAAGAATATTTGGATTAGATGAGCGAAAATAAGCAATAATTTTACTTTAGGTGAGTGTTATGTCACATAAAAATGACTATATTCAACACCTTGTTATGACTAGAATCTTCAAGTTTACCGGAGCCTTTGAAAGTCCTCCACGGCATAGTGTTAATAATAGTTGTTAAATGTATTTTTCTTCACCTTTTATAATATTTATCTAGAGCCTTAATAAAACCCGAATATAATATTTGAAATATTGAATTTAATGTAGAATATTTGAAAAACAGAAATTAATTTTGAAAGCGGGTAGTCACCACTCACAAAACAAATAATCCTCTTATAGTCCTTCGAAAGCAGCTTATTATCAAAAAGTAAACGATCGACTAGGAATTTATAATTCATGAACGTGACCTAATAAAGCTTAAACTTTCGTGTAAAAAGGCCATAAAATTATCAACTAGTTACCTGAAACATGTAACTATTATTTAAATTTATACTGACTGCCAGTAAAACATTTAAAAATGAAATACCGTATTGTTGGAGGTGCTTAAACGAAGTGAATTGTTAGTTATTTTATATATTTTAATAATAATGCTGTTTTTCTTATATTAAACATATAGGAAATTATTTGTACCTTTATAATTTTACATAAGTATTTCTTTTGATCAGGTTTTGTAGTTACTTTTATTAAATGTGAAACGTTTCGCATTATTTTTCCCTTTGTTTAACGTAGACCATTCTCATTTCTTACCGAGGTGTCATAAAAGGCGACTAAGGTAAGTTGACTTGCCGTGTGGTATCCGGTTGAGTAGAATAGAGCACTCACATTTCTTACCGAGATATCATAAAATACGACTAAGGTAAGTTGACCCCCCGTGTAGGATCCGGCTGAATAGAATAGACCATCGGCCATCCTCAGTTATTACCGACTTGTCGAAAAAGGCGACTAAGGTAAATTGACGTCAGACAGGCAGCCGGTCGTAAAATAATTAGCCAAATCATGTTACAACATGTTATGCCGATACCACTTAGATTGGGATAAGGGCACTAGAATGATGAATTTAAATGAATTCATTCATGTTGTAATATAAGTATTAGTTCTTAATAGATGACTCAGATTGGAGTCGTTGTTAATGTACAATTTTTGTTATATGGAAATTTAAAATTATGACAATAGTTTTGTCATGGTGGTTATTTAACCATTGAAAGGCAAGCTTAAATAATAAAGCTTATTTCGATTATGCCCTGCGCATAATCTTTTGACATTTTAGTTTATTAATGTTGCCCGGAACGGTCTTCCTTAAATTTTAACTCTTTTATTTCATGAACGTCGATAAAATACGGAAGGGTCTGATTTATTGGAACAAGGGTTTTGTTGAAAATAATATAAGTCTTTATCGTTAGAGGAGTATTATCAGTTATATAACAAAAGAGAAACTTTTATTCCGTTCCGAGGGTGTAATATAAATTACGATACTGAATTTCCTATAATTTCTTATCAACAAGATAACCATTGCCTCTGTAAGAGATACAACTAGGTACATACATAACATGGTAACAAATACTTATTATAATAATCTTACTTATATTATAAATGCAAAAGTTTGTGAGTATGTATATAAACTCTTTCACGGCGAATCCATTGAACCAATATCGAAGAAATTTGGTACAATTAATACTTATACACCTTATATAACATATAGGCTATAGAAATCCTGTTCATTCTACAGAAATAGGATGGTATGAAAAGCGCCTATTATCAAACTATCACGCGAAAACAGTCGAACGAAGTTGCGGGTAAAAGCTAGTAATTTATAAAATAAAAATACGCGCGACGTGGAGGTCCATATTACAAAAATAATGGTAATATCATTTTGCTATAATCCACGATTAGAAAGAATCTATGGAATGCTAAAAGTAAAATATTTTATACGTGTTCATACTCTATGCATACAGGATTTATAAACTGCAAGCAATATAAACCATCGCCAACACCACACGTTACTACTAGCACCACTCGCATTCACTACCACAATCTCAACACTACCCTTTCGTAAATATATACGTTAGGATTTTTTCGATTTTTAATTTATGGATTCTTTATTTTCGTGCAGATCCTTTTCAACTAAAACAGCGCATGATTAATTACTGTTCTATTGGTATATAAAATTAAAAAAAAAATATAGTTACAGTTATGTCTAAAAGCAAATTAATAAATCCGTAGACTGAAATTAATACTAATGTAGCAAGAAATAAACATTGGAAAATGCCGACTTATACTAGAAAAGCAGTAAATGATCTTAACTCCTTATTATTACTTATTATTCTCGAAATAAGACCGTTCGCTCCGGCATGTAATAAAAGAGAATGGGGGAGCTATGTTAATGCCTGGAAATGGTCATTAATGAAAACAAATAGCAATATAAGCAAAACATCTTCCATATCCATAGAACATTCTTAAGTAACAAAGTAGATATAATAAATACGAAAGTGTGATATAGAAACAATATTGTATTACAAGAGTCGTAATTACAATAAGCTTTCTTGTTGTTAGACATAGTTACAACATATGACCGCAACTTTGTAGACACCAACATGAAAGTTAAAATACCCTCAATAACGTGCTTCTTTTTTAATTTTCCCAAAAGAAAAAAGGGTTTTTTTTCCTTATGCTAGACCAATATATTTTTATTTATTAGTTAAACACCCAAAAAACATTAAAAGACTAATTTTTATAATCAATAATGATAATTTCTCGACGTAAATAGTTTAATTCATTACATTGGTTAAACTCAGTGGTTAATAACACTGAATATCGGATTTAAAATTTTACTTCAAAATATGTAATTCGGTATTCCAATCTTTAACCAATTCAAACTAAATTTCAGTTCATTTTAGTTAATTAAAACTAATTATAGTGACTAATTCATGTTCAGTATAAGAGATAATTTCATTAATCCATTGACGTTAATTATCTAATTGCTACATTGTTTCGAAAAATTTGCAGATCATGTTTCGCATTACACTACCGCTAAAATGTTAATTTCATAAACAAATTTATTTATCGTATGTAATATTCCTGGAAAATGAATGGTTATCATATAATATATCTTCTTATACAAATGCTTAAGCCTATTTCAATAGAGCTGTTGTCTTTTTCAAAGGAGGCTTTTAATTTATCGCCCTTATCCCACTAGAAGTGGGGTCCTCACAACATTTTATAAAGATGTTGTCACATCATTGTATCGTATTTTACGACCGGCCGCCAACCTGACGTCACCTGAGTCGTATTTTACGAAACCTCGGTAAAAAAGAGGATGGTATATTCTACTCAACCGGATACCACACGGTGAGTCAAGATACCTAAGTAGCCTTTTAGGACACCTTGGTAGGAAACGAAGGTAGTCAATTCTACTCAGCCGGATACTACACGGCGGGTCGACTTACTTTAGTCGCCTTTTACGACGTGTCGGTAAGAAATGAGGGTGATCTATTCTATTCAGGGGGATACCACACAGCGCATAGTATTACTATAAACATCGATATATAATAACAGTTATAGTTAGAGTCAGTCAAACAGACAGATAGACTATCGCATTTATAATATTAATAAGGATTTAAGTACGAATTTCTTATCTATATTTCATATGTAATATGTTTGACTTAAGAAGTTCCAGGTGACGTGCGTACATTATAAAAGAACTAAGCTATTCCAAGCTCACTCTGTACCGTGTCTGAGCAATTCCGTCTGAAATATGAGGTCATTGTTGGGAGCATGGAGACAGGGGAAGGGGAGGAGCCTGGGCGGTACCGGCACAAAGTCTAGAGGAGAGAGGGGAACAGAAAAGCTATTACCGTAAGCGCAAGTGAAATAGGACGCTTGTGTCGAGTATTATTTAAGTAATTGTGTTCCATCTATTCTTTTCTATTACAAAACTAACTGAAATTAGAAACACATATAAACACTTTGATATTCAATATTCGACGAATATTTCGATGAAAATATAGAACACTTATACATACGTTCGTCCATTCCATAAGTAACTTAATTATAATTCTGTACTATAAATATTTTTTTACTATAAAGCGACCGATCGCTAAAATAATTTTAATGAAAATATTGAATGATGTGCATGCCTTTAAGTGACGTGTTCACGCATAGTACTAGACATAGACTAGTATAAAAGCTTGAATTTTGCCAAATTTCATAAATTTTAGTCCAATAGTTTAGCCGTGAAAGCGTAACACATAGATATACATATTTTCGCAATTATAATATTAGTAGATATGAATTTCTTAACAGAAACAAGAGCTTTTTTTAAACATTATCATTCTCCTGTCCTTATCCCATTCTAAGTGGAGTCGGCTCAGCATGTTATAAAGATATTGTCACATGATTTGGTTACGTATTTTACGACCAGCCACCTGCCTGACGTCATCTTACCTTAGTCGCCTTTTGCGACACTTCGATAACAAATGAGGGTGATCTATTCTACTCAACCGGACAACACACGGCATGTCAACTTACCTTAGTCGCCTTTGACGACACCTCGGTAAGAAATGAGGGTCATCTATTCTACTCAGCCGGATACCACACGGCAGAGCTTTTTTCAAACATTGTATTTAAGTACAATATTGAAAAAGTATACTGGGGCTTACAAAAATATTTATAATTTCGAGTTTCCATTTCATAAAGAGAAATCTCGAAAACTTATAAGAGCGTTAAAAACTCCTCTGGCTTTAATAAATTGCTGGAACTATTTGTTGTTTTGTAATTTCCGCGTCATGATAAGCATCTGAATAACCTTCTTTCATATTATGGAATTATTATTTTTAGGCTTATAAATCATATAAAGCTTTGAGATTTTATTGATGAGTCTATGTCCTGATGATATTTTGATTTCGCGGCGAAACGATTGTTGAGTTTGTGATAGTAAATGTGTGTAGTGCATGTATTGGCAGTGGTGGAAGCACATTTGAGTCCTGCATGTAAACGGATGGTCCACAATACATTTAATATTATAGTACCTGGTTGACCGGTAATTAAATAAAAAAAATATATATTAGGTAGTTGGGGATCGATCCTAGGTATTTACATTTCTCGAAACTGCCTGTTCTCCAAATAAGCTACGCTGACTTGACATTTTATGGCAAAAATAGCGTTTTAATATAAATTTTATTTTTATTTGTATTTTTTAATGCCAAAAACAGGAATAAAACCTTTTTTTTTATAAAATAGATTTTTCTCCCCCAAAATCCCCTATATACTGAATTTCATGAAAATCGTTGGAGCCGTATCCGAGATTCCGAAAAAAATATATATATATACGAGATTAACTTATTAAAATTTTAAAGATATAGGTATTTTATTTAATTAATTTTTATAATTTTGTTAAAATCTTTTTTTACTTGACTTGTTTAAACTTATGGTCTTAAGTTAAAATGCTTAAACTAAATTTCATATCCCTCCTGTTAACCGTTGAGGAGTTCCCTCGTCTGGAGCCAATCCTAGCAGCAACATCAGGTCATGCCTATTATAAACATGCATTGTCATCGGACACCGTTGCATTTTGCACCATGCATTGACACCGTAAAGTGGGTTAAATTTAACTTGCAAGATTCCCTCTTCACATACAAACAAACATACAATCAAGTTAAATTAAATAAAAGCTTTTAAAAATGAAGCTTCGTATCGCTGGAATATGCGAATAGCTACAGTAAAGGAGGAAGTATCAAATTTTCATCTTACAACAAAGGTGTTACCGCTTAAAACAGAAAGCATGATAAAATTTCATTGTCAAGAGTATTCACGTCTGACTTAATGGTTAGAGTTATCGCCTTCGACAAGTGCACTTTAAAAATAATAAACAGTATATCTGTAGTAAAGTCGTGCTTATGTAGCAGAACGCAGTGTGGTCAATATCTTAGACAGTGTAAACAGTTTCTGTGAGATCTACTTAGGTGTATAATACAAGGAATTATATATATAGCATTATCTTTTTAATCTTTTAGACGTGTGGTATCCGGTAGTAGAATAGACCACCCTCATTTCTTACCGAGGTATTGTAAAAGGTGACTAACCTAAGTTGACCCGCCGTTTGGTATCCGACTGAGTAGAATAGACGACCCTCTTTCTTACCGAGGTGTCGTAAAAGGCAACTAATGTAAGTGGATTCGCCGTGTGGTAGCCAGGTGAGTAAAATAGACCACCCTCTTACTTAACGAGGTGTTGCAAAAGGCGACTAAGGTAAGTTAACATCAGGTAGGCGGCTGGTCGTAAAATACCTAGCCAAATCACATGACAACATGTTTATAACATGATAAGCCGACCCCACTTGGAGTGGGATAAGAGCAGGAGAATGATGATTTTTTTAATTTTATAGAAATGTTTTTTTTTCCAAATAAAAATGTTATTTTATTTGTTAATGTTAGCTAACCTGTCGTATTTGTTTACTAGTAGCATTTATTTCGGGCTTAGAAAGTTTTCAACCTCTTTATTTATCGGATAGCTAAACAATGATTATGGTATCGTCCAATAGTATCGTCATCGTTTGTCGTTGAAAGCAAGGTTTTTTTTCATTTTTAAGTAGTCGTGGTATCACTGGCGAGAAACGCGCAACTCGTGGCCAAACTCATCACAGGGCAGGGATGACGGCTTCTGCTACAGGATACGTCCACCGCCAGCCCGCTAAACGCAATGTTAAGACATGAAACAGTCAACTAGACTTCGTCTTCATTTTTTATTTATTCCTACTTTAAAGGAAAAAATACAAATAAATGGGACAATCACACACACAGTTGCCCCCAAAATAACTACTTGAGTTATGGGCAACAGACAACTGGTAAATATGTATGTATATAATTTTAAATTAATACTTAAATACATTAATCAATTTGTTGGTTCTTCGAGTCTGGGTGTATTTAAGAAAATGTTTGCCTTCAGCCGGAATCGAATCCGTGATCCGCAGAGCCAAAGGCAGAGTTACTGACGGCATTCTTACTACTTAGCGAATACGATTTTAATTTAGTCCGAATATATGTATTAAAAAACAAATATTTAATACATAAATAATAATATCCACAGAAAGTATCATCACAAAATAACAATTGCGTAACACCTATTATTCTCGAAGTGAAATGTTATTCCTACAAATGTTCACGTTCCCTCATAAAAGGAATGAGTTTCTAAATTCTATAAGGTTTTGTCTTTATGAAAAGCGACACATCTACTTAAGCAGGCGAAGTATTCCTAAGCGGGTAAAATGATAAGGAAAACAATACTTACCTAAGATATTTTATTATTTCTACGAATTGTCGTTGTTTTACTGTAACAGTAATAAAGTAATCATTTAAGTAGCTTTTTCCGAAAAGAAATTTGTAAATGCCTAAGCCTAAAATTTAATTTCAACATATATATATGCAATACGAGCAATTTCAAAAGCTATTATTACTATATTAATTTGGAGAAAAAATAAATACAAGATGCTGTAGGAAAAAGTTATCTCGAACACTGTTTTATATTTATACCTTTATATAGTTATCATAGTCCGCCTTGTGTTATCCGGCTGAATAGAATAGACCACTCTCATTACTTATCGAGGTGTCGGAAAAGGCGACTAAGGTAAGGTAAAGTCCCTTCCTGCCCACTGTAATTTGTGCCATAGTGTGTCCACCATGGGAGGAATCGTGGGCAGCGATGGTCTCCTTCTGCGAGGACGTTATGTCGCGGAAGTCGCGGTAGAGCGGTTCTGGGAACTCAAGTACTTAGATAGGACCCGCCGCAAGCGAGCGGGAAGCAGGCGACTCGACGGAGTCCATCACATGCCGCCCTTACGGGGACCTCCGAAGTACTGATCCGAACGGGGTTTTTCGGACGCGCGCTGGAGTTAGGTCCCCGAGGCGCGCGATGCACCTAGTGCTCCCGATCCATAGATTACCGGAGGGAAGGGCCACTATTTAGGGAGACCCTGACATAGAGGTGACGCTCTCCGGAATACAGAGCCGCTCCTAGCGGTGATGGGGCAATGTGTTTAATGGTACCCTGTCATCAAAACCAGCAGCGTGGTGGAGCTCTGTCAGGTTTTTATTCGGTGAGAGTCCGACATACCCCCCGCTCTTCCCCGTCAGGCGGTGATGATATAATGGGTTTTCCTGATAAAATAAAGACGGCCGGTCATAAAACAGCTAGCCAAATCATGTAACAAAATGTTTAAAACCAGTTGTACCGATGCCACTTAGAGTGAGATAAGGGCAGGAGAATAATAATATAAAATTATCGTAGTGTAATAGATGGAACAAAGAGTTCACGCTTTACACTCAATGAGGACATCAGCAGCGGCGGCGTGACGTCTATTGAATTACGGGATCCTATTCCGCGTGTCGCGTAACAAAAGACAGACGGAAACGCCTTTAGATGTACAGAACACTAGACGTTCGTAGAATAAAGTGCACCCACTAACCTATTTTATACTTTAACCGGGGATCTAATAAAAAATGTACTCTTGAGACCCTTTTCATTATAAGATAATGAAATTTTATTACGTAATATAGGGATCACGTACTTTTGTTCCAAAGTTATTATTTTGTTAAATTAAGTACGCGTTTTATGGATACATTCTAATACAAATATAAAACTTCCGAATCATTTAAACAGTTAAACAATGATAAATCAACGATCACTATAATATATGTAGGTGATGAAAGGCGCTAAAGCACAATAATTGATGGTCATGAGCTCAATCCGCAGAACCCAATGAGTTTTTCTGTTAAAATTTATGAGTCTAATGATAAATTTCAATTATCAATAATTGAAATTTATCACACGCTTTTTGGTGAAGGAAACCTACATATCTCAAGAGAATTTTAGAGATACGCGTAATCTACGAATCCGGCTTGAAGCACTACTACATAATAATACAACGCTACAACTCACTAAGTTATTTCAATGTTTCCGGATAAAAATTCTGTTTTTTCTGAACTAAGGTTGCGATATAAAATATTGTCTGAATAGGTTATATCACTGTATTTTAAGTTGGTATTTAAAGAATTGTCTTAAAATAGAATATAATTCTCTATTATCGCTTATACAAACTCCTGTTTAAGCAGTTCAACCAGCTTTATCCACACTAGTTTGCAACTTTAACCAGTTCCAACCAACAAACCGGACTACCAAAATTACTTACCAAACTTACAAGACTTGCTTCGGGAAATAGACAAGAGGGGATTGCATTAAATACAGTAAGCCAGCATAATTATTTAGAGATTATTAAATATCCAAGTATAGTGTTTCAATTATACAAACAATGATTTAGACGTTACTTTTCGGAAATGCATAATATAAAAGTTATGGTAAAATTATTTTGCTATAATCAGCGATAAAGTTGAATGGAAAATATATATAATGCTAAATGTAGAGTGGACAATCGCAAAGTCAGCAAAACAAATTTGCGATTTTGTACGTGGAGTTTATCTCCTGATGATGCTTCGATAAAAATATTATAGATTCTTGGAAATATCTTTAAGGTTAGAGCGACATCATCAACATACAATATCATATAATATAAATTTTAAAATTCAACCATAATTTTTGAACTACGAAACTGTTTTACTGTCCAGAGAGTAACAAAAGAGAGAAAGAGAGAGAGAACAAAAATATTTCTAAACTCCTATACAACATAATCATTTCTTGTCTAATATATTTCATATTCATCAAGATCGTAGGTTAATTTGCGAGATTATCGACAAAAGGTACACAATATATTTGTCCAGATCTAAAAAAAAGCACAATTGGTATGCCCTAGTTGATCTAAGTATAAAAGAGACAATGTTTTTTGTAACTGACAAGGGTAATTTCTAAGAATAAAAGATTTATGTATTAAGATACGTTTGTACATAACGGAGATACAATAGACTATTAGATGCTTTGCGGTGATTGAGACAAAGACTCGTTTAATCAAAGGTGATCTTAAAAAAAATAACGTTGCTACTGACGTCTAGATGTTTTATTTCATTTATCTATACAATTGGTGACACATGTCCAAATCGATCTGTTTATTCTTGTTTTTTTTTTTTGCTATGGTTATTATAAAGTTATCTCTGTTTTGTCTGATTCTGCCTTTTGTTTATTTCTTATGCCCAAAAAATTTCACTACTAACAAAGTTTCGTCATCATATATACAATTCAATTTTGAAAACCATGGGATAAATAAAATTTGTTCGCGAATTAAAAAGTGAAAAGGGTTGATTCATATATTTGATATAAAAGAACAATAAATCTTTGTTTCGGGCGAAAACAATGAATGAGAAAGTATTCAAAAAGGATGCCATTTGTTCACTGGTAGTACAAATGGAAAACAGAAATTCAATAGGATTAATTTTATGTGGAAAATGAATGGTTCGGAAATCCCTGTAAGGTAGATTTTATTTTTGAAAAAACTGTTATGTGACATAAGTGAACTGGTACATGTCCTTGTATGATGGTTTTCTCTCATCAGTAAATTAGTATAATGCATAATACGGAAGCATATGAATGTTACGTATCATCAATCCATTATACTCTTGGGCTTCATATTCATACGTATTTATTAATAGTTAATATTTAACTTACAAAGTCAATAGGTACACTGGCCTTTTGGTTCAGGTGGCAGTGACCCAGCTTTCAGCTACAAGGGCCACCGGTTCGATCGGGTGCCAAGATTTCCCAAATACAAGTTGGTTCTTCGGTATATAACATTTTATACGTATATATTTCTGTCTCTTAAAATACAAGTATTAACTTACTTTGGGGACGAATGTGTTTGTAGTTAATTTTAAATTTATTAATTTATAACTTTATTTAATTATTTTTAAATATACACAGTCTATCTCACTATCTGATGGATTTAGAATTTCAATTTCGGATAAAAATTTTAGTCAATTTAGACCTTAAATAATAGATTCCCTGCCGCCCTGCCACTTATTCTATTTTATTATACAGCAGTGATATCGACATTACAAAATCGTAAAATGGAGAAAAAAACTTATTGCCACTTACGGATTGGGATCAAAACAGAACCTACTTAAATTCTGGGACTATATGTATAATTTTCATACTATATTAATTAGTGTCAAAGCTTTGTCAGTTGTCTCTAACAAATAGGGTAATAATTGAAATCTGAAACCGAATTCCAATTAAACAAGTCAATTGTTTTAACAAAATTTCATGTCCCTACTGTTAACCGTTCAGGAGTTTCCTGATCTGGAGCCAATCGTGGTCTTAGCATAACGTCATGCTTATTATAAGTATGCATTGTCATCTGGACTGAAGCGGTATGCAAAATTTAAGCTCAATCGGACACCGGAACGTGGGTAAAATTTAACTTGCAAGATTCCACCTTCACATACATACACGGCAATTTAAATAAAAGCTTTTAATCAAAACGAGAGATCTAGAGTATTAATACAACGTTTTAATTGTCAAAAATCTATGTCCATGAAAGTTGGTAAAGTCCTGTCTGAAAACTCCAGCAATAAATTACCAAGAAAACGTTTGGTTTTATCTCATTCATTGGGCGGAGGAACTAGCAGCGTTATCAACCGACCGTATCGTTACACAGGTGTTGAACGAAGGACCGACTTTCCTTTCCCGACTTAAGGTACTATTCACAAGTTGGTTCGACGTCGTTCCTATCGATTTTAGATTAAGGAACTTGAAACGCCTGTAAAAACATTCCATAATAAATTTACCCGCCTTCATTTAAGTAGGAAACTGATTTTTTGTTCGTATAAAAATTTGTCGTTGGAACGATTTTGATATTTTTTAGACTTTTTAACTCGGAATGGAATTACTAATTATATAAAGGATATTGATTTTTTTTTTGTAATATTTGTTACGTCCCTCAAAGTTTTAATGAGTCTAAGTGCATTTATAAAATTTTTGATAACATATTTGCAAATATAAAATGTGATGGTGATAATACTAAAGTTATTTATACAATAAAACTGGTTCTATGTAATTTTAAATTATCAAGTATTTTTTTAGAAATGGTAACAAAATTTATGTACAAAATTAAAAACAATCTTTTCAATAATCTAACACGCATAATGTCTATAGGAAATAAAACAGAACACCTAAATAATTTCAGGTATAAAAATTTAAATGATTTATAGAACCAGGCGTTACTTTGCGGAATTCCATAGTACCAGAAGTAGCAGTCCTTTACTATGGATTTTGGACAAAAATAATTGTATTGTAACTTCTATATATAAATGTAGTGTTGAGTTTAAATAAACGGAATATATATATTTTTTTAATTTATTTATTCAATTAAATTTTACAATCTAGTTTGGTTTATTAATAATAGAGAACATTTAGGAACGAATGATATTATTATTATTGAACAATTAATACTTTGTAAGGATATTTCATGGGGTGACCTTTAAATCTCAGCCATATTAAGCCTATTCAATGTAGGTACGTAATACCTCCTCTATATTACGTTATATTGACAAAAAAAGAAACGTACCTCACTTCAGGTTTTTATTCACAAATCCAATATACACACGAGAGCTTTTGTATATTTGCGAGCTCTGTCGACATTTCAACTTACCTATTCATTTTTTATTTGGTTTCGGCACAACAATTGTTCAGACTTGTCGATGAGGCGTGCGAGTTCGCTTATGCATATTTGATAGTGCTCAATGCATCCAATTACTTGTGCTATTGAACGATGGCGATAGGATGAAATATATTTCAAATTAGGTTGTGAATCTGTTTGATAGAGATTTTAAAACAAATTCTTAGATTTATTATATCCAGACATTAAAAGCAAGACTCAAAATAAGCTATGAAATATAACAACTTTAGTGTTAGAAATTTAGTTTTAATTTTCTAATAGTATTGTTAGACGTGACAAGTACGGTATCAATATTTTTGCTTTGTCATCTTAAAGTTGAGTAAATTATATGAAAAGCGGTATGGCATGATTCACTGATGACATATTATTAAATGAGTTAATCTTGTTTATATATATTTTCCGGAATTTTGGAAACGGCTCTATCGATTTTCATGAAATTCGGCTTGTACTTTTTGGGAGGGAAAATCGATCTAGCTGGGTTTTATTAAGAAAAAATGTTGTTTTATCCCTGTTTTCGGGCACTGAAAAACTGCTATAGTTTCATGAGAAAGCAAAGGATTACTTCGATGTCAATTGCAAAGTGATCCTAGAAAAAATCTAATTTATATTTTTAATTGCATTTTTTTATTTGTTTAAAAGAATTACCGATCAAGGCTCAGTCACACAGGTTAACGGAGCTACATCACTTCTAAAGCGATTATATACTAGATATTGTCTGTAACTTCATCTGTTTGAAAAATACCGCGTCAAAAAGGAAAGCATATCACTCTAGTCTCTTAACTATTTTCTTATAAAACATTTTAAGAACGATTTGTAAAATTTCCGGTCTAAATTAAAAACAATGTATGGGAAAACATTTAATTATAACCCCATCCACGTTGTACATCAAAAGTTAACAGAGCTCGGTGAGTACTATTCCGAATAGCTTCCCGTATTGACAAGTTTGGAGCGAACAAAGTTCACCTGTCGTCTCGACTGTGTATTTACTGAAGACACTGTTTAACTCCTCGCTTTGGAAAGAGTTTGTTTGAAATACCGCTAACTTATTGTTGGGTACACAGTACACACAGCTGTCTCCTTTAATGGAATGTCAAACGTTTCACGTAACGTATTAAGGAGTGTAGATATCGTCTCTGGGGATTTGGTAAAGAATGAAATAATTTTATACTTGTTTTAAACAAACGAGTGTATGATATCTATGGTTTATTTTGCTTATCGATATATTCAGAAATTTATTTAACGTATAGAGAAACAAACAATAACGTGTAGCTTATTATAAATCAGAATACGAACATTTTGTACAGTTTTATAATTATCCGAGATACTAATGAGAACGGGGAATTTTTCAATGCATAAGTAACAGAGGTAAGTTGACGTCAGGCAGACGGCCGGTCGTAAAAACGGATCCAAATCATGTGACAGCATGTTTATAACATGATATACCGACCCCACTTAGAGTGGGATAAGGGCAGGAATATGATGATATAAATAATCACGTTTAAATAACTTCATACCAACACCAAAAGCAAAGTATAAAATGCGTCTAATGTAAACAAAGGCAATAAAATTCATATTAACCACGTACACGCTGTTCACAGTATTCCTGAACAGCACGAAATACTATTTATTTTGCCATTAACACTAATGGGAAAAAAGTAATTTATAACCTTATATTTATGACAAAGTTTTTAATGTACGGTGTCGGACATAGCTTTAAAATAGTTCTCTTATCTATTGACAATTTCAGTAAAAAATATATCTTTTTTATGAAACATATAATGTTTTATGGATAATTAAAAGTACAGGTAAAAAACGAAAAAAAAAAAAATTATTTTAAATTTTCATTAATAAGTCTATCTAGTGTCTATCAAGTCCAAATGTTAATAAACGTTGTGATAATTAGGTCAATATTTACGAGTACTTTATTTGAACTAGTTGTGCCAGCAGCTTCACCCGCGTGAAAATCAATGTCTCACAAATTTTGTCCCGAATTAAAATTTTGCACATCGAAGTATTTATCGTGAGTTAATTACAAGAGATTATTGAATAACTTTCACCGTTTACTTAGCGGTCGCTAGAAAAACTTGAAATTTTGACGTTTTCGCAATATTTTTCATTACTGCTCCTCTCCTATTCATCGTAGCATGATGTTATACGTGATGCCTTTCTCGATAAATGGACTACCTTACACTCAAAGAATTTTTCAAATCGGTCCAGTAGTTCCTGAGATTAGCGCGTTCAAACAATTAAATAAACAAACAAACTTCAGATTTATATATTAGTATAGATATACATATATTCTTTAGTAGAATGAACTCAACTATTATTTTATTCATATAACTTTTTGTACTGAATTTTATTGATCTATGTAGGAAAAGACTAGTTGCGTTACCTTTAATTATTCCTGTTTCTAAAAAGAATATCTCAGTATATAAGCTTCAATAACACCAAATTCCAATTACATTAGTGCGATTGCTTAGCTGTGAAAGCGTAGCAGGCAGATAAATAGACTAACTTTTTAAATAATAATAGAAAAGTATCTCTGCGTGTGTAAAAAATAATGAGTTTGTATATATTATTCTCACACATAAGGTAGAACCTACTAATGCACTTGAATCGGTAATATTAAAATCTATATACCTATACTAAGGCGTCCCAATTTAAAAGACATTACTGCTAAAATTTAATCACTTACTAGTGACCTGACTTAGGTAGCTCTAAATTGGGTCATTGCTAATCCTTCAAGTCTCGGGGAGCTCGTTAAGCTGTCGGCCTCATTTATTTCTACCAACTCCTGATTATATTTGTTAGCCTACAGTTAACTGTATAAAGTTCTTTACAATACTATTAGGTCAACTTTATATATAACTAGTGGCCCGCTGTGGCTTCGCACGGGTATAAAATATATAGCCCATGTCACACAGTGAAAAAAATGATTAAAATCTATCCAGTAGTTTTGATTTATTCATTACTGCCCGTACGCGTTAAATTTGGAGTAAAACAATTCCCCTTTGCCTATACGATGAAGATTCCCTGCTATCTTTGGAATATCTAAATTCAAAAAATATACTTAACCAAAGACAAAATTACGTTTAGCTGTCATTTATGTTCTGTTATTCCACTTTCGTTATTCCATTTCATAGTCGTTTTTGTTATACAACGTTTTATAGTGACTTGGCGGAAACGCGGTCGAACGGAATAAAATGTATCCTATATCCGTCTCCTGGTTCTAAGCAAACTCTCCACCAACAAATTATCAGCGAAATTGGTTCATCCGTTCTTGAGTTATAAATAGTGTAACTAAGACCAACTTTCTTTTATATAAATAGATATTATCACAATGCCAAATAACTAGTATTTCTATCAACTACTAGCAATCGCCAGCGGCTCCGCCCGCGTGAAAAGATTAAAACCATAATATTACATTTTGATAACCATAAAAATGGTTAAAGTGGTTTAGTTTAACCTTAAAATCTAGACATATTTTGTTGCGGACTTTTATTTAGAACTTTTCGTAATACATGATTTTTGAATAACTATTACCGTTTACTCAGCGTACGCAAGGAAAGCTTTAAATTTTGCAGATTTCGTACTATTTTTTATTGCCGCTACTCTCCTATTCATTTTAGCGTGATGTTATATAGCCTATAGCCTTCCTCGATCTTACACTGAAAGAATTTTTCAAATTCCAGCCCAGTAGTTCCTGAGATTAGTGCGTTCAAACAAACAAACTCTTCAGCTTTATATATTAGTATAGATGGTTAGTTAAATTAAATAGTATAAATTTATGGTTCACGATAACGATTATAGCATAGAGAATTGATATGAGAATATAGCCTTAGAAACTGCCAATAAACAAATCTGACTAGCTCAGGACCTTAAAACTTGCGAAGAAAATATTCACGTATGTAGAAAGTACGCCGTGTAGTTTCTAAATCAAAATAAAGTGGAGAAAAACTTGCTATACAGGCTATACTATCATTGTACAATCAATATTGTGAAGAATAATCTTCTATATATATAAAAGAAAGTTGGTCTAAGTTACACTATTTATAACTCAAGAACGGATGAACAAATTCGGCTGAAAATAGGTGTAGTGGTTGCTTAGAACCAGGAGACGGACATAGGATACTTTTTATCCCGTTCGACTGCATTTATTTTATCCTGTCAAGTCACTATAAAACGTTGTATAGAAGAAAACGACTATGACATGGAAAAACAAAACATAAATGACAGCTAAACGTAATTTATTCTTTGGATAAGTATGGTAAAAATATGACAATTATCAAAATAGTAGTAGCTATAAACGTTACTACATAGTATAAAACAAAGTCACTTTCTCTGTCTGTCCTTATATCTCTATGTTTGCTTAAATCTTTAAAACTACGCAAAAGATTTTGATGCGGTTTTTTTTAGGTATATAGAGTGATTGAAGAGGAAGGTTTATATGTATAATAAAATTCAATATGGAGTAGCGAAATACTGTGATTATCACTGAGTGACATAGGCTATATGCTTTATACCCGTGCGAAGCTGGGGCGGGACTCCTAGTATTTTATAAGGAATCAATTTTTAAATGTATAAATAGATAATCAATAAAAGATCACATTTGTGCAATGCAGAAGTCATCTTTACTATTATTTAAGTGGGGTTGAGACAACATGCTATAAACATGTCACATAATTTGGCTACGTATTTTACAACCGGTCGCCTGCCTGACGTCAACTTACCTTAGTCGTATTTCACGATTCTTCGGTAAGAAAGAGGGTGGTTTTTCTACTCAACCGGACACCACATGGTGGGTCAACTTACCTTAGTCGCCTTTTACGACACCTCGGTAAGAAATGAGGGTGGTCTATTCTACTCAGCTGGATATCACACGGCGGGTAGTCTTACCTTAGTCGCCTTTTACAACATCTCGTTAAAAATGAGGGTGGTCTATTCTACTCAGACGGATATCACACAGCGGGCCTGAAAATTATTGAAGCATACCGTAATTACAATTAGATTTATTAATTCTATACTTTTTTATTATTTAATTATCATTACAATTTTTTTATAATATTTTTACTTTAAAAATGTATTTATATGTCAGCCACCAGGACTATGTATTACAATTTGCTGCAGTATATTTTTTATTTCCGAAATAAGAGCTCAATTGAAACTAAAATCCTAACATCATTTACGGAACTTGACATTCCATTAAGAGAGACATCTGTGTGTACCCAACAATAAGTTAGCTTTACTTCAAACAAACTCTTTCAAAAGTAAGGTTTGAAAGTTCCCTGAGTAAATTAACATGTGAGACAAACAGTTGAACCACGTTCATGCTTAACGACGTTTTAGTTTGTCATTTCCTTTTATCGAGAGAGAAATTTACGTAGCCAACTTGAAAAAAGACTAAGACATTGGGCACTATTTCGAAATTTTGTAATGATGTTCACATCTTACAGTCACCATTCTAACGAATTAAGTTATGGACAAACGAAGGGGCTGCACGAAATTCTGCGGTCACGGGATCAAACCGAATACGAGCTGACCACCCGTCCTATACAGGCGTCCCCTAGATTAGATTAGATGCCTATACAACCAAGAACTAATCTTAAGAGCCTTAAGAAGAAGTCTTAAGGTGCAGTCCCTACAAAGTGAACCGATGATATCAAGGAAATCGCGGGGAGCTGATCCAAACGGTATAAGATCGTATGGTGTGCAGATCCCGTGAAGACACCTATATCCACCAGTGGAAGTAAATCGTTTAAGAAGAAGAAAATTCCTCATCCTCCTACCGTTATCCCACTCTAAGTGGGGTCAGCACAACATGTTATAAAGACGCTGTCACATCATCTGGCTACGTATTTTACAACCGGCCGCGACACCTTCGAAAAGAAAGAGGGCGGTCTATTCTACTAAACCGGATACCACACGGCTCGGTTAAGAAGAAGAAAAAGATGCTGAAATACGAAGAAGCTGAAATAACATTGGCATTCATTATCATGCACTTTACGGTGAAGAAAATTGTCTTGAGGAAGCCTGCATATCTTTTGAGAATTCCTGGAATATGAGTAACTGCCAATCCGTTTTGGAATAGTCACACATAAAGTAGAACATATTCCACGTATAAAATCTATGTCTCCAATGAAAAAACCATACTATGTACATCTATCTCTAAAAAATGTATAATCCTCTTAACGTTAGCACATAACCCGTAACTTAAATCGATAACACTCCATCGCAAAAAGAGCTTATTCAGTAACCTAAATGTACGTCACTATTTCATAGCGGAAAAAGCTAAAATGTGTTACGCTAGTGAGCAAGTGACACGAAACTTGATATTTGAATGAAACGAAAATGTCTCTTTGAAACTCGATGGCGTACGACATCGGGGAAGGACGTTTATTAACGGCTGTGTTTCTGCGCTGCTCGTTTCCTCTCTTTTGTGATTGCTCCGCCGGTTACCCGGCCCTCTGAATAGACGTATACGCGAGTGAACAAGTTTCCAAGGTATTAAGGCGTTTTTGTGGCACTCGGATCTCATGCATGCAGCTTTGATTTACTGAAAAATAATCGAAATTGGTGCATAAATTTTACGCACCATTCAAATGCTTAGCAATGTCTAAGAGATTTTTGTAACGTTATCTTACAGATGTATCTTTCTTTAGAATTCGTAAATATAAATTTTACCGCAATCCCTCTAATAATTTTAAAATGTGCGATTTTTTCATAAATCAATGAAGTAACCAAAATATTCAGACGTTTAAGAATATGTTTGATATAAAACTAAAAACAATGATAAATTTTTCCACAACGTGAGTATACATCGCTTATGTGGTGACCTTTATGATTTGTTGCTCTGTAGGATATGATAATTAAATTGATAACATAAAAATTTGAAGAAAAACGAGATAAAATCATTTCCAGAAGCCGTCATACTTAAAAAGTCGCAGCATATTTTTACCCATAATGTGGAGCCAATCTAAGCGGAACATAAAGATGGAAATATGACAAGAAGTCTATAAATTTGATCAATAGCTATTAAACGGACAATGCGGGGTGTGAAGATACCGAAAAGAAGGGGAAACTTAACGGCACTTTGATTTAGATCGTCGTGTAAAAACAGAAAAGAAGTGGCGATGATATAAATTTCGTCTACAGATGTTTAACCGTCATGCGAACTATTTATCAAGAATTGAAATACTATGTCTCGGATTCTAAAAATTTAACTGACTATTCGATACCACCATTAAACACAGTTATTTTCAGTGTTACAAATTTATTTAATGGTGTGAAAAATATTGACATTTGCTTAAGTAGGAATAACGCTGTTTCAATTTTAAAAGCACTACTTTTATCATAAAAATAATCTGTTCAATAATAATCTGGTTAAACAAATCGTTTGTAACGTTTTGTATGAAGTTTAGAAATTAATTATACATTTACATGAATGTATAAACGTTTACGCATTCAGTTTAAAGTACATACATAAATCTTCGAAAGAATCACTTTGTAATTCATTCTCCATTGCAAGAGCGATGACGTGTAAGATAGACTGTAAATATTTATTCTTTCGTAGAGTCTAGCGTGAGCACTTCTTTCCTGTGTCCAAAGTGCCACTTGAAATGTGACAAGACGAGTGAAGGGGACATAAATTGTGGACGTTTCTAGCAACACTTAACTTTAGATCTTGGCCGGATGGGACATTGGCACAGCTGGCAACTATCCGAGCGGACGTAACTGTACAGAGCCCGCCTAACGAAATAGAAAATACTATTATTCTTTTCTCAAGACAAGGAGGCGTTCGGACATTATTTATAACCAGATTTGTTTGTCTGTGAATATAAAATTGTAAAAGTTAAAGATTTCGTGCATGTAATATGTTTCAGAAAATGAAAGTAAACTAGAAAAATTAAATTTCTCAATTGCAATAAATTATGCTTTAACTGTTATTTTCATTTCGAAAAGACTTGAGGATCTTATGTTTAATGTACGTAATATTTACCAATCATTTAGGAGTTTTGAAATTTCCAAATAAATAGAAATAGTTATTAAATAAACAGCATTCATAATCACAGAAAAGAAAATTGTAAAAGATTTTTTTTAGAACGTTTTCATATTAGTGTACTTTGAGTACATGCATATAAACTCAATAATAATAAGATTAAGTAAGACAACCTTATTTGTCGGATGCGTAAAATAAAAATTCTATAAGTAAGAGATTATGGATCCAGAAACCCGCTTCGTCGGTCCGCTGCGATCTTGGGACATTCAAATTGATGGTAAGGGTACGTTTCACCATTAGAGGGGGTCTTATTAATTCTCCTTTCGACAGGCCGACCGAAAAGGCCATAAATTCACCTCAACCAAACGGATGACCAATTTCAGAACATTTACGAGCCACAAATTACGCGACCGCTGAAATATATACCGGCTAAGGGACGATAGAGAACGGAGGGCTAACGGGAACAAAAAAAGCCTAAATGTTAATTTCATGTTGAAAGTTACACAAAATTGCTTTAGTCCTCAAAATAGGAGAAGTATCGGCCGCCATCCGCGTAAAGGTCCAGATACTAATTTTATGCAGGGTAAATGAGCCGAGGGCAAGGCGACGGTAAATCGATATTCATTTGGCTGAGCGTACATTTATTTTGGCTGGAAACGATATCATGGAAATTAGGGGCCTCCAAAAATTTACACCGTTTAATTCCGCTACGGAATAATGAATTTCAAGTTATTCCAACGTTTATTTATTTAAATCTCTCACCCAATTTTGCGTTCTGCTAGGCGTAATATTAAAGGAATTTGTATGTAAAAACAACATTTTATGTGTCCTTCCACGATATGGAAAAAAGGAACAAAACATTGGCCAAGTTTGCTATTTTAATGGCAGTTTTATTCTTTTGCGTCGATATATGTAAGGCGAATTGGTAACGTTGTGCTAGCTAACTGTTTTATCACTTTATTGCATGGGATCGCATAAACTTGCGAAAGTAATAGCAATAAATGTTACTATGGGGTTTATTCTCTATTCTGTCGGCGGGCACAATTATTACCTAAACGTAGTGAAACAACAGAGAAATAAAAAGCTATTGCCGTAATTCTATCACATAGGAATATTGTTGCGTGAAGATTATTATGTTAATATAATATGGACGGTAAATGTTGCTTTGTGATAAACTAATGCATTCGAATTCGATAAGAAAATGTAACTCAAACTTTAGAGTACTGTGTGTCTTTCCCTTTAATTTAATTTATTTTATCTTTAAGATCGTCTCCTACTTTAGAATCTATTCGCACTTGATGCTGCTCCTGCTCTAACCACCCAAACAAGTCTTTTTTACCAAAAAATTTAGTTGCCACGTCATTATTTTTTTTTCCTCTTTTCAAAAACCCATGTCAATTTTTGACTTATTACTTTTATTCTCTTTTGTATTAGACCTTACTCCTTCGGTTGCGCGGCGAAACGATTGTCTAGTTAGTGATAGTGTATGTTTACACTGTTTGTGTAATGTACTGGAGATTTGTAGTGCATGCGTTTTTACGAATCCTGCATGTATCAAGTATGCAAGCGGATAGTACCCTCTACATTTAGAATTACATATATTTTCTATTTACTTTATCGCGGATAATAGCAAAATAATTTTATTATTACTTTTAAAACCACACCTTTAATAATTTGATTGCATATGGTTTATAAAGAAACTATGACTCCTACAAAACGAATTAAATTATCGACTCTATAACTAAATGATATCAATAGTGCCACTATACAGGTATTACTTTTATTATTTTTACTATACACTTATTAGTGCACGAAGTACACATAAAACACTCACAAGTATATAAAATACTGTTCAGTTTGCAAAACATTCTTTAGCCATATTATAAAAGCATATCCCTACAATATTTTAAATAAATACAATTTAATATTGTATTAGGAATGGCCAATTTCTTCACATGGTAGTAATAACTATATTCAATGCCTTACATTAGCGTAAATTATTATTATAAGGTCATTCAAAGTGTAATCACCCATACCAATAACATTTGGGTCAAAGACAAACATAGAGTTTGATGAATACGCTGCTGCGACATCATTTAATGTTCCAATCGAATAGATATAAAAAAATAAACACAAAAATAATGTTTTATTATAATGTTTATTTTAAATAAAATATAATAAATAATTTGAGTATGAAATTGTAGTGTTAGTCAATTATGATATGTTTCACGGTGTTTAAGTGATAACTACGAGTAACCATCATTACATAAAGATTATTACCCATGAGAAGTAAAAGTGTATACGACTTTTACAAGACTTCTACGGAGTGACAAACGTTTTTTATTATTGACATAAATATAAACATGAAAAATAAAAATAAATTGTTACCTGTGCCTCAATCGAACGCTTTATGTAGTCACATATCTCATAAATTCTCTTGGGACGATTTTTTTATCTTATTATTTAAGTAAATCGTTAGTAATATAATATTATTAGTAAAATAGTAGTATTAGTATGGAAAGTGGCTTGTTACTGTCTCACTTCTGTGAAAAGGTGTAATTTCATTTGTTGAAAAGAATAAAACTTACAAACCCGCCATGCTGCTCCTATGTGCATTGGTAGGTTAAAATCATATTCTAGGAATTATCCAGTAATATACGGGTTTCCTCAAATTGTTTTTCTTCAACGATACGAGTAATCACGTATAAATTGTAAATATTAGGCATGTAAGTTATTTTAAAAATATAATTTGGTATTGCCTGCGGTTTGATCCCACGAGGCCTTTCAGTATATATTGCGTATGTGAATATTTTATTTCAATCATGTTTACATAATTCGATTAAGATGGGTTGGGTTTAATATCTTTACAAATATTCATAAGTTTAGTTCGAACGATTTCATATTCAGATTTGTATGATTTATACGAACGTATTTATACGACTTTTCTTAAAAATCTGTCTGTTTTTGTCATAACAAAGGCATGTAGTATTTATTTTTAAGTGAAGAAAAAAATACACTAAATATAGTGGATTAAGATAAGATAGAAAATAATTGCTAGGAAAAATGCTTTATGGTTTTCTACATGGCCACGTGACCAATAACTTAATTAATTGGTTACGATAATTTTAATTAATTTTTCATAATTTTAATATTTATACAGAAAAAAAACAAGAGAATTTAATATAATAGAAGAAATATACATCCATTAATATAGAATAATTAGAACGTTACAATAATGTTACAGAAAATTTTACATAGACAACGAATTTATGATGTGAGTTAGTATACATTTTTGATAGGCGATCTCAGTCTTACTAACCTTCAGTGTGCAAAATATTCTCTTGAGTTAAAGAAGCTTGCCATATATTGATACAAAGAAACAAACCACACAGCTAGAATGATGTACATACATATGTACTTGAAAAGCTTCTTGGTAAAGGCGTGGATTTTCTTGAAATATTTAAAAAATTGTAACATTCCTTCGCAATATAAGCAAGTTCAGACTTTAACTGTTTTTATCCTTGTCATTCCTAAAGCAATTGGAAATATTAGTATTACTACCAAATAACGAATAAGGAGCAAAAGTTTTGCCAAAGTGAAATTTATATTCACGCTATGAATAATCACAATTTCACCAATTTTCATATTCAAAAATTATCACATCTCATTCAACTAAAGGTTTCATTTTACTCTATTCAAAATCTTTACAAATATATTAAAATTATATTTTATTAATACGCAGAGGCGACGAAAGTTTGGAGAAACTTATATTGGTCGGGAACACCGAAGGAAAAAGATCACGCGGTCGTTCCCCAACAAGATGGACTGACCAAATAAGAACCCCGTCGTCCTCTAAATTTCACATGATCGTAAGAGAGGCAATGGATCGAAGCAGATGGAGGCACATCATCGACGCCAGACACAACCCTGATGCTGACCACGATCCTCAGACATGAGGGACCGACTTTAGAAAGAGAGATATTTTATTAATATTAGCTTTTTGTTGAATAGCGTTATAGATTAACTGATAGTCATGATAACTGATGTGTAAATTTAAAGTAAATACGTGAGATAACGATTACTAGAAATGAATATTTTACATCATAATTCTTATATAAATTCAACCAAATTGCACTAAGCCTCGTACTCAACCGAACATGAAACGAAACGAAGTAAAAATAAGAATTGCGGTCGTAACACGACCTTCTCATAAAAAATCAGTCTTAACCTTAAGATATTTCTCCACTCTATAAACGGACAATTTATAGGGCCATTAGAAACACCACCTTATTCCCAGCGTCGTTTTACGTTTTTGAAGTAATAACAGCTCCGTACAAAACTCTATCTGAATTATTTTTGTATCTTTGGTAAGATTAAAATACAGAAGAACTTTTTTGAGCTTTTACAATGAAACCATTATGTCCACCGTGTGGTATCCGGCTTGGTAGACTAGACCACCCTCATTTCTTAGCGAGTTATCCTAAAAGCCGACTAAGTTAAATCGACCCACAATGTGGTATCTGGCTAAGTAGAATAGACAATCCCTGATTTCTTACTGGATTGTCGTAAAAGGGGACTAAGCTGATTTGACGTTAGGCCGGCGACCGGTTATATTATATAATAACAAGTCAAAACATGTAAAAGTATGTTTGACACGTGTTGTACCAACCCCACTTAGACTGAGATAAAAATAATGACACTGAAAATATTATATATGAACTCATCAGCATTCCTTGATTATATTATAGACGAACGTTCGTGAATAACTACAATAGGGTTTGTGTCAGTTCAACAAATATAGAACGGTATTTATCCTGCCTTTTAAAATTTTAAAATACTATATTTTTCTATAAATTGAAAAGCATAGGTATACATTTGTCATTTTCTCTTTTGAGCGGAAATTTGTAACATTAGAACTACTTTTTAAGTACGATTTAATTTTATCTTAGATGATGTAAAGTTTATTTTTCTCCTACTTTATAATAATAGTTTATATAATTTAATGGCGTTGATATTAATAAATACGGTCTGAAAAATCTGTTCTAAGGAATTAGTGATAGGAGATAGTGTAAAAAGCAATAAAAAGTGTTTTATTATTCATTTTTCACATTTCTCTCTAAGGTGTAAAATTTCCATGAAAGAATAAATAAATAAATAAAATAAAATTAAAATTAAAAAATTTTCACCTATTGTATTCCCCGATCAAATAAAGTTCCCCTTTTCTCCGTCAAAATTGTTATACAGGGGTCATGTTTAAGTTGCAAACTGCCAGTCGTTACCGCAATATCTCTGTCATGGCTACCCTCGTCCGAAAATTATATTTAATTAGCACGATATATAACAGAGACCTCGTCCATTATTTGTTAAGCGCTTCTCTTGTTTACTTTTTTTTACTATCCTCATGGTATTATTAAGCCGTTCAATGTCTTTTACAGAAAACAACTCAAGTTTCATATGTAATTCATCAGCAATTGCACATAGAATAGAAATAATAGTCATCATCCATATTAATATGTATTATAAATGCGAGAGTCAGTCCATCTTTCTGTATGCTTTCATGGGTTATCTGCTGGGGCAACACAAAAGTAAAAGTAAAATTATTGTGCTATAATCCGCGATGAAGTAAAATAGAAAATAAATATAATGCTAAATGTAGAGTGGACAATCCGTTTTCATTCCTGATACATGCAGGATTCGTAAAAACACATGCACAGACCCCAACCACCACCACCACAATACACAAGCACTATATACGTTCACTATCACAAACTCAATAATGAAGAATCATCAGGAGACTCCACGATAAAATAGCAAAGCGAAGCAATACCCAAATATGCTTAGCTATATACTAATAGGTTCAATTCCACCATTTATTTTAATTTGCCTACGAAAACGTGTAACAAGCTTGTTACACGTGTTATAAATACACGTTAATATATTACGTAAGTATATTACGGTTTTAATCTTTCCACGCGGGCGGAGCCGCTGGCGATTGCTAGTTACATATAAACTAAAAGTAGTAACTAAATTTGATTTGTCATATTAGCTCACTAAACAAAAAAAATGAGGGGTTTTATTGTCCGTTACATGTCATTGTGGTTAAAATAATGATGAAATATTTAATTGTATACTAACTGTCCGGCCGTGTGTTCCAGCTCAATCTGTTTTCAAATTCTCCTCGAGACAGAAATCAAAGTAAAAAATAAATACTCCACGTAACATCACATTATACAGGATCACCCGCTTGCTCATTCTAAAGATTGTAAGAATTTTATTGAAATCGGTAAAGTCTATAGAGGACATACAGACAAACATTCATTTTTATATACAAGATTAATATAGTAACAATTTTATAACTGTATTTTTTTTAATAACTAACAGGCCCTTACAGTCCATATTTTGCTACACCAAAACATTTTCTGAATAAATTAAATTTTACTCAGTCAATACAAAGGGATTTCAATAATAGAGGAATAATATAGAAAAAGAAAACGGAGACGTAAAGATATAACAACTACGCGAGTGCTTTTTATGTTACACTGGGTACAAATTTAATCAAAAGTGGAAATATACGAACAAACAAAAAAAGAATCGTTGGCACATAATGAAACGTTCAAACCGAGTCTGGAAAAGCAATTTTTTTAAGGAAATTGTTTAATTCAATAGCTCTGTTTGTGTGCGATGTGCTCACTGACTGGCACATTTACTCTATTGCTTATTGAACAGCTGTACCGATAGGAAAACTTTATGACTAGTCATCTGATCAACATTCTGACCACGACTTCAAAACAATCAAGACGTCGAGGCATACAAATAGGATTAGGGAAATCGGATTATTAGTTAGTCGCCTGAGATTGTCTTCCTATAAGTAGTTATTGTGTATAACCACGAAGTAGTCACCTTGTTGTAAGTAACGGGTCACTGCTGGGCATAGGTCTGTGTCCGTTTTCCTGTTACAATCTTACTGCTGGGCTCTATCTGTTTTGGAGAGAAGCGTTGGAGCTAAGACCTACCACGCTGCTCCAATGTGTATTGGTAGGTTACATACACATATTCCTAGAATTGTCTAGAGATATGCATGCAGGTTTGAATTTCTTACTCTCTCACCGTATTTGAATGGTTTACGAAAAGCATGTGATAAATTACCATTGGCAATTAGACACATAAGTTTAAATAGGTAAACTCTGAGCTGTAACAGCATAAATGGTGTAAATATAGTAGTGTATAACTTAAAAGCAAGAATATATTTGGAAAGTTAAGTGGCAACTCACGAATATCAGGAAATATCTACTTTTTCCGGCCACTTTCAGAGCTCGAGTAAAAACCCTTCAATCTTAAACTAGCAACTATAAGACCTTACACAAATTTACGATGGATTGCGTTTCTTCATGTACTTATAAAAATATATTTTATCAAAGTAGGTTATAGCAACCAAAAAAAAGGTCTTACCTTGGAATACGATTCCGCCTCTCGTGTATCCTTTAGAAAGTCATAAAATATACACAGAGGCACTATCATTATAGCTGGCTCTTTGCACAGAGTACCCGCGGCAGCAAAAATAAGTGTTCCTGCTAGTGTACACCATTGTAATAGTTCACCTGTTTCTTCACCGGTACTACCGTTGCACTGACACTTATTAAGTTTCACTGCCCCAGTCCCCACTTCACAAGCATTCAACATTTTAAGAGGTCCGGCTTCACTTGCTTTTAATAATCTTCGTACGTTCATTAGTATTTGTTGCATTAATCCGTGACAACTCAGTCTAAAGTTTTGGTCGCTAGTTGTATGTTGATGAAGAATCGTGTTATTTTTAATTAAATGTCGACATTGCCTTTTGTAGCCTTCGATTCGAAGACGTACGTGTTCAGTATACAGCAAAAAACTCAATAGGAAAAAATTGCAAGCAGTCAAGTCAGCCCTTCCGACCACGCCTGCCACCGCTTCAGTATGTATAGGGTGCGCTGCAAAACTCAACCCGGCGACCGCTGTTCCGACTTTTATACAATGTGGTGGCAATAACCGGCGCGCGGTCGTAACTACAAGTGCTGTAGCTATTGAATGGAAGAGGATATTGAGAAAATGATAACTCCACGGCTTGAACCCACTAAATATGTAGTTTAGGCGATATGTGGCAACGCATAAAGGCCGATAAGAGCCATGCGATCCGGAATCGATGAGCGGTGTTCCCCAAAAGTCGTTTTCGAACAATGCCTTGATTGGTGTATGCCCGATGACGTCTGGATTGGAGAGGACCGCCCGCCTGCAACAAAATATTGGATTAACGACTGTTTCAAATTGACTTGTAAACTGTAGCTTTTAACGTTAAATATTTTTAACGTTTAATATATTTTTTTAATTTATTACATAAATTATCTTAAATTACTTACACGCTAGGACTATACAATCATATCATAAAAATATATAACAATTTAAATTATACTATTGCATATATACATATTTCCTGATATGAAAAGGTTACATCTTTTATACAGCATAAACTTTGAATTCCAACTTTGATTTTTACCTTTACTTCAAGCTTAAAGTGTACGTGTTTAGAAAGATCATAAGATCAAAATCTAAAAAATATCTAATGTTAATGACAACAGTCCATAGTTTTTCTTTTATTTCCCAGCGAGTTCTTTGGAGTCTCTATAAGATCTTTTCTATTCTAAAATTAAGAAATTAGGTATCTTTAATTAAAATAAACATTATATGCTTAAGTATACTTTGCAGTATACCTTAATTGATGTGTACTTTTTAACATTGCAAAAGGATAGTAACTGAGGTTCCATAATTACTATTAAGCATCGGTTAAAGTAATATCCGTCGGAAACTTCGATTCACGTTGCTATTAACAAATTAAAAAGAACATAAAATAACTTCTCCTTAACCTGAAACTCATTACTAGACTGAAGAAGATATTTTTAATATCGACATTTTTTTACGTTTATCTGAAAGAAGAAATTTTATAGCAGCGTAAAACGGTTGATGTTATGCTCTTTGATATTAAGTTATGATGACAAATTATTTTTAATTGAATAAATTCGAAAGTCTATAAGTCTGTTACGCTTTCACAGCTAATTCGCGAGGCCGATATTGATGAAATGTCGCATAATTTAAGCTTATGACCAAGTTAACATATTCTCGTAGGATAAAAAAAAATCTTTAGGGAACAGGGTAAAAAAACCACGGGTACCACTAATAAAAAAAATTACCAAAAATCATGCGTAATAAATGATTCAAATGATTTATTTTTTGCAAAATGTGGAATCAAAAATAAATCGTTTAATTCTATGTTTGGGATTCATATCATCGGTATATCCTATTATCGAAAGCAGATATATAGCTTTGAAAAAATAATTTTAGTCGATCTTTGCGTTTCGTTTCTCAATTTTTATAATATTTAGTAAACGATAGTCAACACCTAGATATTTGGAACTTGTCTGAATCTTTACCCCAATCGACCGAGCTCTAAGTACAATAAATCCATCTTAATAATGGAAAACGGTTAGCATCATTCTTTTAAGATTGATTCTCTGAAGCGTGTATTTGACGCTTATTGGATTTTGTATTCTGCTCTCGCTATTCTTTGGATCGTCTTTATTAGAATGAGCAATATTTAAAAACTCCTATTAATACTTTCTTGGAAAGATTCTTAATACAATCACGAAAGAAAAATAAAGGCAGACACTTAATTTTAATGTTTGCGAAGATTGAACAGATTGCTTATTTCATAATAATTATACTCTAATGATAGGTTATTCCCGCGGCGTTGTCGGCGTGTAGTTAATATAAAAAGTGACTAACAGAATGACATGGATGTGCTACATTTTATTTCAATTTCACGTAGACAAAGTCGTGTATTTAAAATAACCTGGCTAACATACATACTCGCAATTATAATAAGTATGAAAATAACGATATTAAGTATTGTGTATTATTTTACGACCGGCAACCTGCCTGCCTTTACCTTACCTTTAAATTACCTTAGTCGTCTTTTACGACACCTCGGTAAGAAAGAGAGTGGTATATTCTACTCAACTGGATACTTTACGGCTTTCACAAGTTTTTGGATTGTTTTTAATAAAACATAAGTAAAAATTGCATTAAAATTCAGAACCATAACTGTTCCACATATCAGATTATATAAGCATATGAACTATTTATATAGCATATGAAGACACCTTTTACGTGATTTTTTGCGTCGCGTGATTGTCAGATATTTAAAGAGTTTCACCATTTTGATATCATGAGGCAGTTAAATCAATTTTCTACTTTGACAAAGTTATGATAAAGTTTCAAGGCATTCATCGAGTGAAGACTAATGTTGCAATCGAGAACTATTAATCAATCATTAGACTAATAAAAATTTACCAACAAACCTGATTTATAAAAATATTATATGGCTGATTTATAAAAATATTATATATATTAAGAATTAAAATAAAGGAGAATAATTAGATAAAATATTAGATACAATAATGCACGTGATCACACTCGATGATTAATTAAATGTCGGGTCTCAAACGTACTTAGATATAAAGCCGGCCTCATTGCTACAAAGTTCTCTTTTAGACAATTCTAGGTTTTGGGTCATCATGAATACGAAAGAAGCAGATAATAAACGTGTATGACCATTAAGTATTATTAGAACAACACACGTTGGTAAGAATTTGAGATTGTTTTATTATACACTCTCTTGAATATAACATGAAACCCAGAGTGTCAGCGACAATTCATTATCATAATTTATTTTGTATTATTCTGGGTAATTGCTCAGGCGATTGGCGGTTTGTCAACCCCATGTATCTAACGACTATCTCTTTTCCATCCAGTGATCCTTCACATTTTCCCTGCATCAATTTGGAATGGAAAGCCAGGGAAATAAGTGATTGAATAATATATTTTTATAGGACCAAAGCCGCGTTTACTATGCGAAGGAGAAAAAATCATCTCTAACGTTTGGCCATTGTATTGCAAATTGTGAGTAAGACGCCTTTCCCTTTACTTATTTACATAAAAACTTTTCGGAGTATTTTGTTCGCAAATGACTTTTATTCCGTTCAAGGGACTTATAATAACGGCAGAATAGATTTGCGGTTCGTGTTGTGCTCTAAAACAGTTCTTTCATTAAAAGCATTTGAGACCTATTTACGGGAAATAATGCAATATTAGCGCAACTTTTAATATTTTAATATAATGGACAAAATATTTTAATGAAACGGAATAAACGGCCCGTAATAAAAATTCGAATGGAAAATGTATCTAAAGTATTTTTGACTCATGTATTGTATGGATCCGACACGTGGTCACTGAATATAGGTCTCATCAGAAAGCACAGAATTACTCAGAGGGCGATAAAGCGCGATGTAATCGAAGTATCTCTACGTGATCAAATCAGAAATGAGGAGATCCGTAGAAGAACCAAAGTCAGCGACATAGCTCAGCGTGTCGCAAAGCTAAAGATGCGATGGTCACTGGAGTCGTAAGATGTTTGAGTGATGATCCTTCACGGGAAAATGCACTGTCAGTAGACCCTCTACAAAATAGACTAACAACTTCAAATAGGTCGCGAAAAACAAGATCATGTGTTGTGAAGATCCCGTGAAGAAACCTATGCCCAGCAGTGGACGTCCATTGGTAACGAAAAAGCAAATAAAAAAGGAAAATAAAGAAGAAGAAGACGAAGAAGGCCTTGTAACTTCCTTATCTAAGTCTGTGCGTAAAGATGTGACGTCGTTAATGAATAGACGGAGCTGACAAAGGGTCACGTGCTTTTGAGAAAGAAGTTTATATTAACATATGAATACAGCAACTTTTAAATTAATAATAATTAATACTCAATCCAAAAAAACGGGATAAAGTATAATGGTAAAACAGATTCGTATTCACTTCAGTATCTAGGTCGACCGACAGAACGACGTCAATTCAGCCGTCCCAAATATACATTCCTTACAATCCAATTTGCTTCTATTCTCATATTGTGTCATAACCACCAAAATCTAAGGCGTTTATTTCGCCTATGATGATTCGAACACAAGCAAATTCTATCTAATCGTTGACGATGATCATCATTCTCCTGCCTTTATCCTACTCTAACTGGGATGGGCATAACATGTTTTAAACATATTGTTACATGTTATTTTACAAACAGCCGCCTGCTTGATGTCAACTTACCTTAGTTGCTTTTACGACATCTCGGTAGATTATTTAGTGGTGGTTTATCGGTGGTTTATTCTAGAGCGGGTACAACGCGGCGGGTCAACTTAAATTATCGTAGTCGCCTTTTATGACAACTCGGTAAGAATGAGGTTGTCTGTTATATTTAGCCGGATACCACACGGTGGGTCAACTTACGTTAAACACCTCATACGACACCTTTGTATGAAATACGGGTGGTCTATTATACGATCATCTTTAAAAAAATTATAATTTTTATATGACTATTTTATTACTATTGACTGGCCCGTTGGCGCAGTGGGTAGTGATCCTGCCTTCAGCGCCGCGGGTCGCGGGTTCGATTCCCGACGAGGGCCAACATTTTCTATAATAAAGAATTTGTTGGCCCTTCGAGCCTGGGTGTATATTTGTATTTAAGTATGTATTTAAAAATTATATATGTATATATTCACCAGTTGTCTGTCACCCATAACACAAGTATTAAATTACTTACTTTGGGGACGGGAGACCGTGTGTGTAAGTGTCCCATATATTTATTTATATTTATTAATCTTCAGTTTTATTTTACTAAAGATAATCGTAACTAGGTTAACTTAAATAATATTAAAATACTTTCACTATTCATTTCAATTCTTGCAAATTTTATGCTGCAATTCAATCTGACGCATTACGCGTCACTGCGTATTTATGGATTCGTACGTATATAGTCGAAGCACCTTTATGGCATATATCGTTTGGACGCTATAACCCACTGTAATAAAGTTGAATGGAGCAGTAAACAAAAACATAAACTGATTCAGCATTTTTTCCTTTCAACTTTGCCACTCGAATGTAGTGAAAAATTATGGAGGGTTGAAAAACTTGAGCTAAAGTAATCTACAAGTTTTGATAGATAAAAACGTGTTTTTATATAACCATAACCTTAATAAATATAAAAATCATGTTTTTCAAAGGTTTTTAATAACAATTAATCCCATGTACATCAATGAAATACACGATATTGCAGTTAAAATAATACTGAAGAAAGTATGAAATGCTTGCAGATCAGTTTTTTATGTACCTAAAAATCCTATGACCAATCCAGCTCTCTTGTATTGATGAAAAAAGCTTGGCATAACTTGTTTTTAAACTAGCTAGTTTTGTAGATAAAAAATCTACAATATTTTCAATCTTGCTGAGTTCTGTTTATTTATATATGATAATTTTTACATACGGAATTTTGTAGATTGTTGAGATAGTTAAAAAATGTATTACATACATGCATGCTTACACGACAACTTTACGACTTTATGACATGAGCTAGTCTGGCAATATAAAGCAGATCGCAGTATAAACTACGCTTTAAGTGAGAATTCAAAAATATTACATTATTTTAAATGGTAAATCATGGAATATAAACGAAAAAATTCGCCCTATTCTAAGAATGGGATATGTAACTTACATATCCCATGTAAAAAATGTGACTTTATTCTAGGGATAGGGCGATATGTAAAAGGATTTCAGTATTCAGAGATATTCATACAAAATACAAGTTGAATTTATAACACCCACTAGAACAAACTAGTTAAAAACAAAAGAGAACAAATTGTTCGAGTACCTTTTTAAGTCGACGCTACTAAGCCATCGAACAGGTTTTATGATTGTGAAAAAGTTTTAGTAAAAAGTATTTCCAGTAGCCGTGCCAAAACTTAGATTGAGATAAAGTTCAGGGTAGTCATGGAAGTCTTCGTGAAAGTTGGACCAGCTGTGGAGTGCGGCCGTCACGTAAGCCCCCAATTACGAAACAGCGAAGTGGTTTGTGATCGAGAACAAAGTTCATCGATTTTATCACCCGTATGGGCTATATATTGGCAACGAAAAGCTTATTAGTGAAAATGTGACCCGAAACCTCAACTTTCTTTTCTAACGTTCTGTAATTAGAATTATTAAGATCGTAGTTAGGTTTCCGTCATATAAATCGCTAACGCTTTATGGTATCCGGCTGAATAGAATAGACCACCCACATTTCTTACTGAGGTGTCGTAATAAGCGACTTAAGTAACTTGGGCCGCCGTGCGGTATACGGCTGAGTAGAAAAGACCATCATCATTTCATACCGAGGCCTCGTAAAAGGCGACTAAGGTAAGTTGACCTACCGTGTGGTATCCGGTTAAGTAGAATTGACAACCCTCTTTCTTACCGAGATGTTGTAAAAAGCGACTAAGGTAAGTTAAGTTGACTTCAGGCAAGCGGCCGGTCGTAAAATACGTACCCAAATCATGAGAAAACATGTTTATAACATGTTGTGCCGACCCCACTTAGAGTGGTTAAGGGCAGGAGAATGATGAATGATGATATAAATCGGTAATATAATAATACGTTGAGGTTTGGCCGAAAAGGAAGTGCGATGGAGAATATTTTGCCGCGTCGCTTTCTCCTCTTTTAAGTTTCTAGACCTACTTAACGGATATTTTTACGAAACTTTGACTCAACTTGTGGCTCTATCATATAGCTACATATTATAAAGTCTGCATTGAATATAGAGGATTTATTTCCCTAAACAAATAAACTATTGTTAATAACACTTGTTATTTCGACCTGGATTGCCCATATAATAGGCGGCATTAACATAACTGAGTAAACGAGGCAATTGAATCACAATATTATGAGAAGTATACAGAAACAAAAGCACAATGCTAACATCCAGTTATGTTATCTTACAAAGTATATACTGAATTATTATGTTCCCAGCGAAATTAATAAACAATAGTAAATTTATATTAATGCTATGTGGTATCCGGTTGAGTAGAATAGACCCACCCTCTTTCTTACCGAGGTGTCGTGGAATACGATTAAGGTACGTGGCCAAATCATATGACAACATGTTTATAAAATGTTGTGCCGACCCCACTTAAAGTGGGATAATATTCGCCGCCTATTTCCATAGGGCGGTGAGACCAATAAGGGGTTTTTCCCTCATTAAAAAAGCCACAGTTTTAGTGAAGGTTAATTTTTGAGTTAATCCATTCACTCCTTGGCTCAGACATTTGTATCAGTGTATTATAACATTAGTTTGATTATCAATGGACACTACCTGCTCAAAAAACGTTAATACCATATAGGTGCAACTGATAGATCAACATTAATGCATGAAAAACTAGAACCAACATTTATCATATGAATTATAATAAGAAGATAACGTATTGAATGCTGTGAAAAGTGTTAACCATAGCAGATCTACCTAAATGATCAATAACGCATAAAAAAACGAACAATTCTCCGTGTATACACAAATATTGACTATTTTTATTGGACACTGAGGCGTCTACAAGCCTTATATTCTAAACAAAACAAACACATTGCGCCAACACGCGCAATTTTATTACCGTTGTTTGTTCTGAATTAGACCGAGATTACCCCGAGATTGTCGGAGGACATTAACATAACTTGCTGACCGCCTGAGCCGAGCCACGATATGAATGTTAATGTAGTTGCATGTGAAATGTATGGTCTGATGAAACAATTTGCTAAGGTATAAGATAGCGGTAATTAGATACCTTCAGTTTATTATATATGTGTAGTGTATGTGGGTTGAGATGTGTGATTTTTATCTTGTAAATTTATATACAGGACACACAACTTATTATCTATACTTATAATAAATCTGTAGAAAGGTCAATTCTGTAACTGGAATATTTTTCCAAAATAACTATCAGGGGGTGATTAGGGATCGATACTGATGCCAAAAATGCAATCAGTAAAATTTTTGTCTGTCTGTCTGTCTGTTTGTCTGTCTGTCTGTCTGTCTGTCTGTCTGTCTGTCTGTCTGTATAACCGTTATAGAAACAAAAACTACTCGACGGATTTTAACGAAACTCGGTACAATTTTTTTTCATACTCCTGGGCTGGTTATAGTATACTTTTCATCACGCTACAATCAATAGGAGCAGAGCAGTGAAGGGAAATGTTGGGAAAACGGGAGAAGTTACTCCATTTTTTAAGCTTCCGTCGCGTGTGCAACCTTGATGGTTAAAGCTACACAGAAATCATGTATGACGGAAATGTTCTCCTTAAAATTATATAAAAACTATCCCACGACAGCATATGTCTATCTTTTATTGTTGACTCACAATAACACGTGTAACTCCCGATAGCTTAGCAGTTCGAAGCTTTCTGGTTATATTTGTCTACTCCTACATTTATATCACTCTCAGTCATCCCTAAATAAAAAAGTGAATAGTATTAACCATTGTATAAAAAAA
The DNA here is from genome assembly GCA_029227775.1 of Morpho helenor. Classification (NCBI taxonomy): domain Eukaryota; kingdom Metazoa; phylum Arthropoda; class Insecta; order Lepidoptera; family Nymphalidae; genus Morpho; species Morpho helenor. The sequence continues at coordinate 9,281,361 of JARGCU010000010.1, read as the reverse complement.
GAATCATTGAAATCGGTATAGAAACACCAAAGTTATACATGAAATACGCTAATAATAAGCCATCGCGTGTGAATACTGAATCATGCTATAAGGATTATCACTACATAGTATAAAACAAAGTCACATTCTTTGTTTGTCCCTTATATCCCTATGTATGCTTAAATCTTTAAAACTACGCAACAGATTTTGATGCGGTTTTTATGTATAATAACATTCAATATGGAGTACAAAAATACTGTAATTTTTGAGGTTTCTAATGTGCTGTCGTAAATAATTACTTTTTTGCCGCTTACATTGCAAACACAGGCTACCTAAAACCCTACGAGATTTATCTAAATAATGTACTAAGTATTTGTACACATTGAAAAGGTCTACAGAAAAGTCCGCGATAGTATATGTCTATCTCTTATGGATTACCCACAATAGCATTTTTTGTCATTAACTTTTTACGAAAAATAATGCCTTATTTTCGAAGCAATTTTTATACAATATAGCCATTAATCCTTATCCAATTAAGTACCTTAAAAACATTGTTGATTTAATATAGATCAATATGACCGTTTACAGCATGTAATTTAAATGAACATTTTCGAAGATATCACTGATTTAAAATCCCGCGAGGAGGCCGCGCTTCGCCCTATAGCACTTCGAATTTAGCAGCGATCGGACGCGCAACTAAATGTCGCTCTTTTAAGAGTAACCTCTAAAGAAAACATGTTTGTATTGTCTAATGATAACAAAGCTATGAATGTTGTATATAAAGACATTCTGTAATTAATTTTAAACATAAAAATATATAGGGAAAAATGTAAATATGTAGTATATGAATTTAGATATTAGATATAGCAGGAAATCTTCTTGGTATAGGGGGAGGGGAATTGTTTTTCTTCAAATTAAACGCGTGCGGCCACGGGCAGTAATGAATACCTAAATTAAAACTACTGGATCGATTTTAATCATTTTTTCACTGGGTGACATAGGCTATATATTTTATACCCGTGCGAAGCAGGGTAGGCCGCTAGTACATACATAAAATAATACTAATGTACAAAGGAAACCTTACACTATCTTAAAAGCGACGTCGTGTGGTATCCGGCTGAATAGAACAGTACCACCCTCATTTCTCACCGAGGTGTCGTAAAAGGCGACTAAGGTAAGACGACCCGCCGTGTGATATCCGGCGGAGTAGAATAGACCAACCTCAATTTTTACCGAGGTGTCGTAAAAGGCGACTAAGGTAAGTTGACCCACTGTGTGGTATCCGGTTTAGCAGAATAGACGACCCTCTTTCTTACCGAGCTGTCGTAAAATACGACTAAGGTAAGTTGACGTCAGGCAGGCGGCCGGTCGTAAAAACGCTACCAAATCATATAACAACATGTTTATAACATGTTGTGCCGACACCACTTAGAGTGGGATAAGGGTAGGAGGATGATGATATCTCAAAGCGCACCATGTAAGAACCGCAAGAACCCGTAGGAGAGAATCGATATGTAGTGACATACTATATGCGCTATATATGTGCTATATTCATAGTATGAATGAACTTTATTACCCTTTGAACATTTTTACTTATAAAGAATATGATGTTTTCTTTTAATTTATACAACAATGTCCCAGTTTCAGATATTAAAAGTATAAAATAATTATAATAAATCTGTATAAAGGTCAATTCTGTAACTGGAATATTTTTCCAAAATAACTATCAGGGGGTGATTAGGGATCGATACTGATGCCAAAAATGCAATCAGTAAAATTTTTGTCTGTCTGTCTGTCTGTTTGTCTGTCTGTCTGTCTGTCTGTCTGTCTGTCTGTCTGTCTGTCTGTCTGTCTGTCTGTATAACCGTTATAGAAACAAAAACTACTCGACGGATTTTAACGAAACTCGGTACAATTTTTTTTCATACTCCTGGGCTGGTTATAGTATACTTTTCATGACGCTACAATCAATAGGAGCAGAGCAGTGAAGGGAAATGTTGGGAAAACGGGAGAAGTTACTCCATTTTTTAAGCTTCCGTCGCGTGTGCAACCTTGATGGTTAAAGCTACACAGAAATCATGTATGACGGAAATGTTCTCCTTAAAATTATATAAAAACTATCCCACGACAGCATATGTCTATCTTTTATTGTTGACTCACAATAACACGTGTAACTCCCGATAGCTTAGCAGTTCGAAGCTTTCTGGTTATATTTGTCTACTCCTACATTTATATCACTCTCAGTCATCCCTAAATAAAAAAGTGAATAGTATTAACCATTGTATAAAAAAAGAATCATTGAAATCGGTATAGAAACACCAAAGTTATACATGAAATACGCTAATAATAAGCCATCGCGTGTGAATACTGAATCATGCTATAAGGATTATCACTACATAGTATAAAACAAAGTCACATTCTTTGTTTGTCCCTTATATCCCTATGTATGCTTAAATCTTTAAAACTACGCAACAGATTTTGATGCGGTTTTTATGTATAATAACATTCAATATGGAGTACAAAAATACTGTAATTTTTGAGGTTTCTAATGTGCTGTCGTAAATAATTACTTTTTTGCCGCTTACATTGCAAACACAGGCTACCTAAAACCCTACGAGATTTATCTAAATAATGTACTAAGTATTTGTACACATTGAAAAGGTCTACAGAAAAGTCCGCGATAGTATATGTCTATCTCTTATGGATTACCCACAATAGCATTTTTTGTCATTAACTTTTTACGAAAAATAATGCCTTATTTTCGAAGCAATTTTTATACAATATAGCCATTAATCCTTATCCAATTAAGTACCTTAAAAACATTGTTGATTTAATATAGATCAATATGACCGTTTACAGCATGTAATTTAAATGAACATTTTCGAAGATATCACTGATTTAAAATCCCGCGAGGAGGCCGCGCTTCGCCCTATAGCACTTCGAATTTAGCAGCGATCGGACGCGCAACTAAATGTCGCTCTTTTAAGAGTAACCTCTAAAGAAAACATGTTTGTATTGTCTAATGATAACAAAGCTATGAATGTTGTATATAAAGACATTCTGTAATTAATTTTAAACATAAAAATATATAGGGAAAAATGTAAATATGTAGTATATGAATTTAGATATTAGATATAGCAGGAAATCTTCTTGGTATAGGGGGAGGGGAATTGTTTTTCTTCAAATTAAACGCGTGCGGCCACGGGCAGTAATGAATACCTAAATTAAAACTACTGGATCGATTTTAATCATTTTTTCACTGGGTGACATAGGCTATATATTTTATACCCGTGCGAAGCAGGGTAGGCCGCTAGTACATACATAAAATAATACTAATGTACAAAGGAAACCTTACACTATCTTAAAAGCGACGTCGTGTGGTATCCGGCTGAATAGAACAGTACCACCCTCATTTCTCACCGAGGTGTCGTAAAAGGCGACTAAGGTAAGACGACCCGCCGTGTGATATCCGGCGGAGTAGAATAGACCAACCTCAATTTTTACCGAGGTGTCGTAAAAGGCGACTAAGGTAAGTTGACCCACTGTGTGGTATCCGGTTTAGCAGAATAGACGACCCTCTTTCTTACCGAGCTGTCGTAAAATACGACTAAGGTAAGTTGACGTCAGGCAGGCGGCCGGTCGTAAAAACGCTACCAAATCATATAACAACATGTTTATAACATGTTGTGCCGACACCACTTAGAGTGGGATAAGGGTAGGAGGATGATGATATCTCAAAGCGCACCATGTAAGAACCGCAAGAACCCGTAGGAGAGAATCGATATGTAGTGACATACTATATGCGCTATATATGTGCTATATTCATAGTATGAATGAACTTTATTACCCTTTGAACATTTTTACTTATAAAGAATATGATGTTTTCTTTTAATTTATACAACAATGTCCCAGTTTCAGATATTAAAAGTATAAAATAAATTTTCAAGATGATACAACAAAACTAAGTCAAGCCCTGATAGAAGGTAATATCATAATCCGGTTTGTATTTAATGAAATGTATCTACGAGCAATCAAGGAAATGCATTTCTCTATTCTACTTTCAGAACTGTACGGATATTAAAAGATTTATTTACTTCGCTTTCTATCGAATGAGAATGTTTTATAGGTTGTGTTAGCTAAGAGAAATATTATTATTTTAATCAAACATACATGCCAGATTGCAGTCAAAACCTATAAAACTGAACTTCATAGGTTACTGACAATAATGATGGTGTTAGCACCAACGTCGATATAGATATCTAAAACATCAGTTATATATAACATTGTCAGCATTTTATGGTCTTCGACAAGCACGTACCCTTCCAACAACAAAATATCATGAGGGAAATTTAACCAATGATATGCAAAACGACAAAGAAAGCGCGAAATCTTAATAAATTTTCATAATTTGTAGATATTTCATAATCTAAACAGAATCACCGACATCATTATTTGTTTGTATTAAGGGGCTTTTAGAAAAAGCCCAGAATAGAACGCTCCGGGCCCACTTAGCAACCCTATTAACCAGCCATCTAATGGAAAAAATGAAGCAAGTTGCATAAAAACAACAACGAAAATCATATAATAGAATATCAGATATGTGTACATAGTCCAAGTTTTTTTTAACTTACTCGATGGTTTTAGCGTAACGCCAATTTGTAAGCTGCAACAGCGACATCTAGTGACTACTGTTCCCGCGCCATACACATTGGCGTTACGCTCAAGCGATCGAGTACGTTAAAAAAACTCACATAGAGACCTTGACCTCTCCACCAATGATAACTAATCGTCATATTATTAGCCCTCCACTACACGTCGCCCTAAGTCGTGGTCCGGCCTCACAGGAGACACCCTTAGGACGACGTTCCCCGACGCTAGTGGAGCTTCTGCGCTCTACTCTCCGCATTTCGCAATTTCGACGATGCTTCTACGCTCGCCCGTCCCGTCCGGTGACGCTGTAAAAGCCGTTAGAGCTAACAGCATATAGTCAATTCGAAAAAAAAAGAAAAACTTGCACTAACCCCACTTATATGAGCAGTTCCAAGTAAACGCTTGTCATTTATATATAAATTGTATAAAGCACATATAAATTGTTTAATCTGTATTATAATGGTTGGCAAAGACTCCGTTTTGCTTTGACGATCAAAGATGCTTATAGCAAAGTTGAATTAAATGGAATCCCAGAATTTAGTAGAAAAGCCGATTATGAGGCAGCTGAAATTCTCGCTACAACCAGAAAACAGCACATCTACAAGGAAAATATAACTCTCCCAGATTAAATACACGCTTTTTTAGTCTTTTATATAATTTTATGAAATAGAAATTGTTTACCATTATTTCCTAAAAAAATAACATGTATTTTAAATAATTTATAGAATTAGGTCGTTACTTTGCGGAGATCTATAATTTTATTTTGCAATAATCCGCGATAAAATAAAATATATGTAATGCTAAATGTAGAGTGTACTATTCGTTCTCATACCTGATACATACAGAATTTGTAAAAACTCATGCTCCACGACTTTCTATCTCCGACAGTCTATCTCCTGACAATACTACGGGGCGAAATAATTGTTAAGATTGTGCTGGTGAATGTGTGCAGTGCTTGTATGTTGTTGTATTATTGGTGGCGGGTATTGCATGAGTTTTTACAAAATATGCATTTATAAAGTATCATCATCTTCTTACCCTTATCCCACTCTAAGTGGGGTCGGCACGACATGTTATAAACATGTTGTCACATGATTTGGCTACGTATTTTACGACCGGCCGCCTGCCGGACGTCAACTTATCTTAGTCGTATTTTACGACACCTCGATAAGAAAGAGGGTGGTCTATTCTACTTAACCGGATACCACACGGTGAGTCAACTTAGCTTAGTCGCCTTTTACGACACCTCGGTAAGACATAAGGGTGGTCTATTCTACTCAGCCGGATACCACACGGCGGGTCGACTTACCTTAGTCGCTTTTTAAGACACCTCGGTAAGAATAGAGGGTGGTACTATTCTATTCAGCCGGATACCACACGGCGGCTGCATGTATCAAGTAGAAGAACGAATACTACACTTTACATTTGTTCTGATTTGATTGATTTAATAATGATTTCTCTGATTTTTGTCTCTAATTATATAAAAAAAACATTATCAGTACTAAAACTTCATAATCATAATTATCTTGCCCTTGTCCCACTCTAAGTGGGGTCGGCACAACATGTTGTTCTCTTCCATTCTCTCCTATCATGCGTCAACTCTGGCGCTATTCCTTTTATATGTATGTCATGCTTCACACAAACCAACCATCTCTTTTAGATTTCCGTCTAGTCACATATCCATCCACATTCATATTTAACACTCGTTTGGTAACATGATTTTAATCCCGCTTCACATTACTATAGCTTCATAAATACTTAAAAAAGCTTGAGAAAGAAACTTATACTGCGTCCATCATATTATCAGTCTTTTGACAGCTCACGCTCATTAAGTTTTGTATTGCTTATGTACAAATATCATACAAATAATATTTGTACTTTATGGATGGGTACCGCCCACTTAGTGATGTCACACATAATGGTTTCTACGATTATGCCACAGATTAAAAATAATCGGTAGAAATCGATGTTACGAGTATTAAAAGACATTTAATAACATTCTATAAAGTTTTACTTTCTTCTTAGTTAATACATGAATACAAATAAAACAATCAGGATATTTTAATTTATTTTATTAGCACGAGTCGTCGGAATGATAATCAACACTAGACTCCTCCGATGAGGAGTCTTCAGTAGCAGTTATTATTAGCTCTTGTGTAGATAATATATTATCAAACGCAATATCACGTTCCCAATCAGAGAATATTACTCTTTTAGTTCTTTCCACCACACTTGCCCAGTTCTCGGCCGTTACGTGGGTGCAAGCATTTTTTAGCAATTGCAACATTTTATTCGCTGTGAATGGGGGGCTTGTATTGCATCTCGCAGCATGCCCTTTTACTTGTGCCCATATAAGTTCTATTGCGTTGTACTGGCAGTGGTATGGAGGAATCCGAAGAACAGTATGGCCATATTCTGCTGCCATTTCATTGATTACATAGCGTTTTGCTCTCTTTTTGGTTTTTAATATTTTTATTAATTCAACTTTTAACATTAAGTCGTCCACATTTTCTCCATTGTCCCGAAGCCAATTAATTATTTCATGCTTTTTATTAGCCTGTGTTGGCATTTTGTCAATTTGACGGGAGTGGGAGGGCGCATTATCAATAAAAATTATTGATGGTTCTTCCAATGAAATGAGCATTTTTTTGAACCACTCTTCATACACATTTGCATTCATCTCTTCGTGGTAGTCATTTGATTTCTTCGATTTAAATGCCAACAGTGCGTCTTGTACAAATCCTTTTGCTGTACCTGCATGGCAAATGATTAGGCGCTCACCTTTTCCCATTGGTACTGAGGAAGTGGAATCAGCAGTATCATCAGTCCAGAAACGAGATAGTGTGTGGTTAGCGTTGAGCCATGTTTCATCCGTGAAAACAATATTTGCCCAATCTTGTATTTTCTTTGCCTCTCTTAAAAAATCACAACGTGCTATAGCTATATCTGTGCGTTCCATTAATAATTTTCTTTTATTTAACTTTTTATATGAAAAGCCAATTGTGTTCAAAACTTTGACCAAAGAAAATTTTTCACCATGAAATAGACCACTTCTTTTCAAAGAAACAATAAGTTTTCTCAAAGTTGGAATTTCTTTTCTCAAGTAGTAATCTAGTTTACGTAGGTTATCATTAATCGAATTACTTAGGTACGTAATTCGATTAATGATAGTAGGTACTATAATCGGAATGGTATCGCATACGAGAATCTTTAGGACATCACTATCGTCAATCTGTCAAAAGATGGTTAATATAATGGACAGTGTATAAACAGTGTTTTATAGTATTTGTGCTACTAAAATTGCATTTCTTTTTTCTAAATCCGCCTTAAGCACTACTAACAGGATTATTTATTCTGTTCTCCTGAATAAGAATAGAGCACTCTACGCTTATGGTGATGTTAAAATAATATGTTTTAGCAACAGCTTTTAGCATCACTTTATCGTTTCCAAGATCACATCACTTGTTTAACTTATATTTAACAAAATTTTACTTTCTATTATTACTTTTTAGCCATGTATTATCACCAGAATAGACCACCCTCTTTCTTACGGAGGTGTCACAAAAGGCGACTAAGTTAACTTAGTCACCTTGATGTCAGGCCGCCTGCCGAACGTCAACTTAACTTAGCTAGCCAAACCATGTGATAGGTAGGCAAAGCATATTTATAACATGCTTTGCCTACCCCACTTAAAGTGGGATACGAGCAGGAAAATGATGATTAACAATATTGTACTTTTAACTGATGGATGATGGATATAGATTTTTTAAGAAATTTATACGTTATATAGTTCTAAACACATTTAGAACAGAACGAACGCAGAAGGAGGTAAAAAATTAATCATTTTTTTCCTATTACCACAATAGAAGGCATCTCGATTGTTTGTCCGTGATTCTTCACATAATATAATTAAAAAGCAACGACAATCGGTAAATCCAAAGCAAAATGAACCTTCAGGTATGTAAAAACAAAAGGTTTTTAGAACACCGTTGAAAAGTTTGATGATATTGACTCACTATTGAACAGACCTAGGAAGGCAATTAATTACGTTCTACAGTGCTCGAGACTCCCCCGGGGCTGAGATATTAATGGAATTTTGTCGAATACATTCCATCAGCTTATTACTTTCAATGATCAGCTTATACTTTTTACTTTTAAATTATTTTTTTAGAATTAATTTTTATTTCTGTAGCCTTACGAGTATTTGGTTTTAGATCTTCAAATTGTTTCGTGAGTATTTATAACTTTATTTGCTCAAGTAACGAGCCTGATGATATTCCCACTGCTGGGCAAAGGAGTCTACTCTCCTTTTTGTGGACAGGTATCTTTTACACGCACCGCATTGCTCCAATGTGGATTGGTAGGTTACACATATCTAAGGATATCTCAAGAGATATGCAGGTTTTCTCGAGATAATTTCTTTCACCGAAAAGCGATGTCATAAATTGTAAATAATAAATAGACACATTGCTAATTAATAATTTATAATGTAAATTAATCCAAATATATTAGAAGTAGGCGCTACTTTGCTGAATAATATACTCGTAGTACAAAAGTTTTGATACCTATTTAAGTTTTGATTAGTATAGGACGCAAAATTATTCTCATCACTACATATTATAAAACAAAGTCGAAATTTCCGTATGTACGCATAAAACTTTAAAACTACGCAACAGATTTTGATGCGGTTTTTTTAATAGATAGAGTGATTCCAAAGGAAGGTTTGTACGTATAATAATATTCAATACGGAGTAGAGAAATACTGTAATTTTTGAGGTTTCTGTAAATAATTACATTTTTTTCCGCTTACATTGCAAACGCAGGCTAAACCCTACGAGATTTATCAAAATGATGTACTAAGTATTTGTACACCTTGAAAAGGTCTACAGAAAAGTCCGCGATGGTATATGTCTATCTCTTATGGATAACCCACTATAGCATTTTTTGTCATTTACTTTTTACGAAAGATAATGCCTTATTTTTGAAGCATTTTTAGTACAATACAGCATTAATCCTTATCCAATTAAGTACCTTAAATAAATAGTTGATTTAATATAGATCAATATGGCCGTTTACAGCATGTAATTTAAGTGAACATTTTCGGAGATATTACAGATTTAAAATGCCGTGAGGACGCCGCGCTTCCCCTTATAACACTTCGACTTTAGCAGCTATGTCGCTCTTTCAAGAGTTTGTTTAAAGACATTCTGTAATTAATTGTAAAAATAAAATACATAGGGAAAATGTGAAAGTAAATAAGTACTATATGAATTTAGATATTCCAAAGATAGCAGGAAATCTTCTTGGTATAGGGTAAGGAAATTGTTTTTCTCCAAATTTAACGCTTGCGGGCCACGGGCAGTAATGAATAAATCAAAACTACTGGATCGATTTTAATAATTTTTTTACACTGACTGACATGGGATATATATTTTATACCCGTGCGAAGCAGGGGGCAGGCCGCTAGTATCCTATAAATGCATGATTAGTTACCGCACGTATCACAAAACACCGCAATCAACAATACACTACACAAGCACTACACACGTTCACCACGACAATCTCAACGATCGTTTCGCTCCGTAACCGAAGCATCACCAGGAGATAGGCTTTATGATGAAATAGCAATTTTTTTAATTCTATCATAACTTTTAGACTTTAGGGTTTGAACCCATTGTCCCCTAGAGAGAGGCACATGGTCTAACCAATTGACTACCATAGCTTCTCTTATTTGCTAAAAATATTAATGAATTGCTTTATGGATTTTTCCGTATCTATTGTTTTGAATTTTTCAGATTTTTTTAAATGTTTGTGTTTGTATGCAATGACGCTTTCATAATTTACATTCTTGTGATTTATCTTGGAAAGTTTACACCCATTTGTTTTTCGAGTGTAAAGAGAACGCCCGCTGAAACACAAGTCGAGTGTGCCAGTGAGATTTATGTTTTCACAGTATGCTTTGGTGACGTATTATGTGTATCTTACACAATCTCTAGATATGCAAGTACTTAAAGTGAAATGTATGCCGCTCCGAAATAAATCATGTACCATATACAATAGTAAAATCTATATGAAAATATAATATTAAGAATATGAAAGTATGTCTGTCTGCCTGTCTAACTATTACACGTCGCCCAATACGAAGAATAAAAAGTACACGTTCTGTGTATATATGTACATAGAAGATGTAACTTGATTCTTCGTATGACTTTTACAGTTAATCTGCTGGAGCAGTATTGATAAAACTTACTACCGTTGAGGCTTACACATCGGGATAACATAAAGGATAAAGAAAATCCTATTCGATCTACCGGAAAAAAACAGTACAAAATTGCTCATGACTAATTTAATTAACTAGTGAGAGGTCACGATTACTTTATAATACGAAATAATAATGTTATTATCAAAACTACTAATATCAATCATAAACGACTTATATCCAACTCCTATAAATATTATACTACTCCTATAAATATTATAGGAGTAAGTATAAATATTAAGTTAACAAAAGTTGTCAGTCTGTATGTGACCGATTTTCTCGAAAACCAAACGATTTTTTGTACAATTTTCCCTAAAAAATTGTGCATGTCTTGAGGAATGTTTAGATGGTACATTCTTTGGAACAACTAAAGAGATTTTGTTGGGACATTAACTGGAAGATAGCGAAGGTTGAGGAACATCATGTAGGCTAATTTTTAGCTTAGAATTCCCGCAATGTCGGGATTCACGCGGGAAAAACGTTGAGACATACTGATTTCCTAGCGGGCGACAACTCGAGCACAGGTAGCTTAGACATAAATTATACAGAATGAAAACATTTAATAATCGATAGACAAATTTATTCACTACCGAAAATTTCAAACTGGCAGCAAATACTAATTGTCATCTTCATAGTTCATTTTTCGTTATTTCATCACGTTTTCAGAGCTCTTCCAGCCCAATCGATAACCTTGTTAACTGAAGTAATTAACGTTACAAGGTGCTAGAGATTGTCGAAACCCATCCACTTGCAAATCAACTTTATTATAACAATGTTCTTAATTATTTCATGTACAGTAAATTAACGATGAAAGCGCACTTATAATAATTGATCTACTTAATACTTACGGGAGTCGCTTAAACTCTGAACTCTTCGACATATTAATTCATATATTATTATTAGTAGGGTGACCGAGCTTTGCGCGGTAATTTTTTTTATTTAGCAAATATAAATAAAAATATTTCATCTGGGATCGATACTAGTATTCTTAATTTGAAACGGCCCGTTCCCCAATTGAGCTATCATGACTTTGCATTTGCCAACGAAATTATCATTTACTTTCTCATAAAATTATAGCAGTTTTTTCAGTGCCCGAAAACAGGGATAAAGCAAAATGTTTTCGTAACCTACCTAGCAATCCTAGCGAACCTATCGATTTCCCAAAAAATCTTATACATGCTAAATTTCATGGAAATCGTTGGAGCCGTTGCCAAACTTATTTATTTAAATTTTAAACTTATTTTAATATTAAAGATAGAAACATAGGGTTAAAATCGAAATGCCTTTATATTAGTTTCAACATTTCGGGAGAGTTGCATCAGCCGTGATAATTCCATTGAGTTATTATAGTCGTATTTACGACACCTCGGTAAGAAATGTGGTCTATTCTACTTAGCCGGATACCACAATCGGGTCCACTTACATTAGTCGCCTCTTACGACACCACGGTAACAAATAAGGGTGGTCTATTCTACTCAGCCGGATACCACACGGCGGGCCCAATTACCTTAGTCGCTTCTTACGACACCACGGTAAGAAATAAGGGTGGTCTATTCTACTCAGCCAGATACCACACGACTAGCTTGTACATCAACGTATCTGTAAAAAAAGCTAACCTAAAAATATTTACTACCAAAAACCTGTAACGTTGAACGAAAAAATACCTGTCATCATAAACAAAACCAGCGTTCATCATCTTCTTGCCCTTATCCCCCTCTAAGTGAGGTCTACACAACAGGTTGTCACATGATTTGGCTTCCTATTTTACGACAGGCCGCCCGCCTGATGTCAAATTCGACACCTCGGTAAGAAATGAGGGTGGTCTATTCTACTCAGCCAGATACCACACGGCTAGCTTGTAAATCAACGTATCTGCAAAAAAAGCTAAAAATATTTACTACCAAAAAGCTTTTGAACGAAAAAAATACCTGTCATCATAAACAAAACCGGCGTTCAATGTGTTGTAGTACAAGAGGGTCGCCAACAGGGAGCTAGCTGCCGTCACCCAGTGATCCATTGTGACGGCCTCGGCTACATCGGTCTCAACGCCTCCCTGTAACAAAGGTGGTTTTTTAGCCGTTGGCTAACGAAATAGCAAAAAGGAAACCAGTTTTTTTAATTCGCATTTTTAACTATTGAATTTATAACATTGCGTCTTTTGGGAAAAGATGTTAAAGGTACCCTTATCCCACTCTAAGTAGGGTCGGTACAACATGTTTTAAAGATGTTGTTACATGGTTTTGATAGTAATTTTACTACCAGCCGCTTGCTTGATGTCAACTTACCTTAGTCGCTTTTACGACACCTTGGAAAGAGATGAGGGTTGTTTACCACGTTGTATCCGGTTTAGAATAAATTCTTAACCGGATACAACGCGGCGGATCAACTTAACTTATCTTAGTCGCCTTTTACGACAACTCGGTAAGAATGAGGGTGGTCTGTTATATCACACGACGGGTCACCTCTTACGACACCTCGGTATGAAATACGGGTGGTCTATTATACGATCATCTTAAAAAATCACCGGCCGTCTGCTAGACGTCAACTTTCCTTAGTCGCCTTTTACGACACCTCGGTAAGAAATGATGTACGTCTATTATAAGTAGCTACACAGTTACAGCTAGTTCTTTTATACTCGTAAGTATAAACATTATCATTTCAAAAAAGTTCAAAACAAAAATTTAATACACATTACGCTCAAGTAAGGACGCCAAGAAAATGTCTGAATTTAATTCCCTTTCAATCTACGTAAATAAGTGATTCCAAAGTACGCATTTGGAACATTTTTCACGTCGTCACATCGGGCAGATTTATGTTTCCCGACTTCATTACAGTAAGGGTTTTTTTTTCAATTTAAAGCTGAAATATAATAAATGTGGTTTTAAAGGAGGTATACGGTCTTATTCGAACATTTTTCCCGAAGTCGCGTCTGTCACTCGTCTCCGGTGTCTACTGGAACAAAAGTTATCACGTTAACAAGATTTATGTTCTGACTGCATCCTGTTCGAGTTCCCATTTCTATATTAAAGCTAAAATGCATTGAACTTTGACTGGAGGTCGTTGTCGCCTTTTGAACACGTTGAAATTAAATTTTATGTAGACTTACTATTGGTGGATTTTATCATTCGAAATGCTCTTATTCAATTTCTTATCGAGAACCGCAAAAAAGACGATTTTAAACCAGTTTTAGTTTCATTAAAATCGAATACTAAATAATTAGAAAATCAATAAAACTTTCTCGGCTTAACGACTTATAAGGCGCAATTATAAATCGAAATTATATAACAGTTTACTTTTCTTGTACGTCAAAGTTTATGGTAATTTTTTAATTGTTTATATTTTATTCGAGTTTCACTAATCAGGAAGAGTTGTTTAAAAAGAAGTCACGCATTTAAAACTAACATATCACAAGAATTAAAATAATATGAAAACGATACATAATTCCAAGCACGGACGAAAAAGAAAATAATTAATAAGAACGTCCAATTAATAAGAACATATTGACTATTCCACGTAACAGTGTAAAAACAAATCACCAACAAGATTGTTTCGCAAAGAACTTAATCGGAATAAACGAGTAATATCTCCGTTACATTTGTTATGGCAGAATGAACCAATCGGCTAGAGCAAATAAAGCGGAGTTTGTGAAGCGAAAATAGACAAAGAATCAGATACAGGTAAATAATCTCGCATGAGTTGGGCGGAGGAAGCATTTTCACGATTATATCCAAGGTTGGCTCCGACCCGAGCGAAAACAGACATGTTTACTTAAACGGGATACAGACAGCTTTAATGATATTAAAAGGCAACTTACATTTCGATAAGAGTCGAAGTAATATTTATGACCTACAATATAATCCAAAGGTGCCAAATATTTTTACGAGAGTTCATTTCTATTATTCTGACGGCTGTTTTTTTTTCTTGTTCCTCTGATATAGAAGGTCAGAGACTTTGTTTTGCCTCTATTATGTTATGCCATATTTATTGATGATTTCTTTTCATATACTATATATTTAAGTTAATAAGTTCGCTGTAATATAGATGACATTAGCGCTAAGCACAAACTTCTGTGGTTTTTATAGTATTAAGAAACAATAGTAAGTCGATTATTAAAAAAATAAAAAACGGCATAGTCAGTGCGTTATAGTATTAGAAATTCAGCTTTCAATAAATAAAGGCTTAGAGCCGAAATGACCAAACGATTAGAATTAGATTAGATAATATTCAGAGATCGTTAAATTGTTCTACTTGTTTAGCATTAATTATGGCTACTCATTAAGTATAGAAAAAAATGCACCGCTTACATTTTCCTTCACAATTCATAATACCATGCAATTTGCAAGAATCTAAATGAACAACAGTACTAAAACAGTACAATACTAGTACAGTGTGACAAATTATTTAAATTATTACTATACTTTGATTTTTATTTATTTATTGAGTATACCGGTATTAGGTAGGACCTATCTAGATTTCCGAAATCTCGAAAGCGCGTTTAATCTAACCATGTTGATGTGACACTCTCGTGATCGAAAACTCGTGCCTTTTTTAGAAACTGTCAACTAGGCACGTGTGCCGGCAAAACCAAAACAGATAAAGTCACTTACTATCGTAGCGACTCAAAAATCTTTGCATTTGACTTGGTTTTCCAAAGATTATCAAATCATAGTCAAAATTAATAAAAAAAGGATTGATTACTTTCCCAGTGCAAAAGTGTCCTCATTTCTTGGATTTTGATTTGATTTGATTGGATTGGATTCAGATTATATATATTTAATAACTTTCATTCAAAATTAAACGCATAATAATTTGATATTATCAAATAAAGTCCCCCGTCGGAATTATTTGTGTGTTTGCGGTAAGCTCAAAAAGTGCAGAACGGATTTTCATACGGTATATTGATTCATAAGATAAGGCTTAAGTGTATAATTTTTTAATTCTTGAGTAACTTTTTTGAGGTATGACTACAATTTTTGGAATTACGGACATAGTAACTGTATAGTAGCCTTGGCGTTTTCATCGAAAACGCTGCCTAATCGTTGTGAGATATACCAAAACAATATGGTGGATTATACCTCTTTTATAGGTTCAAGTAAAGTTGAGAGAACATATCATTGACATATCCTTTAAGTATAGCTTGCTATACCTATTCCACCATCTAAGAAAATGGTCACAGTAATTGAAACGCTATTTATATGGATACAGATATCTTTAGTAACTTATACGATACTAGCGGCCTACCCCTGCTTTGCACGGGTATAAAATATATATCCCATGTCAGTCAGTGTAAAAAAAAATGATTAAAATCGATCCAGTAGCTTTGATTTATTCATTACTGCCCCTGGCCCGGAAGCGTTTAATTTGAAGAAAAACAATTTCCTTTCCCTATACCAAGAAGATTTCCTGCTATCTTCGGAACTTTTACATTTTCCCTATGTATTTTATTTTTACAATTTATTACAGAATATCTTTAAACAAACTCTTGAAAGAGCGACATAGCTGCTAAAGTCGAAGTGCTATAGGGCGAAGCGCGGCGTCTTCACGGCACTTTAAATCTGTAATGTAATATCTCCGAAAATGTTCACTTAAATAACATGCTGTAAACGGCCATATTGATCTATATTAAATCAACAATTTATTTAAGGTACTTAATTGGATAAGGATTAATGCTGTATTGTATAAAAATTGCTTCAAAAATAAGTCATTATTTTTCGTAAAAAGTAAATGACAAAAAATGCTATAGTGGGTTATCCATAAGAGATAGACATATGCCATCGCGGACTTTTCTGTAGACCTTTTCAAGGTGTACAAATACTTAGTACATCATTTTGATAAACCTCGTAGGGTTCAGCCTGCGTTTGCAATGTAAGCGGAAAAAAATGTATTTATGTACAGAAACCTCAAAAATTACAGTATTTCTCTACTCCGTATTGAATGTTATTATACGTACAAACCTCCCTCTGGAATCACTCTATCTATTAAAAAAACCTCATCAAAATCTGTTGCGTAGTTTTAAAGTTTTATGCATACATAGGGATATATGGACAAACAAAGAATGCGACTTTATTTTATAATATGTAGTGATAATAGAATGCTTAAGGTGCATTTCACACTTCAGATCATATAATTTAAATGAAATATAATAAAAATATTTTTTGTAACCCAACAATGCGAAACAGGGAGGGAAGCAGACAATTTACTAACTTCGTTAGTAAATTGTAAATATCAATTAAATTTTTATAAAGACTTTGTGATTGGGTCTGTAATGAAATATCCGAACTATCAATTGAATCTTGATTTCATATACTCGTTTTATTTCTCTCTGAAAATTGAAATGATACATAAAAACAAGAAATAAATAAAATATCCTATCATCATATTTCGATTATCGAAAGCGGGAGAATCAAAGCTAATATTCTGGAAACAAAATGTAACAAAATTTAACGTCTCCGATAATGGCAGCTCGCTCTGTGCCGGAGTGAAATCAGTAAATCAAGTATCAAAATCACAAATACATCGGCTTCGCGCGACTCTTTCACACAAGATTAGACCCCAATTCTTAGGTAAACGGCATTTCAGAGGCTATAAATTTCGATGGCTCGTTACTCCCGCGAGAACTCAGAAATTTATCGGAAATTAGTTCGAGAAACTCGAACGGGGTGAAGATAAAGGTTGGTTGTGGCCGAGCACATATATGTATGTACCTAAGTTATAATTTAAACGAACTAGTTTACAAATTGCGCAGATTGAAAATATAATAAGCTAGTGTGCCCGCGTCTTCGTCCATGGAGCAGACATTATATCGTATGAAATTCGCACAACATTTAAATAAATTCTTTAGTCTAATTTCAAAGGGGTCTTATGTGCCTATATAAAAATGATTTACACATTGTTGTATGTGACGTTTATTTTTTTTAACAAATAAAAAATATATTGAACTTTATTTTATATATAGGATTTCTATGTACCCATTTTTGGTGCCACCAGAATCCTGGGAACAAAGAGGTCAGTATGCTTAATGCAAGTTTTTTTTAATCTATTCGATCGCGTTACCACTTACCTAGAGATCCCTTACACTTACCGGAGAAGGATATTGAATTTCTATTTTTAAGTCGACTGAAATTTATTTCGTCTTAAAGACGTTTCGTCTTATAAACCTTTTTAATAAAAAAATTACTACAGAGCAGAGGCAAAATTTCGGTGTGAAAGTTGTTATAGTGTAGCGGTAAGCATTCTAAACATCCCGTTATTTTTACTGTGAAGGGTTGAATATAATATTATGCGCGCTACTTATCGAAATAATTGTTTCGTGATTTTGTGAATTAATAAAAATTCCTTTGAAATAAAAATTCCTCTAAAATAATATATCCATTTCACGGAAATTGATTTCACATGGTATTCAAAGGAAACATAATCTCTGTTCATATTTAAAGGTCCAACAATGTTTAATAAAAATTTCCGAAAAATCATTAATCCTCTTATTCCGTAAGCCCGTACTGTTTTTTTTGTGATATAAAAATTTTTGACGCACAGATATTTAATAACTGCACGTAGTTAAATTACTTTTCACAGCATGCATAGCAAACAGCAATCAGACAAATACTTCTTTTAATGTTTTTACTTTTTTTCTTCAGTTTTGTCTTTATCGCGTTTTGGTTTAGATCATAATTGTCTTTGTACTATATTTATTAAACGCCCTTTTCTTAATTATAATAAAAAGATCATTCTTAAAATTTCATAGTTTAGTTATTTAATGAGCATCTTTATATTAATACGTAAAGAAAAGATATTAAACTTTTTGGCGCCTTTATTATTTATATATCTGAAAAATAAATTTAAAAAAATAATCTAGAACTTTTGTTATATTCCACTTTAAGTGAAGCTAGTGCTTTCACATCATTTTTTATTATTTTATGGCTCCAAGATTTTGAACGCAGCATTTATAGGCCCTATGTAAATCGGACGTTCTCGAAATATTCGTTGGGAGTAATTGGACTCAAGTGGCACAGGATCCCATGACGTAAATCTCTTATTCGGATCCAGGTCAGTAAAAAGGGATACGTTATAAAATAGCCATACACAAGAAATTTTTACATGCTGTTGTAAAGGGTAAGGTTTCGGATAGATATTGGCTACTGGCACTTTTATGCAAATTTCCATAGTGAAAAGGAACATAAGAGAAAAAATCCTAAAAAATATTGATGTATGCTTAATTTCAGGTATATTAAATAATAATAAAAAATAGTACGTCTTTACTTATACAAACTTAACTCTGGTATGCTTTTACGGATAATCCGCTATAGTAATAGTATGCGATTCGGTACAACTGAAGCCCGTATACGTATATACCCGTATAATTGAAAGGACTTAAAAAAATCCTGCTTTACATGCAATAAATTATCGAAATAAATAAAATTAAATCTACAAAACATTTGCCAACAATTAAATCTACAGAACATAATCTACAGAACATTTGTCATCACAATATTTATCTTATCCGGGCGAATAGAATAGTATCACCCTCATTTCTTACCGAGGTGCCGTAAAAGGCGACTAAGCTAAGTCGACCCGCCGTGTGGTATCCGGATGAGTAGAATAGACCATCCTCATTTCTTACCGAGGTGTCGTAAAAGGTGACTAAGGTAAGTTGACCCACCGTGTGGTATCCGGTTTAGTAGAATAGACCACCCTCTTTCTTATCGAGGTGTCGTAAAATACGACTAAGGTAAGTTGACGTCAGGCAGTCAATCGGTCGTAAGAACGCAGGCAAATCACGTGACAGCATGTTTAAAATATGTTCTGCCGACCCCACTTAGAGTGGGATAAGGGCAGGAGGATGAGTAGAATAGACCACCCTCATTTTTTACCGAGGTGTCGTAAAAGGCGACTAAGGTAAGTTGACACACCGTGTGGTATCCGGTAGAGTAGAATAGACCAACTTCTTTCTTACCGAGGTGTCATATAATACGACTAAGGTAAGTTGATGTGAGGCGGGCAGCCGGTCGTAAAATACGTAGTCAAGTCATGTTACATGTTTATAACACCTTGTGCCGACCCCACTTAGAATGGGGTAAGGGCAGGAGGATGATGATGAACAAAGTATTTTTTATTTTGATAGAACTACACATCTAAAAAAAAAATATGTACGATGGAGTGAGTTGAAACGCAATCTTGATTAAGATTTTTAATGATATAGCCGTTACATTTAATTAGAAGACATTAATCTAGAAACAAATTTGAAGCCAGCGAAACATATTGCCAATAACGTCATTAGTATGCTATCTATCCACGCGTCATTCCACGTGCCGACCGTTAAATAAAATGTTCAGTATCATTGGAGCCGTAAAAACGGATATGAGATCATTGATAGGGTGAAAACTGTGCCTGCAATATCTCTAAAGTTACCAGAAAATGAATATTTCGGGCATATCTTATAATCATATGAAACCTGGAGCTGTGTCCTAAATGGCCAAATCTGGCGAAAGTATGCATCTCTCCTTAATAGAAAGTTATATATTTAGCCATTTCTAATTGAGATCATGAAGCTTTGAAGTCTAAATAAATTATTCTAACACCTGGTTCAATTGAAACGTGAAAAAAACGGCCAGTTCCTTTTCTTGTACAGCTTAGCAATTCAACACGGAAAAGCTGCCGTAATTCTTGGGAAAATTCTACGTGGTCATGATTTGTTTATTACTAGTAAATAATTAAAACTTGTATATTTTCATATTTTATTGAAAGATATTAAAACCTTAAAAATATCTAATTAAAATACATACATAAAATATGCATACTACATGATAAAATAATTCAATTTAGAATTATATTCTTGAACTCAGTATACAGATATCTTAAATTAAAAGTACACATATGAATCCGCTACCTCTTGTACTATAAATGTGTGAAATACCTCTAAAAATAAAATAAAAACTTAAAAAAAATAAAATAAAAATATTAAAATAAAAACTCTAACACATCATAATTTCCTGTGATTATGTTCGTGTTATATTTTGTTTCCATTCCAAGTCTATTATAGCCTCTATAATCCA
Organism: Morpho helenor; assembly: GCA_029227775.1. NCBI lineage: Eukaryota > Metazoa > Arthropoda > Insecta > Lepidoptera > Nymphalidae > Morpho > Morpho helenor. The sequence goes on along the minus strand of JARGCU010000010.1, from coordinate 9,260,424 downwards.
TTATTTATAACAGTACGTTTATTTCAACTTGCTACGCATATGGAAAGCTACAATGATTAAGAAAACAAATTCCATGTTATAAGGAAATTGTGTTCTACGCATATTGAAATGGTCATTGAAAAATAAAGATTACTAATAAAAACAAAAAAATATGTTATGTTGTTGAAAACAAAATTTAAAACATTTTTTTCAATTTCAACTTCCCGATAATATACATCATCTGCTACGTAGTCTACGGGTGCTACGAAATCTCTACAGATTGTAGAGATGAATGATTTTAACTAATATTATGTATATATTTGTAGCCTAAGCCATATTGACGAAAGAAAAAAGATTAAAAATTATTTATATAATTTAATGTTTGCAGTAAATTGTAAATAAAAGTGTATATCTAAACTATATAAACAGTAAACATTTTATCATACTCTATACATTTTTACTACTAACGGGGAATAACTTTGAGATTTGAAGAGGTGAAGAATATTCTTACTATATTTTAGATTAACTACGCGACATATAAAATTCCAAACTTATTGTACTGTAACATGGTTCAATAATAATAATTTATATCTTAGGGACCTGGGGTTAAGGGATCAAAACATTACGTCTAATATTACGCCCGGTCTAAATAAACGACAACCCCGAAGACCCTAAATGTCAACAATTTAAGGTCCTAAATAAATATACATTGTAATATATTTTATATAATTTCAATATTACCTTCCAGCTCTACAATTCCTTCTTTGTTCACTTCATTTGTTAATTTATTTTATTCGCACGGTTAACGAGTGTCCCGGTGACAAAATTTGGAAACTTTGTTTGAAAGTCAGTGTGTTCATCTAAAATTTCATATTTATAATGACAGCTCCCAAAACATTAACCACAATTGACCGCGGGCCACTTAAACGGGCTTAACGATGCGATCACTACAAAGGATAACGCGATAAAAACGACATCGGAACCGTGAGGCCATAGTCGTATTGTCGAGACGGTCTCTGCTTACCGACTGACGTTCGTGTACACGACACATCTGCATTTAAGAAGCCGCTATCGTTATGCGACTAATCGATTGGTCGGAGCGAGTACAACTGTCTCCTATCCCGTTTCTCTTTCCTCCCTTTCATGTCGCGCACGCGCTTTGACTCCTTTCGCATTTAAAAGTGCCAGAACGTAAATAAACTTATACGAACTGTTTTTAAAAATACTAAGCGAGAAAAAAACTTTTTCAATCACTAGCTTAAACTTTTTAGACAGTTTCACACATTTATGTTGGATTAAGTATTAAAATGAAACACGTAAGAAAAATCTGTGTCTTAAGGGGTGCTTGTTGAAGGTCGCCAAACGTCACTTGTTGCGCGGCGACTTTGTTCCGGCGATGAAAAGCCACGCATGTCGTTGCACGCCATTACCATTTGTTATTTAGCCGGTAATTATTGTGAATGTTTTATCGTATCGGTGAGGCTATCGCAGCTTATAAAATTTTATAAAATATTACTTTTATTTAGTACAAAATAAAATGTATAGGGGTTCATATTCGACGCAACTTAAGAAACTTTGAAACCTTTTACGATATATTGTTTTGTGTGTGTAGAATAGACCACCCTCATTTTTTACCTAAGTATCTTTAAGGGGGACTAAAGTAAGTTGATGTCAGGCAGGTGGCTGGCCGGAAAATAACTTGCTAAAAACATGTAACAATAATGTTTAAAACACGTTATGCCGAACCTACTTAGAGTGGCATTAGGGCAGGAGAATAATGATGATCAGAATCGGAAATATTCTATTAATATTGCAGAATAAAGGATATGTGAAGTGTGACGCGTTCTGAACGTAGACTCAGAACAACATTTAGATGCCCTGTAGCCTATGTGGTGGTTGGTGTTGATTTTTATCTTACTTCCCAAGTAGACAAAGTCTCTTCATTTTATTTTTTGCTAAATAACAGTAACTATTTTTGGTACGTAAATTAAAGCTAACAATCATAGAGACTTAAGATTTACTGTTGCTGATATGAATCCTATAAGATTTGTTCTAGCAGTTGAATTTGAGCAGTTCACTGTGCACAAACACTAGAGCGCATTTAGTAACACTATGTTCTACTTAAATGGAGTCAATTTCAATTTATCACTGATATGATAAATGTATAAAAACTTTAAATTACACCAGGCACTCGCATGATATCTTATAAAATATTTTAAATTCAAATTGATGATATTCGATTTCGCCACAAAACGACATCCGGTAGAAAGGACGCCGGGCTTCTTGAAAGATGCTTGAATATTTCAGTCGAATGCTTATAAATATTATTATATCCTGCAAGTCACATGTAAATTCTAAGCTTTTCAAAGCTTTTTGACTGCACTATTGGAATAACCTATAATAGAATTTTAAATCTACTACTAATTTTATTTTGTGGTAAATATAGTCTTTAGTGTATTCCTGATAATAAAGGACATTTGTTTCATTGGAATAAGATAATATAACTGTTACATCCACTAATCTGTTTGAGTGTAGGTTGATGTTTACCCAAGTATGAATATATTATGAAGGCTAATCAAAACTAAAAAAAAATTAATTCAATAGAATTGTCACTCAAAGAAATGCTTCTTTCTATCTGTATATGAAGAGAAACATAATTGGCGTTTAAAGGTAATATTACTATAACAGCTTATAAGTAAGATGCACCAGTTGATTTTTTGTGTTTCGAAAAAGTTAATGAATAATAACCCAAAACAATCATTCAGGGAACAAATTAACTATGTTCTTCTGGATTTCGTTACAGGTTGGCTGAACCTCTTGTAATGAGGTTTATTGGAAACGCTATTAAGGAACTGCTATTAAGCTTGTTACGTTTAATTAAGTAGCAAAAATTAATACTTGTACCCATATAAATATTACATTTGAAGAAAATTTATAGGTGCCTTGATAGCCTAGGTCGGAGTTTGAATCCACGAACTATTAGTATGGACTGGCTTTTAACGTCCATCATAGTATGTATTGAATACACTAAGTGTCTTTATTGTTTACTAATGGCGAAAGTTATCGCCAAATTTTTAACTTGCCGAATATCCTTAGACAAACCCAAACGTTTATGAGAAATTCGTGGACTATGTGCAACCTACCAATTTGCATTCGAACAGCGTGAGTGGTCTATCCAAAAGCATTCGTCCAAATATAGAAATGAAATGTAAGTTCAGCATTACAATACTAACATTAACAAAGACAACTATGTCCTTTGCCTATATATCGCAAAAAAGACCCTGTCAATCTGTGTAATGAAAAACCCGAACGTTACAAAGTAGTATCAAACACGTCATGCATAAAGACTTAACGTGGTATGCACATTGAGTTCAAAATTCGCAAACAACGAACTCGTTAACCTAAATTTTTGCATTTCAACAATTTCCACTACAGGTGCTGTATAGTTCCGAACAAAATTTTCTGCACACTGTTTCGATAAAGTTTGATTAAAAAGTAGTTAAGAGTTATGAATTTCAAGTAAAAAGTTTCTTATTGAAGCGCTTTGTCGGCTCAAATATGCCGGTATACAAAAGTTTATTATAGTTTCCAATACGTTTAAAGCTAAAACTTTATTGCAAAAAATTGTTCTTAGGTAATGATTATCAATCTGATTTCCAAAAAAAAATGCATCTGGCCCACTTTTTTTATACACACACAGGGTCACCTATCCCCAAAATTAACTTAATACTTAGTACTCGGTTGAACGAGCCTTACTCGGTAATTTTTTACAAAATAAAAAAAAACTTAAAAAAAATAAAAAATAATTGGGTAGATGAGGCTCCATCCTAGGTATTTTCATTTCTAGAGACTATATACTATATATGTATACACATAGAAGATTAACTCATTTAGATATTAAAGATGTTATGGGTGGCAGCCAATTGGTGAATATATGTATATGTACTTATATAATTTTTAAATAAATACTTAACTATATAAATACACGCAGACTCGAAGAACCAACAAATTGTTTTTCGGAAAATGTTAATGCTTGGTGGGAATAGAACCCGCGACCCGAGGAGCTGAAAGCAGAATCACTGCCAACTGCGCCAAAGAGCCAATCGTTTGTAGTCACACACCGAGTAATGATATTGTTTAAGATATAAATGCACTAACCTGAAAGATATCCATAAGCTTTGGATGCCCCATAATGATCACCATAAGAAATAAACACTTCGAACGATAAATTAAGAATGGCCGCAGGCGAGGTATTTGTTAATATAAAAAAAATCCCACTTGTTACCGCTGCCTTCGGTTACGACGAGTTTATCGGACTTCCACCGATTAAAAGTCGGATGCTTCACTACAATAAAGGACTTGGAACGAAGAAGTGACAATAAAGGACTTGGAGCGAAGATATGACCACATGTAATATGTAATATTTATATGGCTTATGTTTTCTGGGACGATACACTATTAGTTTGATATTTTTTTATTTATTAATTCGTAATATATTAAATTTAATTTAATAAAGAAATATCAGCGTTCTGATCTTTTTGATAATGGTACTAGTGTCAATATTGTAATCCTACTAATATTATAAATGCGAAAGTTTGTGAGAATATTTGTTACTTTTCACGGCGAATCCGTTGATTGTTGAACCAATATTGATTAAATTTGGATGAAATTTGGCACAATAATTTCTTATACACCGAGGTAACATATAGGCTATGGAAATCCTGTTAATTCTACAGTAATGGGATGACATTGAGAAGCGTCATCTATTATCAAACTACTATCACCCCATAAGAGTCCACGCGAACGAAGTTGCGGGTAAAAGCTAGTCTTAAATAAATTGTAATATTGACTTAACCTTAACCTTTCTCTATAACTCGTCGTAAAAGAGTAATAGCATATGAATATTACTTATAGGACTGAACTTCAATGAACGGTGGTTAACTAGTAATGCTGTAGCGAAAGTTTTAATTACTGAATGATACATTTTTTTTATTTTTCTAAGCCAGAAATCCACCGTGGCCGACCTATGGTTAATTTTAGTCTCTCTGTTATTATTAGCACTTTAACAACCGGACGCGCCAATTGGCGTCCTAAACAAAATTAACGTTATAGACTAGTATAGCTATTTGGCGTATTAATATATGCAATAATAAAAATATAGCAATATATATTCCTTGATTTATTAGATAGTCCAAAGTGTTGGAGTATCACCCTTTCCCTTTTCCGCATTTTATTTGGCTAATTTCTGAGAGGATAGTGGCCCATATAAAAAAGAAATTTTGTTGTTAAAAAAATTGCCATACGGGATATTTATAATATAAACGAAAGATTTAAGGCGATAGAGATATATCACGACTCAGCATAGTTAGCAGGACTCATTCATTGATCTCGGTATTTGCTTCTACAATAAAATTTCTCAATCCATACTAGACCAGTCTACAGAAAGTTTTAAATTAAGTGTAAGAAGAATACTCATACGTAAAGCATATTATAAAATTAACGATTATTTGGATGATAAAATTTTGACATTTTTGCCTAGATTTGAATCCTTGCAGCTTCATATAAGACTGCGGTTTAATAATGTAAAATTAAAAATATTTAAAGACCAAGTTTCTTGCTGGTTCTTTTGGATAAGAGCAACATTCCGAACCAGCTGTAGCTTCATTAATCATATTGAACTTTGACGATTGAAAAGTGCTTGAAAGAGCTTATTTGAATAAAGATTATTTTGATTAATAAGTCGATAATTCATTAACGGTAAACATTTTTTTTTATTTAAATCTAGCTTGAAATTTGTTGTCATGTCGTTCGAGCCGTATGTCACAAGTAGAGGCCGGTGCTTCTGGCGAGCTCTTAACATTCAGCCAGTGCTGAATCAAACGACGCGGAAATTCCCACTTACTCTCTGATTGCCACACTACGGGGGTTAATGACATTGTTGATACGGTACACCGAATACATTTTATTTCGTAGTAATGGTTTCACTGTATACTCGTTACGGGAATTCTTATTTATGAAAAGATGAGTTTAACCATCGGGGAAAACGTTGGTAATTTTAATAAAATGATCCCTTTTATTTTACTATCTATACTAATATATAAAGTCAAAGAGTTAATTTGTTTGTTTGATTCTTTGAAAAATTCTTCGAGATCGGTATGTACGCGGGTGAAACCGCGGGCTATTACTAATGAAAAATAATAATAAATAAATAAATAAATTGGCGGGTATTATGAATGAAGGAAAGGACGTCTGCATTATTCACAATATACAGTGGTTTGTTAAATTTTGTGAGAAAACAGTATTTCTGGCCGAGATTTTAAATCTATAGTAATATATAAAGCTGAAGAGTTAATTTGTTTGTTTGATTGTTTGAACGCGCTGATCGCAGGAACTACTGCACCGATTTGAAAAATTCTTTGAGTATAAGATAGTCCATTTATCGAGGTGGGCTATAGGCTATAATATTAGGCTAAGATGAATAGGAGAGGAGCAGCAATAAAAAATATTGCAAAAAGGGCAAAATTTAAAGCTTTCCTTGCGTGCGCTAAGTAACCCATGGAAGAATAACTTTTAGAATTAACTCACGATAACTACTTTTATGTTCAAAATTTCAATTCGAGAAAAATTTGAGACACACTGTTTTCCTTTTCCACTGATTTTACACTGATTTCCAGCTAGTAGCTTAAGTAAATTAAACACAAGAATGATTTATTTACTTAATAAAAAAAGTTCTGTCCATTCGGTCCAATCATTGAGATTGTATATGTGGATATGCTTCAAAACAGAGACTATCTATCTATCTATCTGTACGTCTGTCAATCTGTTACTCTTTCACTGTTATTCTTTCAGCTAGCGCAATATTGATAAAATTTGGCGCAATTAAAGCTAATGCACCGCTAATACAGGATATAAAATCTCTGATTTTCTTTCAAAACAAAATTGACGCTACTTAAACGCTTAAGTTGACGCACACGAAGTCGCGAATACAACTACTGTATTATAATTAAAGGTATGATGAAAATTACTACATATTTTATAGTATAATGAAATAAAGTTATAAGATGAAATTTGGTCGTATTATATCATATTATCTACCGCATATAGTCATAAAACTGTTTATTATCATTCCTGGTAACACCTAATAAATATAATCTCATTATACATTTTATACGAAGACCTTAATTAAAGCCGTCTAGGTATCATAGAAAATAACTTGTGTGTTTGGAAATAAAACTCAAAACACGTATTAATTTCAATTTCAAAATAATCCAAATCTTAATTACTCATGTTTAAAGTAGTAACAAATCGGTGAGTACCGTAACAACAGATCATCATCATCTTCCTGCCCTTATCCCACTCTAAGTGGTCGGCACAACATGTTATAAACATGCTGTCACATGATTTGGCTGCGTTTTTACGACCGGCTACCTGCCTGATGTTTACTCTCTGCTCTACCTCTGTCGACACCTACGTAAGAAAGAGAGTGGTCTATTCTACTAAACCGGATACCATACGGTGGGTCAATTTACCTTAGTCGCCTTTTACGACACCTCGGTAAGAAATGAGGGTGGTCTATTCTACTCAGCCAGATACCACACGGCGGGTCGTCTTACCTTAGTCGCCTTTTACGACACCTCGATAAGAAATGAGGGTGGTACTATTCTATTCAACCGGAGACCACACTGCATTAAAATAGTAATCTATTTTATAATATTCAAAAATAATGATAAAAAAGAGTAATTGTTAAATACTTTAAATCGCAAGTCTCTTTAATTAACGTATGTTTGCCACATAACTTCGAACAATATTAACCGATTTACGGAATGTAGGAATACTATACCTATATGAAATTATAGGTAGATGTGTTATAAGTCAATTATACAAAAAATATTTATTTATAGAAATAATATAGTTTTTACTAGGTTATGATAGAATTTTTTTGCTATAATCCGCGTTTGTTAAAAAAAATCTATGTAATTCGCATGGTGGGTGTTGAACTATTTTTATATAATACTGCTTCCTTGGGTGATGCGTCGCTTTGCGATTTTGTCGTGGAACATATCTCCTGACGTTGCTTAGTTTCTTCGGATTGAGATTGTCGTAGTGAATGAGTGTAGTGCTTGTATAATGTGCTGTTAATGGTGGTGTTTTGTAATACGTGACGTATAAAGTATGAGAACGGTTTGCTTCCTGTACTTAGCATTACATAGATTTTTTCTAATTAGATTCTTAGATAATCTTCGTTTGCGAAGATTATAGGAAAATAATTCAATCATAACTTTTTGTACTATGGGGTTCTGCATAGTAACACCTACTTCTATAAATTATTTATAGTTATTTCTATGACTTCGTTTTTCGCTATGACTTGACTCAAAAAAGTCTAAGTCTTCAAATATCGATCGTGGAGGCCTGTAGGGATTCGACGACTGTTAAAAAAAACCCTACAACGAATAGAAACAAGTCTCCATAAATAAAAATGAGCGGACTCTCTTAAAATATCCTTTGTGTTAAGGAAATATTTAGTTGACAAAAACGCAAACAAATTTCAACAATGTTCCTTGATGTTTGATGTTTATTTTTTTCGCAATTTCTGGCAAATTGCTAAATTCGGAAACCAGGAAACGTATTTTTCTTTCTAATTAGATCGAGTTTCAGTAAATGTACTTTGAAATAAAGCGTTACTAAAACAATAACTTAATTAAGTAAAACATTTTGTATGTAATGTTTGTATCTATTTATTGAAATTTTAGTTATACATTTACGTCAAATGCTACGCTAAAAGAGTATATATATATACTACATATATTATAAGCTGTGGTAGCCCAGCGGTAACACCGTGCGACTTTCGAGGAGGTCACGAGTTCAAACCCAATGGGCAGACACCAATGAGTTTCTCTGTTAAAACTTAGGTGTCTAATTGATAATTGCAATTTATCACACGCTGTTCGGTGAAGGAAAACATCGTGAGGAAACCTGCATATCTCTAGAAAATTCCGGAGATATGTGTAACCCACCAAACCGCAATCTCCAAAAACGGAGAGAAGTGGCCTACTCCCAGCAGTGGGAGAGTAACAGGCCGCTACTCACTTTTACTTACATATGTTATAGAGAGTAGAATAAAAGTTTCAAAACCACTTTTGTGCTTGGATAGTGCTGTAATATAAATAATTATTGGCATTATTTTTCTTTCCTAATACTATATAATTTTGCTTTTTAAATTAATTGTTACAAATTAACTTAATTGTGCTAAAAAGAATTCATTCGGCGCGATTGCAAGTTTTAACTGTTATACCCTAACTTATGCAATATAGCGTCTGCTTCTGTTACACTTTCCGTAACGCTCGATTACCCTTAACAGAATGATTCAAATTAATTTTCTTATTAAGTACTACAGCACAAGCGTAAACGAATCTTAAATGAAAGAGAAAAAGAAATGACTACTTTTTATAATCTGCGAGATATTTTTCTATTGAGAAGAAACATCACTGTTTTACAATTTTTCTTGGATGAGTTATGACCACTTACTGTTTTCCGTTATGTGGATTGTATTTTAATATCATATACAAAATTCTTGATAAAGGAAAGGAATAGCTTTTCGAACAATACAAAAAGTATCGCTATAGTTTATTTTGTACTGATTACAGATTTGCGCTTGACGCCATGTGGTATCCGGCAGAAAAGAATAGATCAGCCCCATTTCTTACCGAGGTGTCGTAAAAGGCGACTAAGGTAAGTTGACCCACCGTGTAGTATCCGGTTAAGTAGAATAGACCACCCTCATTCTTACCGAGTTGTCGTAAAATATGACTGATGTAAGTTGACTTCAGGCAGGCGGCCGGTCGTAAAAACGCAGCCAAAGCATGTGACAACATGTTTATAACATGTTGTGCCGACCCCATTTGGAGAAGTATAAGGGCTAGAGGATATCTACAGATTTTCGCTTGACTGGTATCTCACTGAAATGATGGAAATGAAGACACAGTCCTAGATAGAAGTTCTCAAATCTTTTACGGTGTCTACTCAGCATTGGTTCACTAATTTCTTTGTCGGCACGGTATTGTTTGTAGTATGGCAACTAATAACGGTCAAAGCTGTGTCTCATATCGAATTAGAGGTGACAGATTAGATTCATCTCATACTGGGAGTTTTAGGCGGCATACAAAGCGACAGGAATGGCCAAAATATGGTAAATGGATACTGGGAATTTTAGGCGCCGTACAAAGGAGGGAAAGTCAAAATAAGCTAGGTTTTTAAATATCGGGAAGACGCTAAGATAAAAAAAACGTTGTAGAAAGGCCAATAAAGTTCTTTATTGAGTACGGAATTTCATTAAGATTATTGATATTCAACGGATCTGTTCTCACACACAGTTATTTGTAATAATTTCTAAGATGTAATATTAAATTAATATTGATATCCTGTCTGCTTCGTTTGAACTAGGTGCCTTATTAGGTATTTTTAATTCCCTTTTTATATTAATAATTTAATTGAAGATAAATGTTATGATAACAAAATTCATTGTACAATATTACAAAAATGTTGCGTTATAATCATAATTAACTGAGGGAATACTAATTTTAATATTCTTGAGAGCATCGTCCGTTTTAATAAAGAAAAATTACGTGACATCGAAAAACATTTGCGTTTTCTACTAAAGGCGCTTGTTATAAAATATATTCTAAGGTTTTAAGAATAACTATAGCTATAAGTATTTTAAGTAAGTTATTAATTTTGTTAGTCTATTTGGCCTGGCCGCTAAAACGGTGGTTCGTTTCTTTATTTGAATGTTAGCGAATAGAATTGACTGTTAGAAGTGAAATATTAATAAAAAATAATAATTAAGGTCAATGAGAATATTATTTTGCTATAATCCGCGATTTTGATCGATGATGATGATTTTTATTATGGACCTCCCCAAAGTAACGCCTAATTCTATAAATTAATTTAGGTCAGTTAAATTATTGTCAAAACTCGTATGCAAGATAAGCAAAACAAGATTTTCTTAAACGCAATTTTCTTAAATACAGTTAATTTTAATCGGACCGACACTGGTAACATGGTTAGCTCTACGATCACCAACCCACATGCCAATCATGGTGATTATTGGCAGAACTCATTCGGGATAAAAATTACACTTTGGTTAAATGTCAAAAATATGTATTAAAAACAAAAGATTATTGAAGCTACTGTTTCAGCTCGAAAATATCGTTTTCCTAATTTTATATCTCCCATACTCATCGAGTAATAGGTTCTTGACGTTTTAATAAAGCTTTTTGTGCACGAAACACAATAACCGACATTGATGACGCAGTATCGGCGACGCTCCCATATCAATAACCCATCGACAAAAAGACCACGCTATCATGGTGTAATTTAATTTCAGCCTAAACTAGGTGTGGTCATTATAGATGGCCCCTATTACATATTGATATTCTGTCCACATCATTAAAACCATAAAAATAATTTACGATTAAAACTTAACTTAAAATTATTTATAAACAAGGCGACCTGTCCAACTTCGTACAAGCAGAGATTGTATCGTATTGATCGTAGAAACCCCTAATTGATTAATTTCGCACTAGTATTTAATTAGCTATAACTTTGTAAACTTAATTTAAATTATAAAAGGATCATTATAACTATTAAGAGATTACGCGCTAAAGTAAAGTGTTACTTTCATAAAACCTTTACACATACCCTAACAAATTACATATGCTTAACTTTCTTATAATACTTTATCTATTGGAATAAGCCGCATGAAAATTTGTTGTCTAATTAACGATTTTATCGCAAGAAAGAAAACCACAACAACAGAACAGAACAAACAACTGAAGGAAAGATATGTCAAAACCAATAACTATCCAATCAGAACTCATATACTAATGTATGTAATGTACAAGTTTTGAAAGTAAAATTTTGATCATGTAAATATGTACGATGAAGCAGACATTTTTTTTAAAAAGAAACTATTTCTTTATATTCATGTGAACACGTAATAGGTCCTTCGTACCAAATAGGACGAAGCACTCACAATATATTGCGTGGCATAGTGTCTAATAACAATTATTATTATTATTATTAATGATAGAAAGCTCCAACGAAACTAGGTGGAGTCTTGGAAACGTTACCGGACTACTGTCACGCATAAATAAATTATCATTAATAACCTAAAAAAAGGTTTTATATAAGCGAGCTCTGTGAGACACGTTTACGTGTATTAAGATACATACTGAACATTTCAAATTTCATTCAAAATACACTAAACTATGTTTATAGAGATTTTACAATACTTTATTCAAAAAATTAATAAATTCATAACATATTTATTTTAAGCCAAGCCCTAAATTTATTTAAGCTTATGAACGGGAGCTTCTATAAAGTATTTAAAAGCATTTTTTCCTACTTGTTATATTATTAAATTGAAAATTCTGTTTTCGTTCTCCGATTCGTTTGAATGGTTAGGATTGATAATTTTAATGCATAATTGCTAATGCTAGACTATATAATGACCAAAATTATTCTTTCAGTACAGGTTCGCTGGTATACATAGCTACGAAAAACACTTAAACGTAATTCTGTTCTTTCATAGTTTTAAAGCTTATACTAGTTTCACTATTGTAAGAATAAATCCCAAAAATTTGAATAATGAAAAATACAAGAAAAATAACAAAATATTATACAATATAACAATTAATATAATATAATTATACATAACAATAAGGAATATACATGTGTCATCGCCGGCGAAGATGAGATCCCAGTTTCCTAGCCGCTCCCTATCCCCGTTTGGGAGTTGTGAATCTTATCATCAGCTCTACACTACTTACTGTGCTAAACTGCGCTCCTTCTTTGCGAGAGACATGATTTAGGAGATTCATATGGAGAAAAAAAAACATTTTAGTGATTTTCGCTTAAATTACTTTTACGCGTAATTACTTTACGCTTTGGGGAAAATCAGATGCAATCGTAACTTTTTTTTTACAGTGAAAGGCTAGCGCGTAGCTGCGATCTCGCCTAATGGAAACAGAAAGATGCAGTCTACGATGGGCTTGCCACTATAGTGCCTATTCACTCTTTTTTTGCAATTTTAAAGATCGTACGAGTCCGGAAAGATATATGCAGGAAGGGAATACCACAATTTGGCCATGTGCATGAGAAATTGTTGTTATTCTGCCATAAATATATGAAGAACGACTTGTCCTGTTGAAAGAAGGAGCTTTAATCGATCACGCTTCTCTATTGTAAATGAGTTAAATACATCCAGCTTTTATCGTATTTTTTTCATTAACCATGAATCACATCGCTTGATAAATAAATGGTAATTTTGAAAAGACACAAATTTTTACAGATAACTTTAAGGTGTTTGTGTGTATTTTCAACCCGTACTCTTGATTAAGATTAAGCTCCCTTAACATTTTCCATTACGGTTTCATCACAAATAGACTTCGCTCCTTACAAATAATAAAAAAGGCATCGCACTTGAAACATAAAAACGGAAATTGTATTGCCAGGCCAAGTGCGATTGCTTTCCCGCAATAATTTTTCTTTCTTATTGCCATCTTCAAACAACAACTTTTTCACGAAGACATTGTCTACAAATGTATTATCCGGCTATGGAACTTCAGCTATTTTAAATATACTTTACAAGTAATCATAGCAAACCAGACTCAGTGTAATACTTGTTTAATAACCTAATAGTGTAATAAAAAATGATTCTCTGAGCACTTTATTCTTTTTAATTTATTTGTCTCACATAAATCAGTTTTCTCATTCATAAAAATTTAATTTTGCTAAATTAATAGCAATAATATATTACACACCTACACCTAATATTTTTGTATTAGGGGTCATTAAATGCTGATCGTGTAGTAAAAGGAGAGAGATATAAAACCAACATGAAAAGACATAGTCTTTATGAACCGAGTACTAGCCTTTGCAGAGACAAACAGACGAAGAAAGTAGAAGAAAGAACTTCTGATTGAAGTTTTTAGCAGTTAACTTTACTGAACGTTTTTTTAAATTTAACATTTGAAAGTTAGGAAATGTGTAGTAAATATGTCAATAAGGGAAAAACTTTCACTAACTCCTTTTCTAGACTGTGCAAATACTTTATTATATGTTGCTATGCAACTTAGTTGTAGCTCGCCAAATGATTATCCAAAATCTTTAGTTTTTTATTAATAAAAAACTGATGATATTAAAACACTAGAGACTTATTTCGTAAAAATGAATTTAAAAATAGAATGAAATTCACAAATTTAAATCTCGAAACATAAATGTTCTCTGTAATAAACTTAACAACTGCAATTAAAAAAGCCAATGTCATATTTTCGCTGAATTTGTGTTTTATTGGCGCTGTTAGCAAATATTCGTCGCACTAACCCCTGGAAAAGATATGAACAGTTTGGTGTAAATTCAGCTACTGGGCCTGCTGCCAACTATATTCGCATTGCAGAAAGATGAGGGATATATAAAAATTGTGTTACATTGCATCCACAACAACCTCTAGTTTATTATATTGGCAAAACTTGCCACTCCAGCACTCCGCGTAATAAAATTTGAATTTATAGTTTAATCTTTTCTGCTACGACATAGTATGTGCTTATTTTTAATAAAATATGTAGGGTAAAGTACCCAATTATTGACACTTTTAGAACGAGCGTATAAAAAGAATTAAATATAAGCTTTCCACAGTGTTACCAAATAACGATAAATTTTGGTAAATATAGACAACTATTTTAAGATGTTGCCAGTAAAATCAAATTCTAACTAGGATATTATTTGTTATTGAATTTATGATATTTATCGAATTGCAGTGGTTTACCCAAATATTGACACAGACTTCCCTATTATCGACACTTCAAATACCAGTTTATTGACACCCTTCAGTTTTTTTATGAAAACCAAGTAAAGCACGCAGATAGGTACCTTATTTATGTTTTATGTATTAAATCAAATTAAATCAAAATATCTTTATTCAAATAAGTTCTTACAAGCACTTTTGAATCGTCAAGAAACAATATGATTAATGAAGCTACAACTGTTTCGGAATGTTGCTCTTACCGAGAAGAACCAGAAAGAAACTCGGCGGTCAATCTTTTAAATATTTTCCATTTTACATTATTAAACAGCAGTCTTGTATGAGCTGAAAGAATTTTCAACAAGAAAATTGATTAAAAGAAACGATTACATATTCTGTGACATTAGTTTTACAAAATCCTATATCCTATCCTATCCAAATTCCTTCATACATGGATGTCAATGTATTGGTATTCTGGTACTTTCAGTGGACCATATGTTGACATCATAAAACAAAGTCAATTACAACAAAAATTTTGAAATAAATCTTATCCATTAGTTAACTTGTACTATAACCACCACAATAACACTATAATCGACGTATTTCAGACTGAAAACAGAATGTTTTAACAATACTTGTAAGATACTTACCTTGTCAAATTTTTAAGAAAACGATAAATTATTACTTAATTAATTATGTGCTCTTTTTCATTCAGCTGATTAGTCGACATATTATTTTTATTGCAACTTTTTGTTGCCAAAATAAGAAATTATGATATTATCTAATAAAATTGGTACAAATGGAACTATTTAGGGTTGTTATTTTCTTATTTTTGGAAGAAAATTGCTAGGGTGTCAATTAATTGGATAGGTGTCAGGAATAGGTGAGTTTACCTATATCGTCGTCGTCCTGCCCTTATGCCATTCTAAATGGGGTCGGGACAACTAATATAATATTATAAATATATTACACACTACACCTAATATTTTTATATTAGTTGTAGTTTTAAAAGGAGAGAAACGTAAAACCAAGTTTTATATCATCCTCCTGCCCTTATCCCACCCTAAGTGGGGTTGGCACAACATGTTATAAACGTCACATGATTTGGCTAGGTTTTTTTCGACCGGCCGCCAGCCTCACGTCAACTTACTCTAGTCGTATTTTACTACACCTCGATATGAAAGAGGGTGCTATTCTACACAATCGGATACCACACGGTGGGTCAACTTACCTTAGTCGCCTTTTACGAGACCTCGGTAAGAAATGAAATCGGTTTATTCTACTCAGCCGGATACCGCACGGCTAAGCAATAATTAAATTCCAAGTGTCTAACATTCTACAAGTTCTTAAATATTACTTTTCCGACGAAAAGGAATTAATGAGGGACGTAGTTTACAGCAAATACATAATTACATAAAGTAAGTTCTTATGACTAGTTATGAAACGTCTGTTCTTAGTATCCTCCTTCCTTAAGTCCTAACTCAATAACTGTGTTCCCCACAAAAGTTCTTCAACGCCTCGCAGTGAACGTAACATGATTTATGAATTTAAAATTTTGCTTCAGGCTGTCTAACTACAGTGCAATAAAATACTTCACAACAGTTGTATGTTCACGAACTATCCAAGTAGTTCTGAATATATTTTATTTCTATTTCAAAAAATAACATTATATAAAAAAACTCATTATAAGTATAGAAACCTAGATGATTTATGATCTCATTGAATCTACGTTGGTAATAACAGTATAGAAATTGGGGATAAACGTTTGCATAGCATGTTTATAACGTTTCATGATACAAACAAGCGCAAAGGTCTTTAGATTATATAAAAATAACTTACAAAAAACGTAAATACGTACCTTTTAGCGTACATTTTTTTCTAATTTGACGTCAGAGTTATTAGAAAATCTTAACCCTTGTAAGGCATAAGCACAATAAATTATTACTATTATCCTATATAATCCCACAAATTAAATTTTCAGTTAATTATTTATAATCTTGAACTACCAGACCCGACCAAGCCTATTTCAATTCAGTCTGTTTTAAATTTCCCCTCCGTTAGATTGTATAAAAAGAACTTACAAAAAAACATAAATACATACCGTTAAGCGTATATTTTGTCTAATTTGACCTCAGAGTTATTAAGGCAACGGCTAAAAAGAAATGAAAAATGTTATCTGTTGTAAGGCATAAGCATAATTAATTATTATTCATCTTTTATTTTTCTTAAACCTAACTTTATACATTTTTAAATATTTCTAATAAAAAAAAAATAATTAAAAAAACATTTAAAAATATAGAAAATTGTCGTCCGCCGGGAACGGGGAAATATCCCGAGTTGCCGGTGGTTAGGGATTCAAAGTGGGGAACTTCCTCACAATGCGCGCCGTTTCAAGCAATACTGCCTTCTGCATCCGACACTTGATCCAACTGTTAAGCGAAAGCCTCTGAAGATGTTGGTCGAGGCTCTTCGCAATCAGACCGTTAACCGACACAACAATAGGAACAATTATTGTTGAGTCAACATTCCACATGGCGGTTATCTCATAAGAAAGGTCTAAATATTTAGTTAATTTTTCTTTTTCGGCTTTTATGAGATTATCGTCATGCGGAATGGTGACATCAACAATAATTGCACGGCGCGCTAACCGGTCTACTAACACTATATCAGGTTTATTGGCAGCAATAAACCTATCAGTGATAATAGACCGATCCCAGTAGAGCATAGCACGACTATTTTCAAGAACTGACGCAGGGTCGTACCTGTAATATGGTACCTCTTCATCAACCAGAGAATATTGAAGAGCAATTTGTTGATGTATTATCCTGGCTACTTGGTTATGTCTGTGCAAATATTCACCGTTAGCAAGATGAGAACAACCGGAAATTATATGTCTGAGGGACTCCCCAGGACGATGACACGCTCGACATACGTCTACAGTGCCATCTTTCATAATGTATTTCCGGTAGTTCTTCGTCTTGATAACTTCGTCCATAATTGCACAGACAAAACCTTCAGTCTCCCCAAAGAGATCCCCGTATTGTAGCCAGGATACAGAGGCAATCTGGTCTATGTCTTGCCCCATTAAAGCCTTGTAGAATCTACCATGCAACTCCTTGCTCTTCCATATCTCGATGCGATCAGAGATACCAACTATTACAGGTTTGCGCCAATTCTGTTTGCCTAAGGCGAGCGGGGTAAAGCCCTTATCAACTGCGACGACATCCCTATGCACATCACTGTCCACCTTGAGAAAATGCTCTCTGAGGTTGTACACCTCACGATTATGAAGGTTCTTGGCGTTTAAAAAACCACGTCCCCCGCATTTCCGTGGGATGTACAATCTCATAACAGATGAACGGGGATGATGCATACGAAATGTCGTCAGCTGTTTTCGGACCTCTCTATCCAAGGAGTCCAGTTCTGTTTGAGTCCACCTCAGAATGCCAAAAGTATAGGTGAGGATAGGCATAACCCAGCCATTAAAAGCACGAACCTTGTTACCACCCGATAAAAGACTGTTAAGTACTTTTTTCAAGCGATAAAAGAATCGTTCTTTTACTGTCTGTTTCATGCTTCTATCCTCAATACCTAATGCTTCCGACATTCCAAGGTACTTGTAGGTTTCGCCTTCACAGAGAGTTTTGAGAGTCAAAGCATCTGATATGGCTATAGGTTCAGAGCTTACAATCCTACCTCGCTCTATATGAATGACCGCACACTTGTCTACACCAAATTCCATACCTATGTCGCTACTAAAGCTCTGAGTGATCTTCAGTAGCTGCATAAGGTCTGGACGTTTTGATGCATACAACTTTAGGTCATCCATATATAGCAAGTGGGATATGACTTCACTCCCTCTGCGAAGGCGGAAACCTAGCCCCGAATCCTTCAATAAATCACTGAGTGGATTAATGGCTAAGCAAAACCACAAAGGGCTCAAACTATCTCCTTGGAAAATACCCCGCTTAATCCTTATCAGCTCAGCTGGTTCAGAAAAATCCGTACCTCCTGGTTGACAAAGGATTGTCATCCACTGCCTCATACATGTATCAAGGAAAGAGTATAGAGTTATGTCGACCTTATATAGCTCCATAATCCTCCTGAGCCACGTGTGAGGCACTGAATCATAAGCCTTTTTATAGTCAATCCAAGCAGCTACAAGATTTTTCCTATTTCGCCGAACCTGTTGGCATATAGCCATGTCAATGAGGAGGAGTTCCTTTGTACCGCGAGACCCAATCCTACATCCATTCTGCACTGGGGCCAAAATATTGTTAGCATCAATATGTTGAATAATTTTTGAAGTCAGAATAGATGTAAGAAGCTTATAGATGGTTGGTAAGCAAGTAATCGGGCGGTAGTTTTTTGGGTCCGCAGTATCACCGGATTTGTGCAATAGAAAGGTGACACCAGTTGTCATAAATGTCGGTAGTGATCTAGAATCGAGAGCATCTTGAAATTGTCTTGCCAAAAGAGAATGTGCACTACAAAACCATTTTAACCAAAAATTATGCAATCCGTCCGGGCCTGGGCATTTCCAATTCGAAGCCGAACGGATTGCATACTTTACATTATCCGTACTAATACTAACTTGTGGCATTTCTCTAATAGATACACATTTTTCCCTGACAAGATTTATCCAATGTCCCTCGGTGTGACTGATGGAGGTCGACCAGATGTTATGCCAAAAATTTGACATCTCATCTGCAGTTGGCTCTCGACCAGTCTCACACATTCTAGATTGCTCCCACTTTCTATACACCTTCCGTTGATCACTTTGAAACATGCGATTTTGTCTGAATCTATCTACACGCACCTTATAGCGCCGAATGCGTTTTGCCCATGCATAGATTTTCTGTTTCCAAAAGTCAATGCGCTCTGTGACCATAGCCTGGTAATCGCATGGATTAATGTTTGTTCCAGCAAACGCCTTGTTCACAAAGCGCATTATTCTGGGCCGATTATTACCCGCTCTGAAACAGATTAGTTTGGCTATAAGGGTTCTAGTCAAAGAGATACGCTTTTCAATTCTAGCCTGCCAAGCCGGTACAGTGTTGGCTCGGTCGGGAAGTCTATTATATTGTATAAATTTAAGAGAAGCCATACGACACGCTGCCACGGCTCCACAGTATAGAATTGAATGCGTATCACTTAGGTCACGCGAAGTCTCAAGATATGGTCTTAACATTTGATCTAGAACCCCAACCAACGCCATATTACGTCTATGCACCGGGAAACGAGGTAATTTTGGTCTTAAATTAAGTTGCATGTGTCTAAATTCAGAAATCGCATCCTCCAAAGTCCTCCTCACTAGCTCTTCATTCTGGGTACTTACTGGCAAATCACAACTGTCATGGAACTCATCCTGGATATGTATGATGTTATTACTCGGGCCATGTTCAGCCTGATCAACGCCATCAACAGCAGTAATTTGTCGTAATTCTAAGCGCAGCCGCTCAAGTACGGCTTCATCCAGCAGATGACGGCGCTGAATGGCCCGCACTTGATCCGACAATCGTTGTGCGGTTACAGTCAATGTTGGTTCAAGTGCCTGAAACAGAGACAGCATTTTTAAACGGTACGCAGTGAGGTTAATTCCCCCCTCTGTTGCCCCATAGTAGGCCCGCATGACGCTCTCATTCATTTTTGGAGACCATCGCATGCGGCGCACTACTCCACCGGCGGCGGGAGCCCGTGTAGGAGCGCGTCGCCCCCTCGACTCCAAGCCATCCTGTGGTGGGTTCACGGCTCGTCGGCGTCTAGATGTTTTCTCCGACGAGACGAGTTCGTGGTGTTCCGACTCAGCAGCCGATGGCGGTGTTAAATATACTTCACTTGAAGACGTCGACTGCGAATCGGAACTCAACGAGTTCCCCAAGGTTGGAAGCCGTAGTGTATGTCGTCCTCTAGCATCGTTTATATTCCGCATTTCATTGCATGATTTAGTTTTGCACAGGTGCTTGTCACTTCATTTTACTGTATTTTTCCATTTTTACTGTGTTTTTTCAGGATAAAATTATTAATTTAAGTAAAAATTTTGTGACATCGAAAAAAATACGTCATGCTTGTTTATGTGCGGTTGCTAGGTTATTATTATTATTATGTGCGTTTATGTGCGGTTATTATTATTATTATCCTATATAATCCCACAAAAAAAAATCTTAGTTAATTATTAATAATCTTGAACGGCCAAGCCTTTTACAATTCAGTCTGTTTTAAATTTCCCCTCCGTTAATATCTCACATATGGCCATAAACATTTATCTTACCTATCGTTAATCTGGACTTTTTTATTGATGTATTTATTTATTGCTTTAAGCCGTGTGGTATCCGGCTGAGTAGAATAGACCACCCTCAGTACTTACCAAGATGTCGTAAAAGGCGACTAATGTAAGTTGACCCACCCTGTGGTATCCGATTGAGTAGAATAGACCACCCTCTTTCTTACGGAGGTGTCGTATAATACGGCTAAGGTAAGTTGACGTCAGGCAGGCGGTCGGTCGTAAAATACATAGTCAAATCATGTTTATAACATATTGTGCCGACCCCACTTATAGTGGGAAAAGAGCAGGAGGATTTATTTATTACTTTGTAATATATATACAATACATTTAATAATTTCTGTTTGTTCTCGAAACTCATGCACTCTCGAGGCCCGTGTAAAGTTCTTCTTCACCAAGAAGCAGAAAAGCAGGTTTTTAATTCGTAAGTAAATAAAATAATAGCGCCATCTGTTATTTCGACCACAATCTACGTCACGGGTACACAGAACTGCCGGCCTAAGACTTAAACAACGAATTGCTTGAACCACACGTCGAATCATTCTTTTTTTTATTCTTTATCGCACTGTTAAGATACAAAAGTACGAAAGGCGGACTTATGACTAAATAAAGCGTTCACTAAATTAAGCGTTAAGAAGATTTGAATAAGCAAACAAACAAAAGAAGAAAAGTAATAATACTCGTAGGTGTAAATAATAAAGAAAAGAAAATCAATGTGTAGCGACGCTACTAACCAAATGAGAAATAAATAAATGGATAGTAATAACTATATTATCAATTAAGATATTAACTATGTTCGCTTCTTATTGTAATGTGATTTACCGAAAGAAAAAGGGTTTTTTTTAATCCTATTCGTTACCCCTGAGTATTTAATTATTTATATAATCAATACTGATTCACCCATGAATATATGATTTATTTATTTATATAATCAATTATTTATATAATAAGCGGATTACTCGTGAAATCATAACAGATAGGCAGACTCTTGCATTTGTTATATTAGTATAGATTATTTTTTTAGAACAAAAATGAATGATGATTTTTTTTAGAACAAAAAATATCTATCTGTAATTACTTACGAGCTAAGTCTATACAAATCATGCCCACGTAGAATGGTCCCAAGAATGCTGGCAGCGTTTCCGCATTGAATCGCTGATTCTTTGTGAAAAAAAGGAGCCAGCCCTCTTGTCACCTGAAAAGGCAATTAACCTAGGAGTTAAAACGGATAAAAAATATGGTTTAAAACATATATAAGTCACTAGAAAAGAGGTTTAGATTAAAATTGTAAAATCTGTATAAAGGAAGTTACGTTTGCTCAAAGGCGGCCGTCGGGTAACTTTTGCTGCTTTGTACAACAACGAGTATTCATGAATTGAACAACTTTCTTTTTCATTCGTGTTAAACTTGAACAGATCGAGGATGGAATATCTTATCGTTAGTTTTTTTGTTTTACATTTTAAATACTACATATCACTTTGAAGAGAGTGAATTTTGGCAAAAATAAAATTTTACAAGTCAATTAAATATTAAAAAAGCCTATATACGCATAAGTCTCTTTTCTGAAGCCAACCCCGACAGCAGCATCAGGTCATTCTTCTCGCAAACATGCTTTTTTTATTGAACCAGTGTGTAAAATTACAGCTCAATCGGGACACCGGGAAGTGGGTCAAATTGAACTTGCAAGATTCCACCTTTACAATCCAAGGCCCATTTAGACTGGCCCGTTGGCGCAGTGGGTAGTGACCCTGCCTTTAGCTCAGTGGATCACGGGTTCGACTCCCACCGAGGGCCCACATTTTTTGTAAACAATTTGTTGATTCTTCGAGCCTGGGTGTATATTTGTATTTAAGTGTATGTATTTAAAATTATATATGTATATATTTGCCAGTGGTACCTGTTACCCATGACACAAGTATTAAATTACATATTTTTGGGACGTACGACTGTTTGTAAGTGTCCCATATATGTTTATATTTATTTATATTATATAATACATAACAAACAACAGCTTTTAAGAATTAACTTTCATTATGTTATGTAATCGTTGCGGATTTATATGAAAAGTGCTAAAAATATATATCTATAATATCTACTATATAAAGGTGAAGAATTTGTTTGTTTGATTGATTGGTTGAACGCGCTAATCTTAAGAACTACTGGACCGATTTGAATAATTCTTTTAGTGTAAGATAGTCCATTTATCGAGAAAGACTATAAATATAACAAGTAAATGATATATATGAATGTAAATTATGTTATAATGATTTTTAATTATCCGATATTATAAAGCTAATATTCATTAAAAATCAAATAAAATATAGTAAATATCTAAATATTGAATCATCATCATCTTCCTCCCCTTATCCCACTCTAAGTGGGGTCGGCACAGCATGTTATAAACATGCTGTCACATGATTTGGCTGCGACCGCCGCCTGCCTGACGTCAACTTACCTTAGTCGTATTTTACGAAACCTCGGTAAGAAAGAGGGTGGTCTATTCTACTAAACCGGATACCACACGGTGGGTCAACTTACCTTAGTCGCCTTTTACGACACCTTGGTAAGAAATGAGGTTGGTTTAATCTACTCAGCCGCATACCACACGGCGGGTCGACTTACCTTAGTCGCCTTTTACGACACCTCAGTAAGAAATGAGGGTGGTACTATTCTACTCAGCCGGATACCACACGGCTAATCTAAATATTGAATGTATCTGTAAAATTAAAACAGTTCGTTAAAACATAGAACTAGAAATAAACATTATAATTTATTCCAAGACTGCAGCCGTGTTTCTTTATTCCTTTCATTCTTTGTAATAACCATCGCTTCAGCGATTGTTATAATTATGAAATACTCGGGTAACGAACTGCTCCACCTGTACTCTGATATTAATCCAAAGTAGCATTGAAAAATTCCTATAATTAATTAACACGAAATATATTTTTAATTTATCATTTACCATTTGAAATTTGCATAAGATTTTGTTTAATGATTTACGCATATAAATTGTACATAGCTCTCATCATTATGCTCTTGCTCTTATCACGCTTTAAGTGGGGTCGGTACAACATGTTATAAACATGTTGTCACATGATTTCGTATTTTACGACCGGTCGCCTGCCTGAAACATTTCAATGCCATTGAAAACATTTCAATGGCAAACATTCAAAGGCTCTCTTTGTGACAGTAAAATTAAGCTTAGAATCTTCGAGATTTCGAAACAAAAAGAAAAAGTTCACAACGAAATTGAAAACAAATATATTGAAAAGAAAGTTAAATATAAAGAGCACAACTTACACCAAATGTTTTCGTCTAACAAGAAATTAGGACAGAAAATTAGCGGCAACAAATAAAACTAATTTGTTTTAATTCAGTTTTCTTAAGCTAAGTTGTTGAAAGCTTTTTTGTTTGATTTACCGTAAATAATGCTCAGGTCACATTTCAGCTTATTGGTTTTCATGTTTTCAGTTAAGATCTTCAAGATACGAGTATTACGTAAATGAGTTCTGTTTATTTATATTTGTGTGTTATTGTGTATTTTATTAATATTGTGGAATGTTATACCTACGTAACACAAAGTACAATGGTCTAACGGTTAGAAGCAGTTACTCAGAAGATAAGAATTACTCTACTTTAAACCCCGGACAAGCACCACCCAGTTTATCTATAAAACTTGTGTGCCTACTTTTTTCATGCTTTTTCGATAAAGGATGGATGGTACGAAAACGAAAACCTCCATGTAACCTATAAATCCACATTCTGTACAAAAATAGAACCTTTACCCAACAGTGGGATAGTAAAAGACCGCTACCCTTATCCCATTTAAATAATTCTAGCGTTTAATAACTGAAAACGTACGCATTTATTTGCTAAAATGTTATATTAAATAATTCGTAAATGCTATCGTCAATTTAAGAAGTCCATGTTAAATTAGTACGTTTATGTAATTCAATATGTAAGATATATGCAAACATACAATAGTCTCGTCTCTATGCGACAAGCGAATGACATGACACAGAATATACGAGAAAAGTTGTTTTAATTTACAAGATGGATTTGCATGACTCCTAGAAATTTGTAACAACTTTCATTAAACTAAAAGGAACATGACACCATTAGTTAACTCAAAAATAACTAAGTTTCAGTTGTGAGATTGTAAGATTTTTTCGTTATGATTTTTATTTAATATTTTTATGTTTTCATTCTTAGTGATAAGATTTTCGATGTTGTTGCTTAATAAATAAAAAAGGATATAGGACAATCCCTACATCATCCTCCTGCCCTTATCCCACTCTAAGTGGGGTCGGCACAACATGTTATAAACATGCTGTCACATGATTTGGCTGGGTTTTTACGACCGGTCACCTGCCTGACGTCAACTTACCTCTGTCGTATTTTACGATACCTCGATAAGAAAGAGGGTGGTCTATTCTACTAAACCGGATACCACACGGTGTGTCAACTTACCTTAGTCGCCTTTTACGACACCTCGGTAAGAAATGAGGTTGGTCTATTCTACTCAGCCGGATACCACACGGCGGGTCGACTTACTTTAGTCGCCTTTTACGACACCTCGGTAAGAAATGAGGGTGGTACTATTCTATTCAGCCGGATACCACACGGCTAATCCCTACATCTATACATATTATAAAACAAAGTCCCCCAAAAACTCTGTACGTCTGTATCTGTACGTCATCGATTTTCTCGAAATTTACTTATCTGATTATTGTACGGTTTTCACTAATAAGCAATAGTGAAATTAGTAAGCACTTTAGCTACATTTATTGTCTATAAAGTTCAGTATGAGTAATAATAAGCATGACTGTGTGTTGGCGATACTTTGAACTACTTAGATAATTACAAAGTCCTCGACCTATGATAACATCTATATATGTGAACATATACCAAATATATTATTATTCTAATAATGAAAGGAACATTAACACTTCCTTTCGGCGTGAACTATAATTTGTATTTGTAATTATAGACCGTATACGCAGTGCTCCTATTATATTTTAAAAAGTACATCCTTTTATTTATATAGGAGTGTGCATCAATAAATATTGATTTATTAATAATAATAAAAATTTGACACTATCGGTTCATATAAAGACCTATTTGAACCGAGAACTCGAGAAATGAGGGTGGTACTATTCTATTCAGCCGGATACCACACGGCGTGCATTTTATTAAATGTATAGATTTAATAAATCAGGGTGGTTTAATTTCGCAAGAAATCGTTAAATTCAGTGACTACCTTTTTTACGCCTTCAAACACGTGACGATATCGACATTTCGAACTGCATTTAGTTAAAAGTCATATTTTTTTATAATCTTCTTCTTCATTTTCAACCAATGGACGTCCACTGATGAACATAAGGACTCTTTAAGGGATCTCCACACCCCATGTTGTGCCGCTTAGATCCAGCGGCTCCCCGCGACCTTTTTGAGGTCGTCAGTCATCCTCGTTGGGGTCTACCGACGCTACGATTTCCGTTGCAAGGTCGCCATTCCAACATCTTGGGACCCCAACACCCATCGATTCTACTTACTACGTGTCCCGCCCATTACCAATTCAGCTTCGTCACACGCTGAGCTTTATGGGTTACTCTGGTTCTTCTACGGATCTCTGCATTCCTGATTTGATCGCGTTGAGATATACGAAGCATCTTTCATAATGTTTCCTAGTAATGGGATCGAATATATACTAATCGTATTGCATCTCCACTAACCACTAAGTACTACCAGAAACGAACAGCGTGGAACTAATAGCGACTTAGACGACAGCCACAGAAAGTCGTACATCACCTTGATACGGGTCGCCACGCTCTACACGCCCACAACTCCTTCGAATTATAGCAACATACCGCATAATTACCTAACACATTATTCAAAAGTAATAATAAAATTATTTTGCTATAATCCGCGATGAAGTAAAATAGAAAATATATATAATGCTAAATGTATGGTGGACAATCGGTTATCATACCTGATACATGCAGGATTCGTAAAAACGGTTACGGGGCGAAACGATTGTTGAGTTTGTGATAGTGAAAATATGTAGTGCTTGTGTATTATGGTGGCGGTGGTGGAGGTTTGTGCATGTGTTTTTACGAATCCTGCATGTATCAGGTATGATAACCGATTGTCCACCCTACATTTAGCATTATATATATTTTCTATTCACTTCATCGCGGATTATAGAAAAAACAATTTTATTATTACTTTCGTATCATGGATCTCCGCAAAGTAACGCCTAATTCTATAAATTATTTAACACATTATTTCTACCATATTTAATGTTTATAGTACCTGAGTAGCCGAGGCTTGATCGGTATTTTTTTTAAAGATACAAAAAAAAAAAACTTGAAAAAAATAATTTCGCAGGTGGGACAGGTATTATCTCTTATAGATGAGCTATGACAACTTTATGATTCACAGCTATAATATCTTTTGCATTCTATCCTATATTTCTGCATTTCTCAGTGTCCGAAAACAAGGATAAGAAGACTTTTTTTAACCTAGCTAGATCGATACCTAGCTAGATCCTAGACAAGGTGGGAATCGGGTTATAACTGGTTATATTACTACGAAATACCTGAAGATACTGCATTCTTATAACATCAGAATCTCGAGCACAACTTAAAACAGGATAGTGATAGTTAGGCACAAAAACTCACATCATCATCGCAGAATGGAAAGCTTATTGAAACCTTATGTTTATAATTTCCTTATCTATGTTATATAATTTCGTTAAAATGGTTTTACGTACATACATACTAGAGATGCAGAGTAGCATGAAATTACAAGCCGGGATGAAATTCACTAGCAAAGCAACTAGTCTGGCCAAATAGAATAGGCGGAACTAATAGCGGTTGAGACGACAACCACAGACAATCGTATATAGATAGCCTTATATACGTATTGATACTACGTGTAGTGGGTTGATTGTATTTCGCACTCACAGCAGAAATGAGACCTAATTTGGTAGCCAAAACTTTGAAAACGGTAGGTAAGCACTGTTTACAAATGGAAATGCAATTTTCATTAAACGTGCCTCGACGCTATTCTATTATCAGTTAATAATATTATCAAACTTTTCACACATATACAATGTGTGAGAAGTTTGATAAACAAACATTATACTAAGCGCTTTAGAATAACGGACGCTGTTGAATGTTAAAAGTAATGTATTGCATACAAAGATAAAGTATTGATAGACTTTGCCAAATGAATAACGGAGATAAGAAGCAGAACATTCACGTTACAATTAAAGACCTAATCTCTTAAAATCAATTGATATTTGTTATGTTGACTACGACAGAAACGAACTACTGATACAGAAGCAAAAAATCTGTCATTATCAAATGTATGCATATATAAAAAATGCATTATTTTTCCAAATCAAAATAATCTTTATTTAAAGATTTATTTAAAGCTTTTTACAAGCACTTTGAATCGTCAAGGATCAATTAGATTTAGTGAAGCTACAACTGGTTCGGAATGTTGATCTTAACGAAAAAAGACCAGTAAGAAACTCGGCGGTCAATATTTTAAACGTTTTAAATATTCATTATTTAACCGCAGTCTTGTTTGATGCTGGATTTGAAAATTCAAATCATATATCATTTTTATCATTCAAATAATCTCCAATTGTGTAATATTCCTTACGTATAAGCATATTTCTTACACTTAATTTTAACTTTTCTGTGGATAAGTCTACATGGATTGTGAAATTTTAAAGAAGAAGTGACTACAAAATTAATAATTATATTTTTATTAATTATACAAACACACTAAAAACATCGAAACTTGAACACCATATATTTGTCTTGAAAACACTATCATATTATACAAGTAATAAAATCTGTGATCGACAATATATATTTATTGACATCTATATATATATATATATATATATTTTATTGTAGAAGTGAGTATAAAATTAATTATTATACTGCTGGATACAAACATACTAAAAACATCGAAACTTGAACATCATATATTTACCTCGAAGACACTTTATCATATTATACAAGTAATAAAATTTGTGATGGACAATGTATAGTTATATATATTTCTACTTGACAGTGAACATTTAAATTTAAATACGAGATTTCATTTTTATTTTTCTTGGAGTACTTATCTTTTTTGTTTACTAGTAAAGAAACAGATTAAAGTTACTTCTAAAATAAATAAAAACATCTAATTTTGTAAGATACTTTTTGATAAACTAAATTGTGTTTAAATGTAAATTCATTCATGAAAGATAAACTTCTGAATCTGTGAGTGTTTCTTTATTTTAAATCTTTTTCTGAGGCAGGACAGGATTATTGTCTCGCATTTAAGGTTTAAGACAAGAGCGCTCTTAATTCAGGCGGAAATTACTCGCAGTCCCTAGTCCGATTAAATAAAAAAATCTATTACGGCTCTCCAAAAAATCGTATTTAATATAAGAAGTAAGAAAAATTCTTTTCTTTTGCAAACAATAGCTAAATGGAATTAGATTTCGTAAAAACGGAAATTAAAGATTTTTTTGTATGGACGGTTATTATTAAACTATTAAAGGATAATGAACTGAGTTTGAATCCGTTTTAATTGGTTGCATTCAAATATAAAAAAAACTATCATACTATATATATAAAAAACACTAAAAATTAGTTTTTTATTATATCTTACTTAAGTAAAACCTAAGTCAATTATAACATAATATAGTTTAAAAGCATTGCAAGATTATTTAGTTTCTTTAAATACAACTGTTGCTGGCGACTTCGTTTATACCATCATAAACGTTAAAGTACCCTTAATAAAGCAAAGCTGTTTTTCCCTGTTCCCTAAAAAAAAACAGGAATTTCTCTGTCCTATATGCTACCTTAGTGCATAAGCTGTGTTAAATTTTATCAGTATAGTTCCATTAGATTAACCTAAAAAGCGTAACAGACAGACAGACAGACAGGCAGATAGACAGAAGGGTTAAATGAATGCTGTGCGTACCTCTAATTTAGAAACATCATCATCATCATAAATACATCATCTTTCCTATAGAAAGATGATGTATTGTATGTTAAAATTAGTTTCAAACGTATATGTATATGATTTCTAGTTGGTAAGCCTTAAAAATAAATAAATATATTTCACACGCTTTGTTTAATCTACGCACGTCTTTTTATTGGTACACTAATGTGACAAAACAAGGTTGTATCCACCCGGTACATTTTAAAGAAGACTACTGCGACACCTTCATTTACGATCGCCCCTTCCTCGCCGACCGCATGCATAATTGAATCTCCGCGGTCAAATTAGCAATTTGGAGTTTGGACCCCTACAAAGGAGACACTTCAGTTTTAAGTCTTTATTGTCCAAACAAATTTGTTCAACGTTTACTGTGCTCAGTCAGTGTTGAGTTACTCTATATAGAGCGTTTTATTTAATCTCTCTTGACACACTGCTTTTTGCTCAATATTTCCTAATATAAAATGTTTGCCATCAGCACATGTTGTCACACATTCACACCAATGAGTTTTTCTATTAAAAACTAATGTGTCTAATTGTTAATTGCAATTTATCACACGCTTTTCAGTGAAGGAAAACATCGTGAGGAAACCTGCATATCTCTAGAGATAACTCTAGAGATATGTGAAACCTACCAATCCGCATTGGAGCAGCGTGGAAGGTCTTAGCTCCAATCCTTCTCTCCGAAAACCGAGAGAGGAGGCTTATGCCCAGCAGTTGGATAGTAACAGGTCGTTACTTACTTACTTACTTACCTACTATGTTGTCACATGATTAGCTACGTATTATACAAACGGCCGCCTGCCTGACATCAACTTACCTTAATCGTATTTTACGACGCCTCGATGAAAACATATTGTGCCGACCTCACTTAGAGTATCATAAGGGTAGGACAATAACGACTTATCTTGAGTACTTGATATCACTACTGATATATAGGACATAAACTTCCTAAAGTATTAGATTCATCAATAAATCCATTTAATGATTAAACTGAATATAATAATCAGCGTGGATATTCCTTAGAATAGAAGCGTCTAGATAACCGTACATTTCATTCTTTATAAGTGTTATTTTATGAGTGCTAAAAAGCTATATTCACATTTTTCATTTTTATCTTACAAAGTATCTAAGTCGACACTTCACCTCTCGTTATTTTTAATTGAGTCACACGGCTCTGCACTTTTATATGATTGATAACAACATACGGCGTGTATACTCATTCACACAAGCATCAATCGTGTTTGCAAGTGTGCTTGAAAAAAAAGTAACATTGTAACATATAATTATATATATATATCCTCCTGCCCTTATCCCACTCTAAGTGGGGCCGGCACAACATAATATAAACATGCTGTAACATGATTTGGCTGCGTTTTTACGACCGGCCGCCTGCCTGAAGTCAACTTACCTTAGTTGTATTTTACGACACCTCGGTAAGAAGAAGGGTGGTCTATTCTACTAAACCGGATACCACACGGTGGGTCAAATTCAAATTCAAATTCAAAATATTCTTTATTCAAGTGGACTGTTTACAGTACTTTTGAATCGTCAAATGTTTTAAAGAAGCTACCACTGATTCGGAAGTTTGCTCCTACCGAGAAGAATCAGCAAGAAACTCAGCGGCTAATCTTTTAAAAAATTATTACAATTTGATGGTTACAAGATAATCGTTGCAGCTGGATGCGTAGCTGACTGCAGTTAAGATAAGCTATCACTCAAATAATCCTCAATAGTATAGTAAGCTTTATGTAACAACATCGTTTTGAGATAATTTCTAAACTTGTGTAAAGGCAAGGTCAACTTACCTTAGTCGTCATTTACGACACCTCGGTAAGAAATGAGGGTGGTACTCTTCTACTTAGCCGGATACCACACGGCTATAACATTGTAACATATAAGTGGACTTCAAAAGGTTTTACGCACAAAATAAAAGACATACTATTGTGGAATATTATATTGCATAGCAAGATACTACTTTACTACCCGATGATCTCCAAAGGGTCGTACATATTACCATGGATCTTACAAAAGAACTTATATCAAGTTATATTGACTGGCCCGTTGGCGCAGTCAGCAGTGACCTAGCCTTTAGCTTCGCACGTCGCGGCTTCGAATTCCGCCGAGGGCATAATTTTCACTAAACAATTTGTTGGTTCTTCGAGTCTGGGTGTATTAATATTTAATTCATCATCTTCCTGCCCATATCTCACTCTAAGTGGGATCGGAAAAACTTGTTATAAACATGTCACATGATTTGGCTAGGTACGGCATATAGCAGGTAAGCTTACTTTAGTCGCCTTTTACGACACCTCAGTAAGAAATGAGGGTGGTCTATTCTACTCAGCCCGATACCATACGGCAGGTAAGCTTACCTTAGTCGTATTTTACGACACAGGTAAGAAAGAGGGTATTCTATTTTACTCAACCGGATACCACAAGATGGGTCAACAGTAACTTTGCGCCTTTGACTAAATAATATACAACTCAATCATCACAAAATATGTTACTTTATTAACAATAATGTATGCGGTTACTTAAGATTTTCGTTAACCTAGAAAGAGCCTAAAAACGGGACACAGTCGAAGGCAACTTTTAAATTGCGTTTCCACTTTTCCTAACTTATTTACTTCTCATAAAAGAAACATAATATAATTCCACTTTTCAGGCCAAAAGATAATGGCCTTTGATAACAGTCTGAAAAAGCTTTCCGCTGTTTTGTTTCTTTTATCTTCCAGTTTACGTGGTCTTTCCGCAAAAATTATAACTTGCGAGATTAAATAAGAACTTTTAATAAAATGCCTTGGGTTAGCCAAGATTACGGTTACGAAAATCTTTTTTTTTCTTCGTTAAGACTCTAAATTTATACATACAAATAGAAACATATCAAATCATTTGAGCTATGAGATTTTGATCGTAAAACAGAAATACACTATATTTCTTTGTGGCAAAACGTATGTCATTACTACCACCAATATTCCGAAATACTTTAAAAATAGTGGTTAAAAAGTATAAACTCTAAAAATAAGTACCACATGATTAATATAATAAGCTGAATCATAGAATGAATTTATAGAATTAGGCGTTACTTTGCGGAGATCCATAATACAAAAGCAATAATAAAATTATTAAGTAATTAAAATTATAATTTTATTATTACTTTTGAAACAAAGTAGTTGATAATTGATTCGTAAACATACTATTATTGCAACAGCATTTAATAATTTATAAGTTTAAGGTACTGAAGATGTCGTGTGGTATTTGGCTGATTAGAATAGACCACTCTCATTTCTTACCGAGGTGTCGTAAAATACGACTAAGGTAAGTTGACAAGCGGCTGGTCGTAAAACATGTAGCCAAACTATGTGACAACATGTTAATAACATGTTGTGCCGATCCTACTTAGAGTGGGATAAGGGCAGGAGGATGATAAAATTTTAGGTACTGAAGGTTATAATAAATATACATTTCTTATAATGCATGTTTTACTGTTTGATATATATAACAATTGTGTGTATATAAGGATAGCAAGCGAAATTTCATTTCCGAAGTTCAGTCACTTGGATATAAAATCGAAAAATAATTTCATTAAAACTTGAAAGAGTCTTTTTTATTTTTTTTTAAACTCGAAACTTGTTAATGAACGTGACAAAATTAAATTTACAGGACGACTTTCTTTGAAATATTTTTTATATATTACGTAATATTAAATGAGATTGGCACTTAATTAGACTGTTTTAACTTTAATAGTATTTAGGGAAGTAAAAAATTAACTATGACTAATTTCATGTTTTTTAATGTAAAAGAACAGGACTACAAATATTGTGATAACCCAGCATTACATTTGACCGTTTTACATATCTTTAAACTTATATTTCTAATTTATTTTCTTCTATTATTTTATTATAATTCGTGGACCCGCCGTGTGGTATCCGGCTGAGTAGCATATACCACCCTCATTTCTTACCGAGATGTCGTAAAAGGCGACTAAGATAAGTTGACCTAAGGCAGGCGGCCGGACGTAAAGTATATAGCCGTTGTAACATCATGTTTAAAACATGTTGCGCCGACACCACTTAGAGTGGGATAAGGGCAGAAGAATGATTAATTATAACAACGAAAGTGATATGGATAAGGAAATGAATTTACTTATTTACGCACCTTAATGTCTGTGACATACCAAATTGCTAACAATTTCTTCCATCTAACTTCACCTCATGAATTCGCCAGGTCGCTTGCAATCACTTCCACCCAATAAGGTAAACATATTTTGTTGCCATTATATAAAAGTAACTTATTATTAGTCAATGTATAGAAACCGGCTATACTCACGTTTTATGCTAAGAGTATAAGTGCCCCGGATAGGTGCGAAAATAATCGGGCTAACCCGATAGAATAAGACGTAAGTATAGCCGGTTTCTATATATTAACTATGAATACTACTCTCGATAGTTTAAATTTAAAAATAACTTGTTATTCTTTATATTTAATTTTTTGTGTTCTCTAACATACAGATCAGTGTACCGAAAACAAGACTTTTAGAAACCATTAATAATTCTTTTGGATTGAAAGTCCAATTCTACTGTCCGAGTTCAAGAATACAGAAGCATTTAATTAATAGAAACTGAACAACCGATTTATATATTTTACATGTGACACACTGTCCTCCAAAGCGGTGGACCCTTTTGATACACTATTCTTAAAAGTATTTTCTACACAATACAAAAGTTAGAATTATATAAATCTGCTAGTGGATTTATTTGTGTTACTGTCACGGATATTAGTTAAATGTAAAATAATAGTGAGAAAAAGAGATATTCTTGAAAATAAAACATCACAACTTTACGCAACTGCTTTCATAACTACGATGTATTAAAAAATTCTACTTTATGAAATTTCCATTGAAATATTATAAAAAAATAAAAATAAAATAAAAATAAAATTTATTGACAGTAACAATTTTTACATTTTGTATGATATATTGTTGAGGACTTCTTTTAAGCTTAATAAAGCCTGTTTCAGAAGTCCTCACTCTTCCGTAACACCTGAGCTACCACAATTAAGTATATTTTAATATATAATAATTAAATAAATATGTATAAATAAATACATATATATAACCATTAATAAGATATATAGATATATATAATAAAATAAATAAAATATAATAATATAAAATAGATATGTGTTATAAATTATAGAAGTTACAATAAAATTATATTGCTGTAATCCGCGTTATGTAACTTCTGTACTATGGAATTCCGTAACTACTGCTTCTATAAATCAATTGAAATATTGTTTATTATTACGCCAAAGATAATGCGAAATGTGTTGGCAAAAATTATTGGTTTAAACTTTTATAATACTGCTGACCATACTAAAATTAAGTGTATAAAAGCAACTTGCAGCATATTTTGCAGACTTCATAATTCTTGCAGAGTTGTAAGAGGAGTCGGTTCTCTTACCTATACAATGAATACATTTTTGAGTTAATGAGTGTTAAATTTAAATCTCTGGCATGTTCTCCTACAATATGCTTAAATACCTGGATACGCTGGAATACTTTTGATGTACCAAATGCTCACCACTATCGAGATTATATTACAACTCCAAATAATATTGAAAGGCAATCATCATCTTCCTGCCCTTGGCCCACTCTAAGTGGGGTCGGCACAACATGTGATAAACATGTTGTCATACGATTTGGCTACGTAGTTTATGATCGCCCGCCTGCCTGACATCACTTACCTTAGTCGTATTTTACGACACCTCGGTAAGAACGAGGGTGGCCTATTCTACTTAACCGGATATCACACGGTGGGTCAACTTACCTTAATCGCCTTTTACGACACAACGGTAAGAAATGAGGGTGGCCTATTATACTCAGCCGGATACCATACGGCGGAAGGACTTACCTTAGTCGC
Organism: Morpho helenor; assembly: GCA_029227775.1. NCBI lineage: Eukaryota > Metazoa > Arthropoda > Insecta > Lepidoptera > Nymphalidae > Morpho > Morpho helenor. The sequence goes on along the minus strand of JARGCU010000010.1, from coordinate 9,224,423 downwards.
CTTTTACGACTTGACTTTAAGAAATGAGTTCAAAGACCATATGAGGACTTAATAGCAGTATGTCACAATGGCCGACGCTTTAAGCGAGCTCTTAGCAGTCAGCCGGAGCTATATCAAACGACGCGGAAATTCCCACTTATTTTCTGATTGCCACACTACGGGACGCTATTGATGCGCTAAACCAAATAAATTTAAAATCCGGATTGTAATGGTTTACTCGTTATTTTTAAATCCCTATTTCACTTTATTTGAATTAAATGATTTTGTAACTTTGTTGCAATTTTCAAATACAAATTATCGAACTATCAAATTTATATTTAATGGGCTTAAGCTGCCTTTGTGCAAGAGAAAATCTACGTCAAATGTTGAAGACTCTAGATATTTCTAATATTAGTGCATACTGTTCTTAAGCCAATTCATAAAATAAATAGCCGAATCATGTGACATGTTTATAACATGTTGTGTCGACTCCAATTAGAGTGAGATAAGGGCAGGAGAATAAAGACAATGTATATGATACATGGGATGCACAATAATACCATAATAAAGTAACAGCCTGAATTTTTAACAATAGTGATTGATTCGATTCTCATAATTAAGTCAACAAGTATTTTTATGTAAATTGATATTTATATACAAATCAACAACATAATGAGATAACAGCAGCAAAATAGGTAACATTAAACAGATCGTAAAATATTTTGATTAGCGTGTCCATTTCATAAGTGTAGGAACACCAGTGCGAATATAGATTGTTGTCGTTTTATGAATCATAAAACAAATTGTTGTATTTAGACATTTATGACGTTTGGGTAACCCTGATACACGTCATATCCTAATTTACGGGACCATCGCGTAATTATTTTATTTTTACTTTACTTTTTAAACTTTTACTTTAAAAATATATAAAAGTAGAATAAACCACCCTTATTTCTTACTTAGATGTCGTAGAAGGCGAATAAGGTAAGTTGACCCACCGTGTGGTATCGGGTTGAGTTGGTTATACCACCCTCTTTCTTACCGCTTTGTCGTAGAATACGACTAAGGTAAGTTGACGTCTAGCAGGCGCCCGGTCGTAAAATACGTAGCCAAATAATGTGACATGTTTATAACATGACGTCCCGATCCAACTTAGAGTGGGATAAGAGCAGGAGGATGTAGGATGTATGTTTTGAAATATATGAAAGTTAAAAAACAGTCTGTTAAAGTCTTAGTGCTGGGACAAAGCTTCATCTTCTCTAGTTTGAAAAAGGATTGCAAAAGTTAAAACCACGACGCTGTTCGATACGGATCAGCTGATTACAGATATCGCTAATAATCTATATATAATATATGTTTTCCCTTTTACTATTATTATATTTATCTTTAGCGTAAAACGAAAGAAAAAGTTCTTCAAGCTGAACGTATTGCTGATGATAATTTAAAAATAGAAAGTGTTAAAGCAGACTCAATAAGGTTTTGAAATGTATTATAGTGGAAATCCTGCGCCAAGAACGCAGCGTCAAATCCCCTAGAGAAGAAGTAGCAGATATATTGGACGGACAGAAGTCTTCAAAAAACAGAGGAAACCGCTGGTATGAGATACGTGTCGCAAAAAAAATCATTTAAATTTTCATTCGATCATTTTAATGATCTATCTTGACGTAAAAAAGATCAAACAACAACATAAAAAAACAGTCTTCTTTGGCGGTTGACTTGGACTTAGTAACATCGTATCATAAGAGAAAACATATTTCTAATCCATTCGTTCTAAATGACTTTAAAAAACTCAGTATGAACTTCTAAAACGCTTTAAAAACGTAGTACTTACGTACACAGCTTGAAAATATATTGCTCTATTTTTATATGAATATCAAAAACATTTGTTAAAGTAGGTATCTTTTGACTCGTAAATAACAAATGGATAAGTAGAACTTTGCGTTAACGTCATCCTGTTTATGTCCAAATATTTCATTTCACTTTCCCAGCGTTGCTATAATAAACCTGAAATCGCAGGTCGTATAGTAACATGCAAGACGGATTCTTGTTATTTATTATACCTGTCTTGTTTCGAATTGAAACGGGCGAAGCATACAAAAACGTTATGATAAAACTTTAAACATTACTACAAAAATACATGAGAGTATTTTTTTTTACTGTAATATAAAAGTACTGTAAATAAAATACTTTAAAAAAGAAACAATATATAATGAAATTAACAATAACTCGAAATCTTCTCACGTATGACCACATTACATGATAATTGTTAACAAAATGACAGTTAATTTTTATATTACGATTTGAAAATAACATTTTGTTAAAGCCATTTTTTTTAATATAATATGATCACATGTTGTTTCCTTATTTACTATAATTATTTAAATAGCATTCTTAGTAATTCATGGCAATTCAAGTTACTGTTGAAGTTATTTCTCTTACATCTAATCCAGGAGTTACCTATGTACACAATTGTTGTGACAATCACACAATAGACGGAATGCAAATCTACAAAAGCCACTAACCACATGTCCGCCTTAGAACTAAGATATTACGGAGATCGAAAGCTATTGTACCTTCTGTTTCGACAGATAACACTCAAATTTCAAGTCTAAGTTCGATTTAACTATACTTCTCGACTAATAGCTCCGTCGAAAATTATCATAATACCTTATTATTCTTCAATAGACAAGTTTGTGGACTTAGACCTTAAGGAATTATTATAAAAACTTGTGTTCTTATATGATAATTTCCATATATCGTGCAATTTAAAGTGATGATAAAACATCTTAAAAAACCTTCCGAAATAGCTACTTTACTTTCTCATGAAATTCAGTTCAGTTTCAGTTATGAAGCTTGGAAACAAGCTTGATAAATAAACGTAAAAAAAATCGCAAATAACTTCAAGCATAGACAGGAACGGTCTAATATATTTTATGGATAATAAATTCGGGCTACTCATTAACTAGTGATGTCGAAAGTAGGCTCTTTTACAAGTGTGTTTAACCTTTTCCACCTTTGATGATAGTTGATAGCCTTAAGTACAAAACTATTCCAAAACTTCTCATTGGGTAATCCTCCAAGATTACGAACTTTAGATGATTATGCTTTCTTTAAGAAACGTATAATCCGAGAAATATCTGCACTTGTCACAGATTGTCTGCATGTTTTGATTTTTATTGAAAAAACTTGATTTTTTTTACATAAACTATCGCCGTTTGACATTAACTTCTTCAGGGTTGAATAATATGTCTATATGAAATATATTTTTGACAAGAAGTTTTTGGATACAAGAAGTTTTATTTATAACTTATATAGTATCAGTTGTTTCAAAAAAGAAGCTGTAATGTAAAAAGGTATTTTGTTTTCGATTAATTTAACTTATTAATTAACCGAATTAATTGTAAATTTATAATTAAATTAAGTACAATCAAATAACGTAACTCAGCTGTTTCTTAGGTCTAGAATTGCATTATATATAATTTTTTATATTTAAATTTACATATTGTTTACACCACTTAATTAAATCTTAATGTCTGTATGCTAAAGATAAGTGTTACAAATTACTTAAAAGTAAATTCTATCCACATGCCTAAATCAAATCTTATCTAAATCTTACCTAAATCAAATCATTGACGTAGAAATATTTTGAATGTGGAAATAGTTAAAATTTTTGAAAACTAAACTAAACTTTGGTACATCATGCCTGTTATTCATCAAATCAAATGATATTATTTACGGAATACATATAAACATATTAAGATCTTAATAATTATGAGTAAAAAAATATATATTACCAAAGAGTGGTTTTCAAAAAAAATTTATTTCAAATACAACATGAAAGTAATAAAATAACGTTTCAATACTCTTACTTCAAATAGTCTTTTGTAAAGATCTAAAGATGCTTATTCTTTCCATTAATTTATTCCATGAATTCAAGAAATACCCAACTTAAACAGAAAATAGTATTTAAGTTACGAAGAACTTAAGTATCCGTCTATGACACTTGAAAGATTAAGTATGCTTACAAGAGAGTCTGAGTGGCGAAGCTCGGTGGTAATTTGAAAAACATTTTGCAATTATTTTAAGTATTCACTAAGTACACAAAGGTAGAAATCCAGAATAACAAATACTTCGATTAATACATTTAATATAACATCAACTTAGCAAATTTTATACAGAACAATGCTTAGAAATTAAAGAAGTGAAACAATATCAAATTTAGTATTATAGCAATAATAATAAACACCAGATATGCACTTTCGTACTAATGACCTAAGACATTTACCACAGAAAATGTGTTTAAATGTTTGATATATCTGCGAAGAGTTTGCAGCATACCGCAAAATAAGTGTTATGACATATTTCACAGACGACCAACTTGGCGGAACAAAATGGAACGAACTATTTACTTTTTATTAATGAATCGTCACCAAACGTCGTTCAAAGCAGTCGTGTATCAAATTTTTACTAAATTAATCAAATTAGTGCTTTTCAAATCTAATACTTATTCTCAAGTAATAGAAATTGTTTTGATGTAAATTGTTCGGTGTAATTTGTGACTTTAAAATAATAAGTGCAAGTGAACGTTATCTTGGCAGCAAGCGGGACGATACGCCTCACCCCCGCGGGACGAGAACGGTTGTTATTTTTTACTCGCTTGCACAGGGACTCTGCGTATCAGTGTTTAATATCAGTGTGTAATATGTACGTCAATTTAATCGTTATATTATGTGAATCATTACTGCAGCTGATTTCGATCTTTTGAATGCATATTTAAAAACGGACAGTGCCGAATAATAAGCATGAATGTTACTCGATCTCCACCCAAAACTCCGACAACTATGGATCATTTAACCATACCATCTAAGGCAACAACAGATTACATGGTCGGGGCCGGATCGCACCCGGATTTATCAAAATTAGGCGAGGAATTAAAAGAGGCACAAATTACTTACCGTAAACGTAAACAGCCGCCGGAATGTGAACGCTTCTATCCTGATGATATCAAACAAATGAGAAATGATATATCACGCATTTCTTCCCTATTAGAAAATTATATTGACTCGAATGCACAGTTGATGAATCAGATGAATGCGAGTATTACCGAGGTCAAAAGTACAATGGCAGATTTATGGGCATCGCATGAACAAACTAAAAGTTTAATTACCTCTACTGCAGTGGAAATTAACATACAAATTCAAGATATTAAATCCACCGTATCGAATATTGCCTCAGAACAGGGTAGCATAAAGAGTCAACTAACTCAGATGGAAACAAAATTATTACACAGTGAAGACAAAATAAAAAGACTTGAAACTGATTTGAAGAAATTAAAATTAAACTCAGACGGTACCCCGATCCAATCCAAGCAGCTAAGCGTAAATGAAGATATAATCCGTGAAATTCGAGAACGTAAAAAAAGACATAATAATGTAATCATAGCTGGTATACCAGAGCAGAGCTCCACTAGTACCCAGGCCAATATAGTTAAAGACGAAGTAGACGTTATGAATATTACCTCAAAAATAAGCGAGAATATACCAAAACCAACTAAAGTTTATCGTATCGGAAAGTTTAATGCTGGAAAAATACGTAGAATTAAAGTCTGTTATAATAATTCTGACACAGCTATGCTATTACTTCGTAACAAAGACAAATTACCAGAGAATATCAAAATATTTTCTGATCAAACACCAGCTCAACAAAAATATTTTCAGGATATACGAGATGAATTAACACAGAGAATAAGATCTGGAGAAAAAGATCTTACAATAAAATACATCAATGGAATACCAACTATCATAAAGCAAGATTCAAAAAATTTCAACAGCCAATAAGACATGACACTATAACTAATCCTATAACCTATCAAATAGTTAGTGATTATCAACAGCTGAACATAGAGAAATCACGGCTATCATTTCTTTATTTAAATGCAAGAAGTATACGTAAAAAAGGGAAACTAGACGAACTAAAATGTATTATAAAATCGATACCTACAACCGTGCATATCATTCTGATAACAGAAACTTGGATACAGAATGAAAATCACATATTACAATTACAGATACCTAATTACACACATTACTACAACTACAGAACAGATATTAGAGGAGGAGGAGTATCTGCGTACATACATAACGATTTAAAACACAATCTAATTGAATCAATATATCAAGATGGAAATAATTACTTATGGGTTCATATAGAAAAATTTTCGTTAGATGTTGGCGTGGTTTACCACCCTGGTGATACTAACTTTGATAGGTTTCTAGATGTATACGAGACACAGTTACAAAAACGAAATCGGGCAATTGTATTTGGAGATTTTAACGTAGACCTCCTAACAAAAAATTCAATACAAAATAAATACAAGCAAAGAATGAAGGAATCAGGATACAAAATACTAAATAAAATCAATAAAACTTTTTGCACAAGAGACGCACCCACGAGAAAATCTATCTTGGACCACATCAGCACTAACTTAAAAAGAGAAAACTATACCTTCGCTATTATAAATACATCTATGTCAGATCATAAACAACTTTATTTACAAGTGAACAAATGGAAACCACCTCCAAAAGTAAGACTAAATTATGAAAAAATAAACTATGATAAATTATATAACACAATAGAATCACGTGGACTTGATGATGTGACTAACCTTTACACGGAACTAGAAATAAAGTTAAAACAGTATGTACAAGACAGTAAATCATTCAAGACAAGAGTTGTAAATACACCACAAAAGGATTGGATTAACAACGATATAATAAATGGAATAAGACAAAGAAACTATTTATGGCTACAACACAAGAAGAATCAGGGAAATAAGACACTAGAAAATAACTTTAAATTAATGAAAGTTAAAATTGCTAAATTAATTCAAACTACAAAAAATTCTTACTACTACAAACTATTTACAAATTGTGCAAAAAACCAAAAAAAAATGTGGTCACTCATAAATAATTTAGCCAATAACAAAATAAAATTAAGCGACACTCCTACGAAGCTTTTAGTTGATTCTAAATTAGTTACTAGCACGAAAGAAATATGTGAGGTCTTTAACAAATATTTTTCTAACGTAGGATCTATGCTTGCCGAAAAAATACCTAATAAATACCATAATACCTCAATACCAGTTATTTTTAAAACAAATACAAACAATAATTATGAACTTAGGACACTAGTCCCTTGTGACACAAATGAAATAATCAAAATTATTAAAAATCTCGACTCAAATTCTAGTAGTGGTATAGATAAAATAAATACGAAGGTCATTAAAACTTTACAAAACTTAATTTCAGGAAAATTAGCAATATGTTTCAATAAACTCATGATGGACGGGGAATTTCCAGATACTTTAAAGATTGCAAAAGTAACACCGATATATAAATCTGGGCTCAAAACTGACCCTGAAAACTATCGTCCAATCTCTGTGCTACCGATTATGTCAAAAATTTTAGAAAAAATAATACACAGGCGTCTTTTAAACTATTTGGACTCTTTTAATTTTATATCCGACCGCCAATATGGATTTAAAGCTAAAAACAATACTACTGCAGCTACTGTTGACCTCACAACAAAAATTAGGGAGAACATAGATAACAAAAAAATTGTGGTAGGTGTCTTTATTGATTTAAAAAAGGCATTCGATACCGTAAGTCATAAATTACTATTGGAAAAGCTAGAAAATATTGGTATCAGAGACAATGCACTTAAGTTATTCAAATCTTACCTAACAAATAGGTTTCAGGTAGTCAAGATAGGTAATTTTGAAAGTAGTGCTTTACCTATTAGTTACGGAGTTCCGCAAGGTTCCATATTGGGACCCTTATTATTTTTGATCTACATTAATAAAATTGCCGATTTAGGGCTACACGGACATTTGACACTATATGCGGACGACACGTGTTTATTTTATTTTGAAACTAATTTAAATGACGCTATCGCTAAAGCTCAAGAAGATTTAAATACACTATTCGAATGGTTTCAATTTAACTTGCTTACTATAAATATTACCAAAACCTGTTACATAATATTTAAGGCTAAAAATAAAAAAATTCCCTTACATAATCCTTTAACTATTAAAAATATCGAATTAGAACAAAAAACTTGCGAAACATACCTAGGTCTAAGAATGGACAATTACTTAACATGGAACAAACAAATTGATCATATTAAAAATAAATTATCTTCACTAACTGCGTCACTTTATAATATAAGCAACTATGTACCTAAAAAAGTTCGTTTAAATATATACAATTCCCTGGTTAAATCACATTTATTATATCTAATAGAGATATGGGGTAGTGCTACTAAAACTAAGTTAAAAGAATTACAAAGATCGCAAAATAAGATTATAAAAATACTTTTTCGGTATCCATACTACACATCAACACAAAAAATTTTCTCAGAAACTAAGCTAATGAATATTAATCAACTATATATATATAATACATGTATTCTAATTAAAAAAATAATTGATAAAACCATCCATACTAGTTTATCCTTTAAAAAAAAAATTCAAATATCTAAACGTAGCCTTCGTCGACCAAGTTTACTTGTTTTGCCCAAATTTCATACAAATTATGTCAAGAAAAATATTACTTATGCAGGAGCACAATTCTTTAATAAAATACCTACTAATATCAAACATGTAAGCTCGTTAAACTGTTTTAAATCACTTCTCGCAAAATACATATTTGAAAATTACACATAATAAAAGTTTAAGAATAATAAAAAATCTAGTATAACTAAAATAATTTACAGTCATACGATAATTAAAACCGTTTAACGAGCAGGTCTTTTGGTGACCGCCTAAGTTAATTAAGAGTTTATGTTCTCATGTAAGTGGCCATTGGCTTTTTTTTGAGAATAAATGATTTAAACCTAAACCTTTTAAACGACAACCACTACGAACTAAATATTAAGTAATTGGTATTCGAATACACATACATATATGATCCAGGCATCTCCAATTAACTGAGGTAAATTTTATTGCCTAAATATCCCATTGTGGTACTTGCCATTATAGGTTTTGCCCATAATCACCACGCTGGGCAGACATGTAGGTGATCGCAGAGCGTAGTCCATGGCACCGGTGACGCTGCTGCCCGTCGCCGGTCTGTGGTATTTAACTACGCCAAAGTTGAATGGTCATACCGCCATTAATCGGTCGCCAGAGCCTTGTTCGCTGATCGGCAGGATGCATCACGAGCAGGTGAGGTTGACTGGGATTAATAAGATGGAATTTTACCCCTTTGCATCCCATCCGCAGAGTGACTGGTATTGGATGGAAACAGAGAGCTGAAGACCGAGCTCAGTGGCATGCAAATGGAGAGACCTATGTCCAACAGTGGAGAGACACAGGTTGATGATGATGACATATCCCATTATACTACTCGTCGATCTGTATACAAATGCAAAACCCTTTGCAAAATTAGCAGCTTAGACACATAAATTATATATATTTCTATTATAGCTGTCAATGATATGCACCCAACAAATTCTTAGTTTGAAAATATAAAGTATTCGAATATTCCGTATTCCGAAGGCATATATGCATTATATCATAATTATTTTGGAAATCTTCTCCTATTTAGCAGGGTAATGGTTATAGCTGCTATGTAGTCTAATTTCTGATATCCGTATATCATTACGGATGAATCAGTAGCCCGGTATTTTTTTTATAAATTCAATTTACTACTACTATAAAATTATATAATATAAAATTATTATTATTTTATTATTTTTTATATTTTTATTTTTTATATTATATTATATAATATAAAAAAAACGAAACTAAGTTCAGCTAATATTGTTTTAATTAGCAAAGTAAAGACAACTTCTAACTTTTATTTATCTCTGTTGGTGCGCTCTCCACTCGCTCCAGAGTATAGAAATAAAAGCCTCTTAACCCTTTTCAGCTTTTTATTAAAGAATGAAATAATTAGGTTTACATTCATACCTGACTCTCTGTGTAGATAAAAAGTTTCTAGGGCAGCATGATAATTATACACGGGGGCCGTCATGAATATGGATTGCCAGCTCATTATATGCAATGAATAAAAATGTTCTGGCAAACGAAGCCGAGAGAAAGCTACATACCCACTACAGAGGCAAGACTATTTCTTGAACGAAACCACTTGTTCTTATAAAAATAGCGTTGAGTTTTAATCCATAGTCACTTTCCAAGAACTATTTACAGTTATTAAAGCAATTAGTATCTGCTTTCATGCCATCGTATTAGCTATATTATGCTTTTATTTATATTACATTTTTTTTTAAACACTAAACTTCCAACAAATTATTGTTCAAATGTAATAATAAAATTTATTACGGATTATAGCAAAATACTTTTCTTTTTTATCGCGGATTATAGCAACATAATTTAAGGTATTTAAAGTTAAAATAACTTATGTATACTATGTATTTATGCTTACTTACTATGTATAGGTATATACTTACTTTGTATTATAGATTTTCGCAAAGTAACGCCTAATTCTATAAGTAAAATTATTGTCCGTTATTTATACTGGATACAATCTTTTATGTACAAATGCGCATAGTGGCTAGTTTAATTCATAATCAGGATGACATAGATTTTCCTGCTCTGTAGATTATAATTTTGGCATACTTTTAAATAATAATTAAAATTACAAACATTTCAAGATGCGGTACCAAAATACTTATCACTTTACGCTTCGTGTCTCAAAGACGCCTGTAAGCGCACTTAATTCTGGAACATCGTAATAGGCTACTCGGTACGAGAGTAAAATCACAGTATAATAGTGCTCTTTAATAATAGCGTAGAAATTTCTATGAAATTTTCTTAAGTTTAATATATTAAGGCTTTTAGTAAAACGGTATTTTATTACATTATCCATCGACCGTAAACCTCAGGTTTAAATAGGTATACGTTTAGCAATACCCAAAGAGAAATTTCTTTTAAAAACGATGTACTCTACAAAACTTTTTATCTAAGTATGGTGTTAATTTTAATGGATCCACGGCTTTTAACAAGGAAAAACATATCAACTCGATAGCCAATTCATATAAAAAAATATATATTTTGGTTATAGTAATAGTTTCCTAATAGCGTCGTCGTATGAATAAAACGGTAAATACACAAAAATCGAGTCTAACAAGGTAAAATTTTCTATTTTTAGAACAGAATCGAAAAACATATCTTGCGACTAATATTTAATAGTATTCGATTAACTCCAGTATTTTACTACACATGGGTATATCCTAAGAAAAATAATCTTAATACACGTAGTGCTATAGTTAAATAATATAGCCGATTACGTCAACATTAATTAGACAGTTAATGGAGCGGTTAGTAGTTTCTGAAGCTCAATACAATTGGAACAGTAACATAAATTCCTATTACCACACAAGCTATTATAACGTATTAGATTTGTAGACGTAATGAAGAATGACTAGTTTTTATCATTTTATTGTCAAAGTCCTAATAGACGTGCCAATACAAAAGGACTAAAATGTTTTTGTCATCGGCAAGGCATATCATTTAAAGGCTTCTTATTTTATTTAATGTAGGCCATTAGGGGCCAACCAATCGAGAGGAAATAAACTGTTCCATTTTTTATATGCATTGTGATAATGATATTGTAATAAAATTATTTTTATGAATGAGTATTACATCATTTCCTATTTATATGAGACCAGTAAATAAGTACAATTTACCGGCTTTCACATTTAAGAATGGATATGAATTAAGTGGGCGTACGAGTTTGTATAAAAGAGCGCTTACAGAGACCCGTAAGCCAAAAATAGCCTACTTTATTTACCTCCGAATAAATATGACTTTATATTTTTATATTCTTTAGAAACGGGATTCATGCATTATATAAAATTGACAAAAGTGAACATGACAAAGGCCATGCCTATTGTAAGTTACAAGCATTGTTGATGCTTTCTATACTGTGATGTGCGGAAGGAAAAATAGATTTTAGTAATTGTTTTTTTCTCGTATACATTTAATAATATGCCTCTAGAGAATTAAACTTAACGTTAGTTATTAGAAGGGGGTTTCCCTTCTTAAGGTAATAGCATTCTAGACTTCTAACGTAATAGCTTATGGAAAGTAGGAGGAAAAGGTGGAATCCAAAGAGATAGTTGGATCATAGAATAAATAAATTACTAAAAGGTAAAAGAAATCTGAAATTATTTATTTTCAGCCCTTGATGGTTTATTGCTGGACACAGGTCTTTTGAAGGGGCTTTATTGCAATACGATCTTGTGCCGTTTGATCCAAAGATTCCCGATGAATTCTTTGAGGTTGTCTAGTCACATACTCGTATCTATAGTCCATGGATCTACCAATACTGCGTTGTCCAATAGGAGATTGAAGTCATTATCTATATTATAGTTCTTTGTGATTATATTTAATAATTTAATAATTCACCTGTTTTTCGCACTATGACTATACATCTAAATTCCTCTGGGCACATATATGTTATGTATTATATGTTAGTAACATGTCAGTTAGTTCTCCTTGCGCAAATTAATATTCTTCCTTCATTACCCAAATATTATCTGCAAGAGTATATGGGAAACGGGAAGATTTTCAAGATCCATCGTTCTCCTTCCCCTATCCCATGCCTTATAAACATGATTGCTAGGTATTTTACGACCGGCCGCCAGCCTGATGTCAGCTTACCTAAGTTGCCTTTTACGACATCTTGGTAAAAAATGAGGGTGATCTATTCTACGCAGCCGGATAACACACGGCGGCTCTTAATCATTAAGAGATTAATATAATTTGACGTTGTTTGTTTTTTGATTGTAACGAACAAAGTTCAATCTCGTTTAATTTGCATACAATTTTGTACATAACGCAGGCAGCAAGTTTACAGCCGTGATTTCATGGATGTTATTATGAATCTTGTAACAAGCACGAGAAACCTTAGCAAACAGGTTGAAGTCACAAACTTTTGGGTCCCCCATTTGTTATTTACGATTAAATAGATCCAACAACAACATATTTGTTCTCCCGCCTGTGACACGGCAAATTGGGATGTTTTTCAGGGAGAATAATATAATAGGGAATTTGGGAAAAGATATTCCTACCTAAAATATATTTAGTTCAAATATTATTATAAATAATTTTTAAAACAGAAATATGTAGCTTTGAAACGTAAAAACTTATGTTTACTTACCGGAATTCCTGAATAAAATAGGAAAGAAAAGTCATAGTAAATTTGTAAAAGCGCAAAATATTTGTGATACTATACATAACATAGTTATAGCAAATTATGTTATTGTTTCTTTTATTTTAAAAGATTTGCGCTTAACAGCAGTGTAATAATAAATTTTTATGATGACTTTTTTTGTATATTCCACTAATTTATAGACTATAATAAATATGTAACATCTAATAATTATATTGAAACTAAAACACTGAAGTTATATCGCATTCAAAAATGGTTTAATCAACAAAGACTCAATGATAATGTTTGCTTGATAGAATTTCTATATTAAACTTACAAGTTGATAATATAAAAGTAATATATATTAATATCGAAAATCACAATTATTAACGATTTGTAACGCATGTCAATAAACGAAGTGTATTGTAGAGTTGTCGCAATTACTTATAGGTGTGCACGTCACATGCAAGGAACTGTATTAAATATATTAATCTGAAGGCATTTCCCGTACGTTGCTTTTAGTGTGATGAAACGTGCACGAAGTCCCCTCGCCATAACTCCATTAAGCAAATGGATGGAACTGAAATGAGTGCTCGTATTTAATTTCGTTCTCAAACAAATATGCTTATAAAATATGTCCCCGATACGCTGTCGTTACAGCCGTTATATCGTATATTACATTGAAATAATTGACACTCGAAATACATATTTTATTAGGTAATGTAACTAACGTGACGGGCTCTTACTCTCACTCTCAATCTCACTGGCATAGGCCTCCTTGCTCCGTTTTTGATAATGCTTGGAACTTCTACGCTACTCCAATGCGTATTGTATTGGTAGGTTGCACATATCCCCAGAAATCTCTAGAGATATTGAGGTTTACTCACGATGTAAGCTGTGGTAGCCCATACATAACATCGTGCGACTCTTTCGAGGAGGTCACGGGTTCAAACCCGGGCAGACACCAATGAGTTTTTCTGTTAAAACTTATGTGTCTTCTCACGATGTCATCCTGCACTGCAAACCACGTGATAAATTGCAAATATCCATTATCAAATTTTTGGTGCCTGGGGTTTGAACCCATGTTTTTTTCCAAAAATGCATACGGTCTCACAACTTCAATAGTAATTACATATTCAAAAAACTTTATCTCATTTATTGATTAAGATACCTCAGCAAATATTTTGAGTAAAATCAAAGGAACAAAAGATATTTAAATGTCGCTCATGGAATTTTCTATAATTTGATCTCGGCCGGTGACCGAAATCCAATTCGAGATTATTCCAAGGTAACTTTTAAATTACTTCACCTGCCTCGTTATTTATTTCTTGTAAAAGAAACAGTATAACCCGGGTTTTTTTTGATTTAAGATAATAATGGTCGTTGATAACAGTCTAAGAAAAGATTTCCGCTATTTTGTTTCTGTTATCTTAAAGTTTATGTTAAATTTGATACCATTCAAGATACCAGTAGTAAGTTTTAATGAATTGTCTTGAGTTTTGTAAAATACTAATACGACTCTTGTATAATATAATTTTGATAATTTTACCCCTTTCACTCTTCTAAATGATGTTTTAGTGATACGTGAGTACTATAAATCATATAAGAGTTGCTATTACTTATCCACTCAGCATAGATATAATACGACCATCTACACTTCTATACTAATATATAAAAAGCTGAAGAGTTTGTTTGTTTGATTGTTTGAACGCGTTAAACTCAGGAACTACTGAACTGATTTGAAAAAATCTTTCAGTATAAGACACTCCATTTATCGAGAAAGGTTATAGACTATATAACATCACGCTAAATGAATAGGAGAGAAGCTGCAATAAAAAATATTCCGAAAACAGCAAAATTTAAAGCTTTCCTTGCGTGTGCTAAGTAAACGGTCAAATTTATTCAAAAATCTCTTATAATTCATTAATTAACTCACGATAACTACTCTTATGTCCAAAATTTTATTTCGGGAAAACAATTGTGACACTCTGCTTACCGTAAGGGCGAAGATGCTGGCACAGCTAGTATAATATAATTTTGATGGGTGATTCGAGTTTCCGAACTTCGACTTTTCCTTCGACTTTTCTAAATAATAATAGCTAATAGCATAAATATAATAAGATCATCTACTCATATAAAAGTGAAAATATATTCGTTTGGTTGTCCTTTCGTTCATCTCCGAAATAACTAACAGATTGATTTATCTATAGTTATGGAGATCGCTCTAGAGCGGTGGAATGGCAGAATCTACTTTTTAGCTTGCTAATTTTTTACTTTATTACTTATTATTTTCCAATCTACATAGGCAATTCACAGTATTTCTATACAGTGGATATATTTGATAAATAATTAATCCAATCTGTAAGTACCTAAATGTTAAAATTTTTGACAGTTTTATAAGTTATCTTAGAGCGGAGTTACTCAGAACGGAGGCGACAGTTTCTTAACAAATTTTAATTAAGAGTGGCATTTATTATTAAAAAAGTTTTATTTAAGAGAATAATTTCATTTTAAATACTATAAAAATTATGCCAAATGTCATAAATGATGACAAGAAATACAGCTGTAGTTAGATACCAGTGAAAGCTAGCGACAATATTAATATTAGGTTTGGCAACTTTACAATTATAATAACTAATACAACACGGTCACTAAAGATAACTATTATGCAAGAAGTATAACGTTCAACCCGTATAATAGCCGCTGCCAACAAAGGTGCTAATATAAAACAGTCTTACAAGTTAACTCCGCTATTGTTACATTGGAGGGCCGCTGCATTGTTTAACTTGTATTGAACTGAAAGTTTAATGCTTCATAGGATTGTGGTATATAATGTCATGTATATTGCATGAGATAAAAGTTAACACAATTTAACTGTGATCCCATTGTCTTTACATTGTTGAAATTGTCTGAAAGATAATTAGGAACGTTTTAATCCTATCCTATCCTACTAATATTATAAATGCGAAAGTTTGTGAGTATAGATGTATGTTTGTTACTCTTTCACGGCGAATCCGCTGAACCAATACCGATAAAATTTGCCACAATCATTCCTTAAATACCGGGGTAACATATGGGAATCCTGTTAATTCTATAGGAATAGGATGACAGTCGACGCAAACGAAATTGCGGGTAAAAGCTAGTCAGATTATAAAGAAAAGTGGTATAAGAGCATTAAGACTTGAAAACAAAATTGCAAAGCGATTTTTTTCTTTACGATTTTGCCCAGGAGTCTATCTCCTGACGATGCTTTCGTTACGGAGCGAAAAAACTGTTGACATTTTGGTGGTGGATGTGTGCAGTGCTTTTGTACTTTTGTGTTATTAGTGCATGAGTTTTTACGAATTCTTCATGTACCAGGTATCATTAGATTCTTTGTACGAAAAGGGAGCCATCTCCTTGTCACCGGAATAGGCAAATAAGAATATGAATAATTGTTTATATAGTGACGAAATATTAGCCCTAATGATGTTCTTATTAATGACAACAGCCGCATTATATACGCACTTACGTAGGCACAAAAGATTCACGAGATACGGTACAATGAATCAATATATAGATAAAAATGGTCTATTAGATACTGATTGATGTTAGCTTTTAACATTGGGCATTCTATGATTACAGAATTCTCCTACAAATGGGGCAATTTGACCTTACCTCCGCAGTGACTATTAATCTAAATACTTAGTGCGGAGGTCAAATTGAACAGCCTTTGTTTGACCTAGTATTTCACCTGTTTAATCAGGGACTGTTATTAGTTTAATGCGACTTTTTGTCAATATTTACTAAATTCGTCACTCATTGTTGGCAAAATTATTGTTCTCCTAATAAACGATAATATTTTCTACTGTTAATCATTCAATTACATTGAGATCTATACTTACATTTGAGCTTTTCAAGCTACATGATCATAATAAGCTTATATAAACTAGCTTCGAATCAAACATGCTCTTTTATATACAAAGTTTTTAATCTTAATATTAAACAAGCGGAGTTAATGTAAAGCTTTTAACAAAGCAAGGAAAAGTATAGGTTTTAAAGAAAGTACGTATTATATTATTGAAACTTAGTGCTGCTAAGAAGCTTAGCTAAGTAAAACCAGCTTACCCTCTTTTCATGTTAAAATTTATATGAATGTTGTATTAAATATTTTATCGTTAATATCTTTGTGTTTATGGTTTTATATTTACTTTCTGTAATTTAATTACGAAAATGTTAAAATTAGAGCATAAGGCCTTGATACAATTTTTTCAGATGATATGTAGTGATGTTAAAACGTAGACTTTGTTATCTGTCCACACGTTTTGAATCTATCAGCGTTGACGGCTCAACGGCTAAATTTTTCAAGTACTGTGTAAAATTTTTACAATACGTTGTAACAAATATGAAAGCATGTCAAAATTTTATAATACCGCGGTAATCCAATCCATGTTTGTTGGTAACGCGTCTTAAAGTTCTAACCGTTTTAATCCAGACATCTACGCTCGCAACCTTATATGTGAAATTTACACCTTTGGGTTCCCATCGGTATTAGTTGAGTATTAAACATAATTCAAGATCCGCACAAGTTAAGACACTATTTTCTATTCATCAAAATTGTCGAGTAAAAAAGTTTTAAATAAAGTATAACAAATTTTGGAAAGTTATATTCTGGAAGCATAATAAATTATAGAGACAGTGCATGAAGTGACTGCTTAATTAAAACGTCATTTTCAACATTGACATTGGTATATTTCTCCTATATGTTAAATCTATAGATAAACTTTGATTGTAACAAATTCCGCTAATATTAGCTTAGCCGAGAAAGCTTAACATAATGAAAGAAAGATTCACTTATTTATAATATATGTACAACTATGAATATGAATATATTTAAGTGTAATAAACTAAAAAAAATATAACTACTGAACCCAATGATGGTTGCTGAATTTCTCAACCATGATACAATTTTATAAAATATATTATTCACAGTGGAAAAAATGAAACGATTCTAATAAAGAAAATTATTTAATCTATATTCAGATGTTTCTGGCTACTTACTATGCTCTCGTTGTGTTGAACATGTTATTTATTACAGTATTTTTATTTGTTGACTTACTTGTTTTTGTACTTATTTTTATTTTATAAAAAAAAATCTGAGGACTCGTACGTATGTGACCAGTATTAGTATAATAATAAGTACGAAACGCGAAATTTTAAAAACTGTTACAAAAAAAATACAAGTTTATGTAGCCATTTTGTTATATTTGTACTTTACTCAAAACACCTTCTGTTATATTGCGTGGTTTTATAATTCACTATAAATCCATAATTATACTTTGCGTTAATATGTACCGGAATTAGAAATAGTCGAAGGTCATTTGTGTTTCTTTATCGAGTAATATAGTTTTTTTTTTAATAGTGAAGGTTACATATTGAAGTCAGTCTCGTTTTTAACGCAGAATTGCACGGCTATTAGGTGACCTAACATCTAAGTCTTGGTTAGTGTTTGTTTTTCGGTTTGTAGGAACCGACAAAAGCTCCTGCTTTGCGGCTTGCAAAAGTACGTGGCATTTGTGTGTTTGGGTATAATATCTACTATATAAAAATAAGTCGGGTTTTCCTTCCTGACGATATAACTCCAGAACGCACGAACCGATTTCCACGGTTTTGCATTCGTTGGAAAGGTCTCGGGCTCCGTGAGGTTTATAGCAACGAAAATCTAGGAAAAATTTCAATAGAAAAGCGGGAAAATAGGGAAAATCATTTTTTAAATACAGCGCCATATGAAAACTACTGGATCAATTTTAATCATTTTTTTTACACTGACTGACATGGGATACATATTTTATACCCGTGCGAAGCAGGGGCAGGCCGCTAGTTCTATAATAAAATTCCGCACTCAATTTTAGCTTTACCATTACACAAATTTAAAAACACTATTAATAAAAGGCTAATACAGAAAGCCTACTGTACTATTAACAATTACTTAGATGATAAGAATGCGTGGATACCTACTCTTCGACCCTGTACAAGACAGTACTGACTAAATGTAACTAGTAATAAGAATTATATTTTTAAAAGAGCAACCGCCGTGTTTCTTACTGGCTCTTCTCGGTAGTAACAGCTTACGGAACCAGCAGTAGAGTTGACGATTCAAAAGCACTTGTTTACAAGTTTATTTGAATAAAGAATATTTTGAATTTGAACTTGTTGATGTTAGTATTGCTCTCACTGGATCGTTACTGACCCAAGAGGTGTGTCACATTAGCCATGTATTAGATATGTGCTAATATAATATGTCGGTTGTGCAGATCCTTAGCAACCCACGTTAAGTGTTCCATGTCATATTTTTAAAAATTACATATTATGTTAAATTTAAAGTTAAATTACTTACACACTATACAAATCATGCCCACGTGGAATGGTCCCAAGAATGCTGGCAGCGTTTCCGCACTAAATAGCTAAGCTGATTCTTTGTGCGAATAAGCAGCCAGCCCTCTTGTCATCTGAAGTGACAAGAAACCGGGGTATAATGTTGATGGCTATAATATATTGTGATACATTAAAGGATAACAACGACTACGACCACTATTTAGACAACGCTAAAGCTACAATTCCATTTAACTTTGATTTAAAGTTAAATCGAATTGTAGTTTGGGAATGAATTCTGAGTTTGTAAATACATAGTACAAACTGTATGTTAATTTACAGTCTCAACTGCCTGTTTCTCTCAAATTAATTCCTCACGATTTCTTCAATGATTTCTTTAAATAAGAGAATAACATAATAGATGCATATAAATTATCTATTAATGAAAACTTATTTTTTAATATAAATATATGGGCCCGATCCATATACATATGTTTTATTGGTTCGTTAGCTTAGGTGGCAGTAAACCTGCCTTCAGCTTAACAGATCGCGGGTCGATATCCGCCGAGAATCAACATTTTCTAAAATCAATTTGTTGGTTCTTCAAGACTGGATGTATTTAAGTATTAAATTCAATCTGTATATTATATGTACATTAAATTTCTACCTTGTGGTATCCGGCTGAATAGCACCACCCTTATTTCTCACCTAGGTGTCGTAAAAGGGAACTAATGTAAGTTGACGTCAGGCAGACGGCTGGTTGTAAAATAACTAGCCAAATCAACTAACAACATGTTTAATAAATGTTCTAACGACCCCACTTAGAGTAGAATAAGAGCAGGAGAATGATGATACGAGTGTATATATAAAAGTTACCAGTTGTCTGTCATTCATAATACAAGATCATGTGTGTCATTGTTCCATATATTTATTTATATTTTATTTTATATATTTATATGAATTAATCTCGTTGAATTAATCGCACTGAAAAAAACTGATTTTATTTTATGAGAAAGCAAAGAATAATTACTCTGTCAATTGTTAAGTTATGATAGCTCAATTGGGTAACGGGTGGTCGCGAATTCAGAACACAAGGTTCGATCTCAGATAAAATCTTTTTTTAATATTTTTAATTGCATTTTGCATGCATTTTTTTTATTTAAAAAAAATACTAAGCAACGCTCGGTCACCTAGGTAACATATTTTATATCAAACGATTTAAAACATTTTAAAAGTATTTGTAACTTATGTGTCTTAATTTCGCTACAGTTATAGATGATAACGATTGTAAACGGGAACACCTACATTAAGTGTCCTCGTTTCTCAAACATGCTAAGATATCATTATTTTCCGGCATCCATCTTACTCACCTTTATATTTTTGGAACAATATGAAACAGACTTCTGTTTGAGCGTTCTATAAAGAGCTATATAAAGACACAGCTTTTAAACCTATAATTTGTTAAAAAGGAAGAAAAAATAGCACATGTACAAAGGAGGACTTATCTTTAAAAAGGGATCTCTTCCAATCATCCTTTGAGTAACAAAAGGAGGAAAAAAATTATATACATATACTTCCGTCTTTACTCAAAGAAAGAAATATATATTATAGAATTAGGCGTTACTTTGTGGAGATCCATAATACAAATTAATAATAAAATTATTTTGCTATAATCTGCGATAAAGTAAAAATAATTAAATGTGTAAATCTTGTGTATATATATATATAAATATATATATAATATATATATATATATATATATATATATATATATATATATATATATAAATATATATATATATATATATATATATATATATATATATATATATATATATAATCTCGGAAACGGCTCTATCGATTTTCCTGAAATTCGTTGAAAATTTTAAAAAATGCAATAGGTTTTGGGGGAGAAAAATCGATCTAGCTAGGTTTTATTAAAATAAATTCGTTTTATCCCTATTTTTGGGCATAAAAAAAATACTAAAATTTACATTAAATATATAAAACACTATCTTTGCCGTTAATTGTCAAGTCAGCGTATTCGGGGGACGGTGTGGTCGCAAAAATGAAAATACCTAGAATCGAGCCCCACCTACCCTATTATTTTTTTTTATTTTTCTTTATTTTTATTTTGTAAAAAGTTACCGAGCAAGTCTCGGTCAACCAGAAACTATATAATGCTATATAATATAAAATGCTAAAAGTAGAGTGGACTATCCGTTTTCATACCCAATACCGGTATCTCGGTTGCGAGTCAAAACGATTGTTCAGTTTATGATTGTGAACGTGTAACAAACTAACGCCTTATTAGACTGGCCCGTTGGCGTAGTGGGTAGTGACCCTGCCTTCAGCTCCGCGGTTCGCGGGTTCGATTCCCGCCGAGGGCCAACATTTTCTATAAATGAATTTGTTAGTCTTTGAGTCTGGGTGTATATTTTTATTTAAGTATGTATTTAAAAATATATAAGTATATATTCACCAGTTGTCTGTCACCCATAACACAAGTATTAAGTAACTTACTTTGGGGACGGACGACCGTGTGTGTAAGTGTCCCATATATTTATTTATTTATTTATTCTATAAATTATTACTTAGTTACATTTTAGTAGCGATACAAAAGGTTTGCCGTGTCATAATAATGAGCTGAATATACAATAATATTTAAACAAAGTAAACATAATCATGCTCGTTATACTTAAAGGTTTATTATAAATTTTCTTTTGATTCCTTAATTATTTGTTTCTAATTTTAACGTCGACTTTTGTTTTTGTCACAAAAGCCCGAAATTTTGAAGCTTCGCACTTATTGTGAAGATAAAAGTACCTTCAAATTGTCTAAAAGCTCCATTATGATATTATTTCATTATTGTTAAGAAAATAATACGCTCTTTAGATAATAGCTACAAGGAATTCAATATTCAGCGAGACTTCATAAATTTCAAAGACTTTGTAAATAAGTAAAAGATTTTCTAATAAGTAATAAGCTAAAGTAATAGTATTTTTTATAATAATCATGATTCTTTATCCCACTCTTTGTGGGGTCGGCACAACATGTATCATTACCATGTTGTAACATGATTTAGCCAGGACCAGCAGCCTGCTTGACGTCAACTTACCTAAGTCGATTACAAGATTATACAAGCCGATACAAGATTAACTCATTCAAATATTAAAGATAATAAAACGTAATTCTGCAAACGATGTACACCGTCTTATACTGATTATTTTTTTTTCCAGTTTTAAGTGGTCCTTTGTGGGGGTTTTTTGTACCACTGGCGAGAAACGCCCAACCCGTGGCCAAACTCGTCACAGGGCAGGGGCGACGGCTTCCGCTACTTGATACTTGCAGGGGTTGGGAAATATAAGGAAAAAAGGGAAAGGGAAGCCTTAATCTAATTCTTACAGTCTATTTACTTATCCTAATTCACGTCTTATACTGATATCGTCTAGAGTTTTTAGTATCGGGTAACCAATACGAGCGTAACACTTTAGTATTTGTATCCTTATCAGATAAGTTTTGAGTAAGGAACGGTTAATTGCTTCATCATCCTACTGCCCTTATACCACTCTAAGTGGGATAGGCATAACATGTTACAAACTTGGTATCATATGATTTGACTACGTATTTTACGTCCGACCGCCTGCCTTAGTCGTATTTTACGACTGCTCGGTAAGGAAGAGGGTGGCCTTTTTTTCCTCAACCGGATACCACACGGCGGGTCGACTAACCTTAGTCGCCTTTTACGACACCTCGGTAAAAAATGAGGTTTGTCTGTTCTACTCAGCCGGATACCACACAGCGGGTCGAACTACCTTAGTCGCCTTTTACGACACCGCGGTAAGAAATGAGGTTGGTCTATTCTATTCAGCCGGACACCACACGGCGTGAACGGTTTGTTGCTTATAATCAATAAAAATTGCTAATTATTACACTTATGATCTAGTCGTAATAGGTACCAAAATATACAGACATTAATTGGAAATATATGTTCTAAATGTCCTCGGACCGCACCCGTGTTTCCGTCGCCTCATTCCCCAAGTTAATGACAAATAGTATCCGCCCTGTGTCTAAATATCGTCGCAGTGTTTTCGATGGCTAATTGACTCCAACCCTTTGTTAGCAATGTCGAAATGAGCCACTAAACGTGACGTAGAACGTACGATGTAAAGGATGAAGCAACACTAATTGTGCGCCGAACAATTTACTAGGATCGACCGATGTGCCAGTTCCAAACTACGATACAAATCGACCAAATTAGAGATGCGAATTTAGCTTGTTTTGCATGGTTACAATATGTATTACTAGCAATTGTCAGCGGCTCTGCTCGTGTGGTAAGATTAAAACCGTAATATAATATTTTGATAACCATAAGAATAATTAAAGTGGGTTAACCGTAAAAGCTAGACATATGCTGTCGCGGACTTTTATTTAAATTTTTAGAGGAGCCCAATTTTGTAATACATGATTTTTGAATAACTTTCACCGTTTACTTACTTGTTGTGACCGCAAGCAAAGCTTTAAATTTTGCCGTTTTGGTAATATTTCTTATTGCTACTCCTCTCCTATTCATCTTAGCGTGATGTTATATAGCCGATAAATGGACTATCTTACACTCAAAGAATTTTTCAAATCGGTCCAATAGTTCCTGAGATTAGCGCGTTCGAACAATCAAACAAACTCTTCAGCTTTATACATTAGTATAGATAATACCTACTTGATATCATTATTTAATACTCGTGTAGTACAGTCGGAAAAGCAGTGGACTTTAAATCAATGGCTCGCAAGTTCGATTTCGCCTTCAAGGACCAAATTGTTGTGAACAAGGAATCCGACCCTCAGGGTGAAGTCATTCTTAAAATTGGAAGTTATTGTATTATAAATTTTGATTTCCAAATGTCGAGTTATAATTTTAATAGGAAGAGTTCTTGGAATATTATACGTGGGCATTATTTGTAATCAGATAAGTAATTTGAGATAGATTGAACTTGTATATTTTGAAAATTTTTATAGACTTAGTAACTATGCATAGTAATGTAATATTGCTGCTTGTTTATATAATTTACTACCTTTTACCCGCAACTTCGTTTGCGTCTACTATTGTCACGTGATAGGTTGATAATAGATGGCGCTTTTCAATGTCATTCTATTCATGTAGAATTAACAGGATTTCTATAGCATATATGTTACTCCGGTGTATAAGGAATAATTGTGCCAAATTTTATCAACATTGGTTCAGCGGATTCGTCGTGAGAGTAACAAACAACCATCCATACTCACAAACTTTCGCATTTATAATATCAGTAGAAAGTAGGATAGGATAGGATAGTAGGATTCAATATTTTTTTCATGCAACCATAATAAATTTTAATTACGGTGCGTAGTTTGCCTCAGCAACGATCAATTGTGGTTAATATGTTACTGTGGCGCTCCTGTCATCTAGTTCACGTATAAACGCCCTGTTGATTGTATGCCGAGCTAATATCGTATTGTTCATTTCGTATTCTGTTTTCAATTAAGCGCTTTACAGCACACAGAAGTGTAATGGACTAATTAATTATGAGTTATGACTAACTCAGTTATAACGCTGTTGACAAACGTACGCAAAATGCGTTTATATGCAAATAAGATCATATTTTTAGAAATTAGTTAGATGACGCTACTATTAATTTTTTTATCTACTCTGATACTATAATACAAAGATTATAAAACTGAAACCAAAATTGTTATGACAAACATTACGTACAGGCCAAAAATAAAAAATTAAAAAGTTTTATAACGATATCTGTCTTGTATGGACACCTGTATCATAATATAACTTTTTAATCATAACTATACACCTATACAACCTCCAGCTGACCACGGAGGTTGAACCTCTACCTTAAAAAAAAGGTTTCAATGAATGAGTCCGCGGCGACGCAACACGCATGCGCAATCGATGTTTGCGCCTTGGCGCTAACATTTGACATTTAAAAAATCTTTTCAATATTTAAACATTGTTTGGTTTTTATTAATATTGTTTTACGTATTATAGTATGAGAGTAGATAAAGTAGTGTATGACACTGTA
This sequence comes from Morpho helenor, assembly GCA_029227775.1. Lineage (NCBI taxonomy): Eukaryota > Metazoa > Arthropoda > Insecta > Lepidoptera > Nymphalidae > Morpho > Morpho helenor. The sequence continues at coordinate 9,198,850 of JARGCU010000010.1, read as the reverse complement.
CATAATTTGGTCTTATAACACTCGTGTGATAGTATAAAAAAACTCGCCTGTGGCTCGTTTTTTAAAACACACTCGTGTTATAAGGACCCTTATTATGCAACAGTGTCATAATCTACTATAACTGGCCCATCGGTTTAAGCGTGCGATTTTTACTAAATGTCAGCATTTATGACTGTATGGCATTTATACTTATGGCAGTAGCCCTGACTTAGAAATCGCGGGTCGCGGATTGCGGCTTCGATTCACGCCGAGGGCCAACATTTGCCATAAACAATTTGTTGGTTCTTTTATTCTGGTTTGTTGTAGTTAGTAAGTTGTATATTTGTATTCAAGTGTGTATTTAAACTTATATCCTATCCTACTAATATTATAAATGCGAAAGTTTGTGAGTATGAATGAATGTTTGTGAGTATTTCATGGCGAATCCGCTGAAAGAAAAAACGACGAAATTTGCCACAATTATTTCTTATACACTGGAGTAACACATAGGCAATAGAAATCCTGTTTATTCTACAGGAATAAGAGGACATTGAAAAGCGCCATCTATTCAATCTATCAAAGTTTGTTAAAATTTGCAGGGTTGGTACCAGAAACTACTGGTTTGTTCTAAGACTACAATCCACGCAAACGAAATTGCAGGTAAAAGCTAGTATGTATATATTTATCAGTTATCTGTCAGCCATAACAGAAGTATTCAGCTACTTACTTTGGGGACAGACGACCGTGTGTATAACTGTCCAATATATAAAAAAAATGAATTTTGAATTAAAAATTTATATGCTTAATTTAAATTTATATAATAATTTATTACACCTGGTGATGGATATCATTATCAGATACTGCATATTCTTTGAGCTTCCTTATTTCATCTGTATGAAACATTATGCTTCTATGTAGTTCTCCAAAGAATTTGGACACTTCAAACTATGGCTAATTTACAGTAGGACGCTAGTCAGGATATGTACACAACTTATAATATACGCCCTATTGATTTTGTACTAACGGCGTATAGTTCATTTCGTATTCTGTTTTCAATTAAGCGCTTTACAGCATACAGAAGTGTAATGAATAAATTAATTAGTTATGACAGTTTAGTTGACATTAGGTATATGTAGTTGACCATGTCTCAATATGTACACACAACATGTCTCATATGTACAAACATGCAATAGCTACCCGTCTCTCTTTTTTATGTGTATATTGCTAAATAAGCACATCTCTTTTTCTCTACTCATCACAAAAATTGACTCTGAAGTATAAAGATATAGAGATATAATTAAAACAAATGTGAGCTAGAGAGTGTCCTTTGCAATTTTATCCTTTTAATTATATCCTTTGCAAAGATATAGATATCTTTATTGTATTTAGGTCAAGACCTACCCATCTCTAGTTTATAGCATATGGAGCATACATGTAATTTATAAACTAAACTAAAAAAAATAAACTCCATATGCTCCATGTAAGCTATAACTGTAACAAATGTCTAGCACAATAGCCATGAAAGTGTAAAGAACAGACAGATAGACATATTTTCGGATTTACAATTTAAGTATGAATAAGACTCTGATAGTAGGAAACTACTTTTATAGATAGAAGCTTTCACAGCTTCAATTTTATGAAATCAAATGTTAAATTTATCGATATCGCATAATCCAGAATTCTCTATATACATACAGATCTGCAGATTTCTTCTAAATGTTTCACCGAGTAACGTGTGATAAGTAGAAAATATCAATTCGATGTACAAGTTTTACCATAAAAACTCATTGGTAAATAAATATATACTTAAGTAATGCAATATTATTATCGTAACAATTTGAGGACGTGTAGATTACGACAGACAGACGGAAGTTACTAAGAAATTGTGTTCAAGGCAAAAAGCTATAACTTTAACTAAATATTTTATTTTGACCTCTTTTATGTCTTGACAGATAAAAAAAGTTGTAAATGTAATCATTTTCTTCAAACTATTATTTATATTCAATTATCAATTAGACACATAAGTTTTAACAGAAAAACTCATTGGTGTCTGCCCGGGTTTGAACCCGTGACCTCCTCGAAAGAGTCGCACGGTGTTACCGCTGGGCTACCACAGCTCAGCTTTTTTTTTACTTATTTATATTATATTTATTGTTTTTTTTTTGGTATTAACCAAAACAAAGTTGTTGCGACAACGAACATATAACATATAGATTATTGAATTTGTTCAAGAATTTTATAAAATTCCAAAAGTAATAAAGAGAAACTCTACAAACTATTTGAAAACTTTATAGAGTAAGAAATGTATCATGAATATACTAGAATCTAGTTTCGTCAGAAACTTTCAGTGAATAAAGAACATCAATGACATTCATAAGTTTTTAAATATTTTATGGTAGTAGTTGTGACTTCGTGCAATTTTATGATACACAGAAACATTTTGAATTATTTTAAAACTTTATAGTTTTTTTGATAAAAAAAATTGTTGTATTTATTTTAACACAACACCATACATATGTGAGAGTTAGAAAGTGGATTTAGCACAGATCGCTCTGCTTTTGAAAATTACTAAGTTCCTTTTTTCTTGTGAGATTTTTTTTGTTAGCTCTGGAATATATGTATGTCATTTTATCGTGACAAATCTAAATGAAATGTGAGAAAAACATCTCAATGACACTTAAATATTAAAGGAAACATTGAGATAAATGCTTAGAGAGGTTCCAACACGGAGGTAACAGACTTCAGAGTGCAGTATACTGCTGGCGGGTATGGAAGTAATATGCACAACGTTACCCTGCCCCTACCACCAGTAGGATGATAGAGTACTATCTGGTTAGTCGATGGGAGTATGACATAACCGCCGCCTGTAACCGTCTGGCAGCGATACCCAAGCGAGGGTGGAGGGTTATTAAGGGGTTATTAAAGTAAATCAATGAATATATATCAATTAATTGTTAATTAACATTTAAATATTTAATTTAATAACTTAAATTAATGAAATAATAAAATTAATTAATTAAAATTAAATATCAATTAAGTAATCCTAATTAGAATAATACTTAGATGATAAAATACTTATATTCATTCTTACAAGGAAATTAATGATAACCTTGCAAAAGCACGAATATTTACTTCCATAAGCTATTGTTTAGTTTGAAACTAATACTTTGCAGTAAATAGAAGCTCACAAGAATGCACAAAAAGATCACAATATCTAAACGATAGTAAATGTGTAACGTATTATGTGTCGCATGTATTCAAGGAGGTAAGCCGAACATGTCATAATTATAGTTTGTAATATAAGACAAGCGATTGACTCTGCGATGTAACTTCAAGCTGACATGAAATCTCTAGGGAAATCAATAGTAATGTTCAACCATGTCATTGTTACGCAGAGCCTATATAGTACCGATTTGAAATAATTGAATTTGAATGCATACTAATTTGTTATCAGCACTATATTAATAATACCTCTGTGTAATTAGTTATAAGCAATATTTCGAAAAGAGCAACCGCCGAATTCCGCCGGCTCTTATTAGTACGAACAGTTATCCGAACAATCAGTACAGTTGACAATAGTCAACTCTACTGATTGTTCGGATAACTGTACATTCGTAAACAAGTGCTTTTGAATACAAAAGCACTTGTTTACGAATGTACTTGAGTTAGGAATGATTTCAATTTGTGGATTAAAATATCGCTTTAACCATACTTAATTTTATAATATAATCACTTAATTAATTAGAGCGGCATTTTTCCTTTATATTTATATAAATAAAAAAAGATTTATTTCAAAATTCAATCAATTCATTCTTTTTAACAACTTGCCAACTCCGAGCACAAATCATGACTACGTCAAATGGTGTACCCTCCGCTCCTTTCTGCACCTCTCCACCCGTCACCACACCTTGCCTCACTATCTTCATGTCTTTATGCTACATTTCAGCTCTCCTCCTTTTCCTTCCATTACAAAATAAATAAATAATATGCTAAGAAAAATAACATCGATTCTATAAAACTAATGCATAGTTATTTTTTAGCCCTCTTTTCTTATAATGTAGACGTAAATATTTAATATGATGTCAGTACACTGCCTCAATGAAGTGAGTGGTGGTTGTCCAAAGGGAACTCATATTATGTAATGCATATTAGTAGTCATTGGAGATGTGAATTCTGGGTATGAGTGGACTACGAGTAAATTCTGTCGCGAACGACTTCCGCTTTGTATTCATAGCAACACAGTCATGAAAGAAGAGTATCGCGCCCTTTTTGATTAAAGTGGTGGCAACACTGCGCCGTTGTTGTTTCTGGTGGAGTCTTCCTATTGATAAAACGTTTCAGTGACAGTCTTTGTTCGTCATTCAAAAGAAGTGTATCTCGCAGTGGAAATAGTGGTATTGTTGTATATTATAGTGTTATTGTAGAAAGAGTGCGTTTACAATTCTATAGGCATAACCTTTCTATTCAGGATTATTTTGGAGAAAGCGAAAAATATCTATACCTATTATAAAACAACGTCCCCAAAAGCTGTCTGTATGTGATAGATTTTCTCAAAATCTACTGAACAGATTTTTGTAGGGTTTTATCTGAAAGATGCGAAGTAGAAGTGACTGTTTATGTTAATTGTGTTGAAGACGTCGCGCGGCTTTAATCGCGTGCGCGCCTCGTAAACGAGCAGAGATACACTTAAGTTATGTACTGAAGAATTGTAGATCTACAAAATTCTACAAAAAAATCTGCGACAGCATGACTCTAACTCCTATAAAAAAAAGTAAAGTAACGGCCTGTTACAATCCCACTGCTGGGCATAGGCCTCCTCTCTCCGTTGCTGAAGAGAAGGGTTGGGGCCAAGACCTACCACGCGGCTCCCATGCGGATTGGTAGGTTCTATTTTCTATGATTAACTCAAAATACCTACTTTTATGTATAAAATTTCAAAAAAAAAAAATGGAAAAATTACGTGACACGCTGACTTTCACGCGTTCCAAGTCGCTGGCACCTGGATAACATATAAAATAAACTTTCTTTTATTCATTTTCCTATTAACAATTTCATAAAATGATGTATAAAGAACATTGTTGAAATGAATGACGATAATATAGGGTTTATTATATTATATATATAGATATTAGTGATGTAATACAATTTTTATAGATCCCTCAACTTTCTGCAGTGCGAATGTACTTGGCAGCAGGCCCGACCGTTGGATTTACACCAAGCTGCTCGTATCTTTTTCAGGGGTTAGTGCGGTGAATATTTGCGAGCTGCGCCAATAAAACTGAAACGCAGTGAAAATAAAATAGCACCATCTTTTTTAAATTGCAATTGCTATTTTTATTACTGACCACTATTCACTGAGCATTATTTTTCTTAAATTCACGATAGGTCGTTTATTATACCTTAAATTCTTAAAAAAACTATACAGTAAGCTTAGCATTAAATTGATAAGTAGATAAAACCGGCTAAAGTACTAATGATATCATCATCCTCCTGCCCTTATCCCACTTTAAGTGGGGTCGGCACAACATGCCATAAACATGCCTTCACATGATTTGGCTGCGTTTTTACGACCGGCCGCCTGCCTGACGTCAACTTACCTTAGTCGTATTTTACGAAACCTCGGTAAGAAAGAGGGTGGTCTATTCTACTAAACCGGATACTACACGGTGGGTCAACTTACCTTAGTCGCCTTTTACGACATCTTGGTAAGAAATGAGGTTGGTCTTTTCTACTCAGCCGGATACCACACGGCGCGTCGACTTACCTTAGTCGCCTTTTACGACACCTAGGTAAGAAATGAGGGTGGTACTATTCAGCCGGATACCACACGGCGTTAAAGTACTAATGATAATAAAATAAAATAAAAACATAGTATCTTTTTTAAAAATTCGTAAGTAATTTTCTTTTATACCTAGTTATTATAGTATATTGTGATAAAATAAGGGTAAATTATGGCCACATGATCAAGACAAATCGTGAAACATTTTAACTCATCAACTTGGACTCGCATATACGTTAAATAACTATGCATATAACTGTATGATAAATATTATCCCTTCTTTTATCAGATTGTCTAGAAGTTAAAGGTTTCATAATTTTTTATATGTCAGAAAGCTAGAACGTGAAACTTCAGCTACTTGCTGTAAAGCCAGAGCATTTGGTACACATATTGATATAAACGTATAAAAGGTGACATACTTTAGTTTTACTACAATATCCACATACTCCTAGACACGAACCGCCGTCTGGTATCCGGCTGAGTAGAATAGACCACCCACTTTCGTTCCGAGGTTTCGTAAAAGACGACTAAGGTAAGTTGACGTCAGGCAGGCGGCCAGTCATCAATTCCTAGGCAAATCATGTTACAACATGTTTATAAAATGTTGTGCCGACCCTACTTAGAATGGCATAAATAATAAACTTGTGTTATGGGTAACAGACAACTGGTGAACATAATATACTTATATATTTTTTAATTAAATACCTAAATACATATATACACTCTGCCTCGAAGAACAATAAATTCATTTATAGAAAATGTTGGCCCTCGGCAGGATCGAATCCGCGACCCGCGGAGCTGAAGGCAGGATCGCTACTCACTGCGCCAACGAGTCAGTCATTCAAAGAATGATGTTGATCCCCCATAGACAAAAAGAAATTCACTAGAAAAATACATAATGTCAACTGAATTAAATGTGGAATGGAAAACTAGCAGCCAGCATGCTTATAAAAGTAAAAATATTTTAAATTAACTTAAATATCTTACAATTTATTTTACGTTTTAATTAGCTGTCATTTAATATTTAAAGACAGGTACATTTAAGAAATTAAGACAGGATTATGCCTGTATAATCCGATTACTTACAGATTAATTATCCGCTTATTTAGAGAATTTAAGGAATTCCACTGACAAGTACCCCATATCGAATTTAGTTTTCGTAAATTGCTTTAATTAAAACGAAGGTATTTAGGAGATATTTTGTACTAATAATATGAACCTCGATATAATTTTAAATGGTTTGATTTTAAATAAGTTTAATTTTCACAAGAGTATTATCTTGTTAAAATATCAAACTATATCAAAAATATTTCAACATGTTCAGGATTCATATATAAGTAATGAAAATATTATTTTGCTATAATCCGCAATAAAAATAATAGTTTCATTACATTTGTATTATGGACCTCCGCAAAGTAACGCCTAATTCTATAAATTTATAAATTATTATCTCCATAGTTGAAGGCTTTCGTGATAAGTGATATTAATCAAGTCTTAATAAAAATAATTTATAATACTACCGGCGATGTTAGAAAAAAATCCGAACCAATAAATTTAATTACACCTAATTACAATAGCTTAAATTTAGATATATTTATCCAAATTCATTCCCCACGTCAAAAAAATAGATATATCAATTCTTGTTACTATAATTGCATTTTTAAATGATCATTAAATAATTTGTTGTAGTATGTTGCGCAGTCGCTTATACCCTAAGCCCGCATTTGCAGATAATGTCTTTTGTGAAACTTGTTGTTTGAGGATACCAATAACAAAGTTATATTGCGAGCGAGTAGTCACCCTTCGAATATCAGAAAACTTGTTCCTTAAAAAGCTCTTCTATGTTTTTTTATTTCATAAACATTTTTTATTGATACTTTTGATATCATATTTACTTGCCTATTACGTAGATAGCCATATGTTTTTTTATGAAAAATTAAAATTAAGAAAAAAGAAGAATGATTGTTCCTTTTATTTTGATTATAATTTCAATACAAAAGGAACAATCGTTAAGAAAATTAATTTATTGTTAAGTTCATGTAAATAATGCTTAAACATCACCGCACATAAAACCTCAAAGTATTTGAAATTTACGTACATATCTCCAAACTACACTTTTTCACTTATGTAAATAACTGTATTACCATTAAATAACAGCTAATTATATATTTCTGCTGTAATTTTATAAATCATTCAAGAATACCATATCAGCTAATAAAAGAAGAAAGGTCTCATCTCGTGAGAACAGATACAAAGTCTCATACATAAATAAAAACTAAAAAATCGATAAAGTAATACGTTCTGTAATAAAACGGATCTAATAAAGGTCCAAATTTGTTCAGTCGAGCATGTCTTGTGCGAAATCGTTCTGAGTAAGAATTTCTCTCGACTCGATTTTCTGCCGGCTTACAGTAAATAAGAAAATTCATCCGAATCGTGCCGTTAAACGTAATCGAGCGTTGTGGAAAGTATTAAAGAAGCAGACGCTATATTGCATAAGTTAGGATGTAACAATGAAAACTTCGAGTGTAGCGCCGAGTGTGCACGATTCCTCTTTGGTCCAAACCATCAAGCGACTTACGGTTACGTAACTTCAAACTCTGAGAGAAATTTACCTAATCTGGGTTCGTAGAATTATTTGAAACCTCGATCTTGTTTAAACAAATTGTTTTGCATTGTTCAGATTTTATTTTCGCAATGTCAGGAAGGGAGAAAACTTTAGAAGTGGAACGAACGATGTCAAAATCTCGCAGAGTATTTGTAATAAACATATCTATACTAATATATAATGCTGAAGAGTTAGTTTGTTTGTTTGTTTGTTTGTTTGAACGCGCTAATCTCAGGAATCTACGTGACCGGTTTGAAAAATTCTTCCAGTTTAAGATATTCCATTTATTAAGAAAAGCTATGGGCTATATTACGATAAGATGAATAGGAGAGGAGCAGCAATAAAAAATAGTGTACGGCAAAATTTAAAGTTTTCTTGCGTGCGCTGAGTAAACGGTTATAGTTATTCAAAGATCATGTATTACAAAATTGTCCCCCTCAAAAAATTCTAAATAGAAGTCCGCGACACCATAATATATCTAGCTTTTAAGGTTAAGCCACTTTAACCACACATCTTAATCAGCAATCCAGGGCTGTTTATTCTTATTTGAAGCAGTGAAGATTTGTTTCACTGCGCTTAGCCCATATGCTCGCTTTTCATTAGTATGCTCGTCTCTTTAATATTGTTTTATTATGTAACGTATAGATACATTGATTAAATATAAACTCTGTGTCAATAATATTCAATAAAAATTTATAAATTTATAAAACTTTCTTTACACTCAACATTTTTGGAATATTTTCATTTCATTTCGTTTCTGTTTTTGTATCATAACGTAAATCATATTACCTCTCATTAAATAATTTCGATGAAATATTATTAAAAAACTATTTTTCTACAAAGTACAGTCAGACTACAATTTAATAACACTCATACAGTGTTATTGTGATTGTTACGTAATTTATATGTTATATTAATATGGTAACATACAATAACTTTTTCTATTCAAACTACACAAGAGCGTATGGTCTTTAAAGACCAATATCCAAAAGCAGAGGTTGATCGGTTGAAAAGAAGAAGGTTTAATTGTTTGTGAGTTTTTTGCGCATGTATCCAATAAATTCTGTAACTCTGAAACTTGGTTTACTTGAGTTTTATTTAATATATGTATTACATATCTGTCATCTAAATTAGTAAATAGAAATAAAGTTTATACACTGAATTAATATAATACTTAGCATACGAAATTCCCATTGTTCTAAAAGTAAAAGTAAAAAAATTATTTTATTTCATCAAGTTAACGCTTACAAAGTGGTGAATACATTTATTAATAAAGGTAATAGTTAAACAAATTCTGTACTGCCTTTTTATTCGAAGTCGTGAGTTCATTTCCAAGTATGATAGAACAATTTTTATCCAAATTACTACTGCAATCTGATGTAGTGGGTGACTGAGTTAACCTTTACCCCCCCTATTAGTTATTTTGCGATGCAGTTTAATATACATAAAAAGGAATACCCCATAAGGCTTTACGCATTCAATATTATCTATTCTCATCTTCCCTTATTATCAATAGAGATAGCTGTCTAACAAAAATGTGCAACCATTTAAACATAAGAGCAACTGAATATAATAACGAAGAATACAAATTTTGTAAAAAAACATCAGATATATTCACCTGCCAAAATTGTATCCATAAAGCAATATATAGGTGGGTAATAAATTGTAAACTCAAGATATGCCACAATCAAAATCAATCACCGCACAAAACTCTTTGCTTGATTATGATGAAGGCATTATGTGGTTTGAATCGGCTTGTATATTAATAAGACGCCCCCAAATCGCCTATTAATCAAGTTTAAGCATCTAGTTGACAGCCGACTGTCAGTTTAAGTAGTATTTAGTTTACGACTTTACGGTAAGTGAATGCGCATAATTGCGACTTTTAGAAATAACATTCTAACCCTATTACAATATTTATGTTAAATTAACTGAGCTGATTAATCATAACTATATTTTACTCGTAACGCACATTATCAAAACTTTAATTATAATGTCGCAATATAATTTTTTATTGAAAACAGTTATTACTATTATAAAGTAGCAAAAAAGGGGTAAAGTAATTAAAGCAGTAATTGTGTATTCACTTAAAGACTAAAGGCTGTCAAGTATTGAGCAATGTTAAATTACAATATCCTAAATATGTCTACGTATTCACCTAACGATTATTATATTTAGGATTTATCAATTTCCGATAAAGATACATCAAAATTAGTTCGACTTTAATTTGAAAAAAACTATTTGTCTCTTATACTCGTAGTTTCAGTAAATTAAAAAAAACTTGTCACAAAAGATAGATTCAATGTAAATTACAGAAAAGTAGTCGTAGATCGTTATATTAAATAAAGAACTATGCGAATAAAAAGTAACGCTCCGATATTCAGACGTGATCAAATCTGAAAAAAAAAGATACAATAACAAAAGTGACCAATATTTAAGTCGTCACACTAAAGTGCTGATGTAGAGGGCACTTAGTCAATAATATGATAAAAACCAATGGATATTAAGGTTTGTGACTAGAAGGCGATCTGACCTGCCGAAAAAAATAGTGTTCGCAACACAATTGTTAGATAGATCGACTCAAAAAGGTAACAGAGTAAATCTGTGTCCAAAAGTAAATGTCCATTTGTGAAAAGAAACTGAGAAAGAAACTATTATATTAAAACCTGAGTAAAAAATGGTAAAACTATTTTTGGCTGTCTTACGTGTACACAAAATCGTTCAGCAAACAATAATTTGCGGATGGCTTGTCGTGTTTGAATACCTTTATTGTTCAACTGTTTGTTTGGTTAGAGCGACGGCTTCGCGAAATTTCAGCTAAATTGTACGAATTTCTAATAGTAAACTGCTGATTTGTCTTAGGGATATTATGTTTACTGTTAGTTCAGCACAATATTAAATTGTTTTAAACCACAATTGTTATATTTTAAAATATTACTCGAATCGTCAATAAACACCGTCTTTATAATTTCATTCTTTCTTAACCTAGCGTTATATTAACAACTAAACTGCAAAACTATGCAACTTTGATTTGACTTGTTTTAAAGTTGACACAGTGTTACTGCTATTGAATTACCATTTAGCTTCAGTTTGTTACCGCATTATATATTAATAAAGTTCATTATAATTGTGTCGAAGTAGGCAAACTTCGACTTAAATATAGTACTTATTTTAAAATATAAAAGTCCCTTCAAGACGAGACAGAGTGTGGATTAGACTAGGGATTACTTTTTATTGCAGTACTATAACGTGTGTTTCTACTTTAATGCGATAAAGTTAAGTACATTACAATATTTACATATTATAATAGATAAAAAGCTGATATTGGCTGCAAAATTAGATTTCGCGCAATAAGTACTATTTATTTATTACAAAAACATGTACCTATAAGAGCATTTACATTCCTTGATCTATTAGAAATCCGATATTATATTGCTGTTTAAATAAATATGACACCATCGCTAATACTATTTACTTTCGTAGTGGAGGAAATCTGAGAGTTGTGCAAATTGCCGAGTCATTTGATCAACAATATATGACGCACTTACCAAACTACCGAAAAACGTGTAATGAATTTTATATGAATGAGGAACTTCTGAGTCGTATTTATATTTTATTTAAGTGTTTAATATTTGCAAGCTTTTTTTTGTAAAAGAGAATAAGAAATTACTACAAATACCTATGTAACTAAATAGAAACCATATACAATTTAATTAAAACATATTAAAAACATTTAACTACCACATGAAGCTACAATGTTGTCCGGAAATTCGTTATATAGAAAACTCTAGACCAAACTCCCGCTAAGTCACGTTTTTAAATTAGATTGGAACAACCCGGCATTTCTACAAACATAAATATATAAAAATGAGAACGAATAACCATAAATAAATAAACAAATAACAATAATTAATATACAAAGTAATAATTTTTTTATTTGCAAAATTAATGTAAGTGATGTATTAATTACGACAGTATTGCCATTATTTTTACATATAAGCATTACCATAGATATAGGCTTCCCATCATCATTAATGTTTTTAAATTGACCTTACGTTTAGAGAAAAAAATAACCAGATAAACGTGTTAAGTATATATTGCCACCGTAAATATATTTGAAGTCAATTTTTAATCAAAAGATGATCAAAGAAAGTCGACGTTTTTAATTAAAAACTGTCTCGTTCATTAACAAGCTCTATAATTACTTCTAAAACTCTCTTTTCCAGTTTTAATGAATTGATTATAGAAAATGAAGAACACATGAATACATATAAAGTTATAATATATTATAATAACTTACTAAGGTTTAGTATATTATTCGAAAAAGTTTTTGCACAATATTGCAATTTTTGCGTTATTTTAATTCGATAAAGAAAATAATTTTTGATGTACATATACATGTGATGGAGTTTATTGTAACAGATAAACCCAATTTTGGAAGTCTCCTTTTACTGAGCTATTTTAATATATATTTCATGTAAGTAGCTGTGATAGCCCAGCGGTAACAACGTGCAACTCTTTTGTGGAGGTCACGGGTTCGGACCCGGGCAGACACCAATGAGTTTTTCTGTTAAAACTTATGTGTCTATGATATTACAATTGATAATTACAATTTATCACACGCTTTTCGGTGAAGGAAAACATCGTGAGGAAACCTGCATATCTCTAGGAAATTCTGGAGATATGTGTAACCTACCAATCCGCATTGGAGCAGCGTGGTAGGGCACCAATCCTTCTCCAAAAACGGAGAGAAGAGGCCTATTCCCAGCAGTGGGAGAGTAATAAGCCGCTACTTTACTTTTTTTTTCATGTAAGTACGGGTTATTTACTAAAATTATAAAATATGCTCTTGATAAAACTATAAATCCCTCTGATTATTCCCGGATCGATCACATTTTTGTGATGGAGATATTTGCAGCGTTGAAGAGTGACAGAAGCTACTCTTAATTTCTAGACTACAGTCGAACGCGAACAAAGTTGCGGGTAAAAGCTAGTATTTATATATAAAAAAATAACAATAAAACTTTCTATAATACGCTGTCGGCTACTTAACTTACTCTATCCAAAGGTTTAAGACGAGAAAATAATACTTGTGAATCACAATTCATTGTAAATTATACATTGTTACCGTATATGAGTGACTATTTAAGTATGACGAGTTAGCATATTAATCATAGAATTTTCAGTGAACATAATATAATAATTCATTTGTTCCTTTAGTTGTATTAATTTTAGAATAATATTTACATTTTACGTATACGTTTACATGAATAACAAGGACTAGTGTCGAGGGACATATTATAAAAATAATTTATATGAGAACTAAATTAAAAACGAGCTCTCATTCCAGTTTCATCCATTTGCTTAATGGACTTATATGGCGCGAGAGACTTCGTGCGACTTTCATCACACTAAAAGCAACGTACGAAAAATGCCTTCATGCTAATGAATTTTATATATTATTTTCTTGTCCAACTAGTGTGGACATGTGCATATAAGTGCATAATATTATGTAGCAAGAAATAAAGTACTGTTAAGAAACATTTCAGGAAAATTGTGAAAAGGGTAAGAGAGATTATTATTGAATTGCACCAAATTTCTAAAACCAGCATATTGCTCGGTCGATTTCAACGGACGCTTTTGAGGTTCTCGTAATGATTTCCATTAAACCTCCATTAATTGTATTTAAATAGTATAAACATCTGTTAATATACCAAATAAATGATACAAAACTAAAAATATAACTATTTATATCGGCTTATTTTAATTAACGTCGTATTTAAAATAATAATTGAAATACCGTGACTAATAATTTAGATGTTATCAAAAACCTAATTATATAAAGGGACCTTTGATAAAAAAAATTGCACGTACACATCGGTTTAATTTATTAAGACAACATTCGTTATAATGAGCACAAACTCGGACGCCATTGGTACCTATTTGTCGATATTGTGTTCACTGATATTAATAACAGTGTGGTGTTTAAATAAAAAATGGCGTTCGGTTCACAACTTTATAAGTATTAACCAAATTGTGATCGGAACTTTAAATCTGTGTTTTTTAAATTTTCATAGTCTTTTAATTAGCGCTGCATTTGAGGATTTTTTAACATCACATATTTTTATCTTATATCTGTGCTGGTCTCTATGTGCGACGCTGTTGGCATACTTAAAGCTGGTGCTGATACTACCTGGGAAAGGCAGTTGCGAGAAGCGTAAAGCCCTGGTGTTTACCTACAGTACCTTTATTATAATTCAAGGAATTTCTAACTACCTCGTCCCCTACATATACAATCTAGATGATGTGGATATACTCGGGCTATATGCCATTACCATTTGTCTATTTATGACCTTTAATATTTTTGTACTAACGCGTATAATTTGTACTATACTACCTTGTTGCTCAAAAACAATATCACGTACAGGTGGAACACGTATAATATCAGTTATAGGTATTGCTGTAATTTGTGATATGTTTATAGTGCCATTAGTTTTAAGCACCATAATTGAAGTGATGTTTACAGTGGATGCTGATTACTCTGGATTTATTTATAATTACAGATTGATTCTTCATACAATTTTTGTGTTATTTAATAAGTCATCCATGTATCATTGGAAGCGTGTACTATGGAAAAGGAGGCAACGTGCATTAAATCGCGTGGTGTAGACTGTTCTTTGTTCAGAATCAGAGTTTAAGACAATGCGTTGATTAAGAAAATAAAACCTTGTGTTGTTAACTTTAAATTAGTTAATTTTATGAAATGTAACAAAAAGTGACGATATTATGTGATACCCAGTATCATCACGTGTATTGCAACAATTACAATTAAATCATTATTTATTTTTAAAAGATATATTCGTATATTCTTTACAAGTAGAACTTAGCTTAGTAGCTACTGGCAATTATTAATACTAGCAGCTTAGTTTACAAGCTATATTATGTAAAATTAAGTCAATTAGTCGTAAGCATTCGGCAAAGAAAAGATGTTTCCACTGTGTTGAACTAAATAAATAATTTCTAATGTATTATATACTTATTATAAACATTTGTCACCCGACTTACAACTTACCCGAATATTAAAATTTATTTTCTGTTTAACTACTTGCCTTTTGGCTGTCGTTCATATTGTTTCTTCGACTGATAACACAATTAAGATATTTTAATAATTTATACGACTATCATGTAAAGAGCTTCAGAGGTAATAAGAAGCAACGTACTTATAAGGTTAACAAGCTTACTGTTACTTAGTTAACAAGTTTACTGGTGATTCGTTGGGCGATTATTTAAATATTAAAACACCTTCAATTATGTACTTTTTTCGTGCTGTTCTCCAAAGAAAAATTAAAATATTTTACTGTTTATGCTCGATACTTCAATTAGACCAAATTTCAAAAATATTACTTCAGAGGATAAGCAGTGAAATCATAACATACGAGAAAATAGATAGACTTTCAGATTAATAAAATTAGTATGGATACAAGTTGTGATACTGTAAATAACACTTTAAGTTAATGGTAATTCCAACCTATAATCTTATAGCAGTCGCAGTCCGATTTGGTGGAAATAATACTGTCCATTTCACATTTAATGCGGCGATTTACTCACATTTTTTACTGTCCCTTTGTCACACACGAGTAATATTTTTATTCTAATAAGCTAAGTAACTTTAAAATTGAAATGAGTTAATCGTGTGTATATAATAAGTTAATCTTGTATATATTCTGAAATTCAGAAACGGCTCCAATGATTTTCATGAAACTTATTAACTTACTGTTACTATGAAGCTTTCGGAGGCGATATATAGGTTTTATTTTTTAAAAATGTCGTTTTATTCCCGTTTTCGGACGTTAAAAAATATAAAAATATAGAATAGAATGCAAATATTTTCAACTAATTTTCAACAAAAAGAACTGACTCTTTATTGACTTGTCTGGCCCGTTGGTACAGGTGAATACGAGGGCTCCGCGGGTCACGAGTTCAAATCCCGCTGATGACCAATATTTTCTAAAAACAACATGTTGGTTTTTTGAGTCACGTATTTAAAATCATATACATATGTGTAATATATCTATCAGTTGTCTGTCATCCATAACACAAGTATTAATAAAATACTTACTTTAGGGATAGACGACCGTGTGTGTAATTTATTTATTTATTATTATATATTATTTTGCTGTGAGCATTCAATTAAAGTAGTGCACTTATAATTGTGTAGTACAGAATATTTCACAACATCTACTTACTTAAAAAAACAGCTCTATTTGTCCTTTATTCCTATCAAAATGCATATAAACTTGAAACGAAATATACATAAATTTTTACTCTGAATTTCCATTTTTGTTCAAAAAGAAAAAGAGTTTTTCGAAGTTTCGAGGCGTAAATTTTATAAAGTTTGATATTCGACGCCGTTTGGTTGCCCCGATTTGTTTTCCTATTTTCCGTTCGCCGTTTTTCACAAAGAAGATATGACCTAGATATTTATATTATTCACGACATGATATTTATGCTTTAATGTTCAAGCCTGATTGCTAGTGATGTGACAATATACGAAAAGCCTATCAGCTTTATCGGATACAATCGGGAAATAGACCTAAAACAAGACTAGAATCAAAATAGTGGCTACGAGGTACACATTTGCACATTGTACACTGTGTGCTTTCTAAAAGTTTTATGAATTGATATGATATAATGTAACTTGTGATGTTTGGAAGCACTTGAAACACAGGTATTCTCTAGCACAACTGTTGACAAACCCTTTTCCGAATTATTCTGTGATTATTAATTTTATTACTAGCATAAGGAAATTGTATCTGTATCTGTAAGCAAATAAATAAAAAAATAAAGATTATAAAAAAAGATTGCTTATAAAATGTAAAACGTACGAAATACATGTACCTTTGTTTATGTAATGTTTATGTAATATTTTACTTATATAAATAAAAAATCTGTTAAATAAATCTTCCACATACAAAGTATGATACTACATGATCAAGAAAAATGATCTTTTTAATTTATTATAAAAAAATGTAAGGATAAAAAATTAATTAATATTGTTAATTTTAAGATTTAAAAATTTATTACATTTTAAGTGCTACCACTGCTATTAATTTTATTTTAATATATCCAGTATCAAAAGTAAAAATACAAGCAGGCTACTAGCTTTTAACTCGAAATACAAAACTGCTTTTGCATCAGCTAAAAGCGAATAGATTAGTAAAGACTTAAATTTTTTGTTGTTGAATGATAATATAAAATCTGCGATTGTCTATAAGTACTGTGCGTTTGTTGATTACCTATAAATGAAAATTTATTTTCTTTTAATCCTTAGTACACTTGTAGAAATCATATTTTCACAAATTCATTTCACAATTTCATTATGTACACTCTAATTTTTGACGGTCACTTCAAATAATAAGATCTTAAAAAGCACCTACCTAGGTTTATATGGAGAGTGTAATAATATATCAGTTCAGAATAGTTTCATACTATTCCAAACCAATCGATATCGGATTAAATTCACCAATACTCAAACACCTTGTTCAGTAGTAGCTCGCATGACTAACTTTGATCAAATATCACTTCTACAATTATATAATTCATGAGAAACATTGGATATACTCTTATAATATCTCTGTTAGAGTTTGATTTATTGATAAAATAACAAGAAATTCTATGAATTCAATAATTTAACAAGACTCGTAATTCGGAAAATCTAAAATATATAAAAATGATTCTGTGACAAAAAAAGAAGTATTTTTTTAATACTAAAAACCTTTTATCTTCATTATGTCAAATTCTTTATTCAATACTTTTCAAGGCTAGTTTTAGTTTATTGCTTTATTTGTTCTAGCAAAAGAACTTCAAAGGAACTTCGTAATTATTTAAAAAAATATTTCAATTGTACTTCAGAATATTCCACATTTCGCGATAAGAGCTCTCTAGTTCACGTACCGCTAGAGTCAAACTCAAAATCTACATTTTGCAATGTTTGTTATTTTTAAGTTTACACTTGCACTCGTGACTCGATGTGGCTCTACCAGAAATAATGAGGGATCAAGCGCTGCACTCAAGGATTTATTTAATACAAGTACTTCTATATGCATTTGCTAGCTTGTAATGCGAAAACTTTTTTTGCTATATAATAATAAACCAAATTTTTACAATAAAATATACATATATATAAATATTTTAAATTTAAGCTATTAAAACGTTTATTTGCGCACTTAAGCCTGGAGTAGACGCTTAGACTCGCTCGTTGATCGATTTAAAAAGATAAATAATACATTATTGCACAGGTACTTATAAAATTTATTTTTCCCCCACAAATATATTCACTTAAGTATCGCCCATTTTGCTTTACATTGAAAACAAACAGTATCTAAACATGCAAACAGAAGCCTTGTATATTTTTGTAAGATAATATTTAGAAAATTGTTTTATTCCCGTACTTACTTTAATACTAAGTAATGTGTTATAAAACAATTGAAATTACAAATTTTGGAAATGTTAATTAAATTTCATTACTAGTAGCAACACTTTGTATCTCATACAATTTTTTTTTAATTTGACCCATCTCGCTATTGTCCGACATTTGTAGCTAGAATTTTTCAGGCGTAGCTGAAATTTTCTCATCTCACCAAAATATGGGTCCAATAATAATAAAACGATTAATTCTGACCATTCCGTAAGGAAAGTGCGGATAAATTCCAAGTTTTCTAAATCCCTTTATTCCAAAATCCCTCAGTGCCTGACGACCAAAGACTCCGATAAGTAAGTGATGCGAGTTATAACACATGGATTCGAAATTTAATTGCTAAGCATGGACTAGGCTCGTAGGTAGGTTGCAGGTATTTACTACATTCACAACATATGAGGTCGTAGGATGTGAAGATACCTTACAGAAAGCTGTTAGTGCGATAATTGCAATACAACGTTCTTTTTTTTCTTATATTTTACCATTTTTACCAACGTTACTAACGATTATCTAACTTTAACTTTTAAAACTATGAAGGTTATGCTAAATAGGATAAATAAAGGCTAAGTCAATAGGACAAAATACAAAAGTGTCAAGAACTGTTGTTCACAAAATATAGCTTTTAAACGTTCATTCAATACGTAAGAAGAATACAAAATATCACTGGATCTTATGAAAACCTCTCTAAATACTGTCTGACAAGAGATTTACTTAATCAATCACATCTTAGTGTCTAAGTTTTCTTGTATTTTACATCTCAAAGTATCCTTTAGACTCTCTGTTTCTAAGTAAGTAACGTTATCTTTGATACAGTTGAAAACTTTGCTATTTTCGGTGACATTTTATCTTACTTTACAAAAGTTTCATCGACGAAGAAGATTAAATACAAAGTTTAAATTAAATCTAGGTTCCTGCCGGAGATTCTGTTTCGGTCGAAAACTGTTTATCAAGACATGTCCTTGCTATGATTAAATTAATTACCATCTCAAAGTTCTGACTTCTTGACTCTAGATTAACATTACTATTTCTGAAAGGGAATATAAGAGCTGCTATATAATTCTACCTCGTAAATATATATATTTTTTTAGTTTAAGTCATAAATAGATCTACTATCAGATGTTCCATGTTATCTATTTATTACAGGACATAAATTGACAATCATTCTCATCCTCGTGCCTTTACCTCACTCTAAGTGGGGTTGGCAAAACATGTTATAAACATGTTGTCAGATGATTTGGCTTCATATTTTACGACCGGGCACCTACCTGACGTCAACTTACCTTAGCCGTATTTTACGACTCCTCGGTAAGAAAGAGAGTGATCTATTCTACTCAATTACCACACGGCGGGTCGACTTACCTTAGTCGCCTTTTACGTCACCTCGGTAAGAAATGAGGGTGGTCTATTCTAATCAGCCGGATACCACGCGCCTATAACTATATTGACAATACTATACTCGCACCTATTTTATTGCAATGCTTTTTAGTGTGACGTCACATAATGTCACGTTGCAAACGTTGCACTCGGTATAATAAATTCTTACATAGCACATTTCAGAATATAACATCTAGTCACAAAAAAATTTAACAGCAGTCGAGTACGAAATGAAAAACCCTGCAACCTGTTATCAGTTCGGT
Organism: Morpho helenor; assembly: GCA_029227775.1. NCBI lineage: Eukaryota > Metazoa > Arthropoda > Insecta > Lepidoptera > Nymphalidae > Morpho > Morpho helenor. The sequence continues at coordinate 9,178,370 of JARGCU010000010.1, read as the reverse complement.
GCACGCCACTCGGTGCATTTTCATAAACTCACCCAAACTGCATTATTAAACTAAATGGAAACCCCGAAATATGACTAATATTAGAAGATTATGCAAATTTGCAATTTATTACCGCACTCCATAAATTTGGGAATAATTACCAATTAAAAACGTTATCACGCAGAGAGCGTCAAAAATAAAAAAGGTAAACTTTTTTAAACTACAAAGACACTAACAAGACAAGAAAGACGAAACAAAAGACATTTAACAGCACATTTTTTTTAATTATCAGTAAGTACATTAAACTGTTTTGAATTAAGCGACGTGTAATAAACACAAACAACGATAATCATACCTTATAAAAACTAGATAAACATTTAAGAAATGTTATCAGAATTAAATCAACTAAAATACAAAATGGCCACCTCACTTATAACTTCAATCGTGCAATATTGCAAACTTAATTGCCTATCTATGATAATTGTCTGGATTAATGGCAATACAAATTGGCAATACATTATAGTAAGATTGTATATTTAACCCGTACATTCCTCTTTCCCAGGAATTTTCCTAAATTAAAGGCTCTTAGTCTATAAAGATGCAACGAAGGAAAAGTGGGAGATCAAAAACTTTATCTTCATATTATCTTTGATACTCCTAAGTTAAACTTATAGCAACAGACCCAAATATTACGGAAATTCTGCGTGTGCAAAATATAATTTTTTTTCATATATACCAAACCGTCAATCAAACTTCATAACGTCTCTATCGTACTTTTGTATACATATCACAAAATTTAATAATACAATAAAAATCGCTATGCTAAATTAAAAAAAATAGTTATTACGATTGAAATATAAATTTATTATAATCAAATTTTTCTAAACACCATCCATAAAGATACTCAAATGAATAAAAGAAGTCTTAAAAATAGCTCATTCTCAAATAAAAACTGATTCAAATAGGTCTTATGTTTTATATTTCTAAGTAAATAGCGGCATAAGTCCTTAAAAAAAGATAAAATAAAAATCTCCTTTATACTATGTACTCGGCGCTAATTGAACGCAGTAATGGCTGAATAAATTTGTTTGCACAATAAAGACACTTAAAACTGAACTATGTTCTATTGTTGGGTCCAAATTGCTAATTTGACCGCAGAGATTTAATTATGCATGCCGCTCGACGGAGGGGTGGGATGGCGGTCATAAAGGAGGGTGTCACAGGCAGCCTTGTTTATAATGTAGCGAGTAACGTGCAATCTAACCCGTCCCTGTCTGCGCCAAATATTCTCTTTTTATTACACTCCACGAACTTGTGCGGTTTATGACCACGTTCGTAGTTTGCGTGAAATTCGTTTTACGTATTTGTAGTTCTACATTCCTATACTAATTTATAAACATATAAGTAAATTTTGGTTCGTAGTTAAGTAAAGACTTACTATTCCACAGCTGGGCAAAAGCCTCTACTAAAGAGGGAATTATGAAATTTAGAACAGAAACAAATACTTTTTTTCGAGATAAACATATTACAAGAGGTCGCTGCTATCGTGTGTATTACCAGTGTAGCTGACGAATAGCGAACTCGCCGTGGCTCCCTGTGATCGAGCGTCCTACGAACACACCCTAGTGCCGGCTTAAGGCGCAATAACAAATGGAAGTTGCTATGGCAACGGAACAACAAGCCATCTTATATGATGTGACGTTTGCTTTGGGAGAAGGTATTAATTGCGAGTGCGGTAATACAAGTTGAATTATAGTTCAGGGTTTAATTAATACTCACTTCGGACCTTCTTTAACAATATATAAGATTAGATACACGGAAATTAGATTCATAGAATCATCTTCAAACATTCAACATCTTCAACATCTTTCAAAATGTGAACGTCGTAAAAGTATTAATAGCATTAAAAAGCAATCAAAAATCATTTAAAAAAGGTAAACGAAATTTTTTAAAATTCAAAAGTAACATTCAAATTATTATGTTCAGAAACCAAGAAATCCAAGAAGAAGAAAAAGGAAATGAAATCTAAGAAGCTGTAGTGTCTGTGTAGCTAAGTTTGTTTCCTGTTCGTGTCACAAAATCTATATAATATCTATCTCTAAATAAAGGTGTCAGATCATATTAGGGTTTTTCACCTAAACGTATGTTTTCTTAGCCCATGTTAACACTATAAAATAACTATTAGATTTAAAAAGTAAATTATTATTTATTTGATCTTTTATAATAATTGTAGATCCTCTTAGAAAAGCTTCGCGCTCGAGAGGGAGAAACGTGGCGTGGAACGGGTAGAACAGATGAAATGATTATTCAATTGTACAAATCCTATGCCACCGGAGGGTCGTGCGAAAGTTATGGATTGTGATATTTTCTATCTTCAACATATTGTATTTTAATATTAGCTCATATTTTACACAATACATACGCCGCGTGGTATCCGGCTGAATAGAATAGACCAACCCAATTTCTTACCGAGGTGTCATAAAAGTCGACTAAGGTAAGTTGACCCACCGTGTGGTATCCGGTTTAGTAGAATAGACCACCCTCTTTCTTACCAAGGTGTCGCAAAATACGACAGAGGTAAGTTGACGTCAGGCAGGCGGCCGGTCGTAAAACGCAGCCAAATCATGTGCCGACCCCACTTAGAGTGGGCAGGAAGAAGAAGTTTGTCTAAAACTTCTTCTTCCTGACAATATACAAATTCAAAGACATCTTTTATTCGCATAGTCATCATCCTCCTACCCTTATCCTAGTCTAAGTTGGGTCGGCCCAACACGTTGTCACATGATTTGGCCATGTATTTTACGACCGGCGGCCTGTCCGACGTCATCTTACCTTAGTCGTATTTTACGACACCTCGGTAAGAAAGAGGGTGGTCTATTCTACTCAAACGAATACTAAACGGTGGGTCAACTTACCTTAGTCACCTAGCATACGTAATGTTCGATAGTCACATTCATTCTAAAATTATTTTTAAAATGAAAAACTTAACAATATTTTTTAAATTGTTGTAATTTTATATAGTGACAATTTAGCATAATTTTATTAGCTTATGAAATTTTATTTTATTTCTTTTTTTAATCACCCCATTATATTTTAAATGTAGCTACTATTTTATTTTTTTCGTCCGATTATATTATTATCAAAACTCTCTATTTTCTTACATTTGATATAATTTCATTCACGCTTAATAATTGACTTGAATATATCCTGTGGATCCGAAACAGTAAATTGAATACTACAGAAATATGTATTTTTTAAAGTTCGTATTATGTTTCAAACGGGAATTTAAAAAATATACATATATTACAAGAACCGTTTTTGTAAAAATAGACAATTGTATTACTATAGATCCATTCTCTCATTTAGTTTTCCCCGCAGGCGTCACCTGTCCAATAAAACGGTGACAATTAACGTAATTTATTGTCCGTCTGATAGGCAGGCACTGTAATCTGCTGGGAGATACGAATTTTATCCACTCGCAAATCAAACTACGGGAGAACATTTAAATTGGTTAACGTAATATGTTTATTGTGTAACATATTTATCAACTCAATCATTTAATCCATAAAAAGTAAAGCCTAAATGTATAAAAAGTAAAGCTAAAAAGCCTATTGCTTCATCACACTGCTGGGCATATGCCACTTCTCTCATTTTGTAAAGAAAGGTTAGTGCTTAGATCCATCACGCTGCCCCTATACAATTGATAGGTTACACAAATCCCTAGAATTCTGTACACATATGCAGGTTTCCTCACGGTATTTTCCTTCACCGAAAAGCTTATGATAAATTGCAAATATCAAATAGACAAATAAATTTTGATGGAAAATGCATTGGTGCCTGCTCGGTGTTTGAACCCGTGATCCCTTCGAAAGAGTCGCACGCACTTACCGCTGAGTTACCACAGAAACACTGTCATTTGCACAGTATGATTACGACTCCGCGCGGCACCGCACTTCTTCGCGCGTCACCTCACCTCGCCCAGCTATCTTCTCGTTTATATGCTACAACTTCGCTCTCCTTCCTTTCCATCCATTTCAAATATTTATAGGTTCTATATTTGTGTTTTAAAAGCATTATTCTTAGAAGAAATAGCATTAAACTGCCTTCTGTATACTTAGGTGTATGTTATATATACTCATGTACATAACAAAGACATAACATTTATTGGGACTATATATTTTCTTTATATTTCCATATTTCTTGAGAATTAATGGAAAAATCCCGTAACGTATCGGATAAAAAGACACCCGTAATGGCAATATGAATATTTTATAATGTTTATCTGAACTTTCAATACTCATATTGGAATAAGAAAGTCACATCAGCATATTACTTTTGAAAACCACTCAAGGGCTCAGGCTTATACAGTGTACGTAAAAAGTGGCTTAACAACTTTTGATTAAACTAACTATCGGCATAAACTAGTTATTTTTAATATTTAAATGAGATAATCTTGTATATATATATTTTCGGAATCTCGGAAACGGCTCAAACTATTTTCCTGAAATTCTGCATGTAGGAGGTTTTGGAGGAGAAAAATCGATCTAGCTAGGTTTTATTTAAAAAAAATCGTTTTATCCCTGTTTTTGAGATATTAAATATTTCATTAGTATAAACGCGTAATCTAAATGATAATTTAATTTTAATGGCTTTCTTAATTAAATTTCAGATCTTTTGCGTAATCAGCTGTTAAATTTATATTTATTATGAAACAAAGTCCCCAAAAACTATCTGTCTGTGATCGATTTTCTCAAAATTTACTTAACCGATTTTTGTACGGTTTTTAACAAAAGGTAGTGTAATTCTTTCGGGAGGTTTAAATTAATAGTGCATAAGACTACGGTACGGTATACGGTTGTTTATGACATACGACTAGCAAAATGTTTTATCAATTAAAAGGACAAGTTTATGAATATTGTTGTTTCTTACGATACTAATAAATAAATAGAAAATTTGGAGACTTCTTGGGTTTCAGTACTTACTTTACCTTCAATAACGCCTAATAACAAATTTCTGGTTTCGGGAAAAACGGATTATTTTTATTCCTTAATATATTACCCTGGTGTATAATTATGCTTTAGTTCTGCTATATTTTCTAAATATTAGTACAGCGAATTAGCCGAGAAAGCTTTACGGACTGACAGACAAAGTTTCTTAATTATAATATAAATATGGATTTATTAATTAAAATTGGCATTGATTATAAAACTTAGCACGATGCAGATTTAGGTAAACGAGATATCCTAGTAATATTTAATACGCGTCCGTTCGCCGAGCGCGTACGCACGAGAATGGATGTATGTTTGTTACTCTTTCACGGCAAATCCGCTGAACCAATATCGATGAAATTTGGCACAATTATTCTTTATACACTGGAGTGATATAAAGGCTATAGAAATCCTGTTAATTCCACAGAAATAAGATGACATTAAGAAGCGCCATCTATTATCAATCACGCGACAACAGCCCACGCGAACGAAGTTGCCGGTAACGTCTACCGTAATGAATTCCAATTTTACTTATAAAGTATTATCAAGCTCTCTAAACCGTAGTCGGGATAAGCTTTAGAAATTTAAATTAGCTTGTTAGGACGGTGGCCTTTCATCCTGTACAGTTTACAAACAAGCAGACGCGTGTTCACTAACGTTGCATACAAATTTATAACGTTAAAATTACTTGGAGTTGTAAGCTACGAAATAGGACAACTTACATATGCTGTCAACGTCGTCACACGCGGAGTAAAGATATTTCAGGATTTCATATGAAAATCGTGACGTAATAGAACTAGTTCTCCTCATATATAAATCAGTAATTTAATGTATTCAAGTTATGTATGTAATTTTTTTTAATTTAAACTATAGTGAGTAGTATTCACAGTTTACGTATAGAGACTGGCTATATTTAGGTCCTATAAGACGTGAGTATAACCGGAAACAGAGTCGCGGGCAGAAGCTACTTTATTCGATAAAATAAACATTGACTTCTCAAGAAATACAAAAGAACATTAAACAACCAGACATCATAAAGCTTTATATCTAAATTATTGCTTGAAAGTCCACTAACGCAAGCAAAGGCAAGACGCTTTGTTTTCTCATTTGTAACGTGTACACATAAAGTTTGGGCTATATTTATAGATGGGAGATATTGCACTACCAAGTAAATAATAAACATAAACAAGAGAAATAAGAACATTTAAGAGTGCAAGCGGTCTTATCACTAAAAGTGAATATTAATTTTTATTGTTTTATTTTGTATTAAATCTGTTATTAAAATGTTTTCTAAGCAATATTTAATTAACATAAGCGAGCTCGTTAAACTATATTAACACTTATAAGAACGATATTTTTCCTTTATATTTAATGAATATTTAATATTCAATAAATAAGATTTCCAAAAATCAATCATTTTATTATTTTTTGATAACTGGCCTACTACGCGCACAAATAACCGCGCTATCCCTCTCCGCTCCGCAACGCACCTCTGCGCCCGTCACCACACCTCGCCATAGCTATCTTTACATCTCTATGCTACAACTTCGCTATCCTTCATTTCTTTCCGTTGCACACTTATCAGGCCACTTATTTAGCATGTTTGAGATAAGAATAATCAAAAAAAAATATAGTCTGATCATTCTAACTCTTAACAGGCAATAAAAATAATAAAATAATATAGCTGCCTATTCATAAATGAAAAAAAATTCTTAGGAATTCCGAAAGATTAACATTAATTAAACACATTCTAAAACATACTTTTGTGACGCTATTTATATTCAAATTGATTCTTCACAATTTTTTATATTTACTAGATATTTGAACAGAAACTCTCTGACATAAATAATTTTAAAAAATTACAACATAGCCAATACTAAACTATAAGCTACTTTTAGATATTTATTAAATATGAAAATTAAAATTCAAGAACTTAGCTTAGGAAAATTCACTTTATTTTAATTTCCAAACATAATCATAATAGTGAAAAATTAAATACAAAATCAAATGTATAATATATTGTTAGAAACAATGTGATATAAAGCTTTATTGTTAATTAAACATCAGGTAGACACTACAGAATAATACTAATAAAAATAATTAAACGTTAATTACATATATTTTAAACATTAATAGCCGAATCGCAAAACCGCGTGATATTTATCAAAAGATCGAGAGTTTATGACAGATCCTTACAAGTTTTGAATATTGAATACTAGCGGTTCGGCTACGCGTTGCTGTCTCAGTTTGGTTTATTGAAACACTATTATTAAAAGTTCTAAAAAATCGTCTTTGATTGTCTGGAAATTATATAAAAATCGCTCCAGCCTCTTCGGAGTCTATAAGAATCAGGCATACTTTCTCTTTTATATATACGAGTACATATGAAAATAACTGGAGAATGCCTAGGAAATGAGTAATTCGCCAACGCGCATTAGATCAGCACAGTAGGATTTGGTTAGTACGCAACCTTATTTAAGACATTACATATAAAACTATTAATCTATATCAATAATCTAAAATGATAGAAATTTATAAGAGTATTTTACGAAACTAAATAGTTACATTTTTTGAATGAAAACACTTTTTCGAGATTAGTTAAATCTTTTTAATTTTTCAGAATACCTATATAAAATTGTATTATGTGATATAAAAATTACAAAAAATAAATTTTATATGCCAAATTAAATCGAAACAACTTTTGTGAAGTCATTATCTCAAAAGGTGCCTAAGAAAATAGATTATTTATTATACAAAAAAATTACATTTTTTTCTTTAAGATTTTGAAGAAATTCATCACATAGCTCAAGTATATACGCATCCTTCACTGTAGCACTTTAATTTTTTTTTTTATATTTTTAAAATCCTCATTACAATTTTTTTAATGCGTCAATATTTTTTTTTCGTCTTCTTTATTTCTTTAATCATCTTTGTTTCTTCATAGAGCAATTTTATTCCTCAAAAAAATAGTACCTAACATGTTTTGTACAAGGATCAAAGTACTCGTCGTGGGGAAGGTCTAAGGCAGACAATGTCGATCCGAAATAATTCCTTGTGAAGTTGAGTGCATCGTGAGGACGCAACAATAGCAGAGTTTGAAGGTAGTCGCGGATTATGCCCGTCAGTTCACCATTCTCATTAATGTACTTAGCTCCCTCTGATGACCGAGTGCTCTGTGCAAAAGTATTATTTATTTTTCATAAAATTGTTATTTCTTTATTCACAAAAATCTTGTCTGTGTATTCATTATTTACAGTATAATTTTGTATGTGAATGAAAATAAGAAAATACTTATGTAAATAAGTTTTATTAAATTGTATTATACTGGATTAAAAATAGATTATGTTTTATTCTAAGTATTAAGACTTACCTCTAAATACGCTTTCTTACAAATCTGTTAAACCATTACAGAGTCAAAGCGATAAAAAACACACACACAAAATTTCATCTTTACAATGTCATCAGCGTCCTGCCCTTATCCCGTTCTAAGTGTTATAAACATGTTGTCACATGATTTGGCTACGTATTTTACGACAGGACAGAAAGTGTTCTATTCTACTCAACCGGATACCACAGGATGGATCAACTTACCTTAGTCGCCTTTTATGACACCTCGGTAAGAAGTAAGGTGGTCTATTCTACTTAGCCGGATACCACGTGGCATTTTAATTTTTATAATGTCAGGATAGGATATATGAAACGATGACATAACGCGTACCTTAAAGTCGAGGTAGTCGGAAAACAGTTGTAAATCCTTCCGCCAATTTTCCCTAAGGGGTTCATGTGGCTCAATTTCATCTTTTTCTGGCACAATGCGCAGCAGGGGATTTATATGAAATATATAGCTAGTGTCCGCCCACTCATGACTCACCATATAACCTTTAAAGTAGAAACGATGATATAAAGTCCCATTGCAAGACATTTATTCATATTATGCCAACATTTAGTTCGTTAAACTTGCGACCAACGAATGAGAAGTTTGAATTTGATTTATAGTACTTGTGCATTCTAAGCGTTCAAAAGATATGCATATACACTAATTTAGTTACTAATTATTAAAATACAGTTACATAATTTTGTATTTCATTGAATATAAAAATGTTGTTGCACTTGGTTAAATATTATACTCTAAGCATTGTTTCAATTCGATTGAACAACTAAAAATATAAGTGCTTTTAGAACAATCTACATGATCCTAACGATAAAATCACGATCAGCATTACTTACACATACAGAATAAGTTTAAGCTATCTGGGATTGATCGGCCGTAGCTTCTCGTTTCTACCCGATGATCTAAGTCACCCGTTGTCTACTACAGAATACCCCTAGTTTGGTCTTTGAAGAGGCACCTCTATGTTTACCATGTCACCTACGTATAAGATGTATAAGATGATACTCCTATGCTCGTCGGACCTACCTAATGAAATCTATTTATCAAACTACAAATTACGGTGACATTTCTGTTAATGGTACAGTAATTGCTAAAATCTGGCAATCGACTAAGTGATTAATAATAGAACTAAACTAAAATTTTAAAAATTAGATAAGGATATATTGATTGTATTGCCTGATATTTTCCTTGCTGATTCGCAAGAATAAATGCACAATATTTAAATAAAATTACCAGTAACTACTAACTTTATTTAATAAAATTCAAGCGTAAATCAAAAAGTTGAATAAGAAAAGTTTTCATTGGGAACTGAGCTCACCTCTTAATGTTAGAACTGTCAATGTTTGATGAATAAATCCGGATGGCTCAATTATATGTCGTTCGACTTTGACTACGAATAATGGTTTACCATTTACAATCGCCTGACTTACGCCCAGACTAACCTGGAATTTAACGAATATTTAACCAATCTTCGACTATCTTTATCTTTGACCTAGTTTCAAGATAGTACAAAGTAAACATGAGTTTATCATTAGATTTACAGTTGGACCAATTCAAAACGTTATTTATAACTTGCTTCGTTCGTTTAGTTTGTTTGCGTAATTGAGTTACTATCATCAAAATATTTTCACGTGAGATAGTCACAACTAATAAGTAAACATTAACCTAAATGCAAGTTTGTATCGACGTGTTACGCTAAGCCGGCAGTAATCATATATATCCAAGTCATGTTATTCAAGTATTGTCTTTATAAGGATTAACTAATTTATGTCAAAATTTATAAATAAGATCTGTAGAAAAAAAATGAATGATTGAAATGTAATTATATTAATCTATTCCGGAATTAAATGATTTGTCTTAAATATAATCTTGATATATTTCTGGTGTAAAGTTTGCTACAGTAAAGTACTTGTGACCTCAACACCAATACGATTTTAGTACACCAAATTGAAATCAAATCTTAAATCGTCAAATGTTAAAATGCCGATTCCGGTTTGACATGGTTATATTCATTGCAGTGCGATTCGCATTACCGGCGACAATTCAAATTATATTATTGCCGTAATCTTTAATTCTATTTGTTATTTTATTTAATTGTATAAAGTCTTTTATAGTAACATAATTTTAAGAAAGTTTCCTAACATAAAGTATAAAGGCAGATCTAGATAGGAATTTGGTTACAAATATGAAACCGAGAGACACAAATATCTAAAAAAAATAGCAAAAAAGGAAGGTACCGTACAATGCAGAAATTTTAAAAGGTTAACGTTAACAACCGACGATTTTGTTTTTCTTCCATGAAAACTTTGATGAGTTTATCGTAAAAATTAATTATCAGCACACAACCATTTTGTATAAAGTCAGAGGTATTTGCCAAGGATCTATACAGTGGGTAAGGATTGTTAGTTACTTCTAGTTATCTTGCGACAGCGGTAATATTCAATATGGAAGTTGTTTATTAAATTAAAATACTAAAGATACTCGAAACTTAATAATAACTTAGATAATAGAACTTACATAAATGCTTTCACATATTGTTCCATCAATCAGAACGGTATCTGTTTTAATATGACCACAATATCTGCTCAACCCAATATACCGGAGAAGTACTACATTAGCGCCTTCCAATAAAAAATTACGGGCGTCTTCAAAAGAGTGATAAAGTCGTTTCACATAATGTCGCTCACCACAAATACGAGTAACTTTATTGTAATAGCCGCTTTCACAGATAGTTATGTAGCTTCGCTGTTCTTTAGTTAAGTCCTTCTTTGCTATATGCCTGAAATAAAATTTATTTTAGCCCCTTGTAAACTAAGAAAAAAAGTACCAACTTTAGAAAATTTGGTCCTCGTCTTCGCTCGTGTAGAAACTGAGTGTATGTAATTTATGCAATCATGAGTGATCTGCAGGGTAATTGTTGTCCTTATATATAATAAGGTACCTGAAAGCACCTTTTTGGTGTACTTAACTTAATTTGTTTTTTCACATGAGTCTGATTTAGAAATCGAAAAATTTATACAGTACGAGATCATGTAATATAAAAAGCCATTATAGAGACCTATAGTATACATAAACAAAGAAAAAAATCAGTAAAAAAAGAAAAGATAATTTTTTGTATAATATTAGTGTGTATAAAATTATAGTTCTACATTATACCTTTTTGTACCTTTTAGAGACTTATTGATGAATTGTAATAACTTAAGTTAATACACTTTTTGAAGAAAAAGAAATAAAAAGTAATTACCACGAGGAGGAGTGCCAAGAATTTAATGAGATTAAGCACGATCGAAGCACGTAGTACAATATAATACGATATTACCTATTTTATGAACTCTGCAGCGCAGCTGTATGATAGTAGTAAAATGTCGAAGTTTTAAAATTCTGGTAACATTAATTGTAATTTACTATTTTAAAAGCTGAAGGGATTACAGAACAAAAACCTTATTACTACTATATATACATATTTATAGTCAATATAATTAAAAGTTGAAAAGAGCTTTATTGGTTGTAAGTGAAAAGGAATAGATCGCCAGGTTGCTGGTAGGTTGGGGAAATCGAACGACATTAAAATAATGGTTTTTTTTTTAGAAAAGTAATGTGTAAGTGTAATGTTAAGCTATCATAACGTTACAAATTCTATTGAAAGGTTATCATTAAAATTTTGCCTTAATTTGTAACTTGTAATGCAATAAATTAAAATAATGCTCACTCAGTTTTGTTTTCTTCTAACGTGTGGAGGTTAGTATCCAAAATGCTGACAAGTTTGGAGCCCGTTTTAGCCCCTTCCTTAGATGCGTGTGAAACCACTTGAACAAGAAACTTATCCTTGTCTTCACCTAAAGTTTCGACGCTGATACTTATGCCTTTGGAAAATTATAATTTGGTAGTCAATTTTTATAACATTTGGCCAATACTAATAAAATAATTTAATTGCCTACCCAATAAGCCGAATCTGGTCGTCTTCGAAGATTATTTATTATCAACGAAGATTGTATTAGTTACTAGGAGGGATGCTGTCTGTCATAGTAGTGACATTGTCAAGACAATAGCATCGGTAAATACGCTACTCCTTATCAGTCAAAATTTGTGATAGCTGTTAATATGGTAAGCTATAGCGCCATTGATTGATTAGCTTTTAATCATAATGATAATGCGCCTGGCACATTCACTTAACTTTTATTACTTCGGTATACCTTTTCTGTTTAACGTTTTAGCCCAGTAGTAATTCGCAAAAACATGATTGCACGCTACACCCCAAAAACAATTTTTGTAAACTATATAAAACTTATTGTAATTTATCCGCCACCGACGGAGGCCAATAACTGGTTGATAAAAAAATATGTCTACCGTTTATTTTCAAATATTAACGGCAAATTATAAAAAATATGTTAATGTTCCCAATACCAGTATATACATATATGGAGCATAAAATACCTCCAACAGCACTGCAACAGTCTAATGAAGGTTTTCGAACTTTCTTCTTAAACTCCGGTAACTTTACACCATGAATTGCACACGATTCTTCAACTTTTGGTTCTTCATAAAGACCTAAAATTTTTAGTTTCTCCTTTTCTTGTTCTTTATACGATATTTTATCGTGTCTTCCATACGCATATCCAAAAAAGGTATGTTTCGCATCCACATCATGACACCATCGGTAACCGTGTTTTCCGGCTCGCATTTTTTTTAACTTTCTCACCTTCTCGTCCTTCGGAGGGCAAGTACAAAGAAGGCCACCGACAATTTGTGTTCTATTTTCTTTACAAATGCAAACATCTTCCTTTATAGGTTTAATGTCACATAGACACGGTGATACGCACTCACAACTTTTAAAACATACACAATCTTCCGGATTACCACAAGTACAGAATTTTGGTTTAGGAAAACATTCGCAATCATCTGGTGATTTTGCATAGCATGTGCACTCTGGCTCAATTGGACATACACAAATTGTTTTTGACTCATCGTTTCTGCAAATATTCTCACCACTTTCTGTTGGTTCACAAATACAAGAGGGCTGTACTCCACAAATACATTCTCCCTCATTACATAAACAATCCTTTCCTTTAAGACAATAACAAATGGATTTCGGTAATGGTTTTTGACAAGTACACGATTCTTTTTCAATAGCTGTAATTGTAGTTACAACTTTATCGCTTGCGCTGTCCTCGCCGATTTCTTCATTTCGAGTCAAACACTTATGTGTACTATCATCAATAGTAGGCTTACATTCACATATACATATCGGACAAGGATATTTACCAGGCTTACATATACATGGTTTATTAACTTGAGCGCAAGTACACAGAGGTCGTGGCTTACAATCGGGGTGACACAAACATACCTTACTAGGCTTACATGTACATACTAATTGAGGGTTGCCTTCTTCGCATATACAAATATTTTCAACTTGAAGGCAACAACAATCGGCACGTTTTTTGGCACCACATCGACATGGCACTTTGAAATGACAAGGGCACTCCCCCTTTTTATCAGTTGCACACGTACACTGAGGTATGCCCTTAAGAGCCGGATTGATTTTTGGAAAACCATCTATTATTATACAGCTTGCCAAACTGTCTTGTGGAGGAGGTTTATCACAGTCGGGGAAAAAATAAAAATGAAAATCATCATCTTCTTCGTCACTCAAGTGTTTAATGGACGCTTCATCTAATGCTTCTTTTTTTTCTACTATTTCACTTCCTTTTCTTTTATCAGACGCTTTACTCTGAGTTGAATCGGAACAAGACCAATCGGATTCAGAAGATTCCTCCTTGAAATCTCCATCATAGTGCCCACAGCTCACTATTAATGTCTCACCAAAGCATATTTTTTTCTTTATATCCTTGTCTGAAATATGGATAATATTATACTAATAATTGTCCCATCTTATCATAAATTATCTATATCTATACTTATTATAAAACAAATTCCCAAAGCTGTCTGTCTGTATGTGATCGATTTTATGGAAATCTACTAAACGGATTTTCCTACAGTTTTTACTTAAAGGTAGTTCAATTTTTCCAGAAGATTTAAGTTAATAGTGCATTACCGTTTTGCGTAAATTATGACGAAGAGGTCGCGAAGATGTAAAAAATTCGCCTGCTGGGAGCTTCAGTTACGTGCGCCTCGTAAATAAACAAAAAGACACTAAAGTAATGTACTAGAGAATTGTAGATCTACAAAAGTACTCCAAAAAAGTCCGGAATAGCATATCTCTATCTCTTACAGTTAACTCACAATAACTCTTTTTATTTTAATAGAAAGAAGCTCGTGGTCTTAGCTATATTTCGAACTCGGACAAGAAAGCAATGACGAAATGTAAGAGTATAAGATACGAGTTATAAGATTACATTTTAAAACGACCAATCGCCAAGTTTCTTGAGTGCTCATCTCAATATGAGTAGTTTTCCGAATCAGCAGTAGTTAATGATTCAGATGCATTTGTTTACAAGTTTATATAAATAAATAATATGTCGGATTTGAATTTAAATAACGATGATGCTATCTTACCAATCTCAAATTTAAACTGCTGAGATAAATCAATTAACGTAATATGAGATTCAATAGACATTTTTACATAATCAACGAAAAAATCTTGTATTGTTAACTTTCTGACACTTTATTACTTTTAGCTTTTATATTATTGTAGTTTTATATTTATGTTTTTAACCAAATCTTTCAACCAAATCAAGGGTCTCTTATATATTTTTACTATAGAACATAATTTTGACAATTTGTGGCCTGATATTTTTTACGCCTTTATAGGTAAAATTGGATTGAAATCTATTAACTATCTATGTAGACATCAAAGATTACAGTGTACATAATGAAATGGTAGACATAAACGACACTTTGAAAAATATATGTCTGTTTTTAGCTATGTATAACATAATATGAATAAAAATATGAAGCTACCGGTCCAGGGTCTACTTTACGGTACCATAATTTTTCCGTATTGTATATTATTGTAAAAATGCATAGCAATTAGGGATGTGAAAAAATAATCGATTTTTAATCATCGATTATTTTTCAACTAAAATCGATTTTTTAAACTCGATTATTTTAATTTTTCATTTCTAATCTTTTTCTTGTTTTTTAAGATGATGTTTTTACGATAACGATTTTGACGTGACAACGTCTTAAATTAGGTTGCGGCTTGGAGTCACTCATAAAAAAGTGTAACGCGCGCTCACGTCTGTTACGATGAGTCACCGAACGAAAGAGAGGCCCGCCGGACTGGCGAATGCCTTGCGTCTCTCTCCCACTCCAATCCATCACATTTAAAAAGACGTTGTCACGTAAAATCTTTGCCCGTAAAACCGACTTTACAGGCAACCGTTTTTTTAATCGATTTGTTTTAAAGGGAAAAATCGATTATATTAATCGATTTTTTCTACTCCAAGTCACATCCCTAATAACAATAAAATAACAAGATTGACATCAAGAGCCATCGGAAATGCGTTAAAATGTTACAACCAAAATTATTAAATTAACGAAATTGGGTTACTTACATTATATATTCATCTAATATAATCAACGTCTTAATGGATTTTTAACACGCATAAATAAAGATTATTTAAACCTTTATTTACGTTCATACTATGTTTATACTATTTATTTAAAAAACCATTTGTGAATCTATTTTAGAATGCAAATTTGCGTAAATTCATCACAAGAATTAATAAAAATATATTTCTCAGAAATTAAGGAAAGATTTAAAAAAAACTTACGAGTTTCTAATATTATCTGATATCTCTCAGAGATTTACGTTCAACGGAACGTACGAACTTCGAACGAACGAATTGACAGATGATGTGGCCTACTGTCGTGTTTTAGTGAATTTTATTAAATAGTAGAAGTCGAATGTTATTAATAATGCAAATATGTTTTTATTACTAATTTTTTTTTACCCTTTATTGATTTCAATATGTCAATGTAAGGTACCAGATAAAGTTTATTGTGTAAACCCAGATTGTAGTGGTGAGTAAATTGTCAATCTGGTAATATCTTAAATATTTACTAAATTATTGAATACCACTTATGAGCTTTTGCTTTAATAATAAATGTTTAATGAACATTTCAGAACCCATATCAAAGGCGAAAACCCTTCTTGCATATAACAGTGGTGATCCATATTTTATCTCTTTCCCTGGAAATGCTGATGCTTTAATTTTTATGAAATCAGTTGATGATAATCCAAACATATGGTACGCAAGAATAAATGCTCAATCAGGTTTTGTAACCGCTAGATTTTTAAGAGAATATAAGATAATTGCAAAAAATCTGCAGATAGTAGTAACCGAGGAGGTTATAAAACAACCACAGGTTCAGCCTGATAAAGTTAAGCATGCCCATGAAGTGGTAGAAGGAACGACAATATTTACTACTGATCCTGCCTCCCTACAAACACAAGAAAATGACTCTGCACCTATTACCAATGAGACAGTCACATCATCTGTGTCAGAAGATCAGATTTCTTTGAAAACAAACCTCAATAGCAGTCATATTGTTGCATCTCAGACTAACCAAGACACAATAACAACAGATAATTCCCCACCTAAGGAAGGTAGCCTGGAAAAGCCTCAGACACAAACTCCTCCTGTTGAGAATATTATTGATGATAACCATAATAATGATTCTCAATCCAATCCAGAAGAAACACCAATTGACAATGTCATGGTTCATAATAAGCAAATATCTAATGATGATGTTAAATTTAATGAAAAAGTTGAACAAATTGATTCTAATGTTGAAAATATATCAGAATCCCAGCAGCTTTCTACTGGTAATAGTGAAAACATAACATTAGAATCACACAAAAATGCCAATAATGAACAAATAACAACTAAAAATAATGTCAATGCTAATTTAATACCTCCAAATAATTTAAATACTAATAATGAGTCTACTGAAATGTTAATTGATGAAAAAGACCTAATGACCAATCCCTCAGAAAATATTTCTGATATATCAAACCAAGTGCCTGAGACAATAATTAAAGATGATAAATTAGATAGCGAAACAAATAGTCAGACTGGTGAAATTGAGAATACAGAAACAAATACTCATACAGAAACTAAATTACCTGGTCAAGAACAAAAAGATGAATCATTCACATCTTTAGAGAATAAAGAAAAGATCACAGATACTATGGCAGCTGCGTTGCAGAGTGTTATAGGGATAAACACTTTAAATGATGCAACAGAAGCTATTAAAAAGCTGCAATCTTTAGACAAGCAAACAGTATCATCTGAAGTAAGTATTACACAAGACACAGTTGAAACAATAGAAGCTACAACACAAGAATATACTACTACTGAAGTGCCAACAACTACATTAAAGCCTGAAGAGTCCTTAGAGGTGACCTCCACTGAGCAACCTGACTTTGAATCACCTTCTGACTATCAAACAATGTCAACTGAGAATTTAATTGATGAAATATTTAGTGAAGCCACAACAGAAACTGTGTCTACCAGCAATGAGAATGCTGG
Organism: Morpho helenor; assembly: GCA_029227775.1. Lineage (NCBI taxonomy): Eukaryota > Metazoa > Arthropoda > Insecta > Lepidoptera > Nymphalidae > Morpho > Morpho helenor. The sequence continues at coordinate 9,160,518 of JARGCU010000010.1, read as the reverse complement.
AGGCCTACTTTCAGACATTTATACAACTGTATCAGATATGTGGCCACCCACTACTGAATCACCTTCAAGAGAAATTTTCAATCAAGATTATGTCCATCAAACTCCTAATGATGAAACAGCAGATGGTTTCTCATTTATTAGTTATATTTGGAATATATACACTTCAATGATGGATGTCAGAGGACAATCTCATGATCTTTTCCCTCCAGCTGGTGAGTTTAAATGGTAAACTAATTTTGGTTTTCATTCAGAATGACATATCATTAAAACTATTAATAATTTTGTTTGAACCCTTACTTGTTACTCTTAATCTGTAGAAAAAATAATGGACTCCAATATACAATTAATATATTCTTAATTTGATATGTATGCAAAATTACCAGTTTAGTAAGGAATTTTACAGTATAAGTATTGCTCATGTACTATTACTAAATTAATTATTTATTAAGAGCAAGTATTTCCTTTATTATAAACTAGCGGTACCTGCAGCTTTGCCTGCTTGGAAGTCAGTGTACTGACTTGACATTTTGAACATAAATGTGTGACTTAACCATAAGAGATAGAAATATGTTGTTGCAGACTTTGTAAACCAATTCTCTAGTACATTACTCAACAAAATTTACAAAAAAATCCATTACGATTTTTTTGAAAATTTTGTTGAGGAGGATTATTATTAACCTAAATCTTCCAGAAGATGCACTACTTTTTAATAAAATCTGTACAAAACTCCATTCAGTCGATTTTGAGAAAATCAATGATACACACAGACAGCTTTTGTTTTATAATATGTATAAATAAAATGTGTAAAACATAGATGCCTTGAATTGATGCTAAACTACGCAAAGTATTCTGTTTTTTTTGCCTTTGCTTATTGCCGTAAGTAACCCAGATTACATTAATATTCAGGTAAATAACTGTTATGAAGATGTATACAAGTATTAAACTCATGCTGAAATGTAATATTATATATAGTGTTATATTGATTGTTCAAATTATCAATTATATATACAGCTTTTGAGTATATCTTAAAGTTTATTGTTATAATACATTTCCAGGAGACACATGCTTCACAGATGAATATTGTGACGGTGAAAGTATGAAAAAACCAAATCGTTTGCTAACTTTTCTACTGACTACAGCTGGTTCAGTATTGCTGTTCACATTAGGATATTATTATATCGAGAGCAGTAGACAAGATGGCCGGCTGATTGGTAGTATTAATAATCTTCAGAGGGAATTGATGTTTTCTATAAAGGTAAGAATGATCTAAATGTATGTTGGAAATTTAATAATATAGTATTAGTAATTGTACATATTTATTATGTTAAAAAGTTATAAAGATTTAAAGGTATAAAATAGATACAGCATAAAAAAGTATACACTGATTGTATAGCTAATAACATAAAATAGGTTTCTTGTATTTACATTATATCAAATTGATTAAAAGCAAAAATTATAAATATATAAATAAATTATATTTTTAAGATGGAATGAGTGTTGTTAATATAATTAAGGATTAATAGAGAGAAAATAAATAGTTATTAGCAACACTTAAGCTTTTGTACAGTATGTAATAGATCCTATTATGAAATATAATTGAACTTTAATGAATTGTAAAAGTATAGAATATCTATTACTAGCGGCCCACCCCTGCTTTGGATAGGTATAATATATATAGCCTATGTCACTCCATGAAAAAAATTATTAAAATCGTTCCAGTAGTTTCATTTATTCATTACTGTACATGACAGATTTTAACCGACCCGATTTTCAATCTGTAAAATGTTCATTAAAATTACATGCTATAAACGACCATATTGATCTATATTAAATGAACAATGTATTAAAGGTACTTAATTGAATGAGGATTAATGCTGTATTGTATAAAAATTGCTTCGAAAATAAGGCATTATTAAAAAAACCGCATCAAAATCTGTTGCGTAGTTTTAAAGATTTAAGCATACATAGGGATTAGGGACATAGGGACAGACACAGAAACTTTGTTTTATACTATGTAGTGATTTGTATTATTAATTTTAATTTTTTTGTGAATTTTTACAGGAGTGTGACATATTGAAAGAGGAGCTTGCAACGACTAAAAGTAAATTAGCTGGGATCGAAGACAATTCATTTGGTATGGATGATATGGTGAAATCGTTAAAAGCAGAAATCAATGAACTAAAAGAAAATAACGAAAGACTGCGAAACTCGTTAGACGATAATGAAAAATTGCTTAGAGTATCGGAAAATACTGCTGGTGAATTACAAAATACATTAAGTGAAGTTGAAAATACTCTTAGTGAACTCTTGACAGAAAGAGCTAACTCTGAAGAGCAAATAGCGGAGTTAAATGGTGAGTGATAATATAATATTGGTAATTTGAATCCTTTTAAAATGACTCATTATATTCTTAATTATTCTCCTGCCCCACTCTTATCTTATCCTTCTCCTAAGTGGAGTCAGCACAACATGTTATAAACATGTCACATGATTTGGCTACGTATTTTTACGATTTTTTAATTTTTACCACCTGCCTGACGTCAACTTACCTTAGTCGCCTTTTGCGACACCTCGATAAGAAAGAGCGTGGTCTATTCTACTCAGCCAGACACAACAAGGCGAGTCAACTTACCTTAGTCGCCTTTTACGACACCTCGATAAGGAGGAGGGTGGTCGCCGTAATTTAGGCGTGGTCGGATACCACACGCCTAAATTATAATTTTTGAAAATTTAGAGATAAATTGTTATCACTGTAATTGATTAATTTTAAAAAGCTATAAATTTTTAAATAAACATAAAAATAAGTGGCACAAATATCCATGGTCGTCAGTCCTCAAAGTAACTTGATATTTGTGTAATTGACAGACAACTGGTTAATATATTTACACACCCAGACTTTAAGAACCAACAACTGAAATCGAACCCGCGACCCGCGAAGCCAAAAGCAGGGTCATAGTCACCTATGCCAACAGACCAATCAATATAATATAGGAGCAGATAATAATTTCATAATAATTGAAAACAGGTAAAATTCAAGCATTTGAAGAAGAATTAATATCAGTAAGCCGAGAAAGAGATAATTTCCAATTGAAATATGTATCAGCTGAAACAGCACTGGAAGAATTTAAGAAACAGAAAGTTCAACTTCAAGACCTTATGCAGAAATTGACTGATGCAAACAATACCATTTTACTGCAAAAACATGAAATAGTTGCACTCAAAGTAAGTTTAAATTAATATAGCAACACATTTTACATTAAACAATATTATAAATGTTATAATGATACTATTTTGCTATAAGCCATATCCATATCCAGGCGTGAATAACTTAACAAGTCCAAATACACTCTTTTGAGGGCAATTGTAAATAAGTTTACTTTTAGTATACGTTTAAAACAGTTATCTTAATATTTACAATTCATATGCAATAGAAAAGCCTTATCAACTTCACTGAAATATTCACCATATAAATTAGGCAATCCTGATTGCAATGCCTATTATATTTAAACGTTTAAAAGCACGTAAATCAAGTTATCAATAGTACCTGGTTGGCCGAGCCTTGCTCGGTAATATTTTACAAAATAAAAAAACTTTAAAAAAAAATTATTTATAAAATAAGATTATTAGGTAGTTGTGGCTCGATCATAGGTATTTACATTTCTCGAAACTGCCCGTTCCCCGAATAGACTACGTTGACTTGACAGTTTATGACAATAATAGTGTTTATTTATTTTATTTATTGTTCTTTTTACACATATATTTAGAAAAGAGAAAGAAAAAAATAAAAATAAAAAAAAAACACATGTATAAAGGCAGACTTATCCCTAAAAGGGATCTCTTCCAGTCAACCTTTGAGTAATAGAAGGAAAAGGGCTAGAATTGAAGAAGAAAGAGAGTGCGGGTAAGAAAGAGAGTGTGGGTCATATAGAGAAAAAAAAAAGTTTATATAAATTGAACTATTTAATCTATTAAATAATTTTGTTAAAATAAATAGATAAAAGGATGCTACTAATATATAATTACTTAAGATAAATATTTTCTAATCTGTAACTTAAATACTGAAAGTGTTTTATATTCAATATAAATTTTGTTTTTTTAATGCACAAAAACTGGGATAAAACGAATTTTTTTACATAAAACCCCCCTGCATAATGAATTTCAGGAAGATCGTTGGAGCTGTTTCCGAAATTCCGAAAATATATATACATATACATACAAGATTAGAAAGATATTCACACCTGGTATGAATATATAGATTAAAGCAAAATATATAAATTATGGATCTCTAGGAAGTAACACATAATTCTATAAAATATTTAAACAAGATTTTTTATCTAATAACAGAATGAAACATAGTATATATATATTTTTTAATGATCTCAAATTGTGTATCAATATGATTTTTGCTTCAAGAAAAACTTTCCGTATATCATTTAAAAATATCTGTAGTAGTTTCAAAGTATTACTTAAGCTTAAGTTAACTGTATTTCAGGATGCAATAAAAGAAGTGAAAGGAGGGATACCTGCAAATTTTGATCCAGCATCTTTTATAGACCATACTGAAATTAAAGCAAAATTATCCAAAGCTTTAGAAGAGAAAAATACTTATATGAACAAATATGAGGTAGTACATAATATATAGTTTATTCATTCATGCTTGTTTTACATAGAAAATCTATTTTAATAATATTATTGATTTAATAGGCAGAACATAAAGAAAAGAGTCGTCTGGTGGAAGAACTGAAGTCAACACAGGAATCACATAAAATCAGTAGCCAACAAGCATCCGAGTCTCTGACCAGGCTAGAGGTTTTAGGGAAATACTTCCAAGAACGAGAAAGTGATCTAATGAAGTTAGTAAAAAATAGTAAAGCACTATATTCAAATGTTTCTTAACATAATGACTATATAAATTAGAAACTGTTCAAGTATTACGTGAGCACTATGAGGGGATGGGGTGGTCTTTGCTCTCTTTTTTTGGAAGAAATAGGTTTTTTGGAAGAAATAGGAATTTTTTTGGTAGGGGAGTCTAGATGATGATTACATCATCGGTAGTTATTTATTTTTTTACACGAATGGCAACCTCACCTTGTCTTTGCTTAAAAAGAAACGCATTAAAAAACTTAGAATCATGGATTCGGGTTTCATGGACTGAAGAAGTTATTTGAATTTAATATGTGTACTAAAAATTTAAAATTGTTTCTTATGTTAGTAAGATAATACTTTTGTCCTTTACTCTATGTTGAATACTGTATCAGTAAAATATAATCTCTATCCTAAATCTTTTTTCTTATTTTTCAAATTATAATTATAAGGTTATAATTAAATTGAGGAAATGGGTGGAATAGTCCGGAATAGGAGCTCACCACCCGCCCTGCATCGACAGGCGTCCCCGAAATTAGATAGATAGATAGAAGGTTATATTATTATTATATATTATATTTATTATTAAAAAGCAATACATTAATTGACAAATGTTTAAGTAAGACTGGGGGGAGGGGGGGTAAGAGCTTAAGGGTAAATAATTTTAATAAATCTGCTTACGTAATACTTGAACAGCCCCTTAGCACCAACAAGTAGACTCAAATATAGTACAAAGTTAACTCTTTAATATCTACAATCAAAATTAAGCACATTGGTTTTTAATTAATTTTAGGGAGCTCAGTACAAAAGAAGCATTATGGCTGAGCAAGCAAGGAGAATCAACGAGCACAGTGGAAAAAATTGAATTATTACAACAGGAAGTCCAAAGATACAAGTAAGTCATGTACTGTTTGTCAATATATACCATCAATAGCCAATATTGTGTTTATCTGTTCCTAAAGGAAAAGCTTTTTTTTTTATCATATATGTTAGCCTGGTATTTAAGCTTCAATTGTACTAAATTTTATCAATATGGCTCCCGCGATTGGCCGTGAAATGATTACAGACAGACAGACAGGACAGTCTTATAATATTAGTATGGATTGCATATTAAAAATTATAATCATCATCATCTTCTTGCCCTTATCCCACTCCTAAGTGCGGTCGGCACAACATGTTATAAACATGCTGTAACATGATTTGGCTGCGTTTTTACGACCGGCCGCCTGCCGGACGTCAACTTACCTTAGTCGTATTTTACGACACCTCGGTAAGAAATGAGTGTGGTCTATTCTATTCAGCCGAATACCACACGGCGGGTCGACTTACCTTAGTCACCTTTTACGACACCTCGGTAAGAAAAGAGGGTGGTAGTATTCTATTCAGCTGGATACCACACGGCGTATATTAAAAATTATAATATGCATATCTTGGAAAAAAAATTTGGATATGTGTCTACCAACCCAGGATCAGTGGTTCCAAAGTAGTGTTTCCTCCTTGCATCGTAATCTTCAATGATGAGAGATGTGCTTCTTTATATAGTACTTTATTTTTGACAATATTCTGCCATTTGACTCTATCTGCTAAGGCATGGATGTTGCGACATATATTGCAGTCGATTGTTGAGCAAATTTGGTCGGTCCAACGAATGGGGTCCCATCCCAATGAATCCCATCCCAGTGAATGTGTGCCGTGCTTGTGTATTGTTGTGTCATCGGTGTCGGGTAGTGCATGAGTTCTTACAAATTCTGCATGTATCAGGTATGAGAACGAATAGTACACTCTACATTTAGCATTACATTAATTGTCTTTTATCGCGGATTATAGCAAAATAATATTCTCATTACTTTTGTATTATGGACCTCCGCAAAGTAACGCCTAATTCTATAAATTATAGTTACGGTGTTGTAAATTTTCGTTTGCACACTGTTGGCGCAGCAACTTACGCCATCTATCGATCGCTGTAACGACTAACGCCACCTATTGGCGTTCGGACATCTTTTCTCTCTCTTCCAATTTTGATCTACACGTTAAACGTCTTGTCCTTTGTATTGATTTAATTAAAAATAATTGTAATAAACGGAATTACGCATATTAAAACAGTTTTTTACATTGAAAATAAGAAGATCGAAAGCCCCCGTGACTAACACACACCTTTATAGGGAGAAATGCGACACCTTAACACTCGAGCTGGCCGAACAAGAGTCGGCTCGTCGTACGGCTATCAGTGAAATGGAAGCTCGTGCGCACACCGCCTGGCTTGAGGCGCGACAGGCCAAACGCGACGCAGAGGCCGCTAAGGACGACGCTGCTGCGCTCCGTAGGAAGCTAGCCGCTATGCACCAGGCTGATGGAGCGGCTTCACCACATAGGCGTAAGTACCTGCTAACCTTTTTTATTTTAACAGAAAATACCATGGACACAGATCAACGATTATGTCAGACAAAAGTAATAATAAAATTATTTTATTATTATCCCCGATAAAGTAAATAGAAGATATATCTAATACTAAATGTAGAGTTTGACTGGCCCGTTGGCGCAGTGGGCAGTCACCCTGCCTTCAGCTCTGCGTGTCGCGGGTTCGATTCCCGCCGAGGGCCAACATTTTCTATATATGAATTTGTTTATCTTCGAGCCTGGGTGTATATTTGTATTTAAGTATGTATTTAAAAATTATATAAGTATATATTCACTAGTTGTCTGTCTACCATAACACAGGTATTAAGTTACTTACTTTGGGGACGGACAATCATGTGTGCATGTAAAGCCTAATTCTATAAATTATTTGATTACGTTAACGAAAACACTGTGAAGTAAAACATTATGAGGAAACCTGCATACCTCTGCAGAATTCCTGGAAATGTAAACCTCCTGATATGTCTAAGGTCCAATAGTTCTATCCAAAAAAGAAGAGCAGAGACCTATGCCTAGCTTAGGGACAGTAACAGGCTGTTACTGTATCGCTTTAAAAGGTTTAGAAAAGATAAAAAAACATGCTTAAAAATATTCAATTAAGTATTAATTGAATGTTCCACAACATCTGTTAATCAATGAAAATTAAGCTTTCACAATTGTAAATATTCCAGAAGCTACGAACTATTGCATAACAAGTTAACTTTGTCTCAGTAGTGGCATCACCATTGGAGGCGGAAGTGAGCTTGCCACCGCAGTTACCACCGCCGTTACCGTTCCTACCACCGCCGCTGATGCGCCCACTGCCACGCCCCCCACCCGTAGGCCGGTTGCCTTCACCACATCCACCGAGGTATGCCTGAAACTTCTTTTGAAACCACATTATTTCATTACAATCACGCCGTGTGTATCCGGCTGAATAGAATAGTAACACCCTCTTTTCTTACCGAGGTGTCCTAAAAGGCGACTAAGGTAAATCGATCCGCTGTATGGTGTCCGGCTGAGTAGAATTGACCACCCTCATTTCTTACCGGGGTGTCGTTAAAGGCGACTAAGGTAAGTTGACTCACCGTGTGGTATCCAGTTAAGTAGAATAGACCACCCTCTTTCTTATTGAAGTGACGTAAAATACGACTAAGATAAGTTGACTTCAGGCAGGCAGCCGGTCGTAAAATACGTAGCCAAATCATGTGACAACATGTTTATAACATGTTGTGCCGACCCCACTTAGAGTGGGATAAGGGCAGAAAGATGATCATGAACTATAATTAGCTTGTGAGCGTCGATATGTGTTTATAATAAAATAAATAAACATTTACAATAATGTTTTACGTATTAGGGGTTCTTTATAAATATAGTATGTAGCCCAAAAAGACGATACATTAATTTGCCCTATTTAATTGGGTTTAATAGCAATAAGTGCACATACTCTATTCTAAGTAGAAACTGCTTTTGTATATTAAAATAAATCATTATTTATGTATTCAATTATAATTTTAAAACTTAAAAGAACCACGATTTCTTTAAATCTTGTAACAGGTGCTGTTAGAAATGAAACTATAACTTGATATTTTACACGTATATTATTCACGAGTAATGTTCTCGTAACTTTTAACTCTTAACTCGATTTCAACATTTGATCTCTAATACTTATATGTTTTAAAATGACAGCAATTGATAGCGCAACTTAACTTAGTACAGCGCCATCTAGTTTTGAACATGACAACATTAATAAAAATACAAGTTTAATGTTTACAAATAAATTTAGGTTGTAGTTTTACACAGGTGCTGAATTAATATTTTTGTTAATAAAGATACAGTGAACGACGATACTCGCCAGACAGCCGGTATTCGCCTGAAAGCAGGTACTCGCCGGAGAGCCGCTACTCGCCGGAAAGTCGTTACTCACCGGAAACAGTCCGATACTCTCCAGAGAGTCGTTACTCTCCGCGAACTCGTCGTTCACCCTATTCGCGTTCGGACAGAAGAATTCCAGATGTTATGAAAAGGTAAAGATAGTGACGTCATAGATCTTTAAATCTCGATTCAAGTTTCTACCATAATAAATAGTACCTTGTTGACTCAGCCTTGCTCCGTAATTTTTTACAAAATTAAAAAAATTCAACAAAAAGAAATAAAAATATTATATATAAGCTACGCTGACCCGAATAAGCTACGCTGACTTGACAATTTATGCCGAAAATAATGTTTTATATGCAATGTAAATTTTAGTATTTTTTAAGGTCCAAAAACAGGGTTTTTTTTTAATATATACCTAAAATATAAAACCTAACTAGATCGATTTCTCTCTCCCAAAACCACCTACATACTGAATTAATTAATGTAAATTGTTTGTACTGTTATATCCTATTATTAAAAGTAGGAAATAGTAGCGTTAATTATTTATTGTGGATTAGGAATTATAAGGTGCTCATTAGTATTAGGATCAGTTTCTTTTAATTCGTTCGTTTGTTCCGAAATTTTTTACTGTTCTCTACAATGTCTGTAGTATTTTTTTTAATCGGTTCATATATCTTTACTTATGATAAAACAAAATCCCCAAAAGCTGTATGCGGTCGGTTTTTGCCCAATTTAGATTTTCTCGATTTTCACAACCCTTCGCTTATTATGAAGTATATTTGATAGGCATAGTCTCTACTGACATCCTTTCTAATTATTTTACAAATTTAACTATTACTATTACAGGCCCAACGGACGAAGTTCGCGATCCCGTAATGGCCCCGCGGATACGGAAACTGAATACAATTCAGATAGTCCGACCCGAAGACCCCACCGACGACGATACTCTAGACGCTCAGGTATTGCCTGACCTTTTATCCGTTAGGGGCCGTTCAAGTATTACGTGAGCATTACGGGGAACGGGGGGGTTTTTGCTTTGCTTTTTTTAGATGACATGGGGGGTAGGGGAGTCTAGATGATGATTACGTCATCGGTAGTTATTTACTTTTTTACACAAATGGCATCCCTCACATTGTCTTTGCTTAAAAAGAAACGCATTAAACAACTTAGGATCATGGTTTCAGGTTTGATGGACTAAAGACTGTTGATATGAATTTAACATGTGTACCAACAATTTAAAATTGTTTGTGTTAGTTAAAAATCTTAGTGAGATATAATATTTTTGTCCTTCACTCTACGTTGATTACCGTATCAGTAAAATATAATGTATATCCTAAATCTTTTTTCTTATTTTTCAAATTATAATTATGACGTCATAATGATAATATTAAAAGAAACAATACATTCATTCACAAATGTTTACGTAAGCATGGGGAGAGGGGGTAAGAGCTTTGCTTACTTTTGCTGACAAGGGGGATAGGGAGGGGGGGGGGGGTTATGGATATCAAATAGTATTTGCATCCATCTGATTACTTTATACTAGTAATATCACCCGCGTAATTTTTATTTTTTTACACCTTATTACATTTTTATAACGGATCTTAATTTTTTTGAATTTAATATAGCCTATGTTGCTCAGTAAAGATGCAGCAGTGGGGAAATAATTTTTGAAATCAGTTTTTGTGTGTAAACATTACAAACATACAGACAAATTTTTCTTCTTTATAATATTAGTATAAATGTAGTACTTCTAGCTAATGCATTGTTTGGTAAACACCGTAAAAATATTTTAAAATATATCGAAGATTTATTGCAAACTGTAGCCTCGACGATGCTTTTGTGCTCATCCATGCCGCTGGATATACCTTCATAGCTCAGTTACAATGTATTATTTGGGAAAACAGTCTGACGCCGAATTTTCATCGGTTCCTTACCAGAGTACATGCTGGATATTTTTATATAGTAAACATATAAAATGCTACGTATTTATTTTCAGGTTCTAGTTCGGGCTCAGGATGTTCTAGTGAATCTGAGAAGTGATGAAATTGATTAAGTTTAATTTAGCGAGTATCATTGGAGCCAAAATGTATTTTACTGGTGATTCAGGTACGGTTAAATAAGAAATGTAAATTACTCCACTTGAATTTGGTCTTATATGTGCATATAAACCGGCTTTACTCACTAACTGACAGCCAAACTAGAGTCAGTTTAGAGAGATAACCACATAAATAAGAATTCTATTTTGTTTGGAACATATGCAACAATACCTATAACTATAGTGAGTGCACCGGTTTTTATTATTTCTCCACTTCAATAATGTTATAATACTTTATATTATATAATTGGGAGACTCAAAAAATTAGGCAATTTTTGTTTTTATACAAAACATATACAGGGTGGTACCAACTATTGGAATTAAAATTAATGTTGTACATTAATTTTAATTCCAAGTACCAACGTAACTTAGTAGCCAACACAAAAAATTTATTTAGTGAAGTAATCTAGCTACATGACATAAAAGATACATGACATAGAAGGGTGAATGACCGAACCCCATTGCATTCGATTTCATATGTATTGCACAACCTTGACTGAGAGACTAAAGTCTGTGAAAAAAAGTGCGAACGTCATGAAACGTCATGTATTGTTTTCTCCAATATTATATGCCATGTCTGACAACCTTTACTAAAAAAAAAGCTAGATCTCTATTTAATTATATTTACTTTGTTTGATTACACATATTTTTTTAACCATATTTATAACGATTGAATTATGTCAAAACTATCTTATACGTTTAAGCGATCAGTGGATTCATTTCGGAGGATGTCGTATCGTCGGTACCACTCTGTATAGAAAAACGTAAATGTTCTAGAAATATTCATAATTTAAGTGGGTTTTGTTTTGTATCACAAAAGTATATACATGATTTTCATGAACATAGATCTTAGATTTATAAAGGAAACTTATTGATTTCCTTGTTACTACATCGCGTCATATAAAACGTATTATGTATTAGAAATACCATATTAATAGAAATACATGATAAGACCAGTAGATCAAGCGATAGGCTAGTTCACAATGCTGATAATAGACAATTCTAGATGCTTCCATTTTTTAAAAGATATCTTGTGCCTTTTTACACGAGTGAGAATAAAATAAAACACATTTTAGCTAACAATAATTTTCAAGAAGAAAAGGTAGTTTATCTTTGGGAGCCGTTGCGTTTTATTTCAAAAGGCTATTATATAAATATAGTAACCTATTAGCCTTATCCATTAATTTATTTCTCCAATATTAGTTTATTTGACCTATTTTTGTTAATTCTATTAATTGTTTTATAATTCTTATATCTTCTTTCTCGATATTAATAAGAAGAATGTAGAATGTTTAAATGTCTTTCTTTTAATTTCTTTAAAACTGACAATATAAAACTTTATTATAAGATTACAATGATTTATGTTGTGATATATTTTAAAACGCGTAATGTTGACTCAAGGGTTATTGTGCCTATTTTGTTTTCGCCATCGCTCTTAGGACAAAAACCCTTCTTTTCTTACTATAACTTGAAAAACAAAATTACATATGTCACATTTATTATCACAAATATTCTAATAGTATCTTTTATTCAATATATATTTATTAAATTTTAAATAACATTTATAATTTCAAACCTTACAAGTTTTATTTATATTATACTTACATTTGCTAAAACTACTATATTATCATACAAATGAGGTCAATAGCAGAAAACAAGATAAGGTTGGTTTACATCATATAACGACGTATTATTGAATCAGAAGATGAACTACAACAACATGGACTAAAACAGCAAACAAACTTACAAAAAGTTTTAAATTGATACAAAATAAGTTCTCAGTATTTGATATTATCATGTATTTATGTAGATGGGATGAGATTTATATACATACTATGTATTGATTCCCATGTAAATCACCTGAATAATATATTTTTTATTTGTTGACAACGTAGCTATGACCTCGTAAGATTTCGTAGTGATAAAATTAGAAAATATCTCCATGCTTTACTTCTCTATATGTATATATTACTTTTAAAACCTCTTTCTTATGAAAAATATTTTATTTTATATCTTTTACCTGGTTTAATAGTTTTTAATTTAATGTACATTTAAACAGTATTTTCGTATGGGTCCTTGATATCCACAGCAATTTTGTTTACAGCCTAAAAAGCCGATACATTAATTGTCTTATGCGATTGCATTCATGATATCAATGCGTGCCTCTATTCTTTTATATTAATCGTCAATACAAGTGCCTGTATTTGCAACAAAATTGTAATATAACTATTCGAAAATAGATAAGTTAAAAAAGTAAAAGATAGCTTAGTCTGTATCATATTCATAATTCAAATCTAAATTAGTTATTAGTAATATTAATATTTGTAGCAAAAATTACATTTACTTTCGGTAAGAATTATCATCTCATCTGCCAAGGTCAGACGGGTATTGGGGTTCATTTTCATACGTTTGCATATTATAAGAGGTATTTAGAGTTAGAAACCCAAAAGTAGGTTGACTCCATAAATATAGAATTTTATCATTTTCAATGTTTTATTTTGTTTAAAAGTTTCTTAGAAAAAATTCATAAATTGGCTAAATAGTATGGTATGGGTTTATGGTACTAATATATCTAGTCTATCACTTAGTAATTTTAGTTTTATAATAATGATGTAGGAGATCATAATCTTATTTTGCCCTAATTGTAAGTTCCTTACAACGAAACATTCAGTATTGAGCAAAATATAGAAACTTATGATACATCTTGTTTTAGAATTGATAATGCTGTCTCTGCCATCTTGTAAAGCGTAACCGATGACCCAATTTTAAACGACGTTCTGACCTCTGCAACCATTAGAACTTTATCAGTAATTTATAGAATTAGGCGTTACTTTGCGGAGGTCCATAATACAAAACTAATGAGAATATTATTTTGCTAATTATAATATTCTCATTAGTTTTGTAAATTTATCATGAACATGCGATATAGTAAATTCCAGAGAATATATGGTCATTCTCAAATGTCACTGATAATAACCAGACATTCGCATAGGACCTAGACTTTATTCAGCAATATACTTTGCTTTTCGAGTATAACAATTAAATAGGCTTTTCGAATAATTTATAGAATTAGGCGTTACTTTGCGGAGATCCATAATACAAAAGTAATAATAAAATTATTTTGCTATAATCCGCGATGAAGTAAAAGGCTTTTCGAAATAAATTATAAGACCAGAATGATGAGTAAAACTGTAACAAATCGCCCCATCCGAAGAGTTATGTTACATGTATAAACACATTATATGTACTATATTTTTCGGATGGGGCGAAACTGCTTAATGGATTTTAACATTTCATTCCTCGACTCTAATTTACTTTACTTACGGAAGAAGTTTTTGTTGTTGATGAGGCTATTACATTACTTTACTACCTTTCTGTATAATATTATACTTATCACCTAAAACCGATATCCAGGTCAAATTGGATCTATTCTGGTTTCGTTCCTTCTTTATCTTTCTTTACTTTGAGACCGAAGCTGTGATAGCCCAGCGGTGCGACCGTGTGAATCTCTAGAGATGATCATGGGTTCAAACCCGGGCAGACACCAATGAGTTTTTCTATTAAAACTTATATGTCTAATTGATAATTGCAATTTATCACACAAAACATCGTAAGGAAACCTGCATATCTCTAGAGAATCCTAGGGATATGTGAAACCTACCAAGCCGCATTGGAGCAGCGTGGTAGGTCTTAGCTCCAATACTTCTCTCCAAAAATGGAGAGAGGAGGCCTATGCTATACTTCGAGACCATGATTTTTGTTTTAGTTAACTAGTTTAATGCAATTAATGTTATAATAAGTTAATATTATTGCATTTTGCATACTTTTACTAAGACCACCACAGAATATGTAAAATATATAAGTACATAAAGTATTTGATTATTTTCAAGGAATCCACCTTAATAATCTTTAAATTCAATTTCTTTATTTTCAAGTCTTATTTACATCTCGGACTTTAGTACGAAAATATTATAACATAAGGTTTATTTACTTCAGTCTATAAGAAAAACATCTATGGAAAGTAATACAAGTTTTTTATCAATTGGAAGTAATCATCAGAAAAGAAACACCATTTATAATGATTAAATAGTTTTGACATTAACTACTAGGATTGCTTGTTTACCTAGATTGCTATAGTTTAATTAATATCATTATTCGAGAGCTTCCAGTAAGTTTGTGACGAGAAGTATTTTAATATTACAATTTAAAAAGTAATTTTAATGTTCATTACATTGTGAATTTAATTGTACGCCTATAATAAATGGCAGATAATATTTATTTACGGATTTGTTGTAAAACTAATGAGCAGCGCATCATTAATTTCCTTATTAAATTGACTATGGAAAATTACATTTATGAAATATATTTTTTAGCTTATTCTTTCATCCGGATCTCAGCTGACTGACTAACTATATAACTGACTGATGTAAAACGAACATTGCAACGATAAACGAATTAAACGTTTATGTCACAGAATATTGTGGATAATATAACAATTTTACAACAAATCTAATATATTATATATATACCTACATTACATGTTCTACAAGAACTTAGACTTATAGAAATTTGTTTGATTTTCTCGTTTGAAGCAATATTAAAAAAAAAAAAACATTACAGCCATAGTGACGCTCACCTCTATAAATTTGTGCACCATCCATCCGTAAGTACGGTAGTATTAAACTTTCTGTCAGAAATTCATGCGATCCTTAATTTATTGTGAATTGTTGTTTATTACTATATGATGTATTATATTAGATACGAATTTAAATAAAAGATTTTTATTGATTTATTTGTTTTCATTTATATTTTCATGATAATGATTTAAGAACAATATTAAAAGTTAGTAGCAGTGGCACTTTGGTCATCTTATGATGATGCAAGCGATTGTATAAAATAAGCGTAACTTTTGCAGTTGTATATACAATTTGCCTAGAATTTTTATTTAAAAAGTTTGGATTTTATTGTGGATAGATTTACCCAACCACGAAGAAGAATTGACCTAATAATACTTTACATTTGGGCGGCGGTAGAAATGCTAAAATGAGTTGCCAAATACTGTTATATCCAACATTAGAAAACCAATTTTATAAGTATAAGCTAAAGTACCTACTTTTTTTATGAGCTCGCAGCTCTTGCGACTTATATACCTTCATTAACTGATTTAAATTATACATGATATTAATTTAGTAGTTACTTAAATGACGTTTGTATTTTAAATAGTTAAGAGGAACATGCAATAAAGGATTACTTAAGATTACACAAAATACATTTATTTATTTCTTTAAATATTCCTTTAATGACTTGAATAAAATTACCTAATTTACTTATTTAATTTCACACTGAACTAAAATTGTCTACGGTACAACATTCCATGGTACAAAGCTGCCGGGTTTGGGCACTGGAATCTGAAATTATGAAACCATATTTATTTAATTATATAGAAGTCATGATAGTTGAAAGATAAGAGCACCCGATCCTTACCAAGAGTTAAGAATTTCTACTTCCATCGTCTAATATCTCCCTATAAATTAGTATTAAAGTGACCTAATTCAAAATTAGGCTAATTGGGTTAGATACATTGTAATCCTTATTTCAATGACATCACGCAATGAACTATTAAAAAATACAGAATACAATAACAATAACAGAATTTTTGTTTTCTTGCTCTCCCAAGTTATGGGTTTCTATAACACTCAAGATTTTGAAGGCGCTACGCTACGCTTTTTTGCAATATACAAAAAAAACATTTTTTTTAATTCGGTCACTTTAATACTAAGCGTGCGATAATTCTCGTTGAAGATAAACATTACACCTGCATATCTCTAAAGAAGTCCTGAGATATATGTGACCTGCCCGGCTACATTATGACAGCTTAGTGGGTCCAAGCTCCAATCCCTAACTCGCAAGGAGAAATGAATCTTTTGCCCAAATCTGATACTAAGAAATCGTTTCCTCAATTTTAAAGCACATTATAGGTTCAAATACACAGTTCCTCTTAAGAATATGTAATTTAACGTTTTTATAGGTGTAAAAATATTTGCGTCCATTTTTGAGATATTTATTAATATTCTACTATATTAATATCGGCCCAATTAACCTTGTTTTGGTTAAATAAATGATTAGAGTTAAATTCTCATTTATTGTCGTTTAAAAAAACATTGAACCTGTTTGAAATAGACAAATAATCATTATTCTCCTGCCCTTATCTATATAAAGCTGATGAGTTTGTTTGTTTGCTTGAACGCGCTAAGCTCAAGAACTACTGGACCGATTTTTAAAAAAAATTTCAGTGTAAGATAATCCATTTTTTGAGAAAGGCTAATATATAACGTCATATAATTATATATAGAATAGGAGAGGAGCCGCAATAGAAAATAGTGCAAAAACGGTAGATTTTAAAGCTTTCCTTGCGTGCGTTGAGTAAACGGTAATAGTTATTGAAAAATCATGAACTACAAAATTGTTCCCCTCTAAAAGTTCTATATAAAAGTCCGCGACAGCATATGTCTAGCTTTTAAGTTTAATCCACTTTAACCATTTATATGGTTATTAAAATACTATATTACGGTTTTAATCTTTCCACGCGGGCGGAGCCGCTGGCGATTTCTAGTCCCACTATAAGTGGGGTCGGCAGAACATGTTTTAAACATGTTGTTACATGATTTGGCTAGGTATTTTACGACCGGCCGCCTGCCTGTCGTCAACTTACCTTAGTCGCTTTTTACGAGACCTTGGTAAGAAATGAAGGTTGGCTATTCTACTCAGCCGGATACCATACAGGGGATAGTCAAATAATATAATGTTAGTGTTTACACACAACTACTTAACAGATTTTAAATTCCTTAAATCCATTAGTGGATTTAAGTTCCACCACTGGAGCGAGATTTTTGTCCTGCATTGGGATATTTGTATAGGGTCTCTATGTATGGTATTTTATATAAGTACAAAAACAAACAAGAAGTGAAATATGTACCTTTTTAGTTATATGATCTTCGCACGCCATTCGTATTCGAGCAGATGTAGCAGGAGATTCAAGATAAAAGTCTAGCGGCACGCCCGCGTCGGCTCGTGCAGCACGAATCGCCTCTTTTATCGCAAAGAAAGCCGAACTTGCCAGAAATAGAGGAGGTTCTCCTACAGCCTGTAATATTTTAAATATGAAAGTCCTTTTATAATAGTATCTATAAAATTTACATAGTTACCTAATATAAGACTTGATGTCCAAACAGCGAGACCGTGTTCCCATTATGGGTATCGCAAATACTACACGAACCTTATTATCATTATTACCAATAAGACACCAATGTGTTTTCTATAAAAACTTGTGCCTAATTGTATGTACAGTTGATGAGGCGCTTACCGGTGAAAGTAAACATTATTAGTAAACTATGCTTATGTCTATGCTTAGGATATGAGTAACTTATCCATTCTCATTGGAGCTGCGTAGATGTCCCAAGCCCTAATACTTCTCTTTGAAAAAAATAATGAAGCTCCTTGCCCAGCAGTGGTATAGTTATAGGCCGCTCCTAATACTAATAATCTTAGAATTTTGTAAACAGATTATGATGATAATACAACTACAGTAGCAATTTTTAGCACAACACTACAGTTTTAGTCTGTTTTATGAAATTTTAGTAACATAGCTTACGGTAGAATGTTTATTAGAATTAATTTTAAGTATTTGATTGTAGAATTCAGTTACAATTAAACACTTAAAATTTAGCATTTATAGAAAATAATTAGAATAAAATATTTAAGTATTGACCATCACAATGATTTCCAATCTGTCAATCTTTATAGAAAATCTTTAAACTTCCTTTTTATATTAAAAGAAAATATAATTACGATAATGAAACATTTATAACTTACTTTTGATGAAAAAACTGCTCTTGGATTAGGAGCCCCTTTAAGCAAAGAAACGTTAAATTCAAGGGGAATATCACCGAATCCTGGAATCTTATAAGCACCAGGTCCACGAGAGTACAAAGTCCCAGTAGGGGAATAAATAAGCTCTTCCATTGTAAATAGGCCATAACCTTGTATGAATGCGCCTTCAATTTGGCCAACATCAATCGCCGGGTTTATACTTTCTCCTAAATCCATAACTATATCACTTCTTATCACTTGATGATCTCCACTGAGACAATCGATTTCGACTTCCGTACAAGCTACCCCGAAAGTAAAGTAATTAAAGGGTTTTCCTACGTTCTTGTTAAAATCAAATCCAATATCCGGTGTGGCATGAAATCCTGTAGCAGACAGACTGACGCGATCTACAAAGGCAGCCGATACCCATTGTTCCCATTTTCCATTTGGATTTTTGTCTTTATAAGGCTTAAGACGCTTCATCAAAGTTTCACAAGCCTCAAGAACAGCCATACCATTTAGATCGGATCCAGCACTCGCTGCAGTAGCAGAAGTATTGGGTACTTTATCTGTTGCCGTCTCACTTATATGGATTTTTGATATATCAATACCAAGAGCCCTGGATGCTACTTGTATCATTTTGGTATGAAGACCTTGTCCCATTTCTGTCCCGCCGTGAGACAATAGAACTGAACCATCGGTATAAATTAAAATCAAAGCACCAGCCTGATTTAACAATTTTTCAGTGAACGCAATACCAAATTTTGTTGGAATTACGGAAATGCCTCGCTTGCGCCATCGATGCTGTCTGCAATATATATCAAAAAATTCTTATTCTTTTAAAAATATAAGTAAATAAATAAATATTAATTAAACTTACTTGTTGAAGTTTTCAATAGTCATTTTTCTTTGTGCCAAATCACTTTTTTCAACACATTCATCCCAACATCTTTGTAAAGTGCAATGATCTAAAACTTGCCCATAGTGAGTAGTTGAATTTTCGTAATACAAATTAATCCTACGAATTTCTTCTGGACTTTTGTTCAATTTGTATGCTATATCCCAAATAATATTTTCTGCTCCAAACATTCCCTGTGGGCCACCGAATCCACGAAATGCCGTATTGCTGGGTAAATTCGTTTTACAAACATAGCCGGTAACCTCGCAATTTGGAATATAATAGGCATTTTCGTAGTGGAACATTGCTCTCTCGACTACCTAATAACAAAAGAAACTTAAGTAATAAATTCTTTTTTTTATATTAATTACAACATATTTATACTTACAGGTCCAGAAAGATCGATAGAATATCCACCATTATTATAAATATTTACTGTTGCAGCTAATATTTTTCCGTCGTTATTGACCGCTACTTTGTATTTTAATAAGAAAGGATGCCGTGTTCCCGTCATTTGCATGTCTTCATCACGGTCGAGCATACAACGAACAGGTCGTTGAAGTTTATGGGCTGCCAAAGCTACAGGTAAGGCTACTAACATACCTCGGGACTCTTTTCCTCCAAAACCGCCTCCCATTCGTTTTACGCGCGCCACAATTCTATTCATAGGTACATGTAGTATATGACTAGTTAATTTCTGAAATAGAAGTAAACTAACAACTACGTAACTAATTTTTTTATTACTTTTGAAATGTATTATCAGAAAAATCATACCGCAATTTCTGACGGATGTTGGCTTGAACAAAATATCTCTAACTCATCGTCTTCTTTTTTCGGAATGGCAAATGCAGCATGAGTCTCTAAATAAAAGTGCTCCTGCCCACCCATTCGACATTCTCCTTCAATAATAATGTTATTTGAATCTTCAAAAACTTGTTTCACATTTCCTTTTCTTATTGTTTTAGGATACTGCTTAAAAAATGATTTACATTTAATTGCATCTTCTATTGTAACAATAATTGGTTCTAATTCAGCATATTCTATTTTAACTTTCCTAGCAGCACTTTGAGCTGTTTGTTGATCCTCAGCCACAATGACTCCAATAGTTTGACCTTGACTAATCACTTCTTTACTTGCAAATAATTCTTCGTCGTGGAATATAGGCCCTATACTATTTTGATCTTCTGTTAAGTCTTTAGCGGAATAGAACGCTACTACCCCAGGTTGTTTTAGTGCCTCCTCTGGATCAACAGACACAAGTCTCGCGTAGGCTTTAGTACTAAGAACAAACGCTAAATATAATTCACCTTCAGCCGTTGGCATATCGTCGCAATAAATCGCCTCTCCTGTAACTTGTTTTAATGCTGACATATGTGGAATAGGCCTGCCAACGGCATCACTTATGATTTGCTTATCTCCTACTAATTCAAAGTATTGCGAACTCTTTGGTACACTGCCGTGAAATTGTTTAGCACCACTAATGTGATATGGTTCAATAATGTCCTGTTTTAAATAATCAAGTGACATTTCTTTGGCTATAGCTAAATAGGCTTTCAAAAATAAACTCATAGTTAATGCTTGCCGAAACATCATATTTCCTCCAGGCACCGAAGGCGGCAATGGCAATTCCTCCAACAGACATGTATAAGCCTTATCAAGAATTTTTTCACCCCATGTTGATCCTTTCAATGACTGACCTGTTTTTGTTGCCATCTTGGTTACTGGTGCCATTCCACCAAATGCAATATTAATATTTTGTATGACGTTGCTATTTGTTTCGAATTCTACGTTAACTGCAGCTGTTACAATTGATATATCGTCCTCACGTCGCTTGGCCTGTTTATATGCTTTAACATACTGATACCTTTTTGAATATGGAATCTCTATAGAAAGTAAAATTTCATCCGGTTTTACAACATTTCTTCTATAACCAGTGAAAAAAGTTTCATCCATCACAACTGTGCGATGACCTCCCTTGACACTTACAAGGTTAAGTTTAACTTTTAAAGCCATTAATATTGGGTTTAAATCAGATATAGGACTACCGGTCATAATATTTCCACCAATAGCCGCAACATTTCTTATCTGTTTGCCCGCAAACCAATTTAACATTTCTATAATTGTTGTCAATGTTTTGACTTTATATTTAGGCAGCGTTTCAATTTTTTCCCTAAATACATTTTCTATTTCCATTAATGTGACGGCAGCCCCAATTTCAAGACCGGTATCTGTCTCTATCACAGAGTTCAATTCAGAGATACAATTTGGCATTATGATTACCGGATAAACACAGTGTTTAAATTTGACTTCCACTCCGACTTCTGTATTTCCTACAACTATTTTTGCTTCGGGATATTCATTTTTTATTTTTAATATCGTGTCGAGTGTTGTCGGCCTATACCAGACAGTTTTTTCCCCGCGATATATTAAATACTGATCCTCATATGCTGACGAAAGTTTTAGTTCAGGAGGAAATATGGGTTCTTGACTAGAATCGTATGGTAGGAAAGTTGATTTATCAAAAATAAATTCGGTTTCACTCGGTTCGGTCTTGTTCTTACAACAATTTTTCCCCATTCCGCATTCACCGTTACTTGAACCATTAGAGTTCCCATTAGTTACTCGTTTTACTTCCCAATCTTCAATAAATGTTTTGTAACCTTCTATAATAGCTCGATAACCTGTGCACCTACATAAATTCCCTTGGAAAGCTACCTCCATGTCTTCGTATTTAATTTTTTTACAAGTTCTAAGTAAACTGTACATCGACATGACTATACCTGGTGTGCAAAATCCACATTGGGAGCCGTGAGCTTTTGCAAGTCTTTCCTGAACCGGGTGAAGTTTTGTTTTAGTGGAACCTATTCCTTCTATAGTCGTAACCGCTAAACCATGCATTGCACAAACTGGTGCGAGACATGCATTTACTGCCATGTGTCTGAGTGATATGATAAGGAATATTGTTGTTTAATGTATGACGCAATCGAGTATATTAGTAACTAAGTATTTGTATATTTTGATTGCACATAATTTTATAAACATTTATATTATTTTCTGCTGAAGATTTATTTTATCACGCTATGAAAAAGTTTGTTCAATTTATAATCACTACATAGTATAAAACAAAGTCGCTTTCTGTGTCTGTCCTCATGTCCCTATGTCCCTATTTATGCTTAAATCTTTAAAACTACGCAATAGATTTGATGCAGTTGTTTTTTTAATAAATAGAGTAATTGAAGCGAAAGGTTTTTATGTATAATAACATTCAATATGGAGTAGTGAAATAATCCTTATCCAAATAAGTATGTATTAATACATTGTTCATTTAATTTAGATCAATATGGCCGTTTACAACATGTAATTTAAATGAACATTTTCGAAGATATTACAGTTTTAAAATGCAGGGAAAATAGCGATTGCGGCAGCGCGCCACGTGCGTATATATAGCATTTCGAATTTAGCAGCTATACGTCGCTCTTTCAAGAGTAACCTCTAAAGAAAACATGTTTGTATTGTCTAATGACAAGAAAGCTGTGAATGTTTTATATAAAGACATTCGGTAATTAATTGTAAAAATAAAATACATAGGTAGGGAAAATGTAAAAGTAAATAAGGAAAATGTAGTATATGAATTTAGATATTCCAAAGATAGTAGGGAATCTTCATGGTATAGGAAAAGGGGAATTGTTTTACTGCAAATTTAACGCGTGTGGGTCACGGTCACTGTAATGAATGAATTTTTACCCGTGCGAAGCCGAAGCGGGCCGCTAGTTCCTTATAAAACTAATTGCTTATTACAGCTGTCGCCCGTATATACGACTCATACACATTAATATTAATAAGGTATTGTAAAGGATACGTTATTTTCTTCTGTTTGCGGTTATACTTTGAGATCATAACGGTGCAAGCTCCACAGCCTCCTTCCGCACAACCCAGTTTTGTTCCAGTGAGACGTAATTTTTTTCGTAAATACCAAAGCAGGGTCCATTCTGGGTCTGGATGTGGTTCTATAACCTAACAAAGAGACATTTTTATTTACTTAAAAGTCCATTCCTATTTATACCTATTGTTTTACATATAGTTTCAATATACTAGTGCGCCGAGAAATTATACATTACTCGAGCTGTTGGCGTGATTATTGTTTGCTTACGATTTCATGAGGGCAATTACAATTATCATTAGGTCAATGCCATATTTCTTAGTGATAAATAAAGCAACTCGTTTACTTATCAACACATACATTTTATCTGTTTCATATAAGTTAAATAGTCTCAATACCTTATTTCCAACAAGAAATGGAAATTATTTAATACATTTATACTCCTGCCCTTATCCCACTCTAAGTGGGGTAGGCACATTTGATTTGATTTAACTTGATTTAACTGCGTATTTTACGACCGGCCGCCTGCCTTTCGTCAACTTACCTTTGTCGTATTTTACAACACCTCGGGGGTGGTACCTAGTCTACTCAAACGTATACCACACGGTGGGTCAACCTACGTAAGTCGCCTATTACGACACCTCGGTAAGAAATGAGGGAGTATTCCGGGCTGAATAGAAATTCAGCCGGATACCACACGGCGTAAAATGTATTATTTAAATCTATTTGAATTTTTATGTTCTAATTAATGTATACATTATAATTCACCTCGGAAGGAAAATTTATTTTTAGAAAATTGTAAGATTAATATCTATTGTAATACAATTAAATACTTATGTAAAGTACTTAAAAGTAAAATTAATTCGTGTATTTGTTTGTACGTTTTGCTTATAACAGAAAATTTTAGAAAACACTTTATTTGTGATGGTTGTTTTATAGTGCATACGTTTTACAAATCCAATAAGATATATCGTTCGAATCGAAACCGAATATAATCGAATCCAATACAATACAATAAGTTATAGAGCGAGAACCCGTGAACCCCAGACCTTCGTCATTTTATAAAAGCTGCAAGTTTGTCAGTGCATCCTCCCAACACAGGTAAGAACGGTGGTACATTATGAAGTTTGGATCATCGTTTAATAAAAAGGTTTGTATGACAAAAAAAATGGCAAAACAGAATTTTAAAAACATTTTTTTCGTGTATAATCTAAATATTCACTTTACTCTTAATTCCTATTTACTACTCATTCGCCGCGTGTAGTACCACGGGGTGCTACTAGTTTAATATAAAAAGTTTGAACTCCTTGAAAGTGGATTATATTATATTTTTAAACAAACAGTCTTCCGGCTAAAAAGTATATTATTAGATGTATCTATAAATATATTGGTAGGTCACGTCGCTGAATTAATGATGTACTCAAGGCTTGTCTTAAGAGTGCCGCTCATTTAGGTAATTATATAAAAATAGGCAAAAACAGCTGCACTACATTTTTATATTTGTAATTTATTATTTCCGCATGAAAATTGGACCACAAATGTCAGTCTGACTTACGTTACAGAAAATAGGATATATTACTTTATGTAATAGGATATATATACGTTAAATATGGTAAATATATTCATACATATTATATTTTAGAACAATCTTCCTTGCCACGCATGTCTGATTTTTATTCGGTTTCCTACAATAGTGATTTATCGAAAATAGTTTAGGTCTGTAATTCATTAAGGTTTTGTGTAAATTCCATTTGAAATACGATAGGAATTTTGAAGAAGACGAACCTCTTGCGATGTTTTACAAAAAAACTTCCTAATCCCTTTGACATCCAAATTGTTAGAAAAGGTTCAACCGGGTACGGGATCATGACTCGACTTTGAATACTGGGGACACTTTTGTACTATGGACAGTTTTGGTCACAAAACAGGTTTTGTAGATATTGCTGTTGCTGTACGTACGTTACGTTTACGTAGGTAATGTGATCCTAGACATTCGAGAATACTTTGTCTCAACAACAACAAAAAAATGTATGGTAATATTATTCCCAGTGGCGTAGCTACCGGAGGGCTATACGGGGCCCCTAAACTCAAGGGGCGCATCGAACTCAGACTTATAAACTATAAATTGAAGTAGTGAAAATTCTACTAATTCTAGATTATAAATAAACCAGATTTCAGAAACGCGACTTTAAATACGAATATGAATTTCAAATAGTTTAGTTGGGGCCCTCGTTTGGGGCCTTTGGTTACCTAGTTAAATCATTGATTATACCTCTTTTATAGGCCTATAAAAAAGTCCGAGATAATATGATGTATCAGTATATACCGGTGTATATTAACCACGACTTACACGAGATTAGTTCCAACTTAAACTACGTCGTTTGATTAGACCACAATGCCAAACCAGTCTCGAATAAAAATAAAAAGTTTTTTGCTGATGTCCAAATAGATGCGTCGCTTTCGATATAACCATACACTGACCTTCAGTGACCTGTTTATCTCGTGGCCAGTTCAGAAGTGGCAAGGACGTAATTTTTCATTGAGCGGACCCTGAACCTGTTCCGCATAAACTCTATTTATAAAAAAACCATTCAAATAGTTCCAGTTAACATACGCCACTCCAAATGAAAATATAATTAATGTAAGTGCATATTAAAAGATTCCGCCTCGTCGGTTTGTTTCTTCGCGATAAACTCAAAACTTCTGAAAGGATTTGACGCAGATTTCACCAATGAACAGAGAGATTTTCGAAAAAGATACAAGTGAATAATTTATTAAAGTTTTATTTAAATTATTTGAGATATGTTAAAACTGTCAAAAATTGCGGAAAATGTCAAGCCACCTGGGAGCTTTTATCGATAACGCTACCTACCTAATCGCTTTAAGATATAATAAAACAATCAGCATTCATAATCATTCCCCTGCTCTTATCCCACTCTTTAGAAATTTTAATATTTATTAATTTTTATTATAAATTTTGCTGCAACCTGCATATGTCTAGAGAATTCTGAAGATATGTGTAACCTACCAATCCACTTTGGAGCAGCGTGGTAGGTCTTAGCTCCAATCCTTCTCTCCAACTATTTTTTTTATAAAATAACTGGGGTCGGCTTAACATGTTTTAATAGGAGAGGTTACATGTTTGACTAGTTATTTTACAACCGGCCGCTTGCCTGACGTCAACTTACTTTAGTTGCCTTTTACGACATCTCGGTAAGAAATAAAATATTCTACTCAGCCGGATACCACACGGCAGAAGATATGATAAAATATTTTCCTGTTTTATGGGTTACAGAAAATACGGAATAGAATAATATCTATCTTTTTAATATAATTTACGATAGCTATTCTAATTGTTTCTAAAAGATCACGTACAAAGCAGTATTTAAAATTTATTTTAATACAGAGACTTTTGGAGGGATACTGTTATTCTTAAAGACTTACATTCGTTACCTATCTTAATATTTCGTGCTTCAAATAATGATCCTGTAGATCAAACGTAATAAATTAAAGAAAAACATTAAAGACAATAAGACATAAAAATAATAAGACAGATCGAAAAGGGACTGAGCTACAGCAACGCGTAACCGAGTCTGCTAGTATAATTACATAATTTACGTATTACATTACAGTTGTACACTAGTTATAAAGAGATTAAAACAATAAAAATACATCTCTAATTGTATAGTTACAGAAATATCTAACCTCAATTAGGAGAGCGCCTAATCTAGTTAACACAAATGATTACATCATCTTAAATTTTAACTATTTATTATAATACTTAGAAAAATCACATTGTTATTTGAGTGATATGATAATTTACTTTCACTACTGCCTATAATAAGTTGTGGTAGCCCAGCGGTAGCACCGTACGACTCCTTCGAGGAGATCATGGGTTCGAACCCGGGCAGACACCAATGAGTTTTTATCTTAAAAACTTATGTGTCTTATTGATAATTGCAATTTATCACCCGCTTTTTGGTGAAGGAAAACATGGTGAAATAATCTGCATATCTCTAGAGAATTCTGGAGATATGTGTAACCTACCAATCCGCACTGGAGCAGCGTGGTAGGTCTTAGCTCCAAACCTTCTCTCCAACAATGGAGAGAAGAGGCCTATTCTCAGCAGTGGGATAGTAACAGGCCGCTACTTACTTTATTTTATTTACTGCCTATAAATATACCTATAATTATGTCGTGTTGCAATTTTGCTGATAACCTCTTGGAAAGCATGACGCAATTAATAATTATTAAATATTTGAGGACGTATCTTCTACATATATAAATACTTATAACTCTATGATCTTCTTTTATCTTCAATGACAAGTATCAACACAATTTAAATAAGTGTAGCAAATTAAGTAAATACTTTTACTTATATGCGTTGCTCTATATGGAAATGCAAGAACGTTAAACAGAACAAACTCAGATTCATATTTATTCATATACTAGCGGCCTGCCCCTGCTTCGCACGAGTATAAAATATATAGCCCATGTCACTCAGTGAAAAAAAAAATATTAAAATCGATCCAGTAGTTTTGATTTATTCATTACTGCCCGTGGCATTTTCAATTAATTACAGAATGTCTTTAAACAAACTCTTGAAATAGCGACATCGCTGCTAAAGTCGAAGTGTTATACGGCGAAGCGCGGCGTCCTCACGGCATTTTAAATCTGTAATATCCGAAAATGTTCACTTAAATTACATGCTGTAAACGGCCATATTGATCTATATTAAAGCAACTATTTATTTAAGGTACTTAATTGGATAAGGATTAATGCTGTATTGTATGAAAATTGCTTCAAAAATAAGGCATTATTTTTCGTAAAAAGTAAATGACAAAAAATGCTATAGTGGGTTATCCATAAGAGATAGACATATACTATCGCGGACTTTTCTGTAGACCTTTTCAAGGTGTACAAATACTTAGTACATTATTTTGATAAATCTCGTAGTGTTTAGCCTGCGTTTGCAATGTAAGCGGAAAAAAATGTAATTATTTACAGAAACCTCAAAAATTACAGTATTTCTTTACTCCGTATTGAATGTTATTATACGTACAAACCTTCCTCTGGAATCACTCTATCTATTAAAAAAAACCGCATCAAAATCTGTTGCGTAGTTTTAAAGTTTTATGCGTACATAGGGAAATATGGACTTTGTTTTATAATATGTAGTGATTATGTACCCATTCAGTGTTGAATTACCCTCAACCATGTCCTGCATTTTGTTCCTATTCTCTTAAGAAAAACTATATTTTTAATTCTATATGTCAGCTCGGTATATTAGCTTGAACGACAAATTTTATCAATATGGACTTCGGTTTAACCACAAAAGCGTAATAGATAGACAAACTTTTTATTTATTATATTAATATGAATGTAGTAAAAACGTAGATTGACGTATTAAGCTCACAAGAGGATCACGGATTTAAACCCCGGGCAAGCATCAATATTCTATTAAAAATTACTAATATAACGTCCTTATTGGAAAAGGAAAAGATTGCGAATATCTTTTAAATGCGAGAATTCTTGGGATATGTGTAATCAATCCATTTGGGTCTAAGCTCCAATTCTTCTTTCCAAAAAAGAGAGGATATCCCAGTAGTGGAATAGTAAGAAGCCCATATAAATGTGGATGTGAAATAATTAAAATGTTAGTTTTTTTTGCGATTCTGAAATGCCATGCAGTATATAAACGTATATTTCAAATGAAAATCGTGTTTCAACTTGTGATTAAAATCCCGCATAATTTTAGCATTGTCATGTCATATTATTATCATGTAAATTACTTTGTCTGATCTCCTAGTTTATATTTAACAAATCTTTGCAAGATTCGTGCTGACATAACGCGTATCAGGCTTTGTTAATCGTTATTAAGAAACTCCGGATTCCCGGCCGGTCATAATCATCATCATGCTCCTGCCCCTATCCTACTCTAAAAGGGGTCGGCACAACATGTTGTGACGTGTTTTGGCTAGTTATTTGACGACCGGCTGCCTGCATGACATTAACTTACCTTAGTTGCCATTTACCACACCACGGTAAGGAATGAGAGTTGTCTATTCTATACAGCAGGATACCACACGTCTCGTGAATCACTACATAGTATAAAACAAAGTCACATTATTTGTTTGTCCCTATATCCCTATGGATGCTTAAATCTTAAAAACTACGCAACAGATTTTGATGCGGTTTTTTTAACAGATAGAGTGATTCAAGAGGAAGGTTTATATGTATAATAACATTTAACATGGAGTAGACAAATACTGTAATTTTTGAGGTTTCTAATGTGATGTCGTAAATAATTACATTTTTTCCGCTTACATTGCAAACGGAGGCTAGACCCTACGAGATTTATCAAAATGATGTACTAAGTATTTGTACACCTTGAAAAGGTCTACAGAAAAGTCTGCGATGGTATATGTCTATCTCTTATGGACAACCCACAATAGCATGTTTTTTCATCTACAGCATGTAATTTAAATGGACATTTTCGAAGATATCACAGTTTTAAAATCCCGCGAGAAGGCCGCGCTTCGCCCTATAGCACTTCGAATTTAGCAGCGATCGGACGCGCAACTAAATGTCGCTCTTTCAAGAGTAACCTCTAAAGAAATCATGTTTGTATTGTCTAATGATAAGAAAGCTATGAATGTTGACTATGAATATAAAGACATTCTGTTATTAATTTTAAAATTAAAATACATAGGGAAAAATGTAAATATGTAGTATTCTCCTAATTTAACGCGTGCGGGCCACGGCGGTAATGAATAAATCAAAACTACTGGATCGATTTTATTTATTTTTTCACTGAGTGACATAGGCTATACCTCAGACCCTAAAACCTTAAAACTTAAAATACTAAACCTCTATAACTTAAATTAATAATTTCAATGTTAGCCTTCAATAACTGTTGTTCGACGCACTATATAGCTATGCAGTAATTTCGAATGGAATATGAAATTTTACCTAACATTTCAGAAATCCCTTAAAAGTTTAGAAGCGGTTTTAGAGACTTGTGTTAGATTACTCATTAATTTTTGGTCATCTTCCAGGATACACTGCTTTGATGTGTGATAAAATTTAGTGAAATTAAAAATTCTATTTTTATAGAACTTTTGTGTGTGTTCTTAAACACTATTCATAAGAATTAACTCGCGAGATCCCCACGCCGCGGCCATCTTTCTAACACGAATCCTCGATAAGTTAAAAAACTCTATAACTTAAAATCTTTTGTCCTTTGGATTTTAACTTGTCAAATTTCTTTTGTATATAAGATGTTGCACTACCCACTTTTAGCCCTTATCGGATCAGTGTCCGGATATCAATTACAGACAATCATACCAAACTAAAACTTAAACTCCAATATAATACAATTTATTTAATTTAAAGTTTTTGCTCTTTTAAAAACTTAATTATTTTAGCTTTTTCCTTTATTTTATAGCTGTCTTGTGCAAGGTCAAAGTATATCCATCTATTTTTATAATTCATATTATACTCAAAGTTTAGCTTTTGCTTTAATCCGCGATGAAGTAAAGTGAATAATAATTAAATAGCATTGAGCAAAGTAACGCCTAATTCATTTATTTCTAATAGTATTTTTCCAATAACCTACATTTTCAAGACTACATCGCCAATTATGCTATCAATAAAAACCAATAGAAGGTAGTTCTGAATACAACTACGAGTATATCGCTAAAAGTGTAAATACGATACATATATTCAATTCTCTGACATTGCTCAAAATTCTGCCTTTCCCGAAGGCAACTGCGATATAAAAGAATATATTGTAGAAAATTTAAACCCCCACTTTCGATAAGATTGACCACAGTTGACAAAGATGAATATGTTTTTTTGAGGATTAAGTTCGAGTAAAAACTTTAATATATTTTTATATCTAGAAGTCTGTGTATGTAATAATATAAATTATATATATACGTCAAGATTGAGTCCCTTTGTATTGTCTACTCTTTAGGGTAATATTAAGTACCTATTTTAGATGATTTTAGGTAACGAAGTTTTTAAGTGATACTCGAAGTGTAGTAAACAGTAATTTTTATTATACATATATACTCACTATAATTTATAATATCTAAATAAAAAAATCATAAGTATTTAATGTTTACATCAAGAACCTGATAATATCGATACATATTCGAACCAATCTTTCTTAAACTACCTATACGGAAATATGAATATAAAATTGTACGATGCGCTCGCTCGTTTACGGAACATAAGAAACTATTTAAGTGAAAGCTTTGTATGAGCTATTAATAAACGTATTGACACTATGGCGATAAGAAAATATAAGTTGCTTGCTTAAATATAATATTTTAGTCTAATTAATCATAGCAAATATTTGATACCCTCATAGACCACGAATTGCTTGTTTACCCTAACCTAACAGAAAGGTTAATTTTAGTATTTTTAAATTGTTTCAAAGAACATACCTTTTTGCCGTTGACAAAGAAAACTAATTCGGTGTTCACATCATTAACTTCTTCATCAGCATTTAAGAGACCCATGGTTCATGTATCAAATATCGAGATAATTTCTGTGTTTACGAACCAAGTGCAACATGCGCGAATGTTCGACAGAGACTAAAACAAAATACACTATAGTATGAGGAGGCAGCGGGACAATAAATGATAATTTGGTCGAATTGCGAAACAGATTATTAGGCCTAACGCGCACTACAGGTGAATCTTTTGTGATTCGGTTAAGAAGTTAATAAGAGTAGCTCCACGCATGAATGTAATTTTTTTTTATAGATGGTACCGTGATATTTATATATATACAATTGTTTGCAACTTGTATATTGTAACGATCAAGGTATTGCGACTTGCAAGTCATGTAGATTTATTCGAACCGGGCTTTGTCTTCAAAAAGGACAATCAACATTGGTCTGTCAATACATGTTATACCTGATACGTGAAAATGTATCTTATTCTTGAGCTTCTTTTAGTTATTGCTAATTACGATGTACCTTATTATTGAAGTCTTAGAAGTCTTAGTCATAAAATATTGCAAGTAGGTGCGCAACACGTTTTTTGGTAATTACATATTCTTCACCTAAAATTAAATAGCTCACATAATATTTTTTTTTATTTAATAGATTACCAACTTACTACAAACAACAAGGCAGGGAATTAATATTATGTATTCCTAAAAAGGTATGAAAATCATCATTAAATAAAATCATGGCACTATTTTGGTAATTGAATGCTTTCTTCGGGGAGTAGCAATTACTGATTTACTTATATTATTATTAAAAAAATTATTGGAGGCTTATAAAATGATTTGCTAAAAAATATTTTAGCGAATACAAATTGCACTCAATCAACTGAGGGTCTACATCTAACTTTGGTACACATGAACGAAACATGCGTTATGAAATATAACTTCTGTTTTCTTCTGCTAGAAGTTCCTAATTCTTACAATCATGATTCAATATTACTATTGTAAAACCGCAGTGGGCTCGCATCCTAGATAGTATAACAAGTTAAGCTGTATACAACATTTTACGTACTTGATAACTACGTGTATAAGAATTTTATCAGTTACTTGTTATTTTAGTTAGTATATCTATTATTGTTGTTTCTTATCAGTTTGTTTAAGAACAGTCGTAGCGCACTTAGTTGTTTTTGTTTAAATTTTGAAAACATAAGCATGCAATCGGCTGTATATATTAAGCCGTGTTAAATATTTGTCATATTTTAAAGAAATTATATAATAAATAAATAGTAATAATATACTAGATAGACTATAATCATAGTGAAACTAGGTCACAGACTTAAAAGTTGCTCAGCGGGTTATGATAAGATCAAAGTAGAGCTTTTCGTATGGAATGGAATGTGCAAAAGCGAATCAACGTAAAATTAAAAAAAAACAGGATCTGTAAGAGCTTGCATGCCATTTGGTCATATTTATCGCAAACCAAGACGCCAACCAACCAAGATATTTCAAGCCTTCAATTTGCAACTGCTGTATGGAGCAACGACCTTCAACTGATAAATAAATAGGTGTGGAAAGCCTTATAGTGGAGAGAGTATCTTGCAGTGGATGCATGTTGATTAGTCAACATACAATACAATGATAGATGATGATACACTAATAACTATGTATGAAGAAATCTGAGGCTGATAGTATAAGATCTCTCTGTACAGACTCATCTAAGATAAATCACAGGCATATAGAAACTTGTATTCGCGACTTTGAAGTAATAACGATAGTGATAAATCCAAAGTTTCATAAAAGATTATTTAAGTCACCACTTCTTCTTTCTTTCTTCTTATGGCGGGCTGTTTTCCGTGCTTAGTCGCATTTTAGCGATCGTTGTATGTGTTATAAAAGCTGGACCACTAGCACGGTTTATTTCAATGTAGTTGTATATAATTTGTGCTAAAAATATCAATCAAAATGATCATAAACGATAACGTACCTATACTAGGAAATAGGTACAAATCGCTTATATCTAATATTCAAATCGGCTTAAACAGTGCGACAGTATCTAGATACTGTCAACTATTGTTACTTAAACTAGACATATACCTATATTCAAAAGGAAATAATTTGGCAGTAGATTTTAGGAGCTTGATATTAGAATATAACTAATGGACAACAAGAAAGTGGTTTACAAATTATAATACCTATAAGAATAATGTCAAAAACAACAAAAAAGTTATACCTATTGTAGGTATATTCATAAAATATTTAGCAAATATCCGATACTTGTAATCGCTCATAATAATAACAAGGTGCTAGATTTGTTGATTAAAAAGTGTTTTTATTTCTTTTCTATAGATATTGAAATTTAAAATTTCATACCTCTTGAGTTATTTAATTACGCGTCTATCATATTTATAGAATGACGAAAAGTACATAGCTCGTCCAGCCACTTTCGTTTATTTCATAACGTTTTAAGGAAAATAAAGTGGCGTCCATTTGCAGAAAAATTTGTCCTTTTTCCAACATAGTGATCGCCTCATTTTTCCTTCTGAGCATGATTCGGGCTTAGACCCATTCTGCTGTTTCGATGTTTTTTTAAAGTTTCCACATATCACAAATCATTAAACGTGGAGTTTAAGGTAACCTCTCAGTCATTAACTATCTCTGAAAAGAGCACGATTATTAGAATATTTGAGTTTTATAGAAATCTTAATCTTTACGCTTCAAAATCTTTATGCTTTAAAAGATTTTAGTTTAAGTATAAGCCTGCAACACCCGATAAGGTCCGTTATCAATGTAAATATTGAATTTTAAATGAAATTAAACATTATAGTCTCGGCATAATAATTATCAGCAAATAAACAGAATAATTACTGGTCATAATTTAGCAAACAAATTATGAAAAAAGAAATAGCACCAAAAACATAGCATTAATGATTGAATAATTTGAGACTATGATCATTCGATAAGCCGGTCGCAATTTGTTCGATTATATGCAGAATCCGTAACAGATTATACAAAAAAATATGTACTAACCATAATTTACACTCCTTTGGTTTTGTCGCTACAAACACGTTTCAGATTGCTTTCGCTGTATATACTTGTAAACAAAAAATAGTCAAAAACGACTTAAGAACAGTTAAAAGACACTCAAATGAAAGTACACTATAAAGCTCAGGGTCAGTTACGTTTATTGCTGCTTACAATGGATAACACTTGCCTTTGTAAAATTAAGTCTCACGTCCTGTTAAATGATCACTACCCATTATAAAACTACAACAGACATACAGGCAGGCGTCTGTCTATATGTCGAAAATCAGCTTGTTACTATGCCATTAGTGGACGTAAGCCTCCTGTCTCCGTTTTTGTAAAAAATGAATGGAGCTAAGACCTGTCAGGCTACTTTAATGCGGAAAGGTATGCAGGTTTCCTCACGATGTTTTCCTTCGTATAAATTACAGTTATCAATTAGACACAAGTTTTAACAGACAAACTCATTGGTGCTTGCCCGAATTTGAACTCGTGACCCCATTGTTAAAAATTTCAGAAAAAGTCGAACCCTTTGAAATGCATGATGCGATAATTCGAAAACTATTTAACCTGAAACAGAATGAATCTGTATCGACTTAAATACGTTGTTTATTTTAAGCATATAATGCTTAGCATTGTGATGGTTAACACTATGCAGTTTCAATGAATATATTAGTAATTCTCGTTAAATGAAAACAAACGTGCGCAAAAACTAATCTCTGACCACACTAAGAGCATACTACTTGTATCTCTCCTACTCGGCCGAAGGCGGCGCAAGACGGATAATCCATTATTACTAACTAGCTTTTACCCGCAAATTCGTTCGCGTGGACTGTTATCGTTTGATGGGGCGATAATAGATGGCGCTTTTCTATTTCATCCTTATTCCTGTAGAATTAACAGGATTTCTATAGCCTATTTTTTATTTCGGTGTATAAGGAATGAGTGTGCCAAATTTCATCGATATTGGTTCAGCGGAGTCGCCGTGAAAGAGTAACAAACCATATTTATAGCATTTATAATATTAGTAGAATATCCATCGTCGCATTATGACCTAAATATGCAAATTTTATAGTTGACCGCATTGCCTACGCAAATTGCATATATTTATTTCATTTCCAACAATTTATTATAACATAAATTAATAATTAGATATAGGTACATTCCTGTATTATTACTATTGCTACAACTTTAATAAAGTTGTGTAATCATTATCTAACCACCAAATAGTACATTTAAGCTGTTTTAAATTGACTTTTAATATGATAATAAACGGTAACAAATTATCAAAAAAACGTTTTTCTATTTTAATATTTATTTCATAACAATTTTACAGAAATTATAGGTAGTTGTTTTAAGGTACGACATTCCAAGGGAGCCCTCCAGATTTAATAGTTGGCTTTATCTGAAACACAAATAAAATTAGTAAATAATGTGTTATGTAAATTAAAAATGTTTTAAGCTATTTACATGAGAATCTAATATTTCTTGTTTATGCAATCAAGCGATTTGATTGTGAAATACACTTCAAATAAATATCGGAATGTGTTCGTTAGGCCATCCTCATCATCTTTAAATTGTTATTTTATTCTGTTCGTGAATACATTTCCAATCCTTTAATATATGTTATTATTATTCATCCTAATTAATATTTAAAACAACACTGTATTAGAAAAGAGGGTCTGACCTCTAACCTTTCATTTCTACCTTGCATTACTAATGAAGATTAGATCATTCTTAGATATTTATATAAACAATTTATCTTGCAAGCACAATATGATTATGCAAACTACATATGTTGAATTTCTTATACGAACCTTCCCAATTCACAATGGAACCACGTAAGCTCCGAATCTTTTAAGATAAAAATTATAACAACATCATAAATATACCGATT
The DNA here is from genome assembly GCA_029227775.1 of Morpho helenor. Lineage (NCBI taxonomy): Eukaryota > Metazoa > Arthropoda > Insecta > Lepidoptera > Nymphalidae > Morpho > Morpho helenor. The sequence continues at coordinate 9,123,263 of JARGCU010000010.1, read as the reverse complement.
ACGATGACCAATCAAGCGATACAAACATAATATAAAAGGTAAAAATTAGAAGTTAATTTGCAGTTCTTTCTATTCCACTTCTTTCTGGGTTCTTCTTGCTGGGTAAAGAATGCCTTTATTCTTAATGTAGGCTTGGAGCTTAACTTACCTAGTGCACTCAATTTCTCAATTTATATTTTTTTACATTACCATGTCGTAATTATGTCAAATTATTACGATAAAGCATTTTAAGACAATAGTAATATTGTGCGTACATCAGCCATGTGACGGCTATGTGATTAAAGGGCGATAACCTTACAAAAATGTCTCAATAGATAAATTCGTGTTGATCTAACGTTTCAAGACCAACAAAACACGTTTGATAATGATGAAGTAACGTAAATAAGAATCGGAGGTCATGATAATAGGGATCTTAGTAAAGGGTACAAACACATCAATTCACACAGCGATCTTTGGAAGTTAGTTCTACTAAGACAATTAACTGGTGTAGGTACAAAATTATTTAGATTTTGCTGGTTTAATTGTTCCATTCCAGTTATTTGAGTGTTAATGTTTAAATCAGCGGTTGAAGCCTACTAATACAATACAAGCTTGCAAATTAATAATTAATTTTCTCTGCGTAATTTTAGGTATTGTTTTTACACAATAGTGGATTACGTAAGTGAAAAATAACTCCCTGCTGACACTTTCGACTTAAAAGTAGTATCTTTGTTAATTTACAATTCAACATTTCAAAATTTCAAATTTTTTGCTTAATACTATATTAGACCTGAACTGATCAAAACCTTTATAATGAATGTAATTCCGTGTAATATATGGCCTGGACTGGCCCGTTGGCGCAGTGAGTAGTGACCCTGCTTTCAGCTCCGCGGGGAGCGGGTTCGATTCCAGCCGAGGGCCAACATTTTCTATAAATGAATTTGTTAGTCTTTGAGCCTGGGTGTATATTTGTATTTAAGTATGTATTTAAAAAATATATAAGTATATATTATATTCACCAGTTGTCTGTCTACCATAACACAACTATTAAGTTACTTACTTTGGGAACCGACGACCGTGTGTGTAAGTGTCCCATAAATTTATTTATTTATTAACCTAATGATTCATTTATTTATTTATATATTATACATGATATTCGTTTAACCACAATTATAACAAGGTATTAAATATTTCACTTTTAAAAAACTATGAATAATCTGAATTAGATTATGCTGAAAGAGTAGAAAATACCATTTACAAAACTAAGCACCAACCTGTTCTGTAATATTATCTTCACAAGCCATTCTAATTCGTGCACATGTAGCGGGCACATCCAATGTGAAATTCGGATCAACTCCGGCATCTATACGTGCAGATTTTATAGCTTCCTTGATAGCGAAGAAAACTGATGCAGCTAAAAAAAGGGGAGGTTCCCCAACTGCCTAAAAATTAAATTATGTTTAATATATTATTTTAATCTCTTTCATTCGCTAAAAAACATGCGTATAATATGTTTTAATAAATGAATCAAAACCTACCAAATGTTTCTCTAAATTATACTTTAACCAAATTTGATCACGACGATAACACTTAAGTCGAAGTAAACTAATAATACTTAGTTTACTAAATCACACGTCCTTACCAATTTATAAAATAATTTTACTTAGATTAGATCAAACATACTCTTTACCTTGGAAGAATAAACAGCACGTGGATTTGGAGCACCTTTTAATAAAGTTACATTAAACTCTTTGGGAATATCAGAAAATCCAGGTATTTTATAAGCACCTGGTCCTTTTGACAAGACTTCGCCACTTGGAGAAAACAACATCTCTTCCATTGTGCAAAATCCATATCCTTGAACAAAAGCACCTTCGATTTGCCCTATGTCTATGGCAGGGTTCAAACTCTCTCCAACATCCATTACAATATCTGTTCTTATGACTTGATGATCACCAGTTAAGCAATCAATAATAACCTCAGAGCATGCTACGCCATACGTAAAGTATTCGTATAAATCTCCAACATTTTTATCTCGATCGTAATATATTTTAGGGGCAGAATAAAATCCAGTAGCTGAAAGACAAACCCTATCTAAATATGCTGCAGTAATCCAGTCCTCCCATTTACCATCCGGATTTTTTACTTTATAGGGCTCAATTCTGTCCATTAGCACTTTACAAGCATTTATTACAGCCATTCCATACAAGTCTGAACTAACACTTGCCGCTGTTGGTGAACTATTTGGTACTTTATCAGTTGCCATTTCATTTATATGAATTTTTGAAATATCAATATTTAAAGATCGAGATGCTACTTGAATTACTTTCGTAAAAAGGCCTTGGCCCATTTCTATTCCTCCAATAGACAAAAGAACTGAACCGTCTCTGTATATTAAGATTAATGCTCCGCCCTGCATTAATACATCGGCACCAAACGAAATCCCATATTTTGTTGGAACTATAGCCATGCCTTTCTTTTTCCATCTGCTGTGCCTTTAGGAACATCAAATTAAATATATATTTAACATGAAGAATTAATTAAAAGTAAAACATTAAGGAAAAATATATATTCCCAAAAAGTTCGAAAAAGATTAATGTATGATATAAATATAATGTATACTTTTAATTAGAACAATTATAGCCTACCTGTTATACTCATCTATCATTTTTTTTCTTTCCCAATAACGGGAACTATTAATACATTCCTGCCAACATCGAGTGAGAGTACAATAAGTAAGTTTTTGATTAAAATGTGTTAAATGTCCTTCTCTATAAAGATTAATGTCCGCAACTTCTTCATATGTTTTACCCAATGCGTTGGCAATATCTCGTATCATCACCTCAGCAGCCAACATAGTCTTAGGTGCACCGAAGCCTCTAAATGCCGTATTCGAAGGCATATTTGTTCTACAAAGATATGCATTTACTTGTACATTTGGTATGTTGTAACAATTATCTACATGGAATAAAGCTCTTTCAATCATCTGAAAAATATAATATTTGATAATATATTTAACAAAGAAGTATATACAATAAAACTGTATATCTTAATATCTTAATATGTAGTTAACTAACTGGCAGAGCCGACCATGCGATTTTGTGGCTCAGTCTAATTTAACATCCCGTTTCCTTATATTTAATCGCGCGGTAAGATTCTTTTACGATAACTTCGAGGAGTTTGTAGCCTTATAATAATATCTCCATCATAGATTGTTTTGTTATATCACAAACATTATCTATAAAAGCAGTATGACTTTTCCCAAAATTATTAATTATTCACTATCCTTATATTTCAACTAATTGACAGGAACCCTTATCAAATTTTACAATGAAACCTTTCTCAAGAATCACTCTGTATATTGGTAATAATTGTATGAATATCCGTTCAGTAGTTTTCGGATGCGTCAACGACAGACAGAAACATCGCGGTCAGACACTGCGGAGGATCAACTTACCGAACATGATATATCCATGGAGTTACCAGCATTAGCGTATATGTTGAAAACAGCACCTAAGATTTTCCCGTGGTTATCAAACGCAACCTTGTATTCAACTAAAAACGGATGTCTATAACCTGTGACTTGCATGTCTTCATCTCTGTCTAAAACTGCTCGTATGGGTTTTTTTAATCTATAAGCAGCGAGCGCCACCGGTAAAGCCAAAACTGCTGATCTGGTTTCTTTTCCACCAAATCCACCTCCTATTCTTTTAACCTTTACTACAACTTTATGATTTGGAATTGCAAGGGCCCCTGCTGCTAAACGCTAAAAATATACTTTGATTATATACTTTTCACATTATTACATAATAAACATTATCTATAAATAGACTCACTGCGATCTCAGCTGGATTTTGAGTCGTACAAATAATTTCTAATTCATCTTCCTTTCTGTTTGCAAAAGCTGAAATAGTTTCTAAGTAAAAGTGCTCTTGTGGACCAGTTCTTATTGATCCTTTTATGATATTATTTCTTGCTTCTAAAAACGATTGCTCGACATCACCTTTTTCTAATTTACGAGGGTACCCGGAATAAAATGAATTGTGAATAATAGCATCTTCAATAGTTATAATAACAGGTAACAATTTTTTATAAGTAACTTTTACTAGATCTTTCGCTTTCCTTGCTGCACTTTCAGACTTTGCAACCACAGCGCCTATTACACAAGATCGACTGGTGACTATTTCTCTAGAAAAAATTTCTTCATCTTTTAATATCGGACCAAATTTGTTAAGTTCTTCTGGTAAATCAGTAGCTGAAAAAAAGGCTATAACATCTTGATCAGACAAAGCGTTACTAGGATCTACAGATAATATCCTTGCATGTGACTCGGTGCTAAAAACTAAACACATATAAAGTTCTCCTTCTATAATAGGAGTATCGTCACAATAGATAGCTTCTCCTGTTGCTTGTTTCAAGGCAGATATATGAGGAATCGGTTTTCCAATGGTATCCACATCGTTATTATTATTTTTTATTTCAAAACATTGTGTACTCTTTAACTTTAGACGTGGTATTTCGTACACCGCCGATTTATCATCATTAATGATTATTCTTTCATAGTCATTCACTTTATTCCACACATAACAATAAAACCGAAAAAAAAGGCTAAGACAGAGTGCTTTGCGATACTCAGCCATTCCACCTGGTACAGAAGTATCTAACTGTAATTCTTCATTAAGAGATTCGTTAACTATTCGTAAAATATCCCTATTCCAAAAACAACCTTTAATTTTTTCTGATGATTTTCGAGCACATATTGTTGTTGGACCCATACCACCATAGCATAATTTTGCTTCATTAATCAAGTAAGTATGTGGATCTATTGTAACATTAAACGCCGCTGTCACGATAGATATGTCATCATCCCTTCTCCTCGCCTGTTTATACGCTTTAATAAACTGCATTTCATCCGTAAAGGGAATTTCAACTGCCAAAACAACTTCATCTTCTGCAAGTTCTACTTTTCTGTATCCAGTAAAGAATGTTTGATCTAACAATTGCTTTCGAATTCCTCTCTTGGAACTAGCTATTACAAGTATAGAAGAAGACGCCATTAATATTGGTATAAGATCTGAAATCGGACTAGCTGTCATAATATTTCCTATTAGGGAAGCCACATTTCGAACCTGACTTCCTGCAAACCAATGCAGCATGTCCGCTATTGCTTTCAAAGTTTTTGCTGTCGTACTACTCGTACGTACACCATTTTGAAAAAATTCTTGTAATTCTGTTAAAGTTACAGCGGCACCCACTTCAATACATTTGTTTTTAATACATATATTATTCATTTCAACTATTAATGATGGTGAGATTAATATTGGATAAATTTTCTTTTTAAATTTTACTTCCACGCCTATCTCCGTGTTGCCTACTACAATTTTACTCTCCGGGTATTCAGCTTTTATTGAAAGCAATTCATGAAGCATTTTCGGTCTTAACCATACAACATTTTTACTGCTATAAAATAAAAAACTTCCAGTATATGCATCATTATTTAACATTAATTCAGGAGGAAAAATTGGTTCCTGCGTTGTGCTATAAGGCAAAAATTTCGATTTGTTGAATAAAATCTCGTCATCTTTCTTTTGAAAACGACAACAATTTTCACCCATAGAGCAAGGTTCCTTTTTGCCATTAACAATATTTATAGTTTCCCACGCCTCCATAAATGTTTTAAATCCCTCCAGAATTGGTCTATATCCGGTACATCTGCATAAATTACCTTGTAATGACGTTTCGATGTCATCGTACCCAATCTTACGTTTGTTTCGAAGTAAGGTATACATGGACATGACAATTCCAGGAGTACAAAATCCACATTGTGATCCATGGGCTTTAGCTAGTCTTTCTTGAACGGGATGTAATTTTTCTTCAGTGTTGCCAATTCCTTCTACGGTAGTTACAGATAATCCATGCAATACACATAGTGGCAACAAACAAGCATTTACAGCTATATGTCTGACAGTTACTTAAGGAAACACATTTTAAGAAAGCGACTCTTCTCCCACATGAATTTTTTTTTATCTCACAGTGTGATAAATATATATAGACCCGCCGTGTGGTGTCCGGCTGAGTAGAATAGACCACCCTCATTTCTTACCGAGGAGTCATAAAAGGCGACTAAGGTAAGTTGACCCACCGTGTGGTATCCGGTTAAGTAGAATAGACCACCCTCTTTCTTACCGAGGTGTCGTTAAATACGACTATGGTAAGTAGATGCCAGGCAGGGGGCCGGTCGTAAAATACGTAGCTAAATCATGTGACAACATGTTTATAACATGTTGTGTCGACCCCACTTAGAGTGGGATAAGGGCAGGAAGATGATGATGTGATAAATTTATAGGTAATTAGTAAGAAAATAAAAAGTATAATTCCAAAATACCGCCGATAATCTTAACTATATACAAAAAAAAGTTTTCCCTTTTTGAGGCCTCCATAATATGATAATCTTGTTTACGTAGCTAATTTATTGACAAAAGCAATTGAAGACCTAGAAGAGTCTTTAGCTCTCAATCTAAATATTTTGTAAAGAAGTGGCATGGCACAAGACATTTCCATTAATGTCATTTTTTTTCCAGAAAAATGTACTATTAGATTGTAAATTATTGCTATAGGTACGTGAGGTCGATATCGAGATTGGTATATAAACTCGTGTATTGATTTTAGTATGACAATATGTAAAGGATACTTGACACTATTTTCTTTCAAATATTTAGAAATCATAACGGTACAAGCTCCACAGCCACCTTCGCCGCAGCCATACTTCGTGCCAGTAAGCTGAAGCTTCCTCCGTAAGTACCATAATAAAGTCCACTCAGGGTCCGGAGACGGCTCTATCACCTGGAATGTCCATATAATCAAACTTAAGTGAGAATTATTTTCTCTTGTTATACACTACACATACCCTCATTTCTTACCGAGGTGTCGTAAAAGGTTACTTAGATAAGTTGACCCACCGTGTGGTATCCCGTCAAGTAGAATAGACCACTCATTTTCTTACCGAGGTGTCGTTAAATACGACTAAGGTAAGTTGATGTCAGGCAGACGCCCGGTCGTAAAATACGTAGCCAAATCATGAGACATGTTTATAACATGTTGTGCCGACCCCACTTAGAATGGGATAAGGGCAGGAAGATGATGATGATACACTGCACACAAAGCTCCGTGCAAGTACCGTTTGACGTCACGCGCGGTGACACTGTAAAAGTAGCAACGGCTAACAGCATAGTTTTATTATAAAAAAATTAAATCTGAACCTGTGCTCGACTGCCCTCATTAATTATGTATTTAATACATAATTATTTTACATTCCTATGAGATGACTTCCAATAAAACGCGCATGGCGAAGAAAAACCTTAAGGAAAGTTATGTATTATGTCGTAATCGTAATACGACAAAGTCTTTGGCTTTTCCCGTCTCCATTTATAGAAAAACTCCCGCACAATTACAAAAAAAATAAAAATGAACCATATTATATAAATATGTTTACGTAGGTACGTATCTACCATTCGTTAGTACTATTTTACTGTTAAATAAAGAACTTTTCTCAACTAACCACAAGTTACCCATAATTATATATTTTTTAGAAAATCCTTTAGTTAAGAGATAAAAGAAAATGCAGCTCTTTCTTTAAATCATATCAGTTAAAACACAACCGAAGTCGATAACACATTCTCTTAGATTTATTTAGATTGATTGTATTGTATACAAAAAAAATATGCATTTTCAATTACAATTAATCTAAATTAAAACTACAAAATAATTCGTTTAATTTTGTTGTTATTTATAAATATAATATTCAACAATCCATTAATAAATGTGTTCCAATATTGCGATCCACGAAGGTAGCTTCATATTTAAAAAATATTGCTTACCTTTTTCCCATTGACAAAAAATATCAATTTGGTTTCTTTATTCTCCGGCAGAAGATTTGTCAATTTCCGCATGATAATTTTTACGATATCGAAACTTCCTATTTCAGCATTACTTCTGTAATACGACACTCGCACGTTCGACACAATTCGTTGATTGCGACTAACTGAATGAATGAACTGATCTTAGCAGACGTAAGATGGATGTAACTTGTAACTGGACGTACGAACACGTAAGAAGTACTAAGAACCATTATCCTAATGAGTTGGCTTATTTAAAATTGTTAATAGTTACCTATTTCAAATACATTATAAGTGCGCATTTAATTGGCCTTCACTAAGTTTATATTAATTATCTTGTGTCATATTGTTACAGCGTCATTTACTATGTCTCATACTGGGATCGTCAAAAAATAAATAAAGTTTTGGTGGTCAATCGAATGTAGCATTTTAAATGTAAAATTGAATTAATTTAATGTTTATCTATTAAATTTTGTAGGCGTCACAGAATGAGAAACAATACGCTTTATATCATTTTAAGATCGATCAATACGCCCAAAATCCCATTCGCTTATAGTTCGCAAGTTTTTGATATTCGCATGGAAAAAACCGGTCAGTATGTTTCGAATAATAAAGCGACAAATGTTTCATTTTTACTACCGTGAATTCCATCTTTCATTCTTTTATTTGACTAGGTACCCTTCTATATTATTAGATACGGTACACCTTGTCTAGTTAATTATCTGAATCGTTACATATTAGACTGGTATCCTGGAGGAAATTAATGAAAACGAAAAATTCCCAATTCTCGAATTCGTTCTTTCGATCGATATGACTATAATCTATATTTATCTATAATTGATAATACGGAGATAGTTGGAGAGTTCAAGTGTGATAATGGCTGTTTTTTAAGCTCCTGGAATGTCCACTCCGGCAAAGTCATCGGCAGATATAATGATATACTTTATTAAGAAATCGCATTTATTTATTATTATCGACTTAGAATTGATTCCTTTCAGATCCTAAATTTTTTGAACCTAGTAAAATGATGATCTCTGAAATATAAATGCACTAGCTTGCAGGGGGCAATTAATATAGATTACTAATTTAAGGAAGTACAGATTATTTATCGTATCATATCAAAACATAAAATTCACTAAGAAATTCGAATTTAGACTGACAATGATTGCTTTGGTGCTCACCAACCTTATAACATACTGATAGTTAAAAAAGTATTAATATTATGAGTAAATAAATTGAAGAAATAATAAATTAAATTTTGCTATAATCCACGATAAAATCTATCTAAATTTTATCATGGATTGTAGTAAAATAATTTTATTATTACTTTTGTATTGTGGATCTCCGTAAAGTAACCCTAAATTCTGTAAATTGAAGGAAGTTTGACCAGCATATGAAAAAAACAAATTATACAGAAATAATAAAACATTTATGTTGTCAATAATTTATTTTTCCCTAAACTATATTTCCTCAACACATATAAAACTAATTAACATACTAAGTTCACCATCAAAGTCATACAAGATCATTCACAAATTCTCATATAAGAGGAAAAATGTACAATATCAAAATGCTGTCTGAACCAAAGTTACATAAATGTGTGACAAAGGTGACAAAGACATGTTTCCTTGATGTTATTTTTTACTTTTCATCCAAATTATGCTTGTCTGACTATAATTAACATGAAGAACCATGCAAAAGAAATTATAAACTAACTATACAAAAGTATTTTACAAAATATTTACACATTATAGAAATACATCATTTCATTAATAATAACTTTACATTTTAGTAACAAATATAAAAAAGAATGAAACTTAATCTATATAATTATTTTTAGTATATTATTTGGATTAATTTTGGTGACCAATAATTATTTAAAAGTTTTTGTTTACATATTTGATATAACTGCATAGAACAAGCATTTTATTCATATAAATAGCTAAGTTTTATTTCGGGAGGACATATCCAATAGCAAAAGCCCCCAGCCTGGGCTGACTTTGGCCACATAATTTGGTATTTCTCTGCAATGTTCTTAAATTATACAAGTAGAGAAACATTGCCTATTATTAGGTACAAAAAAAGTTAATTTGATTAGATGAAAATTGCAGACAGAAGTACAGACAGCTTTCGATAGGAACAGTTAAGTGTAACTGGCATAACTTTAAGCTGATTTTAGAACACCCTTCTGTTCCAAGTCTTTTTCAATGGCAGTCCCTTCAAATCTCATTTTCTCTTTTAAAGCTTCTTGCATTAATTGGGCATCAAACCTTTGTTTTGACCATTCATATCTACAGTATGACCAATAAACTAAAGTGGTGATTGCAAATGTGCCAACACCAATATGCTGTGAAAGAAATGGTTTTGAAGTTTTTAAAAATGATGCAATGCCTACTCCAATGCCTGATGCCACACCATATAGAAAACTCTCTCTGAAACATGGTATTTTTGACAAATCTCTTCCAAACAACATTAACCCCTGCAAAATGAAAAGTTTTTATTAATGATATAAAAATTTATATATTCTACATTCTTGATATTGTACAAAGGTCTAATCTAACAACAATAACTAAGGCCTTAGTGGGTTTTGTTTATAAAATATCTCAGAATATGAAATTTTGGAAGATATGGGAAACATCATCATCATTCTCCTATCCAAATCTCACTTTAAGTGGGGTCTACACAACATGTTATAAACATGTTATCACACAATTTAGCTAGGTATTTTATGACCTGCTGCATGCATGACGTCAACTTACCTTTGTCGCCTTTTACGACACCTCGGTAAGAAATGAGGGTAGTCTAGTCTATTTAACCAGATACCACATAACAGCCCACACATCGGTGAACTTCCATTTAGTTCAAGTTTTCATGCAAAATATGACACTTTGTTAAAGTAATATAAGTTGCATCAAAATTTATTCCTTATAAATATAATATGCTTTAAGCTTATCAATTCTGGTGTTTACACATGACTATTTATAGACCAAGCTATCTGAAATAAACATTTACTATTATTTTGTTTAATTATATAATGAAAATTAAAAAAAATAGTCTAATCTAATAGCTACGAATATAATTTAGTTTTTCTTACTTTTTTTTCCTCCTCAGAATCTTCTTCAAGCATACTCTTTACAACTGTATCCATACTTAGAACTTTTTAAGTCTACCAGAAAATAACCATGCAAGGTTCTACTTAGAAAGTAACTCAATAATTCACCAAATTATTAAATATTTAGTGAAAAAGATTCCTAAATAAAAAATTTAAAATATGTTTAGGTTATTACTTCCATAGACAAGTATTGACACTTTTTATAGTTAGTAATCTATGCTGACACTGACAAATAATAAACAGCAATGATAGAAATAACCATAGACTAAACTACACTATACACATATATTCGGAGTTGCATATTATTGCCGTTTGTAAATGAGGCTCTATGAATTTTAATCTAAAGGCTAAATTTTTTATCAGTTCTTACACCACGATTAACTGCATCATGGGGCTGGTTCTATTTTCACATAATGAAACGCTTAAGCGATTCAGCGCGGTCCAACCTAATTTTAAAGAGAAATCATATTATAGAAAATATTTTAAATTGAGTAAAAATAATAAACCTTATAATCACTAACTTAAAGATATACTATAAAAGCGATTATAAAAAGATGCATCATGCGATTGTTTTGTAATCACTCAATCAATTTTTGTTTATAATTACCCTCACCTTAAATTTGATTTGCAACTGCAAAATGCTACAAATCGACATATTCGAATGTCATTTCATAAGAAGTTTTAGGTAGGTGACGGTTTCTTCAAGGAATCAATTAAATAGGTACTTTTACGTTCATTCTAAACTAAGCAATTAACATATAAATCGACGAAGATAACGATTGACGATATGTCGGATTTTTCATTTATCAGCTGTCATTTTGACATAAGTGACATTTAAAGATTTTCAAGATAGCTTTACTTAGGATTTTTTTATCAATGACTGTCCAGCAAGTATTTTGATAAAAGTTAATTTAGACGTAAAATACAAATATTTATGAATTATATTCCCTCAAAATTTACTAGTACCGTAAACCGCTTTCTATGATAAGTTTTGACATGGGCAGTTTGTGATTTTACCGTGAGTGCTGTTTTATAAATCTAATGCAGCTTTTACTTTGTCGATAAATACGTAAAGTTGTGTCTGCTTTCATTTGCGGGAGGTAACCAGTATTATCACTATGGAACAGTAACTACATTTTCGCTTATCTCCATTTTATGACAGGTAAGTACTTGACGATACTTCTGCTTTTAAATAAAAATTAATCGATATTATACGATGATTTTCTTCAATTTTTGTTTAATATTAATTTGTATAAATTATGAGAAAAAATTAGATTTAACATTTTTAACACAAAAATTTAAATTTAAAAAAAAATGATATTTAAAATCCTTGTTAAAATTATAATTTTAATAAATGTTTATTAAGTTTGAAATACTAATGTTTTCAAGTATTGTATGGTATATATTTCTTACATATTTTTTTTAAATTGATGTCTATTAGGTAGCTTTAATGTTAATTAATTATGTTGTTAGTTAATTTATTAATGCTAATATTATATACAGATTTTTGATCACTAAAGAGAAAATATATTAAATAGAAACAATATATTTTAAATACATAAAAATTAATACTGTCTTTTAGAATCTATAGTTATATACAGATAGGCTTGTATTATTACACATCATATTATAAATTGTACTTTGTTCCATTAAGGTATTTTTGTCCTTGTGAATACAAGCCTGTAATGTTGATTTGCTGAAAACAATTCTTTAGCAACTTTTTATATTGAGCAATTCTTCAATATTAAATGGACAATTTAGATCTCATTATTTTAACACTAACCTGTCAATCTGTCTATGCTCTAACCGAAGGAATCTATCAACCTGTTCCAAATATTAAGCACACCACTTCTCTCTTCACTAAAATAATACAACTATAACAGGACAGCTAAGGACACTTTTTTTCTTATAATAACCAGATTATTTCCACAATATAAAAAAATAATCATTATTAATTTATTAGAATTATTTCTAAGGGACTAAGATATTGTACCACTGAAAAACTATTCATTGGTAGGTAATTCGCAGGTTTTAGCTGTAATTGAAGTAAAAAGGGTCATAATGTAAAACAAATATTTTAGTTATGAAATTGAGAATTATTTGAATTTAAAATATTTTAGTACTTTATAATTGACTAGACCGACAACTTTGTTTGCGTGGTCTGATTTTGTGTGATAGGTCAACAATAGATGGCGCTTTTTAATGTCATCTTGTTCCTGTAGAATTAACAGTATATCTGTAGCATATACATTTATTATTCTGGTGTATAAGGAATAATTGTGCCAAATTTCATCGATATTGGTTCAGCGGATTCGCTGTGAAAAGAGTAACAAACATACATCCATACTCACAAACTTTCCCATTTATAATGAAATTATATAATTAAATTGGATTTTTATGCATAAGTAAACATCATAAAATTAGATCTAATATATTATACACATGTGTGTTAACAAATAATTATTATTAATATATTTATTATTAATAATTATTATGAAGATTAATTATAATTCCAAAAAAATATTTATAATTTAACCATAATGGTTACACTGTAAATAGATCTACCGCTCGCTAAATAACTAACAATCGGTTGAGAAATCGACATCTGCATCGCCTTCACCAGCGCGCGAAGGTCATGATTTTGAGTAACGATGGCCTTTATACGCGTAGTTCTATAGAGGATTTAAATTTATTACGCCGTTGCTTTAAACATACTTCGTAATTCAGCATTGTATACCAGAAACCTATAAACTATAAGAGGATAGAATAGGTAAAATTACTTTAATATGTACTAAGATCGAAAAGCATGCATTCCGCATGTAAGTAAAAATTAAGCAATTCGTTTGTCAAAAATCGTGAATGTTTCACACAGCATCAAATATGAATTTTATTTGTTCAATACTATGTCGGATTTCTACGCCGTGTGGTATCCGGCTGAATAGAATAGTACCACCCTCATTTCTTAACGAGGTGTCGTAAAAGGCGACTAAGGTAAGGCGATTCGCCTTGTGGTCCCGGTTGATTAGAGTAGACCAACCTCATTTTTTACCGAGGTGTCGTAAAAGGCGACTAAGGTAAGTCGACCCGTCGTGTAGTTCCGGCTGAGTAGAATAGACCAACCTCTTTCTTACCGAGATGTCGTAAAATACGACAGAGGTAAGTTGGCGCCAGGCAGGCGGCCGGTCGTAAGAACGCAGCCAAATCATGTGACAGCATGTTTATAACATGTTGTGCCGACTCCACTTAGAGTGGGATAAGGGCAGGAAGATATATACTATGTCGGATTTCTCTTTGAAATATAAAAACTGAGACATAATGTTACCGACGTCGTAAGCAAATGACCACTCACTACTCTGGCTTAGTATTCGCTCTTAATTTAAAATTTTCTATTTCTTACATTACGGGTCAGGCTTACTTTTCGAAATAATATATATACAAGTATTTACTTAAAAAATCCCCCAATCAATTGTAATTTCTTCTTTGATTAGAGAGTATGTAAGATTTAAATTGAAGTATAGCGAAACAAAGTGAAATATGAATAAATAGTTTTCATAAATAAACGTCGTACTTACCTAAAAAAAAGCGTACGTCCATTTCTCGTTAAGTAACATTATTTTAAACTTCAAAGTTTCATAATTTAAAAAAAAATCGATATCACTTCAATAAAAGTGTATTTTTTACTAGTTTTAAATTATATGCTCCCTCATTCTAATAATAATTTATTCTACCGAAATAGATGAAGATATCGAACTGGTTTTTCCTTGGTCTGTCCTTCATTCTCTCTACGTTTGTCAATAGTTTAGTATAAAACAAATAGGATAATAGGAAATCTAACTAATTAGTATTATATATTACGCATTACGCTTTCCTAAAGTTAAAACCAAGGTAGAGAAACATTTTGCTGGAAATACTATAATAATTTTATTCCGGAATGAGTGGGTAGATTTCTCTGGATTACTTCCAAACATTCAAGACAATGTTGCCGACGATTCGTCTCGGCCCTTGTCAATACCTACTCTTCGAATTCATTGGGCATCATAAATAAAGCTTTTGTATTGTGTGAAATATTTTTCGATAAATATTTGTCAATTTTTGAATTTAAGGCAGTTCCCGCCGCGATAACGCCGCGTAAAGAACTCATGAATAAGAGCCCCGGGCTTAAAACTGGTCGGGCTCTTCCGATAAAATAAGACGTGAGTATAGCCGGAATCTATACATTAAATATTTGACACATTTGTTGGCGACAGTAAGTAAATGTTTAAAAAAGATATATAGAATTAAAAAATATTTATGGTCAAGTACAATTTTTGAAAAGTCCCAAACGGTTACCAGTGGTTAGAAATGTAGTTATTTTAATTCTAGTTAACGTAGTTAATCACAATAACAATGAGTTTAACATTATGTCAAGGGCGTTCCTATTAAAAATATGTATACGAGTATACCTATGCCTAACACCTTTCAATTAAATATCAGGTAATACCAGTTATTTTTCTCATCGTACAAAATATGACATTTTAAGATATAATTGCAAGTCAGTAAATTAGTTCTTAATACCAACGTACGAGTATATGCTACTAGAAATTTCGCATTCTTAAACAAGTTTTGTACGTAGGTTACCTATAGTTTTATTGTAACTGTATGTCTGTAATAAGCAATTAATTCCCCACTAATTATTACAGATTTCTCTATATCGCATCTACAAAATAATTTTGATAAATTCCTAAACTGCAAAATTTTAGGTTCTAGTTTTGAAAATAATTTTAGCAAACGTTTCTGTTTTAGAAAGCTTTTATACTTTAGATTTCTCACTTTGAATTACGTCACTTATGTTCTCGTAGTGCCATATCTTTTCACCGTTTGTTCCATAACAGCCGTATAGCTAGCATGAAAGTGGAATTTCTCGCTAGTGAATTATATTTTGCTAATATGAGCCCCAAAAGCGTCCTACATGACCTAATCGATCGTGATCGCTTATCGTAACATCTAGATTCATCATCTATTTTGTGCCATGCCCCACTTAGCCTTTCTAAACTTGTTATGCCCTCCCTATATAACAAACATAAGTTTTAATAATAAAAATTGAATTGTTCACCTAAGAAAGTAAAATGCTACGTTTGAGGAAGAAGAATTTGCTTTTTTTGTCAAAATTTCGCTCGTAAATCTAATGGGCATATGGCTCGGATTTTTACGGAACAAAAGGGTTTAAACTTTTATCCTGTTCACATTCGAAATCTAATAAAAAGAATTACTGTATGTCTGAATTGAAGAAATGAACTGTCTTTTTGTCTATTGTTAAAAATAAACGGTACATAGCAACTTTATCATCCAGTCGGGTGTAACCACAACAAAGGTTTATTTATTAATTGGAGCATTCAGCCCATTAAAAACATCAAAGAGTATCTTTTAATAAGTGAATAAAAAAGTTGTTATTGTTAAGCCGTAATAAAGTTTTAAACTAGATTATTATGAACCTTATATCCCCACCGAAAGGTAAATCGAATGAGATTTATAGGAATAAACTAGACTTAAATGGATTAAATGAAACTTAAATGGACCTTGGATTTTCTGGAAGTTCTGTGTTTTTAATAAGTTCTAAAAATATTTTAATTATTATCGTATGTTTTGTATATGCGTATGTGTTATAACACCCAAAGATAATAATTTTATATGTGACAATTACACATGGCTGGTTGTCATAGTAAGTAAATTTATACTTGTGTTATGGGTGACAGAGAACTGATAAATATATAAGGAAATTTAGAAAATTATTTGTAAATTTTAGGAATCCCATAAAATTACGCATTCATTGGTCGTAAATTAAATATTAAGTATATGGTAATACTTAAAGCATATTAAGCGTAATAGAGATTATATAAATGATAACATAGCGTGAATTTTAAATCTAGCTATGTACATGATTGTAATTTTATTGATGTAAAATAAACAATAATGAAATCCAGCGACTTACTTTATCTTGTTGTTAAAAGTAAAGTATTGAACTAGTACCAGTAGAAAAACCCACAATTATTTACGTATTCTTGTGTTACTCAATGGGATTTTTCATCCTATATGCTACAAGCGAAAATTGTACCAAAATTGATCCATTTGGTCGAGTAGCTAAGCTGTGCAACCTTAAAGACAAAAACTTTCACATTTATAATTTATAGGACATATTAATAAGATTATATTGGATTATATTTTTTTCTTGGATTA
The DNA here is from genome assembly GCA_029227775.1 of Morpho helenor. Lineage (NCBI taxonomy): Eukaryota > Metazoa > Arthropoda > Insecta > Lepidoptera > Nymphalidae > Morpho > Morpho helenor. The sequence goes on along the minus strand of JARGCU010000010.1, from coordinate 9,106,064 downwards.
TAGATAATAATCCAAGAATGAATAATCAACTTCTATACGAGCATTACCTCGTTCCTTTTCATTGTAATTATAGTAAAGCACAAATCTATTAAATAATGGAATTGTATATAAATATTGTGATAAAGTAATAGAATGGAATTAAAGATAATTTGAAATGATGATCAAAGATGTATTGAAAAAAATCTTCGTTTCAATGTATGCTTGTCTCTTTGCAAGTGATAAGACAGTAATTTGTAATTCCCCAATTGCTTGCTCGGTAATTATTTACAAAATAAAAAAAGAAACTTAAAAGAAATAATAATTAGGTATTTACATTTCTCGAGACTGCCCGTTCCCCGAATAAGCTACGCTGACTTGACAGTTTATGTTAAAACTAGTGTTTTTATTCTATACTAGGAGTCCCGCCCCAGCTTCGCACGGGTATAAAGCTTATAGCCTATGTCACTCAGTGAAAATCACAGTATTTCTCTACTCCATATCGAATGTTATTATACATATAAACCTTACTCTTCAATCACTCTTTCTATTAAAAAAAACCCCATCAAAATTTGTTGCGTAGTTTTAAAGATTAAAGCATACATAGGGATATAGGGACGCAGACAGAGAAAGCGACTCATTTTATACTATGTAGTGAAGTTTAGTTTGTTTACTTAACCAAAGACAAAATTACGTATAGCTGTCATTTATGTTTTGTCATTACATGTCATAGTCGTTTTTGTTATACTACGTTTTATAGTGACTTGACGTGATAAAATACATGCGGTCGAACGGGATAAAAAGTATCCTATGTCCGTCTCCTGGTTTTAAGCAACCTCTCCACCAATTTTCAGCCGAATTGGTTCATCCGTTCTTGAGTTATAAATAGTGTAACCAAGACCAACTTTCTTTTTATATATAATATATATATATATATATATATATATATATATATATATATATATATATATATATATATATATATATATATATATATATATTTATATATACTAGCGGCCTGCCCCTGCTTCGCACTGGCTATATAAAATATATAGTTAGTCACTCAGTGAAAAAAATGATTAAAATCGACCTAGTAGTTTTGATTTATTCATTACTGCCCGTGGCCCGCGCGCGTTAAATTTGGAGAAAAACAATTTCCCTCTCTCTATACCAAGAAGCTTTCCTGCTATATCTAATATCTAAATTCATATACTACTTATAATAATATTTACTAATATTATATTACTAATACTTATATTTTACATTTGTCCCTATGTATTTTATTTTTAAAATTAATTACAGAATGTCTTTATATACAACATTCATAGCTTTTTTATCATTATTAGACAATACAAACATGTTTTCTTTAGAGGTTACTCTTGAAAGAGCGACAGTTCCGCGTTCGATCGCTGCTAAATTCGAAGTGCTCTAGGGCGAAGCGCGGCCCCCTCGCGGGATTTTAAATCTGTGATATCTCCGAAAATGTTCATTAAAATTTCATGCTGTAAAAGGCAATATTGATCTATATTAAATCAACAATGTATTTAAGGTATTTAATTGGATAAGGATTAATGCTGTATTGTATAAAAATTGCTTCAAAAATAAGGCACTATTTTTAATAAATGACAAAAAATGCTATTGTGGGTTATCCATAAGAGATAGGCATATACAATCGCGGACTTTTCTGTAGACCTTTTCAAGGTGTATGAATACTTAGTACATCATTTTGATAAATCTCGTACGGTTTAGCCTGCGTTTGCAATGTAAAAATGTTTGCGGAAAAAATGTAATTATTTACAGAAACCTCAAAAATTACAGTATTTCTCTACTCCGTATTGAATGTTATTATACATACAAACCTTATTTTAATATTAAAGATGAGCTCCTTCCCAAGATAACCTACGATGTGGCGGTCTTGACATTATGTGACATTATATGCGCCCATTAAATATCATACGCGATGGAAAAATCCATCATCTTTAAAAATGAAAAAAATCTGTGCGATATCTAATTATTGTGTTAGAGAAAAAATACAATGTCTGTACAAGTTAGTAATGACAAAATGAAACTTTATTTTGAAATGAGCAACCGCCGAGTTTCTCGCGGGCTCCCCTCAATAGGAGCAGTTTTCCGAACCAGCAATAAAGTTGATCATTGAAAGCAATTGTTTACGTGTATAAAGAATAATTTGAGAAAATAGGATAACACAAATAAATTGCAAAGTAGATGTCCTGTATTAAAGTATTCACCTTAGTAAACCGCCTTACGGACTTACGGCAATTTGGGGTATAATTTATAAGTTGTTGTCATCTATACTTATAATAAATCTGTAGAAAGGTCAATTCTGTAACTGGAATATATTTCCAAAATAACTATCAGGGGGTGATTAGGGATCGATACTGATGCCAAAAATGCAATCAGTAAAAATTTTGTCTGTCTGTCTGTCTGTCTGTCTGTCTGTCTGTATAACCGTTATAGAAACAAAAACTACTCGACGGATTTTAACGAAACTCGGTACAATTTTTTTTCATACTCCTGGGCTGGTTATAGTATATTTTTCATTACGCTGCATTCAATAGGAGCAGAGCAGTGAAGGGAAATGTTGGGAAAACGGGAGAAGTTACTCCATTTTTTAAGCTTCCGTCGCGTGTGCAACCTTGATGGTTAAAGCTACACAGAAATCATGTATGACGGAAATGTTCTCCTTAAAATTATATAAAAACTATCCCACGACAGCATATGTCTATCTTTTATTGTTGACTCACAATAACACGTGTAACTCCCGATAGCTTAGCAGTTCGAAGCTTTTTGGTTATATTTGTCTACTCCTACGTTTATATCACTCTCAGTCATCCCTAAATAAAAAAGTGAATAGTATTAACCATTGTATAAAAAAAGAATCATTGAAATCGGTATAGAAACACCAAAGTTATACATGAAATACGTTAATAATAAGCCATCGCGCGTGAATACTAAATCATGCTATAAGGATTATAACTACATAGTATAAAACAAAGTCACATTCTTTGTTTGTCCCTTATATCCCAGATTTTGATGCGGTTTTTTAAATAAATAGAGTGATTCAAGGGGAAGGTTTATATGTATAATAACATTCAATATGGAGTAGAAAAAAACTGTAATTTTTGAGGTTTCTAATGTGATGTCGTAAATAATTACTTTTTTGCCTTATATATTTCAAACACAGGCTACCTAAAACCCTACGATATTTATCAAAATGATGTACTAAGTATTTGTACACATTGAAAAGGTCTACAGAAAAGTCCGCGATGGCATATGTCTATCTCTTATGAATAACCCACAATAGCATTTTTTGTCATTAACTTTTTACGAAAAAGAATGCCTTATTTTCGAAGCAATTTTTATACAATATAGCCATTAATCCTTATCCAATTAAGTACCTTAAATACATTGTTGATTTAATATAGATCAATATGACCGTTTACAGCATGTAATTTAAATGAACATTTTCGAAGATATCACTGATTTAAAATCCCGCGAGGAGGCCGCGCTTCGCCCTATAGCACTTCGAATTTAGCAGCGATCGGACGCGCAACTAAATGTCGCTCTTTTAAGAGTAACCTCTAAAGAAAACATTTTTGTATTGTCTAATGATAACAAAGCTATGAATGTTGTATATAAAGACATTCTGTAATTAATTTTAAACATAAAATAAATAGGGAAAAATGTAAAATGTAAATATGTAGTATATGAATTTAGATATTAGATATAGCAGGAAATCTTCTTGGTATAGGGAGAGGGGAAATGTTTTTCTTCAAATTTAACGCGTGCGGGCCACGGGCAGTAATGAATACCTAAATTAAAACTACTGGATCGATTTTAATCATTTTTTTCACTGGGTGACATAGGCTATATATTTTATACCCGTGCGAAGCAGGGTAGGCCGCTAGTTTAAAATAACGATACAATAATTAAGATACAATTCGCACAAAATTACGTTTCGGCCATTCTTGTCAGTAATATTATTCAATTTGCACCTAATCAAATCGTTTGTTTACTTTTTGCACCATTTTGTCTTATCATTTTATACCAATTTGCTTTAGATAAACAACACTTATGACAACACTTATAATTAATTACGCTGTGTTATATTGTTATTGTTATATATTTTTGTATGCATATTTTTAAAGTGTAAATCTTAGTGTTTTGTTTTCAATGGCTATTATTTTTTCAATTTTTACAATTCCCCCAGCATTCTTGGGACCATTCCACGTGGGCATGATTTGTATAGTCCTAGCGTGTATGTAATTAAGATAACTTGTACATTTTTGTTGGTAAAAAAATGTAAAAAAATTAAGTATATTAATAAATAAATAAACTTGTCAAGTTTTTCCTACTTTACAATTACACGACCTCGTATAATGATCACGTTTGCTCATTCTGTAATTATTTAAGCTGCTTCACTTCCCTTACTAAAAATGGTTTTTTTGTTTGCCAACATGTATGTAAATTATTAGTCATTCTGATTTTTAAAATAATGTCATTATTTCTTCCTTGATGCATTTTATTCATACGTTATTCAAGACATCTGTGAGCACACGAGCTACGTGCGCATGTGCGTTAAAGAACTGCACTTATATGGACATAATAAAATATTTTCGTAAGATACCTGAATACAAACATTAACTTTACTATGCAAATGCCGTTAACCTTCATGCTCTTGCTTCAGTTATCATTTAGTTCAACAAACTTACAGTATAGATATCTTAAGATTACAACGAATATTAGTACATATATAAGTTGAACTAAGTTAAGGTGGGCACTGGTTCCCAAAATACAGTTTTAACTAGCTTGGGAGCCAGGGACACAATAATTTTACATGTGCATTGTTGTAAAATAAATAAATTAAAAAAAAAAATTACAACGAAAAAAATTATATATGTGTTTGTAATAAGTATCACGAAACACAATATAAACATTTTGTTTATTAAAAAAATCTTGTTGTTAATATGAGAAATTTCGAAGAGAAGATTATAGGGTTTTGGTTGATCAAACTATTACAAATAAATAAAATATTAACAGTAGATTTATATTTATTGAACATAAAATCTCAATTCAAATATTCTTTATTATTTTATTTATTAGTGATTTGGTTTGTGTGGACTTCAATACCCAGTCGAAAGTTGTCTTCAACTATCTCCGTGGCAAAAATCACATCGATTTTATGCTCAGTTCGAATGTAATAATATACAAAATAACTTCCGCATTTATTATGAAGGTAAACATAATGATTGAATCTGCAATAAACCTAAAAATTTCTGTCCACCCAGGCCCTTATTTTTGACTAAAACGTTGGTCAAACATATTTGTTTCTTGTCAACAAAAATACTTACCTAAATACAATTTTTGCTTGTAATAGTAGCGGTTGTATAGCCCCCTTATTTTTACAATACCCTAGTATTTCAAAAATAAGGGGGCTATAGATTAGTCTCTGCCTACAGAGACTAATCTCTATATAGTGAAAGATATAGAGCGTAAGTTAATTGATTAAGTTGCTGGAGTGCATAATGGCAGGTTACATAAATTCGAGAAAGTATATGGGCATATATGCAGGTTTCATCACGATGATATTTTCTTTAAAAGTCCCCAAAAGCTGTATGTCTGTATGTGATCGATTTTCTCGAAATCTACTAAATGGATGTTTGTACGGTTTTTACGAAAAGATAGCATAATTCTCGAAGAAGGTTTAGATACCATTAAAGTATATAACGGTTGTATGTAAATTGACTAAAATACATATTTGCGACACACTGATATCCACGCGATCATAGCCGCGGGATCATCATCATAGCCAGTTGTACATATAAATCAAGAGGCATCTCTTTCTGGAAAATTACAAAAAGGTGCTCCTTAGTAAGGGTCACGCAATTTTCGTCATTTAATCGTCCAGGGTATATCAATTATTGCATATTCAATTAACTCAAAACAAATCAAAATTGAAGATGAAAAGAAAGGAATGTAAATAACTGAGGCCTTTATATAGAACGAGAAGGTTTAACCTTCATCAATATCTGAGGTGTCGAAACATTCGCGTCGAGTTGTTCCGTGTGAATCAGAGTGTGCTGGTGTTTCGCTTGTTCGCACGCCTGAAATAGTCAGTGCAGTATAGTAATTAGCGACGTTCACGTTAGGGCGTCTACATCTTACGTCTTCCCATTTGGCACGAAACTAAGGGCCAATTCATTCTTAGGAAAGCGATCGCGTGCGCGGGGACTTGTTACACAATTGTGTGATGTCTGAAATGGTGCAGATTTTTTAAACTACGTTCAGTGGATGTGATTTGTGTGCAGTGTTAAAATAAGAACCGTTTTGTAAGTAAACGTTTTTTTGGTACTAGCCATGTGTTTTATGTTTCAATAGCACTGTTTGTACTTGTAAGAAGAGTTTAATTTTAAGCGGGTATCGACTTAAGAACATTAAAAGTATTCTCTATAATAGTTAATATAATAAGCGCTACATTTTTTTTTTTTATAAAATGTTCTATACGTTGTAACTAAAACCTATTTCCACCATAATAACATCAATATTTTTCTACGTATACCTATCAGAGCGTCACATTTAAAATAGGTAACGGATAAATAAAAATAGGGTAAATAACATTTGTCTTCTCATTGTGTTCATTATTAGACAGGTGGAAAATCACATCTGATGTGTATTGGATGAGAAATTCAAATCTTAAAAAATGAATAGGTTTTTTAGTGCTAAGATTTTTGACTACTCAGTATGATATGTGTATATTGTTACTTTATTAAATGCATTCAACTCATATATTTTTCAAATACAACCTCTTTCAAATAATTAAGTTATTAATATATAAAAACATTGTACGGTACAGTGAACATAATGAAAGAAGTCGTCATTTGTGCGCGGAGTTGACAAGTTGTAAAATAATAAATCCGTTGACTTTTAAGAAAATTGCTTCTTGTGTTATTGAATAAGTATAAAAGAGAAAATATTATTATAGTTTTATTAAAATTAAGCATAGAGTGGCTATTAACAAAACTAAATATGACACTTAGTTATTTAAATTTTCAATCACTTAACGTCAGAAGAAAACATTCCGCGTTTCGTATACATGTTGACACATATCTGTCTTTTTATAGCAAAACCTGTTACGCCTCCTAAGTTTTAATATTGTACGTAGGTGCGCTATTTTATTTTATACAACAGAAATAAGAACAACCAATTATAGTAAGTTTTTATTTACAAAGTTTATATAAACAATACGTTATCTACGTGACAATTATAACATACTTGATATGAAATATCAGTCTAAGTGTGTCTAGTAGAATAAACAGGTGCATGTTAGATATCTGCACGTGTAAATGAGATCACTGAAAAAAGTCTCTACCACCTGCACCGCAATTTGAAGACGCTAAATACAAAATTAATTAAAAAACTTATGTACCTATAGCAATAACTGTAAATAATAATGAAATACTTCATAATTATAAAGTAGCTTTCCTTTAGAATGAGCCAAAAAACTGACGGGGGGGAATATAAGTCAGAAAATGACTAATGGAAGGGAGAAAGAAAAAAGCACAATTCTTCTTCAACTAATATACTGCTTCCATCGTCTAGTGTTGGATATAAATTTTAAGATCTAGGATCAAATGTATTTCTGCGTAATACGAGTTTGTGTGGAATGTTTCTGGCTACTCCTGATGACCTTTTAGAGATCACTTCTTTACGCTTATTGAGAAATTACCAAGGTTGTTTTCTTGCTAGCGTAGCCAGTGCAACATCTCAGGACCCCCCAGCCCATCTTTTTTTCGGACCATAATTAATGCTGTTAGTCTTGAAGGCTTTTACAGCGACACCGGGAGGATGGGCGAGCGCAAAAGCCTCGCCGGCTAATGAAAAAGTGGAGAGCGAGTTTTGAGCGAGGCTAGCAGCATCCTGGGAGCGTCGCCTTAAGGGTGCCTCCTGTGAGACCGGATATCGTTCAAAGCGACATGCTGTAGCGGACTATATCGGACTCGTGGAACTATTTGCCCCGCTTATCGCCATTTTGCAGTTCATTTTTTTTTATACATATATAAATCTCTATTTTTGTATTATGGAACTCCGCAAAGTAACGCCTTATTCTAAATAACATAATTACACGTAATAAAACGTTGAAATAATATTCAATACTTAATTTTAAACAAAACTATTTAGCCCTCTTCTACTTAGCTCGGGATCTGAAGGCTAAATCAAACAAAGTAATATTAATCTTAGTCTAAAATATACTATCATAAATGTCTGGAGCTATTGCTTAATATATATCATCGTTTTGTTTCCAGTTTTATCGTAATCATGATCTACCATGCTTAGTTGATAATAAATACTAGCTGATAATTCTATAAATGAATAAAATAAGCAACAATACAATTTTTAAGTTTAAGGGCGCGCATAATTCAATCAAAAAAATTGCGTAAATAACTGTAACAACGAGCATTTTCCCTGCCAACTTTGACAGTTTGGTTTGATCGACCCATATCTCTATGATCTATGTGATCGATTTTCTCAAAATCTGCTAAACTGATTTTTGTATGGTTTCTAAAGCAGTGCAATTCTGCCGGAAGGTTTAGATTAGTAGTAGTACAGTTTTACATAATTTGTGTGTAAGAGGTCACGCAGTTGATAAAAAACCTCGCGTACTCAGATTCACTAAAGTAATGTGCTAGAGAATTGTAGATCTACAAAATAATGTAAAAAAATCCGCTACAGTATGTCTCTATCTGTTATCGTTAACTCACAATAACTACTTTTATGTTCAAAATTTCACTTAAATACACTAACTTCTACGCAGGTGAAGCCGCAAGCACAGCTAGTAATACAATAAAAAAAGCAAATTATGGTATATCTGTCTCTCTTATTTATGTGTGATTAGATAAAGGTGAAATATACGAGTATCGTCGTCCCTCTAATTTTTTATTTGGCATTGCCACTTACAGACCTCTCTATGGATCCCCAACTCTAAGTATAGTAACTATGGATCTACCACTCTCTTTTGTTTGGACAGCGTATCGGGTGATAGGCAGGTTAGACGTATAAGGAAAATTACAACATAATAACGGCATAAATAGATTTTCATTGAGATGGTTTTCCGTGAACTGTGAAGAACTATAAAAATTGTTTGAACAAAACTCAGAGACGAGATTTAAAGCTGCAAATCCACAGTGATGATTAGTCTCTTAAATAATAAGACCTTACTGGTGTAGTACAGCAGTATATTACAGCGCTCTTTTCCAGTGAATGGATAGCATTAACATATTTTTAAAGCATATTCTTTACTTACATAAAAAATAATAAAACTTATCATCCTCCTGCCCTTATCCCACTCGTAAGTGGGGTCGGCACAACATGTTACAACATGGCATATGATTTGACTACGTATTTTTTACGACCGGCCGCCTGCCTGACGTCAACTTACCTTAGTCGTATTTTACGACTCCTCGGTAAGACAGAGGGTGGTCTATTCTACTCAACCAGATATCACACGGTGGGTCAACTTACCTTAGTCGCCTTTTACGACACCTCGGTAAGAAATGAGGTTGGTCTATTCTACTCATCCGGATACCACACGGTGAATAAAAAAATAATAATAAAACTATTTAACTAATTTTAACACTCAACAAAATTTTAAATGGTGATATTAATTAAACATTTTTTTCTTTGCTCTAATATTAACTCGTTTCATTACAAAAATATAATTAAACTCAAATGTATTATCATAGCGTTGATAATGTTTATATATAATCAAATTAATACAAAATACGCAATCACTGATAGGTAAATTAAAGTGAATTATTCTTATTGATTGTTGCACATTCATAATGTAAAACGTACAATGTATATGTAGAAACTATACAAACGCCAACAAACTCAGAATACTTTTATATAAATAGATCACTTAATACATGTACGGATATATTAATCTCGATATCGGTCCCGTATTATATCAGCAACTATGTCTCTTGGCAACATTGTCGCTCGAGCGGTTTTCGCTAGCGACGTCTTGGCGCTCCTGCCCGGCCGTCGGCTGAAGTAAACATATACGTTGTAAACAAGTTGCCTTGTATCTGCTGGGAGTTCTACACGAGTATCCTCCGAGCTCTCTGCCACTCTTCCACTGTATAACCTTCTCCAACTAAACATTGTCCAAGCGGTCATCGCTTCGTCCCCGTATTGCGCCGTTTTTAACACCAGAGACGAGGTAATTTAATATATCTCGTTGGTATTTTCGGTTGTATAAACAACTTGTAACTTCTCTATTTCCTGTATTAACAGTACTTGTAATTAAGTATTAATTGAGAAATAAATATCACCCGCACTTCACAAATAGGTATCTTTTTTATTAGATCGTTATGCGTACAAACAGTTTTTGTCGCGACGTTGACAGTGAGAAAATATCCGATCGAAGCGAACGGTGGCCAGCAACTGGTGGTGTAAAGGCCATTGAAGCCTACATCGGCAATCTGTTCACACAATCGTGACATCCGCTTTATTCGAAACGTGATCACAATGTAGTATATCCGATAACTTCAGTACAAGCCATAATTCAATAAATTAGGCATGTGTGGTACTACATATCTTTATCAATCTTACCCAAAATGGATGTAAAGCCGTTATAGAAAATCAATTGCGTACATATAGCTGTGAAGGCTGACACCTAACATACCTTTAAGTCTATGCACGTATTATATGCATCAGACAGCGAAACGGACTTCAACTTGTCCCAATTATCATGTCTGATTGACTACCGTTTGCATATCACTATCACTACATATTATAAAACAAAGTCCATATTTCCGTATGTACGCATAAAACTTTAAAACTACGCAACCGATTTTGATGCGGTTTTTTTTAATAGATAGAGTGATTCAAAAGGAAGGTTTGTACGTATAATAACATTCAATACGAAGTAGAGAAATACTGTAATTTTTGAGGATTCTGTAAATAATTACATTTTTTTCCGCTTACATTGCAAACGCAGGCTAAACCCTACGAGATTTATCAAAATGATGTACTAAGTATTTGTACACCTTAAAAAGGTCTACAGAAAAGTCCGCGATGGTATATGTCTATCTCTTATGGATAACCCACAATAGCAGTTTTTTTCATTTACTTTTTACGAAAAATGATGCCTTATGTTCAAAGCAATTTTTATACAATACAGCATTGATCCTTATCCAATTGAGTACCTTAAATAAATTGTTGATTTAATATAGATCAATATTGCCGTTTACAGCATGTAATTTAAGTGAACATTTTCGGAGATATTACAGATTTAAAATCCCGCGAGGAGGCTGCGCTTCGACCTATAAGCACTTCGAATTTAGCAGCGACCGGAGGCACAACTAAATGTCCTTCTTTCAAGTTTATATTGTCTAATGATAAAAAAACTATGAATGTTGTATGTAAAGACATTGTCTAATCAATTGTAAAAATAAATAATATCACTACATAGTATAAAACAAAGTCGCATTCTCTGTCTGTCCCTAAGTCCGTATATCCCTATGTATGCTTCAATCTTTAAAACTACACAACAGATTTTGATGCGGTTTTTTTTAATAGATAGAGTGATTCTAGAGGAAGGTTTGTACGTATAATAAAATTCAATACATAGTAGAGAAATACTGTAATTTTTGAGGTTTCTGTAAATAATTACATTTTTTTCCGCTTACATTGCAAACGCAGGCTTAACCCTACGAGATTTATCAAAATGATGTACTAAGTATTTGTACACCTTGAAAAGGTCTACAGAAAAGTCCGCGATGGTATATGTCTATCTCTTATGAATAACCCACAATAGCATTTTTGTCATTTACTTTTTACGAAAAATAATGCCTTATTTTTGAAGCAATTTTTATACACTACAGCATTAATCCTTATCCAATTAAGTACCTTAAATAAATTGTTGATTTAATATAGATCAATATGGCCGTTTACAGCATGTAATTTAAGTGAACATTTTCGGAGATATTACAGATTTAAAATGCCATGCGGAGGCCGCGCTTCACCCTATAGCACTTCGAATCCAGCAGCTATATCGTTCTTTCCAGAGTTTGTTTAACGACAAGGAAGCTGTGAATGTTGTATATAAAGACATTCTGTAATTAATTGTAAAAATTAAATACATAGGGAAAATGTAAAAGTAAATAAGTAAAAATGTACTATATGAATTTAGATATTCCAAAGATAGCAGGAAATCTTTTTGGTATAGGGAAAGGAAATTGTTTTTCTCCAAATTTAACGCTTGCGGGCCACGGGCAGTAATGAATAAATCAAAACTACTCGATCGGTTTTAATCATTTTTTTACACTGAATGACATGGGATATATATTTTATACCCGTGCGAAGCAGGGGTAGGCCGCTAGTAACAAATAAACTAGTTTACCACACCAATAATGCAGAATAGAACGAAACAAGGCGATCAATTTTTGGTTTTAAGTCGATCGAATATTACTTTCCCGGCATTAACTCGTAAATGATTTTAAGATTGTCCCTCTTACTTAGAATTACCATACCAATGATGAGATAAAACTGGGTTCACACTTATTAAACTAATAAGATTTTGTAAAAACTCTCGTTAAACATTACTACGTAAGTCATTTTCTTATTAGTGGCACATTATTAATATTGAATTTAATTAAATTCCACCTTTACATAAAATTTCATCACATTATTACTGTATATTGCTGCATCGTACTATCAGTGCAGATGATGTTGGGATGAAAGTGTATTAATGTACTATTTCATCAGATCACTCTATTTACGAATGCCATCAACCCTGACGTTGCATAACGGTTATTTTGTTGAGTGCGCTGAAATAGTTGGCGGAACTACAGAATAGATAATAACAGTCGGCAATTTTATGGTATCTAAAAGCGTAACAATGTCAGTGTCCTCAGAATCATCTGCACAAACTTTTGGATTCTACGAACCATTGTTTCATCAATTTGGCCTATGATAACCTATAAATTACTATTTAAGATTTCTTCTAGCGTATATGCCATACAATTATTTGAATTGATTTTATAGTTGTTACCTGTTTTGCATTTATAAAGAGATTGTCATAGGTAAATACGGAAAGACCGTCTTGAATGTTTAATTAAATAGAAATACAGCTAGTGCACGCAACTTCGGATTTAGTACGTACTTTTACATACAGAAGATTTTGCTGAAGTTTAATTTTATATAGAAGGTTACATTTTTCTTTCGTTATGTCTCGGTATATAAAACAACTGATGTTCCGATTATCACCAATAAGTGTTGGATGGATATATTTAAAGAGTAATGGTAAATTATTAGAGATTATGGGTCTCTTAGGGACCAAAATAAAATCCCTTATAAACAAAATTAAGTTTGCAAAAGCAAAATAATTTTATTATTACTTTTGTATTATGGATCTCGGCAAAGTAACGCCTAATTCTATAAATCCATTATAAATATTGAATACTTAGATTATGGATCTAGAACTTGACATACAGGCTTTCTATTAAAGATCAGTCACTCAGCACTCGACCGTAAGAATGTATTGTTGTGATCAAATAGAAAAAAGTGGATTCTCAGAAGACATAACCAATATAGACCACCGAGTCCCGAAGTTGAAGCGAATGGGTGGGACAATAGTTTTAACAACCTATGGACGTGGGACTCCTAATTCAAAGAGTAGCATTTACAACGCAAGACTTTGTTGGTAAAGCCCTCCAGACAGACAACCTCATACAAATTCCACAGGACTGCTAAATACTAAACGAACAACGTGGAAACCCTTTAAAAGGACGTACGTCCAAAAATAAATCACGATTTTTTAATCATCATCTTTTAACCAAAAACAGAGTTTTAGTTTTGGATTACTATTATTATTTTTAGAACGATAAATAATTGTATTATTAGTTAAATAACTAACTTTATAAGACAGTTTTTGCACGTAATATTAACTTATTGTATAATACTTAAAAATTAAAATTTGTTGAATGTACGTTCTCATGAAGTTACGCCGTGTGGTATCCGGCTGAATAGAATAGTACCACCCTCATTTCTTACCGAGGTGCCGTAAAAGGCGACTAAGGTAAGTCGACCCGCCGTGTGGTATCCGGCTGAGTAGAATAGACCAACCTCATTTCTTACCGAGGTGTCGTAAAAGGCGACTAAGGTAAGTTGACCCACCGTGTGGTATCCGGTTTAGTAGAATAGATCACCCTCGTTCTTACCGAGGTGTCGTAAAACACGACAGAGGTAAGTTGATGTCAGGCAGGCGGCCGGTCGTGAAAACGCAGCCAAATCATGTGACAGCATGTTTATAACATGTTGTGCCGACCCCACTTAGAGTGGGATAAGGGCAGGAAGATGATGTACGTTCTCATGAAGTTGGAATATTTATCTGTTTATAAATCAGAAGAAACGTAATTAAGCGAGTGACTTAACGATAAATTTAAAGTTAAGGATATTCTTAGATTCTCACATATTTCTAGATTGTATTATGAACAAATAAAGAAGCGATTATATTGTAGTTAATATATTACATAATATTTGTATTCAACTTTACTATTTTAATTATTATGTGAAAGAGAACTTTTGCATAATAGTTATCGGTTTCGCTCTCGTGAATTTCATAATTGTTTTCGGATATTTTTATTGCGGTATTTTTATATACGCTATTATTATTAACACATTCATTATATTATTATCGCCTTTTATAAGTCTTGAAAGCAAAACTAATTAGATTACTAGGTAATTAAATGCCGTAACTATACGATTTCAATTATTTTATTGCACTGAAATCAAATTATTTACTATCGACAATTGTGTGAATGAATCTGTGAAATATGTATTTCAAATTCAAAATATTCTTTATTTAAGTGGACAGTTTACAGTACTTTTGCATCTTCAAACGTTTTAAAGAAGCTACCTCTCTCTTTTGTGATGGTTTTCTCCTACTGAGAAGCACCACCAAAAAACTCGGTGGATAATCTTTTCAACTTCTCTTGTTTCAAACTTCATTGTCATTATTATCAATTATCTCTAGTTTGTTTATTATAAGAATTACTATAAGTTGCTGTGGTGTATAATTTACGATGGATGTAGCATGAAAGTGTGGAATATGCTTTAGAAGAATTTAATTTCTAGTATATTTATGTTAAGACAAGACTATGCCATCGGAATCGAACTCGTATCCCCTAGTTGTCACAGCTCTCGAACATCGAATCTAGATGCCTTTCGAAACTGTTAAATTTAAACACATAAGTATTACATTGCTAAATTGGCAACAATTTACTAAAGTACAATTGTTAACCATTTTCAGTTACTTCTATGATTTTTGGTTCTATTTTGTGACCAAAAATCCGTTACAATTGATTTAGCGTTTTATGCAGCACAAATTGCCGTAAAAGTTAGGGAGAACGTATGCAAGCTTAGGAGGATGATTTTCGAAAAATAATTGGGATATGCTATTTTTGAGGTTCGATATCTTATCCTATATAGGAAAAATTCATTCTAGATGAATAAAAAATGAATATAATCATTAGGTATTTGCGGCGTCTGTACAAAGTTGACCCCTATTCTAGATTTCATTGTTCACGAATTTCACACGATTTCGTTCTTGTGACTGTCTTAGATTCAAATTACGGCATAATCTTAAGCAAAATTAGTTAAATTATAACTTACGAATTCAATATATTAAGGTTTAATACATTATTGTAGGTAATAACTATTTTGAAAATATTTTTATGGTAATAATTATTTTTTTTTACTATTCATTTAATTTTTAAGAAGCACGCGTTTCATAAAGTAATTTAGGTATCCTTCACAACGCCAAATTTAAAAATTTCTAATTTGCAAAAAAGAACACATACGAATTTGTAAAAAAATCCCATCAAAACTTTTTGCTATACGAGCTTTAAAATCTTTTTAACTTCTTTCCCATGTTTTATATTATATATACTTACTAGCTTTTACCCGCAAATCTATTCACTAAACTAAAAACTGAAATATATAAAAACTTTCTTCAAATAACGTTTTTCATCTTGAGGCAAACAATGTAATATAGAACCTATTTATTTAATTAACAGACTTGACTTTAACAATTAGTGAATAAATAACCTTGACATATTGATAATAGACATCGTTTAACGCTTAAAAATACAGTATATATAAACAATTTATACCGTTTAGAACAACACTAACAAATAATTATTGATCAATATTAAAATTATCTGTTTACCAAATCGCAATATATGGTTTTTGAAAACTATATTATTGTACATAAACTAGTAACGACTGCAGCAAATATACACATCTTTAAAATTAACTTATGTGTGGGCTAAACTATTTAATCCTCTATCCAACTAAAATAAGATGACTAACTGTGTGACTCAACGTGAAATTAAAAACGAATGAGCTAAGTATGTCGGCACTCAGTTTATGCAATCGTGCAGCTTTGATTTGTTGGACAGCTTTATCGTGATCTTTTTATAAATGCTATAAACATGTACTATATTTTTCAATCAACTGTGTTCCATATGGGACATGTGTTTGGATGGACTGAGTTTCTGTCAGACCACCTGCGTCCGTCCCACTCGCACGCGCTATAACAGCTGTTGCGTGGGCGCATGTGTAGAGAAGTTTCAGAATCTGGCTATATTGCATTGTATAGTTTGAACACTTGAACAATACATCAAAAATTTTAACTGATCATAATGACATTGCTAACAACAGTGGATGCTTATAGGCTGATAGGATAACTATGTGCGATAGTATAAGAGAAAATGTTTGGCCTTAGATTTTTTTGTCTTTAAGCTAGACCAATAGAATCATCGAATTCAAATTAAAGGTTAGCTGTCTGTTTGATGATCTCACCCGTCGTCAATCTTGACAATGCAAAGGACCGGTCGGCAGCGGGGCGAGGCACGAGACGGAAGGGGACTCCATTCCATACTCGATACCGCAGGGTTCGCGCGATTCACGCACGCCGCATGCCGTACGACCAGTCAGTACGACAGTAAAGTTGTCCGCCTCACGCGCGGCGCGCGCGCTCTTCTATCCTCACAAACTTTTCATCTTTACTCAAATTCTTCGTCTAGTCAAAATGTAGTTTAGTGCTCGAATATTACAGTAGCAGTGCTCGTGCAGTGTCCTAAAAGTGGTTCAGTTCTGTAAACGTTATATGCTACGGTCCAAAGAACAATGCTGTGGGAAAAAATAACGTTCAGCTGGCATCGGCTGTCGTTCCCAGCTACCTACCTACCTCTCTCCCCCCGCGAACCGGGTGCCGGGTTCAATGCGCCTCTCAGCGTTTATTCATCGTTTGTGGGAAAAGTTGACCCCCGTTTTTAAATTTCATTGTTAACGAATTCACACGATTTCGTTCTTGTGACTATCTTAGATTTTAATTACGAAAATTTTAAATTATAATCTTAAAAAACCTACAGCTTCACCTAAATAATTACAATGGGTGTGAAATAAATAATATCTATACTTTGTAATTAATAGCTAATTAAGGATCTGGGTAAAGTACTTACTGCTAGTAAAGGCTGTCAAGACTGTAATTTGAGACATTCCAGTAAAACCCCAGTTGAATTTTATTGTAGTTTTGTCGTTCTTCTCTATGCTATCTTTGTGAAGTTTAAAGTATCCTTCAATTATCTTACATTCATATTGGTGCGAAAGAACTGTTAAAAAAGAGACTATATTAATGAGGAATAACTATTTTTTACAAGTGAATATTGTCATGTCGCAAAACGGCCGTTACGTGAATATTTCAAAATTACGAATTGTATTATCGACTTCTGAAAAAAGGTGTACTGTGGAATAGTGAATATGTGCAGTGAATTAAGTGTATGAGGATATTTACCTGGAACCAGATAGAATATCAAGATGGGCAACCAAGGGTCGTCACCGCACGAGCCTTTAGATCGGGTCCAGGTGCAAAATGCCGATCTAAAAATGGTTAGGTTTAACGCATATTATTCAAATTCAAATTTAAAATATTCTTTATTCAAATAAACTTGTAAACAAGTGCTTTTGAATCGTCAACTCCACTGGTGGTTCGGAAAGCTGTTCCTACCGAGAAAAGCCAGCAAGAAACTCGGCGGTTGCTCTTTTTAAAAAATACAATTCTTAATACTAGTTACATTTAATCGTATCTTTTAGTAATCATTTAATCATTTTATCAAATGTAACAATTATTCTATAGTAATATCTATCTAAGAACGATAACAAATTTCGAAGGTTCCTAATGATGTGAGAATTCTCAGCTATTTAACTATTGTTATTGCTAAACTGTAATCAGGTACGAGTATCGTTATAATGTGAAATAAATAATATGTTAAACTATAATTATAAATCTGCGACTGAATGTAATCAAATCTTAACCCATAATGAGTTTGCTTATAAACGATTTGGTATATATGTATGTAATAAATTAATTTCAATTGTATTTATCTATTATGTTTTAATCGCTAGCGAACCAATGAAAAAAATACATAACTAAAACCTTTTTTATATATAGAATTTTTTTATTTTATTGATTAAGTATACTTATCATATAAGGATTTTTTCTACATTTAGATAAATCGACTCATATCTTTTAAACTTATCAAGTCAAAATAATCTTTATTCAAATAAGCTCTTTCAAGCACTTTTGAATTTTCAAGAATCAATATGATTAATGAAGCTACAACTAGTTCGGAATGTTGCTCTCACCGAGAAGAACCAGAAAGAAACTCGGCGGTCAATATTTTACGCTTTTTATTTTACATTATTAAACCGCAGTCTTGTATGAAGCTGAAAGGATTTTCAAATTCATTCTTATCTGGAAATCTCGTGATATATAAATTTATTGTCTCTAATATGTATCAATCTAATATTCTGGTTTCAACGATATTTATTTATTGAACACACCTGAACTCAATCTGACTACATTAACTTGCGACCTTGCCTGTAATAGGCTTCACTAAAATCGATAACCATTGTATAATACACGAGGCTTAATTTGTATTAAATGCAAATAATTTTTTTTTTAATTTTGATGTTACTAGTCAACAATTTATCATGTCGTTTACAATGAATTTAAAAAAATTGGAGAAAACTGTAGAGAATAGTAATTTTTTTTGGAAATTGTAAGGCTATAGAATGTGTGTAGGGTGCATGTTTGCATTTAAGAAGCTTTATGACTCAAGGCTTTGCACTTTAAGTGCAAAGAGAGAGGAGACCCTTCCAGGCACTCCTCTGCCTCATATTCCTATAGGACGTTACCATACTTAACGCTTGTTTGATATTTTTCAGTCAGACGTAATATTACTCTGTATTTATCTCTACTTAATGAGGTATATTCTTAATGAAGTGTCGTAAAAAGCGGCTACAGTAAGTTAACCCCGCAGTGTGCTATCCGGCTGAGTAGAATAGATCATCCTCTTTTCTTACCGAGATGTCGTAAAAGACGACTATGGTAAGTTGGCGTCAGGCAGGCGGCCAGTCTTAAAACATCTCGGCAAATTATATTATAACATGATCCCTCTTAGAGTGGAATAAGAGCAGGAAAATGATGATGATAATGATTTATTAATATCACACATTCATTAAATAAAGTAAATAAATTTAAATTATATAAAAATTCCATCTTACGTTCTTTCAATTAAAGTAAAAGTACATACCTTGCCATCATCATACTAATAAAAGAGTAAAGTAGCATCCACTTAAAATCCCATTAATGGGAAAAGAACTGCTCTCTCCTTGTGAAGAGAGAGGATTGTAGATCTGGCAGGTAGTACTTAAGGAATTTTCCACAGATACGTTGGAAATACGTATGCCTGCCAGATTGCTTCAAAATACTTTATATACAATATAATTTTTTATCATTAAAGAGAACATAAGATTAAAAAAACCATTTATGCTTCCTGGGTCTTGAATCCGCACCCCTCAGTAAAGAATCACGCGGTCACTCCGATCCTGTATCAACTGCCTTTACGTTTTAACTTGGCCTTAATTAGCGTTTCAGCTTTTATATTCGTTACATAATTCATAATTGTTTTAATTCAACTCGCTTCCATTAGCGTTACAAGCGACATTGAAATATATCCTGGAATTATTAATTAGTCACGTCAGCGGGCAGACCAGGGTCAACTGTTGACCTTTCATCTAAAATCGGTATTGTGGTTAAATGCAATGTTATTCTAAGAACTGAATAACAAAAACAAAGGTTTTAATGCCAATATAATTTTATAGCAAGTGATGGACAGAAGGATTAGAGAACGTGACTTCTATAATAGTGCGCAAACACAGTGCATACTCGTATGAGTTTTCTATAAAAAAAGTATGTTCTTAATTGTTATTTAATTTATCATGCGCTATATGATGGTGTTAAGCTGTGATAGGCCAGCAGTAACACCGTGCGACTCTTTCGAGGAGGCCACAGTTTCAAACCCGGGCAGACACCAATGAGCTTTTTGTTAAAAGCTTATGTGTCTAATTGATAATTGCAATTTACCACACGCTTTTCGGTGAAGGAAAACATCGTGAGGAAACCTGTATATCTTTAGAGTATTCTGGAGATATGTGTAACCTACCGATTCGCATTGAAGCAGCGTGGTAGGTCTTAGCTCCAAACCTTCTCTCCAAAAACAAAGACAAGAGGCCTATTCCCAGTGTGGGAGAGTAACAGGCCGCTAATTACTTTTTACTTATATGTTGAAAAATATATTTTCTGGGTTATGTGTTACCTGGCAATCCTATGGCAAAAAAAAACTGGCAATACGTACATACGAGTAGCAAAAACAAACCACCATAGAAAGTCTGAGCTCGAATCCTCTCAAAACAGAAATAATGTCTTTAATATCAGGCTGTTACTTTTACTTCATATTATTTTTAAACTCTACTTACTTTACTTTAGTCGTTTTCTACTTTTATAAGAAAAGAGTAAAATAGTATAATCCTATTGGATCTACAGAAAGCTCATAACACAATAAGTTTTAGCAAAAACTTCGATTACATAAAAGTTCAGTTATATAAACGCAAACTATAAGTAAATGTAGGTATTTCAAATTGTTTTAAGCTTTGTGTAAAACAAGTGATAGTCTTAGGAAATAAATGAATATTGAAGTAATTATATTTCAAATGCTGATATTTAATGTAACTATTACAGTACTTAATTTATTAAATATATCGTTATGAAGTTAAAGTAAATATTATTTTGTATGAACTGTATTGTACTAAAGAAATCGTCAAATTAATTATATAAATAAAGTATTAGTAAATGGTAAACCCAATTCAAGACGTAATGAATCATTCTGTTGCAAGTCAGTGCCAATTTTGCATTTATTTCTAAGTATTGTATTCGTCATCATTATTAAAGCATTTTAAATGTAACCCGGATGAGAAAGTATGCAATGCATACGGAAAAAAAAACCAATCATACGTAGATTGATCGGCTAAAGTCGTAAATTTAGCTTGAAACTTATGAAATCGTAAACGGAAAGCGTTATATGAAACAGCAATGATAACATCTTGTATATGATGATGAATATTATTTAAGACAGACAGCCTTGTTATATACAGATACACGATAGAGAAAATACATGTATTATTTGCACAAGACATCCATCATCGGTTCTCTGTAAAATGAAATAGTTTCATTAACTCTATAAACTCTTCATGAAGGTTCATACCAGAAAGACACGGAAGACACAATATAAGCTTTGATGTTAAATAGGGGGAGGCTTTGCCGACTACACTAAACAGTGGAAGCTTTTTGTGACAGAAAGAAACAGCGAAAGTGAAAAATTTTATACGAATACAAAGAGGAAGGAAGGAAATAAGTTACAACATAGGTCTAGGGTCTTATATAAGGTCTTAGATGTAATAACAGGAACGATTCTAGACTAGAAGAGACTCGAATATTTAAGATGTAATGAAGAATGCATATTTACGAGGGCAGAATTGACGTTTTCCAGTGTGCCATCTCAGACATTGGAGGATAGAAAAGAGCTAAGGATGAATTTGGCTGCAAGCCAAGCCTATTCTGAATTAAACTGGAAAAAGATTGTTCTGAATATGAAAAAATTGCGTCTATACGATTGCTAATGCCAAGATCGCTGAACCATCGAAGGCAATTCAAACATAACAATATTACTAATTAGTGTCTTAGTAATACTCCGTCTCCTGCCCTGTTCCCACTCTAAGTGGGGTTAGCACAACATGCTTTTATCTATAATTTTCTCCCATCACTCGTTAACTCTGGCACTACTCCTTTTATATGCAACTCCAAACAATCCATCTCCTTTTCGGCCTCCCTCTTGTCACACATTCTTTACTTTATTATAACCACAAAAATTTATCTTTTAAATATATTTAATTTTTTTTTATATTTTATCGTATCAGACTTTATTTAGGTCAAAAGATATGTTTTTGTTATTGCAGATTACGATATAAACTAGTTTGTTACCTTGATGCTTTGATTAAATATTACCTGATCATTAATATCTAATGGGTCTCTTTTAATTTTAGTCGGAACTTCTTTTTTTACGACACTATTATTAACCATAAAGCAAACAACTATAAAAACAATATTTTATGGCATCTGCGAAATTTGCAGCAAATGTGCTCTCATGAATTTAATACGACACTTCTGTTCGTTCGCGCTTAAAATAGGGTGGCGGCGGAAACTGTTTTCTTTTCGTTGCATTATAATTGAAGTATCTAAATTTAACCCTCTCCACCAGTCTATTATGTAACATTGCCCATCTGTAGGTTTCTAGGTTACTTTTTTCACGCTTTCAATCTTTAAGTACTTCACATATGTTTATTACAAAAAAAACTTAAAGTTACTATTGATTTGTGGCTGAATCCTTGTGAGCTTTTCCATGAAGGAAAACATTATAATAGAATCTGCGTAATTAGTGTCTGACCTAAATATGTAATTCTAAATATGTAACGTGGTCAGGATTGTCTAGTAATGTTTAAGTATTTGAATTATCATTAATAAGGTTGACAATAACAAATACTTGCTAACGGATATATCCTTAGATTGATTTCAACTTTTTTCATAATATGTACCTATATAATGCTATAATATATTAGTATGGTAAAGTATTTACATTATTTACCAATGTTACATATCTAGATTTTTAAGCATCTATAACAATGTTCCAATAAAAATATTTAATTAAATTCCTATTCAACTGTAGCACGTGATAAAATGATATCAATTGGTTATTAGCTTACAATTGGCAGTTGTCCATTGGGTCTTTAGGTAGACACGTTGCGTCCTGAATTACGATTATGTATGTCATCAGATCTATTAGACGTGATTAATCTAATTTATTTTCATTATATTATTATACGTTTTGAGTTTACTTTTTAAGTATATATGAGCTGTTTGTGCAGTAGGTAATTCTGTTTATTGATTTTTTTGACGTAGTTCCAAAATTCTGTCCCAGCTGTTCGAGGGGCGTATGCCATACCGGAAAACGCAGTATTCGTAATTGTTGATACTAACTAGACGGAAAGTAGGCGTCAAATAGGTTTCGAAGAACCACGTTATTCAAGCGGCATAAGAAGAAAAGCTCTTGAACCGTCTCTTTTAGTAACGTCAAACCAGACGAACATTCGTCTCGTACTGCTTATATTCAGCAACTCCCTGCAATATTTTTGAATTGTATGTCTATTGGGTACCACAAGTCCAATATCTTGGAATCTTAACCTTAATCGCCTTCCGGTTGATGCGCAGCTGTCAATTTAAATTCACGACTCAGCTTTCCTATCAGTCACTACTTTTTCTCTGAATCACGTAGTTCTAGCACAGTTCTTCCTGTCCTCTGTCCTATGTCATATGTATGCTCATGTCGTCACCATCTGTAATTGACGATACATTTAGCTAAAAACTGTCTATATTAATAATGTGTTTATTTAATGTGTATAATGTATTTGTCGTTGATGGTCTTACAAAATAATTAAATAAATAAATATGACCTTTGAACCTTTAATGACCTGACTTGACGTGTCACATTGTGACAAAATATTCACTGACAATTGATGTACTCAATGATTTGGAATAGATTTTTTTTGCTCAAAATGCCCCACCGTGTTTATATTTTGATGTACAATTTCCTATGATGAAGTTTTTAAATCACTCATGTAATATTATCATCTATCTTCATCATCTAATATGTTGAAGATACATAATGCTTTCAAGAGCGTTACGTAATCAATCAATCACAACTTCCTCCCAAAAAGTAGGGCGAGTGCATCTATTTGCGCAAATATCTTCCAGGGAAAAAAATTAAAAAGAAAAGTTCGCCTAACTAGGAATTACATCCAAAATCTTTGTTATAACAGACCATAAAAGTCGTTTTTGGACCACAATAGTGGAAAGTTTCGACTGAAATTGATACATTATTAATACACAGTTAAGAGCCAACTGTAGCTGTTTGTTTTATATACATTTCACCCAATGAGTATTTGCGGCGCGTGACTGTTTCATAAACACGTGTAGTAACTTTGGGTTTTTTAATTTGCTTAACTCGCTAAAATAATTATTTGTTTCTAACAGCCTTAAGGATATTTAATAATATCCCTAAGTAATGATTATTTCAAGTATGATAATATATTTACCTTCTTTTATTTGATGAGTACTCTACAATTTAATTATTTTAAAAAACTTAATGGGATTGCGTGTGTTCAATGTGACATCAGTGACACATAGATCGCAAATTTATAACGGTGATATGTATTCATAGCGAGTTGCAAGTCGTCTTCAATAGTGGAATCAGTTTCTGGCCCTCCGCATAGCATGAGAAATGTACTAGTTGCATGGAATAAGAATGCAACCGTCTTTTTTGGTTGGCAATCGTTATTAGACGTTAAGTAATGTTAATTAGAACTGATGCATTTATTTATTCCTTCTAAATAAAACATCCAATTAATTTTTAAATAAAATCTCATAATATTAGTTAACTATGAACTCACCGTAGTTAATGTCTCTTAAAAGAAATCTATCATCTTTGAAATATTTGTCGCAGCACTTCATACTACCTTTGATATACTAATTGTGTATACTAAGGTGACAAAAAGTCAATTGTAATTATGATAAATTACAGTAGCATCAATACATATCAATATCTAGGTATACTAATATACAAAGCTGAAGAGTTTGTTTGAATGCGCTAATCTCAGGAACTACTGGACCGATTTGAAAAGTTTTTAAGTGTAAGATAGTCCATTTATCGAGGAAGGCTATATCATTGACATATATATAATATCATGCTAAGATGAATAGGAGAGGAACAGCATTAAAAAAATATTACTAAAACATAAAAACTAAAGCTATCCTTGCGTACGCTAAGTAAACGGTAAAAGTTATTCTAAAACCATGTATTACAAAATTGTTCTATAAAAGTTCTAAATAAAAGTCTGAGTATATGTCTACCTTTTAAGGTTTACCCACTTTAACCATTTTTATGGTTAAAATACTATTTTATTACTATTACAGTTTTAATCTATCCATAGCGCGAAGCCGCTGCCGATTGCTAGTTATAAAATAAAGTCCCCAAAAAACTGTTTGCATGAGTTCGATTTCTCAAAATCTACTGAAAGGATTTTGTACGTTTTTACTGAAAGATAGTGAAATTCTTGAGAATGGCTTAAGTTATTAACACATTATAGTTTTATGTAAATTAAAATAGGAAGAACTTTTTGACAAACTGATATCGACTCAGTTGAAACCGCGAACTAGTATAATATGCAGATTAACTGTACGTATAGCTTGTGAGTTCCCACTATCGAGAACTTAATAATATTCTAGCAAGATGTCACGTTTATTATTCGATGTGTGTTTTTATGGCGACGTGACGTCATGAGACACGGATACGTTTAGTCGACGCATGGACATTGTATTATATTTGATAACAATACTCGGAATCTTATCTCTGCCCAATTACAGGTGTCTTAGTTATAAGCACCTTTAGCTTTTTAAATATGAAATAATATTTACTTCCTTTAATGTCAACTGCATTGCGACACATTCCAATATTTACATAGGTGATATTAGGCATTTTGATCTACCTGTTGGAGCTGTATAAATTTTTAATTACCTCAAACAAAGCGCTCCGACATAAATGAAAACTACTATTGAATTAGATATGGCATTGAATTCTTAACATACAAGCGTTTGTTTCCTTTTTCTGTTTATGATTTCTCTTAAATTATCTAATTGCGGAGAAAAATGATGTATTTCATTATTAGTTTTTGTCTGGTTTATATGGTATATACATCCGAAATACTTACTTTCTTTAAATAATTTATAGAATTATGCGTTACTTTACGGAGATCCATAATACAAAAGTAATAATAAAAATATTTATTTATTAAATTTTATTTACACAACTATTTAGTGTCTTATTTATAAAAAACATATAGAAGAAATTTTGCTCGCATTCTATATTTTAATTCATGAGATGTTCATTAAAGTTTATTTACATTTAATTATACTATAGTAAAGGCACCCGCGACTTCGTACGCGCCTACTTAAGCTTTTAAGTACCCTCAATAATGAAGTATGTAATTTTCTATGTTCCCAAAATAAAAATTGTGTACGATGCTTCGGTGTATAAGCTTCGTGCCAAATTTGATCAATATTGGTCAGGATTAGCCGTGAAAGCGTAACAGACAGACTTACTTTCGTATTTATAATATTAGTATACATATTAGAAACAGCAAAAGTCTGATGGCATTTGCGGATACTACTTTTAAATAACTAAGGTTTCCGTTTAGAGTTTAGTTTTGTTGTAAACTTAGACTCGATACAACTATTAGATACTCTGGTTTCTAGGTCGTAAGGTTTATTAGTTTTCTAGTACTAGTCTACTAGTATTATTAGTTTTCGTTATTAGGTATTAGTTAGCGATAAATTTTTCTCCGACGGTTTCAAATAAAGAAATGAGATGCCAAGTTGTATGTAAATTTATATTTACAATAAACAATATTAGGTACCTATGTTAAATGTTAGTATAGGTAATTAATAAAATATGCTATAGTAATAATTACTATTGTTAATCATATTCAAAAAAAAGAAAATTTTGGGATAGATTTTAAATATCCGATTGAAATTCTTTAAAGATCTTAATAAACTAGTAAATTGATTGCAGGCGACATGACGTCGGTTGATTGCTTAAAAGGTTATGCGTAGGTTTGTTTCTAAAAATGTTTCTGTTCGTCGCCCACTGAAGCCATATAGCAGAATGGTGTCTATTTACCCAACGCAAGCAAGCCATACCTACGTACATATTTGCCATGTGTATTCACCCACATTTTCTTAGTAAACACTAAATGTGAAAATGTCAACATCTATAATGGTAAGCGCTCGTGATAAGCAATAAATTTTCTTAGAAATGCGCGGCTGTATTGGTACCACAATGGTATATTACAAGAATGTCGATAAATTGTACACAAAGTTTTATAACATGCATATGGGAACGTGAAATAGTTTTAGAGGTATATCTCGGTTAAAAATACTAAATATTCTTTTTTTTAAAGTAATTATTTATTTCACGTGAACGTACATTTAATCGTGAGCTTTCGATATTCAAGTAACAAATAAACGTAATCAACCAACATATTTTGAGAAAAATTGAATACTATTCATCTTAGTATATTCCTTCCTCAAGAAACGGACGAGATTTGATTTTTATTTTGAAGTGAGATTTTTACATTATGAAGTCATGAAAAACAAAATCCATAGTGACCTCACCGTGCTTTCCTCCTCACGCCCTTGTTTTTAGTTCCCTTTTTAAAATGATTTGTTAGTTAATTTTAGAAACATTACATCTACCTAAAATAAATCATTCATTCAAATATAAATTTTTGATAATAAGTAATGGAGCTTTATCTCGATGAAACTGGCTGTTCACTGAAAATGTACACTCAGAGTTGTGAAGAATATTTCATTACTCCAAAGAAAATAATTTTACACCATATTAATATGCTGTGTTAGCCCAGCGGTGAGACCGTGCGACTCTTTCGAGAGGTCTCGTGTTCAAACCCCGAGAAGCACCAATGAGGTTATCTGTAAAACCTTGTGTCTAAATGCAATTGATCACACACTTTACGGTGGACCTGCATATCTCTAGAGAATTCTGGGGATATGTGTAACCTAACAATCCGCATTAAAGCATCCGCCTTGTAGGTCTTAGGTCCAATACTTTTCTCCAAAAACGGAAAGAAGAAGCCTATGCTAAACAGTGGGATAGTGAGAAGCTGTTACTTTTTATACACGAAAATTCCCATATACCCTCATTAATATACCTTTTTTATGCAAGGACTTTTTCAGTGGACCGAACGAAACTTTCTGTAAAAGCCTTAGTGCTTTATAGTAACTGTACGCAATAAATATAATTGATACCCTACAAGTTAATATTTCCTCGGAATGACAGAACTAACCATCCGTAAAGCGAGTTTTTTGTTTCGCCTTTAAAGAGTAAGTTAGCAAGGCCGAAAAAAAAAGATAAAGGAAACTACAGCTGAAACTAATTGATGTTGCGAAACTGCTAATACAACTAAAATATGAACAGGCGTTTATAATTGAAAATAATTAACATTATAGGTATTTAATACTTATAATGTGGTAAACACAAATAATAATTGGTGTGTAAAGAAGGAAAAAATTTAATGATTAAGGAAAATAGGAATGTATTTATTTTCAGATATCAATGCATATAGTATGATTCTATTTTTATACGGTTTTAAGTTGGGTTTTATTTTGTAAAATAAGATAAAACGTTATTAAGGAAAATAATAAAGCATTATAGTTTTTTTGTTTACGGCTAAGTTTATAGAGTAGAGTCCAGAAAATTTGTAGATATTGCATTGGTTGCTTTACGACGTTCTGCTTCGTCGTTAAGCGCACCGTGGGAACACGTGATTATTCACATATTATTATTTTAATACTTTGAGTTTTGAGCCCCAAATCTCAGGTTAGGAACTGCTTAGATTATAGACTCTTCTCATGGACTCTCTCTTCTCTGGACTCATCATTGATTCTCCTAGCATGACCAATTCCAAATGATACACTTTCTCAATCTAATCTTAACAATTCTAAACACAACGAATAAAGATATTGAGATTTATAACAAAATCAATGATAATATAAAATTTCTTTTGTACCTAAATAGGTTAGTTATTTTTTTAAAACTTTATCTTAGTAATATGGCATAATTAAAAATTAAATTAATTGTTAAAGATTTCTCATATTAACTTCTTGTGAATTTAACTTAATTCTTGTGAAACAAAAATTTTCGTTTTCTCGTGTTGTCGTTTTCAGTTATTCACGTAAGCTCAGTTTACAGATAGAAAGTTTGGTAAATTTGTTTTACAAAACAAATATGAATGGACTCAATAATAATATGTTTTGTTTAACTAGAATAGCTAACAAAAGATTGACATATTGTCATACTTTAAATTATAGGTATGTACACTGAATTTAGGTTTTGGAGTTATAAATTATCTTGCATTTGATACGGACTCAATAATAATTAGTGTTAAAAATTTAGTAAATGTTGTTAGGCTTTATTATCATCATCCTCTTGCCGTTATACCACTCTAAGTGGAGTCGGCACAACATGTTTTCACATGATTTGGCTTCGTGTTTTACGACCGGCCGCCTGCCTGACGTCAACCTTATTCGTATTCTACGACTCCTCGGTAAGAAAGAGGGTGGTCTATTCTATTCAACCGGATACCACATGGCGGGTCGACTTACCTTCGTCGAATTTTGTATTATTTATAATACTTCATACTTATAAGTAAATATACCTAACGAGAGGATCTTACTATTTACACAAACCTTCCTGTGGACAGCGCGTAACTAGGATTTAATATGAACTACAATGTGTGTAGATATGTGTAACCTTCTGTAATTCTGTAGATATGTGTAACCTACTAATCCGCATTGGAGCAGCGTGGTAGGTCTTAGCTCCAATCCTTTTCTTCAAAAACGGAGAGAAGAGGCCTTTTCTCAGTAGTGTGATAGTCTGTTACTATCCCTACTTGTCGCTACTTTGAAATGTTCGTTTTTTTTGTGACACACGAAAGGTATATCAGCTGCTAATGAATTTTTATTTTAATATTAGTTCCATTATTAAGATGTATCTCATAAGTATTATTGTAATTCCAGAAGTCGTCAGTCCGCAGCTCGTTGAGGCGGGCGCGCGCCGGTGCCGCGCTGTCGCCGCCGCGCGCCGGCATGGAGCGGCTGCGACGCTCGTTCCGCGAGTCCTTCCGCCGCCGCAAGGGCTCCCCGCCCGAGTCCGCGCGCCCGCACCAGTGGCACGCGGACGAGGCGGCGGTGCGCGCCGGCACCTGCACGTTCCCTGTTAAATACCTCGGCTGTGTCGAGGTATTCGAGTCCCGGGGGATGCAAGTTTGCGAGGAGGCGCTCAAAGTTCTTCGAGTGAGTATCTGACGTTTATTTTTAACTAATGGTACCCGCAACTTCATTCGCCTTTAGATTTGGAAAATACTGTCCTTCCTCGTTTCCGGAGGATTGACGGACATTTTTATATCTTATTTATTTATTTCTTTTTATACATATAGTTAGAGTAAGAGTAATATAAGGTAAAAAAGCACATGTATAAAGGCGCGCTTATCCCTAAAAGGAATCTCTTCCAGTCAACCTTTGAGTAATAGAAGGAAAAGGACAAGAATTGAAGAAGAAAGAGAATATAATATAATAGAATAGGTATCTTATATATTAGCCCGACATATAAGCTTTTATTGTACTAAATTTCAGTAATATTGTAGCGGATTAGTCTTAAACGAGACCCCTGAATGGAAACCGTGGCGTATAAACTTTAAATATCCTTAATTTCATCAATATTGGTCCAGTGGATTAGGCGTGAAAGTGTAACAGACAGACAGACTTTCGCATTTATAATCTATGCTATGGATTTCAATAACTGAAAATAGTAAATTTGAGGAGGTATTATTTACTAATTTTAATAATAGTTGGTAATGTTTTGATCATTAGTAATACTTCACAAAAGTTATATACGCGTAGTATAGTCACCGTAGCTATATACCTATTGTATTCGCCATAAACGTTATCCTTCAAATACCCTTATACATACTGCAAAAGTACAAAGTAAACATTAGGGACGCATTGTTTCATTCTCACCCGTAATCCATACAAGTGCAGGCAGACAAATCCCCATGAAAGCGAAAGCCATACTCGACTAGGCATTCGATTGTAATTGAACCCGTTACGGTAAAAAGGAAGTTTAAACAAGATACAGGTGATACGCATCACAGCGCTTAGCTCTCAAAAGCTTGAACAAAAAAATTGACGGGATCCATTTGCATTGAAGGGTTCTCTATGTTTTTAACAGAAAACACTCTTAAAATGTTCATCTTCAGCAGCTTTAATCGTCTCAAATATAAACGCATTATAAAAACTTTACTAAAGATTGCTCTAAGAGTTTTTGTTAAATGCACTTTCTTTTTTTATTTGATAATGAAGTTTTAAATATTCATAGTTAAACAATTTTAAACGAATGCAAGTTTTTATAATGTAAAGAGTATACTAGATAAATGTTTATTTTTCTTAATAATAATTCTGAATAATATATTGGCCTGTGACCTTATTTCACTAATTGAAACTGAAACTTTGTTTAAATGTGTCGAATTTTAGACTCATTATTAGTCTTAATATTTTTGTAAATGTTTAATATTTATGTCTAAATGTTTATGTGCTAGTTAAAATTTTATGTTGTTAAGCTCTTCTTACAATCGTTATTTATATACGTTTACTGAAGTTTATTAGGCAATTCGATAATCCATATTATTAACTAATCTGAAGAATCAATTTAATTGTTGTTATGGCTGATTGCTAATTGTTGTGGGTTGTGGAATTACCTTCTTTTTTTAATTTAAACTATCGTGAGTATTCATAGTTAATATATAGAAACAGGCTATAGGCTATGTCCTATTTTATTGGATGAGCCCCACTAGTTTCAAGCCCATACGGGACCCTTATTCATGAGCTTTTATGCGGCATTATCGCTGCGGTGGGAACTACGGGAACAATTCTCGCTTCTATACATTAACTATAAATTACCTGATTTATACTACCTTATATATACTATCTTATTTAGTCATAATTATATTTAATAATGTATATTTTTTAGTTTAAATATTTATGATATAAAAATTGTAACGTTACCAATGTTTATTCCTGTACGCGAAGGAAAGATGAAAATTTTGTTACCATACATTTTGGCCCGGTATATATAAGTTTTTATAGTATCGTACTGTTTTATTTTATCAATTTACTAAAGAAATCGTAACAGACTGACAGATTTTACTACCAAAAAATACAAGTACGTTATACTACCGATAATTATAATTCAGAAAAGGTCATTTAAGTTAGGGAGTACCTGCGATACAAGTGTTGATTACTGACTTATCTGAACTTTATTTTCAGAATTCACGTCGACGTCCCGTTCGCGCAGTACTGCACGTTAGCGGTGATGGATTGCGCGTCGTAGAGGAAGAAACTAAAGGGCTAATCGTAGATCAAACCATTGAGAAGGTATCCTTCTGTGCGCCCGACAGAAATCATGAACGAGGATTTAGGTGGGCAGCATTTTAATATGAATATTATTTACTGTGTAGGTCGAATCATGAAATATAGCGTAAGTTATTAGACTAGGCAGGCTCCGTAAGCTCATTGGAGTCTATCGAATTCATGATTTACAAACTGACTTAGGTTGTGAAACTTGGTGTTTTTGCTTAATAAGTTTGTACTTGATTTTAGTTTTATTACAAACGACAAATCAATTACAATTTTATTAGCAACTTAAAATAATTGAGTCATACATAGTGTAACAGACACTATAAATGTTGAAATAGGAAATGGTCAAAATCTTCTGGAATGGTCAAAATCTTCTGAATCTTCGTTTTATTTGATTGTGAAGATGTCTGAATGTTTCAGAACTTGAAGGTTAATATAAAATATGTCTGCTCCAATTTGCCAGACGGTCTATAGAAGTTATATATGTGTATCTCGATATTTCATGTTATACATTTCATATTAAGTTTTCATTTATTTTAAATTATTTTTATCGGTGCCTATTACTTTTCAATTCTGTTTGGTGCAAAACTAAAAATAATAATCAAACTGAAATGATTGAATCTTATTGTAAAACCCAAGTTAGACTTGTAATTAAAACTATACAATTAGTAGTTGCAATTATGTCTAAGTGTTTCAATTCAATTGATAATTGATTCGACATTGAAGAGTATTTTTCAGTAACAATTACAATAATTTAGACCTTGTGAATAATAGAAATGAATGGATAATCACAATACTTTATGCAAAATATGCCTATTTTATTACGTATGTATTATTTACACTATAACTCCATTAATTATTTATCATTATCCATATTATAAAAATGTTAATGTGTGTCTATGTGTATTATAGATTTTTAGTATCAAAAATAATATTGTTCGTTTACTATATTGATATATATATCACAGTAATGGTGGATCTATCATGTTATTTACAAATTTTGAATAGGGAGGTGAACGGGACCTCTTAAGTGGAATTGCCTAAAATCTCTTTTCTTCTTAATTTGGCTCTGTCTGACTCACTATACGTAAATCAGTTAAGGCCTTTGTTAGACGATGAAATTTAAGGTATGTGTAGAGGTCCCATCTCATCAAAGACCCAGGAAATATTCAGATAAAAAATGTCGCAGTTCTTTGATAATATCTATATATAAACTCAAAATAATAAATCAATCATAAGCGGTATAGTACAATTATTAGGACAATACTGTTATAGTTGTTTTTAAGCCCACAGCACTACGTAAATCCGTCTCGTTAGTTTTTGTCATTTTTATCACCATCAGTATAGACTCACCACAAGAGGTGTGTGATCTGTTTTGAAAGTTGAGTAAATGTTCCTTGATGCATTACATAGTAGGGTTCCGATGTTAATTCACTATCAAAAATATTTCTTAATGCTAAAGTTCACTTGACAATATTTCGAGATTTAAGTTAAGGTTAAGTTCTAATTTACATTGTGATTTGTTTAAACGAATATAAAACATTATTCAGTCACATTTGCTAATGTCGATACGGAGCTATTTGTACATTGTAACGCGCTAGAGAGTGTTCTTTGTAATTATATATAGTCAAACGAATTAATCAGTATAATTTCTACCAATCAACCGCACCTATTAATATTTTTCCTGATTAAAGTATTAAGTGACAAATGAAGTGTATTATTCAGAGGATTTAAGGTTTGGGAGAGTTAGAGCAGCTGGAAATAATAAAACATAACAACGGCAATCTAATTAACGAACAGATAAACGTTACAAGTTCCAGTTTTCTACACGTGTTCAAAGATAAAGTCAACTAAATGGTGGGGGGTTTAACTCGTGACTACATAACTCAGCTTGCTTGGGTAATGCTTTACGATTTTGTCGTGGAGTCTATCTCCTGACGATGCTTCGGTTACGGGGCGAAACAATTGTTGAGATTGTGGTGGTGAATGTGTGCAGTGCTTGTGTATTGTTGTGCCATCGGTGTCGGGTAGTGCATGAGTTCTTACAAATTCTGCATGTATCAGGTATGAGAACGAATAGTACACTCTACATTTAGCATTACATATATTTTCTTTTATCGCGGATTATAGCAAAATAATATTCTCATTACTTTTGTTTGGGAGGGTTTTGTACAGGCCTTGTAAGTAGTGCCAGTGTAAGTAAGAGGTTTTAAATACCTAAACATTCGAATCAAGGGATTTTTTATTTATTTCTAGTTACATTTGCCGCGACGGCACGACTCGCCGGTGGATGTGTCACGGATTCCTGGCGTCGCGCGATAGCGGGGAACGATTGTCGCACGCTGTTGGATGTGCGTTCGCTGCGTGTCTCGAACGCAAACAACGCAGGGACAAGGAATGTGCGGTATCAATGAGTATCGACGCCGCCAGCCATGCTTTCACTCGCCAGGGCTCGTTCAGGAAATCAGGTGAGACACTATTTATTACTGTAGCACATAGGCTCAAATCTATAACGGTCAATAATAAGGTCTATGTATAGCCAAAAAAACGCTATAAAACGATCTAGAATCAATTTAAAGTGAAAGTCTATTTATTATGCTTTTACAGTTAATCCGCTGGATTAATTGAAGTCTATAAATATAAATAAAAAATAAATAAAAGTAAGTTGGTGTGGTATCCGGCTGAGTAG
The DNA here is from genome assembly GCA_029227775.1 of Morpho helenor. NCBI lineage: Eukaryota > Metazoa > Arthropoda > Insecta > Lepidoptera > Nymphalidae > Morpho > Morpho helenor. Next base: position 9,070,815 of record JARGCU010000010.1, on the reverse strand, counting down.
AATACACCACCCTTATTTCTTAACGAGGTGTCATAAAAGGTGACTGAGGTAAGTCGCCGTGTGTTATCCGGCTGAGTAGAATAGACCAAGCTTATTTCTAAGCGAGGTGTCTTAAAAGGTGAATAAGGAAGAAAGTTAAACCACCGTGTGGTATCTGATTGAGTAGAATAGACCATCCTCTTTCTTACCGAGGTGTCGTAAAATACAACTAAGGTAAGTTGACGTCAAGCAGGCGGCCGGTCGTAAAATATATAGCCGAATCATGTGATAACGAGTTTATAACGTGTGCCGATCCCACTTAGAGTAGGATAAGGGTAGGAGGATCATTTTGTTTTACATATAGTTTAAATATAGTGCGCCGAGATATTATAATATATTACTCTTTCTTACCGAGGTGTCGTAAAATACAACTAAGGTAAGTTGACGTCAAGTAGGCGGCTGGTTGTAAAATATGTAGCCGAATCATGTGACAACGCGTTTATAACGTGTGCTGACCCCACTTAGAGTGGGATAAGGGCAGGATGATGATGATTATTTGTGTATTCCCAGGTATAACCAGTCGGCGCACGTCGGAGGTGGAGTCCGCGGCGCCGCCCGCCGCGCCCGCGCCGCCCGCGCCGCGCTCCGCTCACAACCCGTTCGCCGTAGAGCGGCCGCACGCCGCGCCGCACTTGCTCGAGAGGCAGGGCTCTTTCCGAGGTTTCGCGCATCTCAATAACAAGTAATTATTATTAACGCTATACCTACTTTGATCTTTTCTTTAATTCCACAACCATAATTTCTTGTAAAATTTATTCAATTGCTTAATTTTTTTTTATTGTATGGTTTGTGGTGCGAAATAAACTTTTTATTTATTATTATTATTTATTAATATTTAAATGAGTTAATCTTGATTATATATATATATATATATATATATATATATATATGTGTGTGTGTGTGTGTTTGTGTGTGTGTGTGTTTGTATGTGTGTGTGTGTTTTTCTGAATCTCGGAGAAGGCTCCAAAGATTTTCCTTAAATTCAGCATGTAGGGGGTTATGGTGGTGAAAAATCGATCTATATGAGTTTTATTTAAAAAAATGTCGTTTTATCCCTGTTTTTGGGCTCTGAAACTTTGTTGTAATTTACGTTGAATACAATCACAATTTTTCGCTGTCAAACGTCATGTCATGGTAGCTGATTAGGGGAACGGGCGGTCTACAGAGGTGAAAATACCTAGGATCGAGCCATATCATTTTTTCATTTCTCTTTTCAATTTTTTATTTTTTTTACATCAAATAAAATATTACCGAGTAAGGCTCGATCACCCAGGTACTTCATATTATAAAACAAAAGCTGTCTGTCTGTATGTGGTCGATTTTCTCAAGTTGTACTGGACGAATTTTTGTAAAAAAAGTGAAAAGTGAAAAAAAAAGTGTAAATCTCTAGGAAGGACTAGGTTACTAGTACATTATCAGGAATGGCTAAAGGATGTTGATAGGGCTTTGACTGGAAACTTTGGATGGAAAAGGTTATGGAGTAACAGATAGGCTAAAAAATAAAAAAATCTTTTTTAACTAAGTGCGGAAGACAGCCCGCTAAAAGAAAAAAGCTTCTTTTTATCTTATCATTCTCGCGATATCGCGATTTACACACGAAAATCTTTGTGGCACACTAGACGTGGCTTTGGGTGCAACTAATACATTATGTTAAAAGTGTTTGTACTCCGTCTTGCAGAACAAAAAACACTTTCCTTTATCTGTCCGGACAAGGCAATAGATTTATATTATACTAGAATAGAACGTCATTTATATGACGTGATTATACTGATGATTATACTTTGTTCTTATGTCAACGAGACGAGGTCACTAATTTATTATTTTTATTTAATTATATGACGTAAATAAAAAATCATAGCACAGAGCATGAAATGCTAGAGCTAACTTATTGGATGTAATGTAACTTTGAGAAAGATTTATACTGTAACCGTCTAAATAGCTTACCAAATATCGCGTTGCACGAAATCGTTTAAAAAAAATTGTAGTTTAATTTAACGTTGTAAGAAGTGTAGCGTATATCTAACGCTATAGACGTAAGGCCAATTCAAAACCGTTTTAAAACAAACGAAATTTATTATAGCTACCATGATCAAATAGAGCAGGGCTTCTTAAACTATGGGTCGCGACCCCAAAAGGGGTCGCGTAGCAAAATTCTGCGGTCGCGAGAGATTTTAATGTCAAATATTTATATATAACATTTTATAACACCACTAGAGTTGGCGGAATACATGGGATATTGGGATTTTTATAGGTTTCAAAACGAATTCTAAAACTATATATTTCATATGTATATTTATATGTATATTGTTACCTAATAGATAAGTCATCAAAAAATATTAATTTATTTTTCTTTTATATTTGTATGGGGTCGTCAAGAAACTCGCAAACCTAAATGGGGTCGTGAATGACAAAAGTTTAAGAAGCCCTGAAATAGAGTAATAATTAATTCACGAATATCGCTCTCTGTAATTGTAGCTCTCCGTTCAAACGGCAAATGTCACTGCGCATCAGCGAGCTGCCGTCCAACTTGGAGCGGCAGCGCATGGGGCTGGGGTCGCCCACGGGCGCGCTGCCCGCCCTGCCCGCCGCCAGCCCGCGGCCCGACGTGGCGCCTATTGAGGTATTTTTTTGTTGTGTTATTAATTGCCGCGATACAACATGTAGCAACATGTTTTAAACAAGTTGCTACATAATTTATAGAATTAGGCATTACTTTGCGGAGATCCATAATACAAAAGTAATAATAAAATTATTTTGCTATAATCCGCGATGAAGTAAAATAGAAAATATATATAATGCTAAATGTAGAGTGGACAATCGGTTATCATACCTGATACATGCAGGAGTCGTAAAAAACACAGCTTTGCGATTTTGATCGTGGAGTCTATCTCCTGAAGATGCTTCGGTTGCGGGGCGAAACGATTGTTGAGTTTGTGATAGTGAACGTATATAGTGCTTGTGTATCGTGGTGGCGGTGGTGGAGGTTTGTGCATGTGTTTTTTACGACTCCTGCATGTATCAGGTATGATAACCGATTGTCCACTCTACATTAAGCATTATATATATTTTCTATTTTACTTCATCGTCGATTATAGCAAAATAATTTTATTATTACTTTTGAAGTTGCTACATATTGTATCCCCTTTTAGAGTGGGATAAGGGGAGGAGAATAATCATGTATTGGCACGATATGAAAGTCGGATATGTATATGCACGGCCCGACGTGGCGCCTATTGAGGTTTCTTTTTGTTGTGATACTTATTGACATACGCCGTGTGGTATCCGGCGGAATAGAATAGACCACCCTCATTTCTTACCGAGGTGTAGTAAAAGGTGACTAAGGTAAGTCGACCCGCCGTGTATCCGGCTGAGTAGAATAGAACCAACCTCATTTCTTAACGAGATGTCGTAAAAGGCGACTAAGGCAAGTTGACCAACCGTACGGTATCCGGTTTAGTAGAATAGACCACCCTCTTTCTTTCCGAGGTGTCGTAAAATACGACAGAGATAAGTTGACGCCAGGCAGGCGGCCGGTCGTAAAAACGCAGCCGAATCATGTGACAGCATGTTTATAAAATGTTGTGCCGACCCCCCTTTGAGTGGGATAAGGGCAGGAAGATGGTGATGATTTATTGACGTGATATCAAAATCAGATATCGATATGCAGCAAACTAGATTTTGGGGACCTGTTGAAAATATATAATGAAATTAGAAAAACGACGCATTACGCATATGCGTTACGCGTTACACTACGCACGAATAATTTTAGCCCATGACATTAATTTGCTCGACAAGATACATTGGTTTACCATATTACACATTAGCTTGGCACACTAATAAGTGTGCCAAGCTAATAGTCACTCGATTCTCGACAGAATTAACGAAAACAGGAACCGAATTAGTGACAGACTGACTTTTACGTCTATACTAGTATTATAAATAAGAAACAAAGAATTTGTTGGAGCAAAATTAATGAAATTTGGTACGATTGAAGCTTATATATCGGTTTATAGGATTTAAAAAACCGTTTTTATTACGGGTATTATAACAATAAATACACATATTAAAAGGTAAGTTAACACTGAAGTGTATGCGAACGAATACACGAAATCCATCAGTTTATAAATTTAGTGTATAAAAGTTTCCCACCACTAACAACTGAGCGATAAATATATGGGACAATTACACGGTCGTCCGTCACCCAAGGTAACTTAATACTTGTGTTATGGATGACAGACAACTGGTAAATATATATATAATTTTAAATACATACTTAAAGACAAAAATACACTCTCGAAAGAACTCTGTAATCGAACCAACTGTCACTGCTAACTACGCCAACGGGCCAGTTATGCGATCAAACGTATTTTTTTTTCTAGGAAAAGGTAATAGAAGCGGATCCAGTAGCGGAGATGTGTCAGCAGTTATCTCTAGGTCTTCGCGCACTCGCTGAGGAGCCGGTGCCTGTAGCTGGCGGAGCCCTACCGCACCCCGACGCCTGGCTCGGGAAGATCGCCCGCGGACCTACACTAGCCGCAGCCGGACGGGCCGCCTCCTTCGCAGGACATACAGCAGTCACAACCAACCCGTTCCTAACACCGACACCGACACCAGCACCGATGTAAATAAATCTAAAGACAAGACGAAATACGTGATGAAAGGGCAACAGCACCACGGATACGAAGCGATTATGACAACTAAAAAGCACGACTGGAGTTGCATCGTGAGACAGTGGCGTAAAGTACATACACCCCGTAGTACCCTAACTGCAGAGAGGAGGCTGCATATAACAGGGGCACGAGCTGATGAAAAATGAGGAAAGGTTAATAAAATTAGTAAAAAATTCAGTCCGATTTTACCACGTTACTCTTTTATACAACGACTTACTTTTTTTACTAATGATCTAAAGGCTATATATAAAAAAATAAGTATGTCGGAGGAGGGAGAGTACTGGGGCAGACATAAAGGGCGAATTTCACTATGAAATATAGGATGAGGGCGCCAGTCTAGTTACGCCATTGTCGTCAAAGTATCATAAATACGATTATATAGTTCGAATATGTCGGACTAAAAAAGAGGAGATCATGCATCCGTTCCATTCCATACATCGTACGAGATGGTCAGAACATTCAAACTCGCCTCGTCCTTGTTATAAAATATAAAAATATGGTTTCTGATTGGGGATAACCCTAAGTCCCAATGGATTGTTCAATAACAAGAATATTTTTCGTAAAAGAAAGTAAACGGCTTGACAATCCGCCCATTGTAATTACAATATACATTCGAAAATTAATCAAGGATCGTGACACATTGCGGTATGAATAATGGCTTAAGTGCTTTCTGATTAAAATTCAATATCATCTTATTCTAAATGTGCTTTCAATTTGAAAGCTAAGAAATTTTCGGCAGCGGCAATCAGTAAAATTTGTATTCGGCAATGCTTTCGCTTGTAGGCGATACCTCGTAAGTTTATTATAATAACGGAATCTATCGTGTAATCTGCCTTGAAAAAAGATATATGATTGTGTGTAAATGTATTTATACGCCAATTAAAGGCCAAAAGTATGTTGTTCCTATTGATAAGAATTTGGACCGATATCTGCGTCCATGGCATTGTACTTTGACTTATTTCAAATATATTTAATTCGCTATAACTTTGTAATTCGTTTTAACTAGTACAATTCGAGTAATAACTACATTTTAATAATTTATTCTGACTTTGCCTTTTTTTATCAGAAATTTCGCCAACGAGTTTAATCCGATCCTTTGTAAGATAATCGGAAATATTTATTTACATTAAAGTTTTGGATACTTACGGTTATTAGGAGCATACATTTTTTATTGTCTTTTTTACATGAAAAGCATAACTAATAAGATTTGTTATAAGGATTAGCTTGTTTGGTCATTTCAGGTCACAGCATTAAATATACATAGTTACCACTTACCTTCAATACCTATTATCTTTTCAATTGCACTGGTTTTTGCCTTTTACGCACAGTTATGTAGAATTTAACACACAATTCAAAATAATTTATACTAGGAGACGAATTAGACCGATGTCTGAGGAAATACATTAACTCTGATTATCTGAACGATTCAGACATCCGTGAACATATTTTTTTTGTTTTTATCTCACAAACTATAATAGATAAAAACTCGTAGTATATCTAAATGCATGTATGATAGAGTACCTAAAACTTGTACACTTTTTTTATTAATAATGTTTTCCAACACTTTATGGTACATATATAAAATAAAAATAAATAAAATTTAATATATGAATTCCTATTCAAGAAAGTTTCTAATGCTGTAAATTACACTGGATGCTCAAATTATTCATTATTCAATTAAATAAAATTCAATATTTGATTATAATCGTTACAGGTTAGTAAGTATGTTATTCGATATCCTATGTGTAGTACATCTTAGCACATTGTTTAATTTAATCTTGCACTATAATAAAATCGTACTTATAACTTAAATTCATATTTTCTCTATTAACGTTCACCAATTTTGGTGTGAAATATTTCTTTTATTAACTACAGTACTGAGATATTTTTAATCTATTTTTATTGAACAAATAATAATTTTGGATGTCTATACATAAATATACATGTTTGTAGAAGTTGATGTTTCAGAAGAGACGGTAATAATCATCTGTCTGTTTATTGATATAAATGTTGTACTTAATTCTTTATTCGACTTGCACCTTGCTTTTAGGCCCGGTAGTCACTAAAGCAGAGGTGCGAACAGATGGGTTTTGATTGCCAATCAGATATCGTCATTAAGCTAAGCGGAGAGATTTGGAAATTATATATATTTGATTCTTATTTATTGAATAAGAATCAAATATATAATTAAATGGGTTATGACCCATCTTCTCTCCTCTTCGCTTTAGTGAATATAGGGCCTTACTGTGCACCTAGTGTTGTTGACGATACGTAAGTTAAGAGACTATTTCCATGCTTATCCATGGACAGTATTAGATAAGGTCATCGCATTGTTTCCTAGCAGCGCGTAATGAACAAAAAAACAATGCAGTATTCTAAAGCATACTACTTAACTGTGTAATAGGGTTTTTGGATAAGTTTTATTTCCTTTTTTTTTGTATATAATTGTAAATTTGTAGGATACTTATACTACACCATTTGTGAATCTGTTTTGTTTAATATTTTTTTATTGATATACTATTGAAATAGGAAGAGATATTATAATTGATCAAATTGTAATATAATTTAACTTTAGTTCAGCGCACGTATGTTTTGTGTGAAGATACTTGGTTTAATATTAAGAAGTTACTGGATGTTGTTTGTTATTTTTTTTGTAGTTAAATAAAATAAATATTAATTAATTTTCTTAACTTTTAAATTTAGCAAAAAGAGGGTTTTGGATGTACGTTTGATGATATATGAATTTACAATTTATTTTCGCTCACAATGACATCAGATTCAATCAGAAATATACAATGGACATGGTGACCTCATTTAAAACCTCAGACAATTTTTTTTATGTAATCTTATATATTGTTATATTTTAAAACGAAAGCCTCTTTTTGTTGTAAATGAAAAAGCACAATGATTATTGCACAATAATTATTGCATCTTACATTCCATGTGTCATTTTCGAATATCTGTCATTTCAGGGACAATGTTCCTTGATAGCAGTCTGTATTTTGAGTACTTACACACATTTAGCTTAAGTGTGAATTGTTTTGTTTTGTTGTGATTAAACCATCAAAGAAGACTCAATTCAACTTATAATTTTGTTTTAGCAATTGCAAATGTTGTAAAGGTCCGGCACCTAGTGACTTTTTAGTGATAATCAAATCTATTTAATGACGACTTACTGATTAAGATATTTGTTATGCATTTGTTTATTCCAAAACTTAGTTGATTTCTACTGATAATTTTCATGATTTTATCTAATCCGGTCCTCTTTAATCTTGAACATTTAATGTCATCTTTGTTTCTTTTTTAACGGCCAATTATAGTTTCTTGCCAAATGAAGTATTTAAGTAAACTATAATGTGAAATTGTAGTTTTACTTTCTTTTCTGTTTATGCAATACTTCGAGGTACTTAATAGCTACGAGGTACTTAAATTATATTGTCGTCTTAACTGTTTTGAACTATCATTTATAAATATAAATAATTAAAAACAAAATAATCCTAAAATTTAAAATAAGAACAAATACATTAGTATTTGGATGTGATATTGTGAAATTATCGAAAAAAATATATACATATACTATTTGCACATTCGTAATTATCATGCACCTTTGCGTGCATGATAATTACGAATGTTAAAATATTTATTGGCAGTTTTGTGTAAAGTACAGTTGATAGAGATGTTGAGTAACTAGAAACTAAAGACTAGCTTAGTCAGATAAGTACTTATTTCGTCAAGTTTAATGTTAACCTTATACGTGTTATGCTAATTTAAATAATTGAAAAAAATTATTATCGGACATGTTGTACTTAATATATCAGTTGCAGTTGTTTCAAAAATAAATTATTTGGCGTTATTTTGTATATTCTTCCTGCATAGCTATGAAAACGCATGTACATACCTGGGCATATGTGTAGATATTTAGATAACAAGAGTTCAAATATTATGAAGAGTAATAAATATTATGATTAGTTGACATCGGTCATTTTATTTTTTCCTCTCATTTGAAACCTTATAACCACATTGAAATATTCGGATAAGGTCATCTCATTCATCACCATGGCCCAAAAGATATTTTATTATGAAAATTCCAAGGAAACTGAAAAATTACTATTATTCATATAAAATTTCATTACACACTAACCGTTTAGCTCAAACTTCGCCTGCGGGGTACAAAGGCGCGGAGTTAGGATGAGAACGAAGACTTGAGATAGATGATGATGAAATGATGGTAGGTGGCGGTGGTGGTGAGGTAGGTGAGGAAGACTGAGGTAGGTGCGAGCGGAGAGGGCCCGTAGCCCTAATATATAAAAGGTGACCGCAGGATTCACTAGTCATTCAGCAAGTCATATTGATTTGCCGAGAAACCGGTTTGAAACTTAAATATTACATATTAAGAATATCTTCCATGTGTCCATAGTGCGAAAAAATATAATAAACTTTACGTGATTAAATTATTTGTAATATATCTCACGCTGTATATTTGCGTTTGTTTCAAACTATTGTCTGATTAAATATTTTCAACGTTAGTTTAATCTTGCTTGCGCAAAACGCAAGTTTAAGTTACATCAAAAACTAAATGGTTTACTCAAGTTATATAGATTTATTTAAAACGATCTTGGCGACTTATGTCCGTGCCTGTCTAAATTGATCTAAATTGTAAGGGGGGACAACTACCATATAACTTCCAGTAAGACAGAATTTAGGCCATATTTGTCATAAAAATGAAACAAAAAATGGATTTTCTGCGCCACTTTATTAATTTATACATGGATATATTAACAGCATAAACTTCAGTGCCTACGTACTACCTAAACAACATAACTATTGTCTCTTATTATCTTCCTATACAGCAGTTTTAAGTTTTCAAGAAACATCCACTTATTATATTAATATATAAGAAGTTATATAAGTTAGAATAAATATGTGCTGCTGACTGACATATATTTAGTATTTTATTTATGAATTTACAAATGTAAAAAACCCTTTGTGTTGAATATATCTATTAGAATATTGTATTTTCTACAGGCAAACAATAACATATAGCTTTGGATTTTTTACTGACAAAATATTAGTTGAATATATTTAAATTAAAACTATAATATATATATTATACCCAAGATACACAGTCGCAAGCGCTCAAAAATTTTCTCAACATATAAGCGCATTCAAAATACTGGGGTTTTTTTAATCGGTACGGTTTCAACCGTGCTTACGAGCAGATGTTAACAATGGCGATGTTTTTATTCAAAAAATGTAAAAATCAAATTAAAATTATTAGAAGATTTTCAATGTTTAAAATTCAAAAACTGGCTAGCACTATTCTCCTTTAGTATATTACGATCGGTTTTTAAAATATGTGATCAACAAATAATAATTTATTGATTGGTCGACAGATGGTGCAAAACAGAACACATGTCTTCGTTGAGTTGAATAAAAGTCAACTTTAATGAGTATAGTTAAGGTCTATGTTTGCTTTTACTGTATATTAATTGTACTTCAATTGGGACAGTTTTATAATCTGATTTTTATATAGAACTGTGTGTCTTAGGTATTATACATCAATAATTGAAATAATATTTCACGTAATTTGTATATATATCCTGAAGATCTTGTCAACTTTTTTTTCATAATTCATTACGAGGATGCTTATAAATATATCATAGAAATGCTCGAATAATGTCGCTAAATTAAACATAAAAAATGCAATTCTTTATATTAATTACTAACATTACCATTCTTTGGTTAAAGAACGACAAAAATAAATCAATTTTTAAATAAAACAATTGTAAAAAGATAACATATTTATCTAATATGAAAAAAACGGATGCTTGTCTGTAAGTCCTTATTAGAGTCCGAAACGGGAAAGATTTTAAAGAAATTTGTATAAAATTTTTAGAACGACGCAACGGATGATCTTGAAACATTTGGTGGCGATCTGAGCATTTTTGTTATCTGTTGAATTCTGTTTCGAGAGGATTTCGAAACTAGACTGAGCCACAGAAACACGTGGGCGAACAGCTAGTATACTAATAAATATTAATACATAGTATTGTTTAAAAATTACAGATTGTTCAATTGATTACAAATTACATAATGACGACTAGGAATGTCAACACAAAAAAATATATCGAAAAAAAAAGCTAAATGATAAATGAAAACAAATGAAAGAAAGGGACCACTCATAACAGCTTATGTTTCATTTAATTTGAGTTATTCGTGGATGAACGAAACACTTATGACTCTATTAGATTAGGAATTAACAATGAAGAAAAAATGAATAAATATATGACTAGCACTAACATTAATCCATCCTATATCAATACACATAATAGTTGCACTTAAAACAATTAGTCAAATAAAGCAGACATTTCATAATCTATAAAGGCAAAAATAAAAATATCACAATTTTACAAATAATAAATAAAACACTTATGTCTTAAATTATAATAAATATTCGAAAATTAACAGTATAATTATAATAAATGACCTGATTATTATTCAAGAACCTATATGAAAATATTTTACAAAAGTTTGCTACCGAGATCTATAAAATTCATTATGAAATATTAAAATTCTTATATTAGTTAATACTGTTTCTATAAAATTATAATATCCAATTCAACACAAGTAACATTGATAATTGCAATAATAGTAATAGTTTTTATTTTTATTTTGTACGATTTCAAATAATAATACAATACATTTCATGGCTCATAATTTACAATAAAAAGCTGCAAAAAGCGTACTAATATATGTTATACATTTGTGTATTCAAACATAATATCAAAAAACACTAATGTCATTTCTATGGAAGTAGTCTTTCACACGTGTCTTTTTACGGCGGCTGTACAATCTCGCCCGAGACATGAAAGCTTGGAGTGAACATGTACACTCTCGAGAGTGAACAGCGACGAGCTCGCCAATTGTGCGAGGCGGTGCGAGCACCCTTTGAGTTAAAGGCATAGAAACCAACACGGTAGCAAGGGCGATAAAGACATTAGAGCCATATCGAGGTGAGGTGATATCCTGTACACTTCCACACTTCACTTATCTCGGGATAACGCGCATAGAGTGTACAGCCGCCATTAGATATGAAAGTGATATAACACTTTTATAAACACATCAACAAAAAAAAAACAGATTTAGTAATAAACATTTCGGAGGTTGCCTGCAACCTCGTCTGCTGCGCTTATAACCTACTAAGCAATACAATATTTAATCGCTCAAGCATATAAACGGTTCTTATTATATCAATAACTTTTCTAAAGACACCGTTCAATTGGTATCTCACTTTGGTTAATACTTGTTAATTTTGTTAACTATTCCTAAAGGATAATTATAAGTATATCCATATTTAGCGAGCAATTCTGCAATTATTTTGGGCAGTTACACTTACGATTATATACAAGAATATATTATTCGCTTGATTCACTGATGATACTTCATAGAAGAATAGTATAGTCGTAGTATTTTTTGTTGACAAACAACGAGCTAATTTTTAAAACGAGATTCTCCAAAAGCATCGATATTTTATATTGCATTATAAATTTCCCATACAAAAATGAATTGAACGATAGACAAAAAAGTTGTAATCGCTATAAAACCAACCGCTTCTACACTATAATCAACAAGGAGCTACAATAGTTTATTTCAGTATATTCAAGTACATATTTGGCTGCGAAGTATATTTGTCTTCAAAGCATTTGTATTTGTTTAACTCCAATGATGATTATATTTCTGTATTTTATATTTATGTACATGTAAAGAATATGAATTTAGATTTAAGTATCTGTACTAATCGGAGTATATTCATTAATTGATTTTATGATGGATTAGAGACAGATTTAGCACAAACCTACCTATATATAGGGAATACTTTCTCAGATATTTAGTTTATACTTTAATAATAAACTACAACGCAACTTTCCTATGAATGAATATGTTCCAATTATAGGCTGGATATAATATACCTATATTTTTTTGTATTGTGAGCTATAGTGCACCTTAAACCTCAAAAAGTCATAATCTTTATTATGTTGGTCTTATTTGAAGTTCTTTTACACATCTCAATATTAGTTGTTATCCGACATTAATAATTGTCACTTAGGAAACTTTTAATGCGCAATAATCATGCGAACTTATCTGAGTGACAACTACATTGGAATAGTGATTGTTACTGACATAATATCGATAAGAATTCATTATGACTGCGGTAGCTACCGTCATTAGTTGCAACAAGTTGCAATTTACACCATTATAGTGGTAATAGTTGGTACATATATAACTAACTCTGCTGCTGGTCAGATGGTAATTACTATGCGTAAAAAAGGCGAAATAACTAGTTCGGAATATGCAAGGCCGAAGAATAGAAATGATCGTTATATACGGGGCTATGAAAAATGGAAGCAGCTACTGGGTTACAGTACGAGAAAAAAAATTTGGCGAAGTATATAATAGCATTTACAAACCTACTTAAGCTTGTGGCTCGATTTTCCATACAAATTAAGAAGTTTGTGAGTTTAGATATACGACTCTATGATAAAATTCCACAAACATTTTCAGCTTTGCCATTACAGCAGTTTAAAATATTAAAAGGAGGCTGATAAAGAAAGCCTACTGTATCGTGTAATGTTGTAACCTATATATAATAAGTGGTAAGATGAAATAAAGCAGTATCATCTGAGCGTCCGAAATAGTTTTATTTACGGACATTATACTACTATATTATTGAGGATTATATAAATAATAAGAATGAGTTTTTAGTTAAGTTTTTAGTGAAAGGACTTACTCTTCGATCTTGCACTAGGTAGAATGAGCTATAAGAATTATATTTTGAATTCATAAAAGCCACTCCCGCGTTTCTTACAGCCACTTCTCGGTAGGCAATTTTTCGAACCAGCAGCATAGTTGACCAGTTAAAAAAGCATTTGCTTACAAGTTAACTTGATTAAACAATAATTTGTTTTATTGTATTCAGGTTAAAGTGATTAGTCGTTGGCCGAGTGTATGTGATCGTGGCACCGTTGGCATACGCGCACGGGTCTCAGCGCACGCAGTCGACGCACGGGCGCCTCGTATCGCGAGCAGCGACCGCAAAACACCGCACCGCACTCGCGGCAGTGGTGTCGACGCTCGAGCGCCGTGAAACGCACCTATTTTATTAAACGCACCAATTTAGACTGCCTTTAGTTACTTCTTTTTATACATATAGTTAGAAAAGAGAAAACATCGTGTGGTATCCGGCTGAGTAGAATGGTACCATCCTCACTTCTTAACGAGGTGTCGTAAAAAACGACTAAGGTAAGTCGACCCGCCGTGTGGTATCCGGCTGAGTAGAATAGTACCACCCTCATTTCTTACCGAGGTTTCGTAAAAGGCGACTAAGGTAAGTTGACCCACCGTGTGGTATCCGGTTAAGTAGAATAGACCATCCTCTTTTTTAATAAGGCATCGTCAAATACGACAAAGATAAGTTGACGTTAGAGAGGCGGCCGGTCGTAAAATACGTAGCCAAATCATGTGACAACATGTTTATAACATGTTGTGCCGACCCCACTTAAGAGTGGGATAAGGGCAGGAAGATGTAGTTAGAAAAGAGAAAGACAAAGTTAGAAAGCACATGCATAAAGGCGGACTTATCCCTAAATGTGGTCTCTTCCAGTCAACCTTACAGTAACAGAAGAACAAGAATTGAAGAAGAAAGAGAATACGGGTAATATAGAGTAAAAGAAAAAGTTTATATAAATTTAACTATTCAATCTATTTAATTAATTTCGGTAAAATCAATAGATGAAAAGATGCTACTAATATATAATTACTTAAGACCTAGCGGTATTCATAGTTAATGTATAGAAACCAGCTATTCCTATTCGTCTTAATCGTATACGATAACGCTGTATTCAGAACTCATGAATAACGGCCCGTATGAGCTTTAGTCAGACTCACCCGATAAAATAAGTCGTGAGTAAAGCCCGTTCCAGTACAATAAATGTAAGTAAACGTACAAAATGGGTGCGTTTATATGCACCTATGTTGAGAGTAAATAAAATTATAATTTATAAAAATAGGCGTTAATTTGCGGAAATCCATAGTACAAAAGTGATAAAATTATTTTCGCGTTTGAAATCACATTCTCTCATGACTTGAATCACATTAGGTATGAGATGCACGCACCACAAAACACAACCACCACACTATAAAAACACTACACACATTCTCTACGACAATCTCAACGATCTTTCCGCCCCATAACCAAAACAGAACCACGAGATATGTGATACAGGTTGGCAACAACATAAAACAACAAGTTGGCAAACATATTTAGTTTTGGACTTTTCTTTTCATGTATTAGAATTGTATAACTGTACAAAGTAGAACAGAACTATAAGAAAACCGCATCTGTATTAAAAAATATTGCTGTAGTTATAGACCTTAGAATTTTCTTTCAAAATATAATAAGAGTTAATTTCGGGATTATGTAGAATAAAAAAATAGGTTAACTGTACCTGGCATTGCGTGCAAAATGGTGCTGTATCGTCCCTGATCCAGTGGTCGGCTGGCCCTCCTTTGGCGCCAGCAGCACTCGACATATCCGGCGCGGACCAGCGGAATATCTATATGATACGTACAATATTTTACTACACTATAATGAAATATATATGGACTAGCTTTCACCCGCAACGTCGCGTTGTTACGCGACGTTGCTTGATAATAGATGACACTTTTCAATGACATCCAATTTCTGTAGAACTGTTGTTAGCAGGATTTCTATGGCCTATATGTTATTCCAGTGTATAAGCAATAATTGCGCCAAATTTCATCGATATTCGTTCAACGGATTCACCGTGAAAGAGTAACAAACATACATCCATACTCACAAACTTGCGCATTTATAATATAAGTAGGAAGTATCGAAAACTAAAGTTTACGCTAAGGCGCTGGTACCACAAAATTTGTCCAAATACCAAAAAATGGGAAAATTTAAATTAAACTATATTTAAAATGCAATTAAAACCCTAGGGGCCTTATTGACATAATTACAATATTTCATACAATTTACGGAAAGAGCTGACGATGAAACAAGTATAAAATATTTAAATATGTCGAATCTGCTATCTTCAACATAAGAGATAAGATATTTTTCGAGCATGTAACAGACTATTAACACTAGATAAAAAAACAATCACCCGTCCTCTCGCATCTCCGACGGCCAGTCCCCGGCCACTCCTAGCGGCAGCTACAGCGGTAACAGACGCGGGACACGCGTTATCGCGTCTCTCGTACGCAGTGTGCATGGTCAGCTTACCACGCAACACTAAGCGGCGGACCCAGGTTGTACCTGTCTCTACAACGACAATGGATTATTACTTCCTAGACGAGAAGACGTGTTTCAATATAATTTTTAAAGGGATTGTAGTGATTGATCTATATTTCTTGTATTCTGTTCAGTTAGTTGATATTATAAATATAAGTTTCATTAGTAAGTTCCATTAGTCCATAAGTTATTTAACTGCTAATTAAAACACTTCATCTACAAATGATGCAGAAATTAATTACAATAAAATTGTAAATTATAAAAAAGACAATGAGATTCTAGTGTAATGGATTTTTATTCAAGTTTCCGAGCGTTATATGAACAATAGCAATTATTATGTGAGGAGATCAGAATCATAAATAGCTAAATCCTAAAGTCACAATAAAATTCAGCTAATTTTAAATATTTGTTTTATGTTTGCAGGAAACGTAAAGATTGATATTACTTAAATTCACAGTGATTTAATCTGTGTTTAATATTTTTTATTTGTCGAAACTCCAAGAATTAAACACATAAAACAAAATTTTAATTTTATATATTTATTTATTTTGGATATAGCTAGGTTTGATTCTAACCCCCCTCATGTAATGCTTAGAAGAAACTTTCAATCTTAACTTCATTAAAATAAGTAAGAGAATAAAAATTGTAGCCCAAATCAAAAATTAAGAAGACTAGAAGAAGAAAAGATTTGTAATAGATCTACCTGGATAAGTAGATTCCTTAACGGATCGCTGATGTGGTGCTGGGGACGAAGGTGCGGACAGTACTACAAAAGAATCTGTAAGGCTAGTATCTGATTTACTCGGCCTAAGACCTCCTTCTGTCGTCTCTGTAGACTGCGTAGCTTCTACTGAGCTTGTCTCGCTTGAATCTCCTATGCTGCCACCACCTTTAAATCAAAATATTAAGAATGCAGAATAAACCAGCAGTATTGAGAATTCCTTATAATATCATAAAAGCCTCGGAGAAAACCGTTTAAAAGTAGCCTGTTGTAGAAACCATAATGTTTAATAGAATTATTATATTCTATCCACAATCTAGATTTAACGCAAACGCAACTAACGCAAATTTTCTAGAAAATTACAAACTACGTCTATACAGGCTATAGGACTTTTTGAAGCAAAAAAACATGGTGCTACTTTTGGCGTCAATTAGGTAGCCAATAAACTTTAAAGTGTCCAAAATCAATTTTGTAAGATAACAGAGACTGCAAACGCAATAAACTTGCATAGAAGTTGCATAACTCGAGGAAATATTCCGACTGTAAGTGTATGTTGACAAATCTTAATCAACACAGTATTTATCAAAAAATGTTTTTTGACTTCTTTGATCCAACTTCCCAACGAGAAAAATTTAAAAAAATACGCGTTTGAATGCCAGTATTTGTTTAATAACGACTCTCTCATACATACTGGAAATTTGGGGACCTAAAAATTTATAAACAACTGTTTAAATAAACTTACTTTTGCGGTACAACAGATTCCCTTTAGATTTCCGCCTTAGGACAACATTTCCTTGCTTTTGTAATTTGTTCCTGTGTATCACATTTTCTTTCTCTCCTTCTAGATCTTTCTCATTATCATATTCTTCTTTAGTTTCTTCACTAGAATCCACTTCATCCTTCTGTACATATTCTTCTTCATTGTCACTGCAAGTATCTTTCTCGTCGTGTCGTCTTGCAGATTCTTTTGCGCTAGTGGTTTCCCCGGTCTCGGACAGAGAACTTTCTGATGCAGATTTAGTAAGAGTTCCTGTTAATTATTTATGATTTAAACTAAAGATTTGCAATTATTAATCACAATTATTAGATTAGATTTGGTAATATATTTTATAATAGGATATAATTAATTAGTTATGGAGTTATCTATGTACTTTTTCATATAGAACGTGGTTTTGTAAAACAGGTCTCAAAAACGATTCAATATCATCTAAGTATAATCAATCCAAGATAAGAATTCTTAAGCTATCATTATTATTTTACTTATTACTTACGTTACTATTACGTTATTATTACGACTCCACAAAATTCGAAGATACGGTACAATTATCAAGATTCATATCGTATTATTGTATTTTTTTCAACAAATTATTGCCTAAATTACTTTTTACGCATTGAATAACAAACTGAACATTACATACAACTCCCCATACAACTGAATATAACTAATATATACATTTAACTCACTTCCATTGTCCTGCGACAAACTCATCTGCTTCACCAAAGCTTCCACTCTCTTAATAGCTGCCTCCCTTTCACATGGCTCAATATCTTCGACCTTCATATCATTTTCTGATTTTACTTCACTTTCCGATTTCGCTTCTTCACTATCTTGTACGGAGAGCTTATGATCGTATTTAATTTTATCAATATCAATAGAACAAGATGGCTGTTCCAGACTGTCTAGTTCGGTACTCTTTGGTTCGTCTTCTATAATTTTAGCAATATAATCTATAGACCACATCTGCAAATAATATTAAAAAAGTGTTTGATTGTAATTTTTTTTATTTTATATAGGGGATATTTCAACTGATACAAAAATGAATAAAAAGACAACATAAGTATGCATAGCGAATCGGATTCTGTTCCAGCCTATATTAAAATTTTGAATTGTGTCACTTTTCATAGAGTTATTAGTAAAAGTTTAGTACCACAATCAGTCTTTATAATTTCACGATAATTGACATTTTGTCTAGTTTTAGATGAGCTTCAGCGGCCTCTCTGAGACTAAAGATACTTTAAAATGTTACCTTATAAAAAAAATGGATATAACTAGACATGCAGTAAAAATAATCATACCCTAACTACGCCATCAGTAGAGCCGGTAATCACAACATTGAGCGGGTCCCATTCCCTTGTCTGGCTGAAAGCCACACAAAGTACTTGCGGCGCACGCTCCCCGCCAGTATCCACAGCACCTAGTAGCGATCCATTGATCGACCACACATGTAGCCAACTCCCGCTGCAGGTTGCTATATCACCCTAAATATCAGAATTATCCAAAATTATCTCGTAATGTATATCATACGTGGATATTTAACTAAGTTAATCTTGTATGTATATAAATATGGTTTCTAAATCTAGGAAACGGCTTCAACTTTTTTTCTGAAATTCAGCATGTAGGGGTTGTGGGTCGATCTAGTTAGGATTTATTTTTAAATTTTTTTTTTTTTTAAATATTGTTCTTGGGCACTAAAAAAAACTACGAAAATATATCACACAATTAATGTTATACAAATCTAAAGTTAACTGAAGCTTTAGCAACGTCGGGATAGATAAAATACAATTCTGATATTGATATAGGCAATAAATTAGATAAGATTAGTTCCATAATACAAAAGTTTTTTAAATAATTTTAAATAATTTTTTAATATTAAATTTAAAATCTGTTTTATTTATTTAAATATACTCCTTACCTAGTAAGGGATAACTTAGGCAAGAAATTACAAGTAGCTTTAATTATCCTACTTACAGTTAGTTCATCTATAGCTAGTGCCGAGACCGGAGGTAAGCTGCGTACCACCGGCGGCACAAGTTGACGCACGAACGCCCCGCGCTCTACGTCCCACACTATAAGCTGCCCGTCGCGGCTACCACTTACAACCAAATTGTAAGCAGCACTCGCGGCCAAACACGTTACTGCTTCCTCGTGACCGTATAGACATGTCTTTACGACCAAACGGCGTCGTCGCGCCCAATATTGCCACACTGTCACTACCTATAACAGATTCAAATCATACCTAAGTCATAAAAACTAAACAGGTCTAAAAAATAAACAGAAATGATGGCAAAAAGGCATTTAATAAAATTACTCTGAATTATGTACTAGATTTCCTGTTTCCTGTTTACTAAAGAAAAGCAGGCATTTTTGTTATCCTATATTTAGGTCTCAGCATATTAGCTTTAGTTGTACCAAATTTCATTCGCATTATAATATTAGGATAGATATGATTATTCTTTAATGAAAGTATATGAGAATCAACTTCACTAACTCTCTTTTACAAGCAAAAAACAAAATTAATAAACAAAGCGCGATAGAACTGTGAAATCAAACATACCGTGCTCGTCCCAGCAGTGACTATTGTCTTGTCAGACAGACAAACGCATGCAACAATTTCGCCGCACGCCTGCGCAACAGTTTCGCATACAAATATAGCTTTGTCGTTATCGTAATTGCCAATCCGCAGCGAGTGATCAGCAAATCCCCACGCCACATATTTGTTGTATGTTGGAGGCATCAAGACTTTGTTTTGCTCTACAGCTAATATTGCTTTGTCCGTGTAAAGAATTTGACCAACTGGACCTTTGACTTCTGTAAATAATGGAAATAGAAGAAATTCTAGAATAGAATAGAAAATATTTTATAGTATTTATCCAAAAGAATAATATACAGTTATATCTAGTGGATTTACTCTAATGAAACTGACCAAAATAAATATGTTTATTTCAGTTATAATTTATCGAAATTTATAACATATGATACATATGTAAAAAACATGAATAGCTGCAGAAATGATAAATTAGGAATAGGTATTTAATGATATATGATAGGTATTTAAGAATATGTTACATTTATACCTTTAACTGGTTGTAAGGAAGGCCTTAAATTTTCCAAGTTGTGAAAAAATAATTTCTCTGGCGGCGTGATTCCTTGAGATGGTATTATATTGTTAGGATCCAAAATTGTTGAACTCCTCTGTGACATTTTCTTGCTTGGATGAGCTTTTTTAAACAATTGTTTCGGTATCTGACCGAAATTATTGATGAAACCAATGGTTGCATTTTTCTTTAAGGGATCATCGATACTAAAATCAAAGACAGAGATTATACAATACTCTGTAATTAAAATGTTTAATTTTTTTATTACAATCAACACTTTTTTACAATCTAAGAATGATTTACTCCAAAATTTCATCGAATTTCTAAGGATTTTTAAATTTAATTTTATACCATGTAGTATAAAAAAAGTAAAATAAAAATCTCTGAACAATTAGTAAGGTTAACAAATCTTTGGTAATATTATAGGGTTTTAGAGAAGTTTTATATCACTTACTTGTAGATATCAACGTTCCCTTCGTAAAATAAATGGTGAAAGACGTTACAAGCTTCCACAGCCGGTTGACCTTGTTGCTTGTAACCAAACACGAGGTCTATCCAATGGTGCAATCTGTGCGATACGTAATCAGACTCTAACGCAGCACGATGTAACCGAATAAACTCACGAGGGTCACCTTTTGCCCAAGGCGGTAGCACAACGTCACCCAAAGCTACTCCGGACTGCTTTGAACCTATTGATATATCATTGTCTATTATTGGTTTATCAAATTAAGACGCTTCTACTAAGATATTGAAACCGGATTTTAGAAATTTGATTAAGTGAATTTGATGCGCGAAAAAACATCACAAATAAAAACTTCCGCTAAATGCGAGTCTACGTTTTTCATTTTAGGAAAAGGGCAACATTTGCTTCAAAACTTCAAGAAAATCTTAAATGATAAATTAAAACAGATACTTTTATTCGGCCGCTTGCACTAACTCCTTCTAAGTTCCCCACTCAATGTTTAAAGTACAAATCATAAGTACAAACAAATAGATATTTAACTAATTTCAATGTCAACATACCCAAATCGAAATTATTCGAATTTTCTAAGAATTCTGGCAAATAAAAGAATTCTGGTATCAATTCTTTAACATCGGCCATGTTGTGCCGTGACGCTGAATTCCAAGCTTCTTTAATAGAGTGGAACATCCTGTAAAAACAATTTCAATTGTTTTGAAGAGGCACTCTTTTAATAATTTTAACTTTTTTAGTTATTCCCTTCATACCTATCTGCCAAATCAAAATGTCCTCCCTGAAGTCTTAAAAAATGTTGCGTAAAAGGTTCCATTCGAACGAGATACGAACAAACAATCATTGCAGATGAATAGTGAGTTCCATAATGGTAAGGTGGCGTCTCACCATGAGGGTCATCCCACTCCTACAAACGTCGTTAAAATTGCGATTACCAATTTCGAATATAATTGCAACCAAAAGCCAAAAAAAATTGCATGTTTTTACCTTATATCTTTTTCTGAACTGCTCTAATCTTTCTGGACTTTGAGCGCCCATAGGCTTAGTCAAATCTCGAAATGTTACTGGATGCGTCAAGTCCAATTCTAATGAGTCGTAATCGGCAAGAATCCAAGGAAAAACTGGATACTGCATGAGATCATTATATGATCGGCCCGCTAACGTATTTAGATGCATCAGGTATTGGAAATTAGATATTTCGCCTCTCTAAAACATAATAATTAAAGTATAAATTTAGGTGCACACTAAATCAAACTAGAGGAAGTTAAAATTTCGTCCCATATTATTTATACAACATTTGCAAAATTTAGGCTGTTGCTTTTGAAGTTTTATTTATATTTATGAATAATGCTTAAATACCAGCCATCGCTGCGTCACAGAGGTATCACCAATCAAGGTTGCCAGTAGCCCAGCAGGCTGTTCGACTGCAACACCGCGCTTTTGACCCGCTACTGAACCTGCAGCACTATCTGCCATACCAGTTGCCAGTGCGGTGAACCGACTGTACACCTGCAATATTGCAATTTGTGAACCATAATCCTCTTATACTTCTTTGCCTACAGTGACGTCAAGTACAGGCCTGGAAGCCCCTGCATTGCTGGGGAGAGGAGAATTGTTCCTGCATGTCAGGGGACACGACCCAGGGTGATAAAAAATGAGAAAATGTTAATAAAATTTGTAAGAATGCAGTCAAATTTCACCACGTTACTGTTTTATACGACGAATAAAATGTTTCATTATAATGATCTATTAAATTGAAACTAAACTCATGAGGAAACCGGAGGCCTTACACGGTACATATTATACAATGATATGTACCCTTCAAAACTGAAACGGCCAATTCAAGTCACAACAAAATGGACTTTAGAGTTTATATAGCTTCGTTTAATATTTTTTGCTATATTATTTTTTTCATGTTTCTAAAGCAAAAACGGGAATTTCGCTAACCTATATGTCAGCTCGGTATATAAACTTCATTGGTGTTAAATATCGTTAATATTGCTTTAGCGGATAAACCAAGCGCAACAAGTAGTACAAAAAAAGACAGAATTTTGCTTTTATAATTATAATGGTTAATCTTAAATAATCCATAATGATATTATTACCTTATTGCGTACTTTTCTTGGAAATGCTAACAAATAATTTCGGCCATCGCTTGAAAACACCTCCAAAGCTATAGGCTGCAATAAATACCTTCTTTTATGAACCTCCCTGAAAAAAAATAAGAGTTCAAAAATTTGTTTCGATTTAATTATTAGAAATTTATGCTTAAGATGTACCTGATGTCTTCATATAAAAATTTTGAGCACTGTCTTTGATTACTCCTCTGTATACCTTGACTTGGTAGTATGGGCTCATAGTCATCGGGACAACTATCCAAATCGCGAATTTCTCTGTTTTTCAGCAAAGTGAAACCGTCTATTACGTAACAATGTTCTCGACCAAACAATAGTAATCCTTCTGTTGTATCGAGACCTTGTATTCGTGCACAACGGAACATATGAGAGATCTGAAAATTATACCATTATTTAATGACTCGAAATTAAATTAAATTATAAAGTTTTAGAGCTGTCATAGTTCCAAGAGACCATGCAACTCTCTCTAGAGGGCTATGGTTTATAATCCCAGGCAGCATCCAATGAGTTTTTCTATTAGAAATTTATTATTGATAATTTCAATTTGTCACACGCTTTCTTTGAACGAAAACGTCGTGAGGAAACCTGCATACGCTAGAGAATTCTGGAAATATGTCTAACCTACCAATACCGCATTGGAGCAGCGTGGTAAGTCTAAGCTACAACCCTTCTTTCCACAAAGGGAGATGGGAAGCCTATGTCCAGCAGTGGAGTAGTAACAGGTTTTTACTAAAAAGGTTTATAAGCGAGGTTCCTACTTATAGTAACCTGAAAATAAAGTTTCTTGGGATAGACATTTTTATAAAAACAATTCAAAAGTATTTATATGTACTATGTTGTTAGACTATAAAATGTTTGAATGGACTTACGTCACTCGCACGTAGAATTTATTTTTTTTAATGTTCAAATATTCTTTTTTGCGATTATATAAGTTACCTTTTCATGATGTTCTAACAATCTGAGAAGAGTTTGATTGTCGGGCGGCGGAGGTTGTTGTTCATCTTCATCTTCTATATCAGGACCATCTTCATTAGCTGAAAATGTGCTTAAACTATATTGCACAATTATAATAAAGAACTAATCGTTAAAAGAGTAACGATGATTATTCAGCTATAATCCACGATCGAAGAAAACATATGTAATACTAATATCCATTGTCAAACCAGATACATACAGGATTTAGCTAGCTACGGTCTTTAGTTCGGCAATACTAAAAGTTTCTCGTATGCTTGAAAAAAACCTTTTGTTTTTAATTTTAAATGCCTGGAATTGAGTCCTTTGGGGCCTTATTCACATCTTTAAACCAGATAACAAGCAACGCATATTATATAAAAATAGAGTATAATATAAAATTCATGAACTACAAATCTTACCATCCGCCGATTGGTTAGTGCCGCGACTCACAACACCGCTGCTAACCAGATCTGATGGCGAGCCGTCCTCATTGGCTACTTCGATAGAAAGGTCTTTACTGCAAACATGAACTTAATGATTACCTTACTAGATTTGAATGTGAGTTTTATGGATTTAAAACAAAATTTAACAATCAAGTCCATTAAAAACAAATTATGTATACATATTATAAAACAAATACCCAGAAGCTTTCAGTCTATATATGATCGATTTTCGCAAAATTTACGGAACAGATTTTTGTACAGTTTTTACTAAAAGATTATGGTTGAAATTAATAATAAATTACGTTAGATCTACCGGAATTTAAGGATTTTAAGGATTAGGATTTACTCGGGAAAACTTACTGACACAATCATATGCACACGGGCGGATGTTTATCATTAAAAAAAAATGTTGAAAATTCTTAGTTTTACAGATAAGTATGTAAATTAATGCTTGCTTGTTAAAAAAAGGTCTTTACCTATAACAATGTAAATGAAAATACTGACAAAGCTAAACATATTTATCTCAGTACACTTGATCTGAGTAAGAGTTTTTAAGATTGCTGTGAACATTTTTTTTGTTATATATTATATTGCCCTGATAGAAATACGCAATACGACCTCATATATACGAACTATTAGTCTATCATAATTTTATTTATCTAAAATATTTTTATTCCAAATTTTTGTGATATTAGAATAATTTTCATTTTGAAAACTTACCTGGATATTTCTTCTTCGTAACTAGATATTTCAGGTGCCTCAATACTATCAGCTTCCCCTAAGTTGATCGAAGTGCGCCATTGCTGATATACTCTGTAGTACTCCTTGCTGTCGCGGCTTTGAGCCACTTTGTACTTTAATTGTTTCTGTTTACAGCGATAGGACAATATGAATTTTCTTTTATTGATTTTTGACAAGCATTTGCTACTATTGCTACAAACTTAAATATTAACCCGAAAATTTTAAATCCATATTAATTAACAAATGCCAAAGCCTTTTTCCACTTTCCTGTCTAAATTTCTGGAGTGTATATTAACTATTAATGAAATTGGACACAATTTAGAGTTATACACCTGAATAACATATAGACTATAAAAATCTCGTTTTTCTTTTAAGATCGGGGAAAAAATACATTCCATTATTTGTACTTGGATGCTATGTCGGCGCAAATGAATCAGCAAATAATACTAATATATAATAGTAAACATGGCATCATCACTTTTCAATCAAGCTTAAAAACGTTTTTAGAAAAAAATTGAATTGATGATTTGGTTACAGATGCAACTGATATATTGATCTATTGATATATTTATTTATTTATTTACGTACCATAAAAATGTTGAAAAAAAACATTATTGGTAAAAAAAAGTGTACAAAGGTCAACTTATCCCTGTGACAGAGATATATTGATAATAGATGTGATTTTTGGAACTCATTGCCATTGAATATAACAAAAACGATATAAGGAAAATCTGGGTTGTAAGTAACTTACATTGTCTGAGCGTTCGAGATCAGGCCGATACGGGTATTGTGTGTAAAAAGCGTAGTTACGCCGGAGTTGTTTGCGCATTCGACAAGGGCCTTCTGTACAGTGAAGGGACCACTTGTCCAGAGGAGAGGCGCGTGTTGGACCCCAGAGACCTCTCTCGCGAGTTAGCTCACGCCACGCCCCGCTCCATTCCGCTTGAACGTAACGTGTAGTGTGCGCGCTGGTATTGGTTGCCGCTGCCAGCTGTACGCCCCACGCTTGTCTGGGGGAGATTACTAACACTGTTGAGACGTTTAAATTATCTAATTTATAGAAGTAGGCGTTACTTTGCGGAGGTCCATAATACAAAAGTAATGAGAATATTATTTTGCTATAATCCGCAATAAAAGAAAATATGTGTAATGCTAAATGAAGAGTGTACTATTCGTTCTCATACCTAGACTCCACGACAAATTACTTGATTTTGTCGTGGAGTCTATCTCTTGACGATGCTTCGGTTACGGGGCGAAACAATTGTTGAGATTGTGGTGGTGAATGTGTGCAGTGCTTGTGTATTGTTGTGCCATCGATGTCGGGTAGTGCATGAGTTCTTACAAATTCTGCATGTATCAGGTATGAGAATGAATAGTACACTCTACATTTAGCATTACACATATTTTCTTTTATCGCGGATTATAGCAAAATAATATTCTCATTACTTATGTTTAAATTATCTCTTAGCAGGGACCTACCCAGTAATAATTAGGAATATTCAACTAAAATCTTGGATATTAATACATATCGCACGCTTAGTACTAAAGTAACAGATTTTAAAATAAGTTTTTATATGACAAATTGCAGTAAAGCGTAGAGCCTTCAAAATTCGCGAGTGTAAGAGACCAATAACTTCGAAGAGCTAATTTCGCAACACTAGGTTTTTTAATAGTTTGTAGCATAGAGACATTGAAATAAGGACCACAATGTATCTAATACAATTAAGCCTCATTTTGAATTTGCCCAGTTTAAGAACACAAAGGGTGCGATATATACACTATTAAAAACAGGATTATGAGTCTTGTGTACTAGACTTTAATTGAAAAAAAAACGAAACCTAAAAAAATGGTTTTGTAACATTAAAAACATGCTTGTTTACCTACTCGATCGTTTTCAAACTCGACTCATATCAAAAGAGTGCAAGCCAAAAAATAAACTCGTACATGACATTTTATGTTAACTCATGCTAAGTTATTGAACTATATAATAATTTGCATTATTATTATATAGTTCAATTATTATTATTATTGTCTTAATTGTGACCATCTCATCGTACCTAACTAATTGCACGTGATCTTGCATGTACGCAAGCGCATGTTCCCGTGGCGGTTGCGGTCGTAGTTTTGCGGAATCTTCCTTTTTAACTTTGGTTCGAGACGCCAGGCGAGTGAGTCCGCCAGTCACTTTTTGGATCTTCGATTGAATTTGATTATGTAGCTCCCATGGTACTCTGTA